>HG995377.1:17740000-18365000 GCA_905333075.3 Atethmia centrago | reverse complement strand
AAAAAGCAAGATGGCGGCTGCGAAAATCTTCGGAATTTTCATCAAAGGTGTCGTGTTCATGGTTTTCGGGGGTGTTAAAGCCGATAGTGAGGTTAAATCTAAAAAGCAAGATGGCGGCTGCAAAAAAATTCAGATTTTTCATCATGGGTGTTGTGTTCATGGTTTTCGGGGGTGTTAAATCCGACAGTCACACAGTGGAACGAATGTATGGGAGCGGTTGGACGTAGACATGTCCGAAAAATAAGAGTAAAATTATGCCAAACTAATGATGCCATCTTATTCGATTACTTAATGCCTTCATAAATTGTGGTGATGAATTTCTTCATAACTCCCATATTTCGGGAGTAATTTGAGAAAATGTGAAATTTTACTATGAAAATGAGTGTATCGAGCTCTCTCCCTCCTGATTCCGGGCTTGTTTCAAGTAGCGGTCTCTAATATCGTAATGCTATTACTAAGAGCTATATTTAATACTAAGACACATAGTGCGCCAAATGTGCACTTTCTGGGATAAAAGGAAATGAAAATTTAAAAAAAAAACCGTTTTTTCCCCATTTGTATTTACTTTAAACCGCAGACAGACTTATTAAGAGGTCTATAAATATATTATATATATACAGAAATATATATTAACAAAAATATTCACAAGAACTGATGAGAGTATGACTTTTAAGTAAGTTGATAATAAATTACCTAGTTTCATTAAAAGTACAATAAATAATTTAATTATCTTCGTCATCATCATCATCATCAATTAATTCAAATTCAGAATCGATGTCCGCTAAATCATTTATGTTAACAAATTCGATATCACTTTTCTCAGAATCCGTAAGCTCATAAAATTCCTTAAAAGAAGATTTTTTTACAAACTTATTTCCTTTTGGACGGATACTTGTAACAAGTGGATCAGAAGACAGTAAAAGATTGTGCATAATATCTTCATTGCATGAGATACTGCTATGCTTTCGAGAATGCCCCTCTCTATATTTTCTAAAATCTTTATTTCTAGCCTCAGATGCCTCTTCGGATAGAAAACCAATGGGCACAATTGACATGTTCTGAACTATGTCTGGCCCATGCATTAAAATTTTATGAAGTGAAGAAGGCATATAATACCATGGGTATAACTCCACGTAAAGCTTAGCAGTATCAAAGCAGAACTCTCGGAATTTAGTTACGTTGATCTTCTCTCCTGATGAAATACACTGCAAGATCACACAGATTTTTCTTAAAAGCATAGCATCTATTCCGGTCAGTTCAGCAGATTTAGTGTAGTTTTCAAAAAATCTCCTTGCCGAGTTGCCATTGTTGGTGGATCCACTGCCTTGTTTCACAACATCGAGAAGTAAGCCCGTTTCTCTTCTTACAGCCTCTTGAACTCTTTTCTTCCTGTCATCAACTTGCCTTTTTGCTATATCACCCCTTACTTGCCATGATTTTATGTCTAATTTGTAGGAAATGTGTAATAAGCATTCCATTGAGCGAATCCAAGCGTGAAGGGTGCTTAAGCTATATTTATACATGTCCTCGTTTGCGTGTTTATCTTTGATTAACTCTAAATTATTCATTTCTTTAGGACAAGCCTTGCATATGTCACACACTGAAGCTGCTGTATTGGATATAATGGAATGAATTTTACCATCAATCATTGTCAACAGCAGTTGGTGTTTGACACTAATTCCATCAGTGATGGTGGATGGAGTTAAGGCTTCAATCTCTGCTTCGATTTCAGCCATCTCTCTCTGCACATTTTCTTTGGTTTCCTTTATAAACTTAAACAATATTGGCCGGCAAAATGAAGTGGAAGATGGTCGCTCGTTTTCCCAAATTGTTACACCTTTTGAGACGAGCCGCAGTGGTACAAGACTAATCATAAAATTACTAGCAAGATCGATTTGCTCATCTTCACTCGTCCTTTGATGATAAATGCTTTGGCTAGATGATCCGTCAAAACCCCATTTGCTGGTCAATACGAGCTGTTGATTGGGATCAACAGGGGTTTCTAACGACCTAATAAGTCTTCTTGAGGTTAAATCCATCAAGGCTTGTAATTTGATTTTTGCAGAGCTCTCTGTAACTGTGAGATCTTCTTTGGCCGGATAGCACTTAATTTTTTCTTTAACCAACATGTAGTAACTCGGGTATTGAAGAGCTCCTTCTTGAGTGTTGAAATCCCGAAGAGTGTTATAGCGCCATTTCGATAAGTTCATCGATACATAAAGAGCCAATGCCTTCAAAGGGGATATTTCCCGTACCTGAATTGATTTACCTTCAATGAAGGCTTTGATTTTTGAGGCCTCTTCTGGATTCTCCGTCAAGTATTTCATAACATAAGCTGTATCGCTTTGTCCTGCCTTTTGAAGCGCCCTTTCGGCCGAAAACATAATTTCAGCGCTGCTACTGCTGCATGAAAGACTATCTTCAGTGCGTCTTCTTTTTTGCCGGTTACTAAGGTCCTCAAAAGATTTACGAGGACTAGGATGTGTACAAGTTGAAGCATCAGATTTAGCAGGAGAAATTATGGGCTCGATGACGTCACTTATATTTTCTGTAGAAGGTTCCATATTTTCATTCTGTAATTCCGGCCATTGAATTGCAGCCTGTAGCCAAATCTCATGTTTCTTCCGAAACTTATCTGTGCTTCTTCCAGACTGTGTCCATTTTGCATAAATGCGGTAGCAAAATCGACGACACCAGTCTTTTAAACTTGTTTCAGCACTTTCACATAACTGAACACAACTGTTATCTTTTAAAACACTGAACAAATAGTTAAAGTCGCGTAAATCTTTATGTGCGCGTGCGCATAAAGCAACGTGAATATCAAGATTTGTATTAAAATTTGGAAAATACATTGCGAGATTAGCTTGGATACAACGAGGTGTAAATCAACACTGATTTTAAAGTTACTAATAGTGACCTATTTATATAAAATCCAGGTATCCCAGGTATCCTTTGTTAAATATTGCAAGGTAATTAGTTATTGTGATAATTAGTAAATGATGCATGCTAAATTAGTGTATTAAGAGCCATTTAGTAATTAAATAATAGCAATGTTCTTATCAGTAATCATTAGTGCATCAGTTTTATATGTAAACCTTAAGTCCCTAATTATATATCCTAATTAGCTTATATCTTCTCTAATTGGCTGCTCAGAAATGTTATTGTAATAAGGTAAACCTTTAGAAAAACGGTTTTAATCAACAAAATAAACAAAAAATAAAAAAATTGTGTTATAAAATAAACATCACTCTTTATCCCAGAAAGTGCACATTTGGCGCACTATGTGTCTTAGTATTAAATATAGCTCTTAGTATTAGCATTATGATATTAGAGACCGCTACTTGAAACAAGCCCGGAATCAGGAGGGAGAGAGCTCGATACACTCATTTTCATAGTAAAATTTCACATTTTCTCAAATTACTCCCGAAATATGGGAGTTATGAAGAAATTCATCACCACAAGTTATGAAGGCATTAAGTAATCGAATAAGATGGCATCATTAGTTTGGCATAATTTTACTCTTTTTTTTCGGACATGTCTACGTCCAACCGCTCCCATACATTCGTTCCACTGTGAGTCAGGTCAAATCTAAAAAGCAAGATGGCGGCTGCAAAAAAATTCAGATTTTTCATCATGGGTGTCGTGTTCATGGTTTTCGGGTCAAAATTAAAAAACAAGATGGCGGCTTCAAAAAATTTCAGATTTTTCATCATGGGTGTCGTTTTCTTGGTTTTCGGGGGTGTTAAAGCCGGTAGTGTGGTCAAATTCAAAAAGCAAAATGGCGGCTGCGAAAATTACCAAACCTTTTGGAATAAAAAAAACCAAATTGAGGTTCTGACTGAATTTCTGTTTTGCTATTTTATTTTAAAAAAACCCTAAATAGTAACGTTTCAACACTTAAATACTAGTTTTGAAATAATATGAAATGATCTATAGAATTAGCATAAAAATATCGATTATGATTATAAATGTAATGTTTGGTCACTCCCTAGCATCAGTGAGATAACACTGACAGCTCACTCCACGCGAGCTTTCACGGTGAGATTTTTACGGATTCGACATGTCAAATCAGATTTATTCATTTTATTACATGTAGCGACTGTCTTGCCATCGACTCCATAATACTGGCTAGTCGCGTTAGTAAGACTGAAAGCCGATCATAATATTTATTACTACACTGTGACTGTCGTAGAGCTTATGATTGCATTTTTTTTTACTTACGTCATGCACTTGCCCAAATTCTAGTTTGATAGATAAAACTTTAACTTCTAGAATCATAGTGTTTTCTTTTCGAAATGCTTTAAATTCTAAGCCAAAAATTGTTTTATGATTGCTCATTTTGGTACATGATTTGTGTATTTATTTGAATGCTTGCAAACTTGAACCATGATCGCATTTACGTGGCTAATTAACGTCGGTTGACTCGTCAAGTAAGTTCTCTGCCCTCACCTCTAATGAAAACAACATGATGATTTTTTGCCTGTGATAATACCGATCTACTTTGGGGTGACGTTGAGTGGAGTAGAATATGTAACCATTTTAAAATGAGTTGCACATTCGGACTATTATTATTCAATATCAGATAAAGAAAATGTTCTGCTTAACACAAAATCAGGTTTAAGTTTGCTTGGATTCATTATAATATTGTAATAATACGATCAAAATGAATTGTATCGTTTAGTATTTACTTATGTGGTATTAGTAACAATTAATGGCAATGTGTTACTATTTCTTATGAACTGATATTTCTGTTAATACTGTTGAGTAGTTCTAGACTTAAATATTAGTCTAGTCGCAAAGACAATGATAAGTCTTGCTGATTATTGGTTTTAATTTCAAGAAAGTATTAGCATTGTCTGCACGTCTACCTAGGGCAAGTTATCCAGCTCGGTAGACACAACTTTGAGAAAGAAGCCGACAGGAGGATCCGATTGGGTTGGGCAGCGTTTGGAAAACTTCGTCAAGTCTTCTCGTCGCCAATCCCGCAGTGTTTGAAGACTAAGGTCTTTAACCAGTGCGTCCTGCCCGTTATGACATACGGTGCCGAAACGTGGACACTGACAGTCGGGCTGGTCCACAAATTCAAGGTCGCTCAGCGCGCCATGGAGCGGGCTATGCTTGGAGTTTCTTTGAAGGATAAGATCAGAAATGAAGTTATCCGGAAGAGAACCGGAGTTACCGACATAGCCTGCAGAGTAAGCAAGCTGAAGTGGCAGTGGGCTGGCCATATTTGTCGAAGGACCGATGGCCGGTGGAGCAGACGAGTCCTAGAGTGGAGACCGCGTATCGGCCAGCGTAGTGTGGGACGCCCCCCAGCTAGATGGACCGACGACCTTAAAAAGGTGGCTGGGACAGACTGGATGCGGAAAGCGGAGGACAGGGTGATGTGGCGCAGCCTGGGAGAGGCCTATGTCCAGCAGTGGACTGTTATAGGCTGAGTTGATTGATTGATTGATGATGATTAGCATTGTTCTAGGTGTACAATAAAAAATAGTATTTTCGATTATAGATATATTGTAGCTCTAAGTTACGCCCTTAAGTATGCGTCACTGAGGGCTATAATATGAGCTTTTTCTCTTAGTGAAACTTGAACGCTGAATTTTGCACCGAAACGATTGTTTTAGGTTTCTGTATCGCCGCAACCAAGGCGACTAGTGACCGCCAAGAGTCTACGTCTTTTGGTGGCCATAGCCACGGTCGATACATTACATACTTTCGCTATGCAAAATACATGCTATGTACTTGTCCAGACTTGGGCGTTTTACGCGCGTATGTTGAATGCAAAAAGGCGCACGGACGCAAGTATGGACCTCGCGAGTATTACGCGTAAAACGCGAGCATGGAATGTAATGTATTGGCTTTCAGCGTCTCGGCTGGACAGGCTACAAAGCAGTGCCCGACTTGTGACTAGACGTTAGTCGCCAGTTAGTTGTTTGTTGTTTTCTGAAGGAAATGCCTATCACGCAAAAGCAGGCTTGCTGCACTAGTGGCCTAGTTTATGACGACTATTAGAAGATATTTTGTTAGGTAAGATATGAAAAATTAAACCATATCAGATCGATTTCCTTTTTTTTTATATAAAACAAAGTCGATTATTGTGATATTGTTATTTATTTTGAAAGAATGCGTAGTTTTCGCATTTATTAAAATTAGTGGACCATCTTCGTGGTAAAAAATAACATCTAAATAAACGTATAGTTTTGTACTGTTTTGTCAGTAGAGAAGTGGAACGGGTCTTTTGTTTTATTTTTTGGTCGCACTGTTTGTAAATCCACGGTAAATACGAAAATTACGTACATCCAAAGATAGTTAATATTTTAAGTAAATATTTTTGTAACATTAAAATATACCATCATGCTAACAAGATTTTTATATTTTCTTTTAAATTATGTTTATGAATTCTATTTTGACAGCCGATTCGAATTTGCGCAGGAAGATAGTGCGTAAACGAAGCAAAAGTAGTAGGTATCTCAGGAGGACCCAGGTGGCGTTCTGTAGTTTCTACTAATCCCATGGGAAAAAAGCTTCGAGTTAATGTAGGTATGTCGTTGCCAGAGAATAACTATTCTCTCTCTACGATGTATGTATGTATAGTCCATACTAACTCCATGATGAATGTTAGATAAACCCATTGACATATAAATTTATGAACTGGAAATACCTACAAAAAAAGGTGCATACCTATAACTCGATATTGGCGCATAAAATGGCTGCCGTTGCTAGGGTTGTGTCAATCAAGGAACATGGGTGTTACTATAACTAGTATCGATACTAGTCTTACTAGATATCACGTTTGGATCATAATTACATACCTACTTATAGTCCGTTGTAACAGAAAAACATGAGTAGGTTATTTTACGTTCTGTTACCTGAGAATAAAATTTATGTCGTGTTTTCTGCACAGAAATAAAAAAACTCTTAATTGCATCACGTTTACGTATTTAAGTGAACAGCAGGAAGAAATAGATCCGTTGGAAGGCCATAGCCCAGTAGCTTCTGTTAGGTATGCGGAGCATAATGAAAAAGAAGAAAATCTAGTGATTATCTTGTTTTTCATTAGGCTTCGCGGCTTTCATTATCTTCTCCCTGGTGGGAGAAGATAATGTTTATATTATGTGTTAATGAGTAGTGGATTAAAAATTAAATAATAATTATTTTTATACCTTTGTTTATTGGTAATTTTAGGTTTATGGTAATGATTATAGTATAACGTTTGATTAGAAAAGTAGGCTTACACTAGTACATTAATTATGATACAAGTGTGTAATGATCAATACAAGGTAATGATCAATGCAAGGAAATGTGAAATATGCATCGTGTCCACAATTCGATGGGGTAACTGCAATAGAGGCATTACAGTAGATGTACCAGAAACATCAGATTTTTAATGTTCCTTGTTTCACACAAAACATATGACTCTTGATATTGTATTTTGGCGGGCACTTGAAAAAATTTGGTACCTACTAATATTATGATAATCACATTTATTTATTTCAGGCCAAAGGGCCGGGCTATTATTAATCAATCATTTTAATACACACTTACCGAAAATACTGTGGGGACAGAGTTATTATGTAATCTCATTACACCAAGTGTTCTATTGAAACAGCTTTCTTCAAAGTGAAGTGAACACAGGTAGGTACCATTCTTTATTTCGGGGATTAATATTTTCTTCACCAATAGCCTCTAGCCACTTTTTCTTTAACCCTTTATTTTTAGGAAAGCTATAAAGGCAAGTATTTTTATCAATAATTCATTTTGGTTAGAGCTGCGGAACTAAACAAATAACAAAATGCTGACGTCTTCTTTTAGGATCACTTATAACTCAGTTGGACGGTCTCTCAGACCGTAAACCACGGGCCGGACCTAACAAGGTCACTCGGACCGATTAAGACACGCAGAATAATTTCTGTTAACATCGCAGATTATAACCGATATCGTTTCAGCGGAGGAACTGCTTTCGGAAAGTATTGCGGTACGGCGTCGCCTCGCATCGGTACAACACTATTCCACAATGACATATTATTGTAAACAAACGAATGAAATAATAAATATTAAAAAGGTCTGGTATAGGGAAATGAACCCAAATATGTACTTCAATAAATTTATGATCACGTAACATTTTTTTCATGGAATGTGTATTATTGTACTTATGTACTATTGCATGAAAACCGGCTACTAACCTGTGTAAAGATAATCGACGCTGTTTTTCCATTCTTTCTTGCACTACACTTCACAAAACAACACACAGGCATGTTGAATTGCTGTTTTCAAACATTCACATGCAGTTTTAAAGGTAAACTCCTCTTAATTTTCTCGTAAATCTCAATAATACAAAAAGTAAACAACCATTTGACAGCAAAGCTACCACGAAACTTGGCGCATAAAATGGCTGATATGCCACCTACCTACAACAGTTACTACGTCACGACAAAATGTTACCATAATGAGCAACAACTTAAATCGGCGATTTAAAAATTTATAGGGTTGTAATGGCATACATTTTTCAAAGTGAGAATTTTAAGGAATATATAATGTCAACAGCAAACATTTGTAAATAATATTGGGCCCAGATGTGTCTGTGGTACACCAAATGTTGGCGTGAAGGTGTTGGATGAATGTCCATTTACTACTACTCTTGCTGTTCGGCCAACTAAGTAAGACTGGAACCATTTTAGAAGTGACCCATGAACACCGAATGTAAATTAGAGCTTCTGTAGCAAAATACTATGGTGAACTTTGTCTTTGTCAGAAGCTTTGCTGAAATCTGCTGTTAACATTGTCAGTGGATATGAGATTTTGAAATCGCTGCATGTGTATGTTAAAAATTAAGTGGCAACATTCATTAGTTCCTGTTTTTGACACAGAAAAGTGAGTGGCGCTAGACGTATTGAGAATCATTATCAGAAAAAATCGCATTTGAATATTTTCCCTCAGCGAAGTCCGAATGTAAAGGAACATAATATTTGCTCTGTAATCATCTAATGTATATATAAGTCAGCCTGTGGCATATTCATTAAAATGTACCAGTAATGTGCTCTGTGTAGTCTGTGGTCTATCTGTGACACCTGTCAACAATAAAGAGGCCCGTCATCATGTCGCATCTGCCGTGTTTGATTCCATCCAATAAATCTATCCTAATCAGGTGATCCCTACGAACTTTAAATAAGGTACCTAGCATAAAATTCAGAATAAGGCTTCCGACATTGGACCAATCTTCTCCTACCTTCAGCCAACAGTCTGTTCCTGTTGTCTTTATTTAGTACTTACTAGTTCCGTGAGTTGTTTATGCATTTGACAAAATTGTCAATGTCATCGTGTTGTCAGTACTGCTTGTCAGTCAGAAATGTCGTATTTAGATACGAAATAATTCGAGGTTGTTTTTATTCTTTATTTATAATAAAATTTACCTTTATTTTTATATAAATATGCCGCGAGACTTGTCATGGTTAAAAGTTTTCACAATTTGCGTGCCATAATTTTCCTGGTGTTGAAGAGCTAAAACAGCTTTTATGATGGACAACGTAACAGAAAAATTGTTTCAATGTTTTGGACATCGTAAGTTCAAAAGTGAACTTCAAGAGCGTGCGATTAGGGCAATTGCAAGAGGTATGGAATGCAAATTTTAACTAAATAAATCAAAGATGTTAGCGTGCATTGAGTGCGTATAATAATAATCGTAGGTACTTACTAAATTTTGAGTGACAACAAGTAAAAGCATTATGCGACATCAGTAGTTGTATAATATATACCTACCATTTCACAGAAATAGCCACCGAAGTTCTGGCTCGAATAAAGATTTACACTCCATTTATATTAGACAAAACTGGCTCACCTAGACACAAATATCTTTTGAACCATTTCTAATGGTATAGGTAAAAGATATTTGTGTGTAGTTATAGGCATCCCTGCTTGGACGGGAACACATTTCTGTGCCTAAAACGGTATTTTTTTGTCAAATTAATGGAGTTTTTATGTATTTAATAATTATTTAGGTGTCTTGAAATTAATATTTTGACATTGGGATCGTTTTTTATCTATCCAATTTACATGATTTCAGGTGTTCATGATGTATATGTATCAATGCCAACGGGCTCCGGCAAGTCTCTATGCTTCCAGCTGCCAGCAATGTTGCAAGACACCAAAGTTGCAATTGTATTCTCTCCACTATTGGCTCTTATCAAAGACCAAATTGATCACCTGTCTAAAATAAAAGTAAATGCAGAGTCTATTAACTCTAAAATGACATCAAAAGACAGAGAGAGAGTTCTTAATGATTTAAGAAGCATGAAACCTAGCACTCGATTTCTATATGTCACACCTGAACAGGCTGCTACTGGCACATTTAAATCTCTTATGGAGCATTTGGTGAAATACAAGAAAGTTTCTTATGTAGTTGTGGATGAAGCACATTGTGTTAGTGAGTGGGGCCATGACTTCCGGCCAGATTATTTGAAGTTAGGTAACCTCAGAGAACAGTATAAAAGTATACCATGGGTTGCCCTTACGGCTACCGCAAGTGCAGAAGTGGCAAAAGACATTTTGTCTAATCTCAAGCTGTTGCTACCTGTGGCACAATACAAAACACCAAGTTTCAGAAGAAATTTATTTTATGATGTAATGTATCAAAATTGTATAGAGGATGAAGTGGGCCATTTAATGGAATTCTTAAAAAAAAGCATAAAAGAGGATGAAAATGTGAAGCCAGTTAGTATTTTATTTTTATTGTTATATTATTTTATGGAAGTTGGCACATTTAATAAATTATTTAACTGTACTTATACCATATTTCAGAAAGATAAAAATGCTGTTATTGTTTATTGTCGAACGCGTGAACAAACTGAAGATTTAGCTCACATGTTATCTAAAAGGGGTCTAATATCTTTAGCTTATCATGGAGGTATGCTTTGCAAATGCTTTTAAAATAATAATTTTATGTAGGTGTGTGGTATTTTACTTACAAAATGTCTTATTTCTAATTAAAAGTGCATGTTTTTTGTTGAATTAAAGGTTAAAAATGAATGAAAAAAATTAATAGACATGTTTTAAGTTTTATTGTTATTTCAGGTATGAAGTCAGGCGACCGCATATCAGTCCAGGAGAAGTGGTCGCGCGGCGAGGTGCCGTGCGTGTGTGCGACGGTGTCGTTCGGCATGGGCGTAGACAAGGCGAGCGTGCGCGCCGTCGCGCACTGGGGTATCGCGCAAAATGTCGCCGCCTACTATCAAGTTAGACCCACGCAATGTTTAAAATATTTTCTTTGAATAGTAAACAAATAGATTTTTGCTTTGTTACCTTATGCAAATACTGATATCTGTTAACAGTTATTTATGCAGTAAAACTTCTTACTTTATGGCTTTATGCTAGCTGGCTCTTGACGAAGCCACCTCATGCCGCCCGAGATCTAGTGTGTGGGAAGCTATTTAATGTTTTATATTAAATCCTGAACCATAATTTTAAAACAGGAATCTGGCAGAGCTGGTCGTGACGGCAAGCCAGCTTTTTGTCGTATTTACTACTGCCGCAGTGAACGCAATGCTGTTGACTTTCTGCTGAAAACGGAAGTAGGTCGAGCAAAAACACCAGAACAAAAAGTACGGTGTAAAACGGCCTACAAGAGCTTTGAAATTATGGTGAAATACTGCGAAGATATCAAGTAAGTTGTAAACACATTAACATTAACCTATCAATGTACGACTTTTTACAAAGCGTACTAAACAAAATTATAAAATATGTTTTTGCAACGCGTATCCTGGCTTACAGATTGCACTTGATACTATAACTGTAACTGTCTAGCATTGCACTACCACACTCCGAGTTAAATGATGGTGGAAACCGCATCAAAATCCGTTGCGTAGTTTAGTTAGATAAACAACGCGGTCACATAGACTCTAAAAGCAACTCTTATTTATAAAATGTATACCTAGATTAAGAAAGAAAAAGTAAAAGGAGGTTTGTACTCAGATGCCGCCACAAAGTGTTCGCCGAGTACTTCGGTGAGGAGGTACCGAAGTGCGACGCGCGCTGTGACGCGTGCGCGGACGAGCGCAGCGTGCGGCGCGCGCTGGAGCAGCACCAGCGCCGCGCCGGCGCCGCGCAGCTGCGCGCGGGCGGGCTCGTGGTGCACCAGGACATGTCCGACCTGTACGGGGAGGGCCGGCAGGGACAAAAGAAGTTAGTACCTTTTCTTATTCACTTTCAAATTCTAACTAATACTCATAACACTGTCAGCGATGACACCTGGCTCGATCTGATCCCCACCTCGAATACTTTCCTCGTTTCCTCCCATGGTTAACATGACGCTCCTGGCTTTTCTCATCACAACATGATTTTCCTTTAATATATCCTGAAACCTCCCAAACCTAATAATATCTGTCGATCAGTACAGACGTTGTTTTGCACGGATGAATATTGAGAAACTCAAGGTTCAATGATGTAGTGGCCAACCTATATAACATCTATGCTCCTGTCACAAAACTGAAGTTAAAACGCCCTCCTGCACCATGAATGACAAGAGGAATACAAGTGGCAATGCGACGTAGGGACCGCGCATTTTGTAAATTTAAAAGGGATCGTACTGACGAGAACTGGGCACTATTCAAGGCTGCAAGGAATAGATGTAAGATGTAATCAGATGATATGCAATGCTAAACGCCGCCACATCTGGACACTATCAACTCTTCCTCTTCCGCTGCAGATTTCTTGGAAATTTTGGTATCAGCAAAACGCGACATTTAGACCTTCCTAATTAAATTGTCTCTCTATCTCAACCGTCATTCTCTACTGTTTCTACTATGGATCGTCTAGCCAAGTAACAATTTATCTCTAATTTCTGTTCTAACGCGTACCGGGAGAGAACAAAAAGATAATTCTCTCCAATAAAACGAAAGCGGTGGGACGTGACCATATCACCCGTGGTATGATCATAACTATTCTGGGTCTTCTCTTACCCGCGATTACCCACATTGTAATTTTTTCCTGGAGTATTCCCTTCCTTGTGGCACAAAGCCTATCCTCTACCTATGGTTTCTAAACCCTCTCTTCCCGAAATTGGGCGGAAGTAGGTAGGAAGAGGTTCTTCTTACCCACTTTCGCCCAATTTCTATACTTCCTACTACTTTTATCCAAAGTGCTCGACAACCACAAACAATTCTCAAATTATATTCATCGTAACTCGCTCATAAGCCCTCTTCAATCTTGGTTAGCCCTGGGCACAGCGCTGTTTCCGCTCTCCTCAAAGTGCCTGCTGATTAGGGAATGCAAAACTGACCAAGATTAAAACCCGGTTTTGTTTTCGGGTTTTTTATAGAACAACCCGGTTTTCGGTAAAACCTGTTTGCAAATTAGATTTTTTTGTTCGTCTACCTACATACTATTTTTAAATTGCTTATGAAATTCTGGTCGCCTACATCTTGCATCTTTTCAATTATTAAATAGAGACTTAAAAAAAGAAACAATTTCAAAATTTCAATGAAAACGTAGAATTTTTTAAGCAAAAGGTTTATTTGCTTGTTGTGCTTAAGGAGGGAGATACGTTTTATTCCTCCTCCAGCAGCCGCTTCATGAGCTCTCGTTTGCTTTATTTATATTTATGTTATCATACATAGGTTTTTTCACGACACAACTGTTCCACAGCTCTCTTGCCTGCCTACTGCTTGTGACTAGTCGCGGCCACTGCAATCCGAATGCTCCAAAGTAGCAGCAGTCGGACGCGACGTGGGGACATCGCCGCCAAGGACGGAATGGTACTTAACTAAATATGTTTTTATTAACATTGCAGGGAGTCCGAGTCATATTATGGCGGTGGAGATGACAGCGACGACTCAGAGGGAGAAACTAACCGGCGTCGTATTGCACAGGAAACTAAATCTCTCATTATGCAAGAGTTTGCCAATAGGAAAAAACGCACAGAAGACAAGAAAGCAAACAATGAGGCTGAATCCGCTAAACATTCAAAATGCAAAGCGGCTGAAAGTACAGGCAATAAGGTAAATCTTGAAGATAATTACATATGTAAATAAAAAATCAAGCAATACTGATTTACATTATTAAGTATTTATTTAAATAAAAAACATAATAAAACTATACACTATGTTGGAGAGACTCGCTGCCGCGGACGATTCGTAGTTATCTTGTTTTTGCTACCACCATTATTTTTTAAAACTCATACATAAGCACTACTAAAAGAATATACTCGATACTGTTGCAGCCGTACATTGCCGGGGAGTATGGAATTAGTAGCGCTTTTATGTTTTTGCTATAATAGCAATCAATGGTTGACGTTGAAGATCTGTCACACTAAAATGTGATTTCTACAACAAAATGTGCATTTTATTTTAGGTAAACGGATTATCAGTAGCAAGCCGCGATGGCTATCTCACGTTACTCACTGATGCCCTAAAAAACAACTTTCAAAACACGAAAGATATTGACCATTTTGAGAAGCCGTTGTCGAGACATCACATAGAACAGTGCGCTATAGAATTGGAATATGAAGCATTTTCCAGTAGCACGGTTATCAGTTTGTATAGGCGAGCGATGTCCAAATTGGTGAGGCATTATTTTTTTTCTCCCAAACCTATCCCAGTTCCATCTAGTAATGTAGTTACGACATGCAATGTATAATAAAAATGTTTTTACTAAAATAAAACAACAGATTTCAGCCGTTAAAGCGTGTAAGGATCAAGTTTATCCTCAATTAAAAAAATTTGACCACAAGAAAAGCAACACACTCAACGAATTCATTAAAGAATTTGAGCAACAAAGAGGCAAAAACTGCAATGGTTTTATTACAGCATCACAATTAGGTAAGCTTGAATGATAAGGAGGCAGGGTGTATACCAACTGGTGTCAGCACGCCTGTCAAAAGCTATCTACAGTCCTTTCAAAGTTAATATACCCCTGATTTTGCATCACAATTATCTTTATTTTCGTTGCTATAAGGTTGCTGTCAGAAGTTAAATAACTGTGAAACGACTGAATCGTTTAGCTTACTAGAATGGCCAATGTGGCAAAGGTTTTTAAATAAAGTTTTCCCGTAAAAAAACCGCCGTGCTATTGCACCTACCCCACTCCGGTTTGGCCATTCTAGGATGATTATGAGGAAAATAAATTATCCTCATAATGACATTATTACTCATTGTATTTTATAAAATTTCTGCTTAAAGATATGGACATTAAAAATGAAGCACGACTAACGTTATCCAAAGCTGACAAAGAAACAAAAAGGAAAGCAAATTCTTTCAGAAGGGACCCATTAACACAAACGAAACTAAACAGCTTTTTAAAAAAATCAGCAGAGGCGTCTCCTGATAATACTCCGCAAGAAAGTGACGATGATGGTAAAGGTCTTGTTATTGATGAAAATAACGAAGGCATTGAAATGAGTGACAACAACGAATGCCACGTAGATAGTAATGATACTACGCTCAAATTAAAAGATATAAATGACGAAGTAATGAATACTGATGAAGATACTCAAACTGTTGATCATCAAGCAGAGTCTGTAGATAGAATTAGCAAATACACATCTGGTAAAGCATCGAAAACATTTGTGATAAATATAACATTACAAGGTATACCGAATAAACATAAAGAACATGTTGAAAATGAACAAGATATTGAAAAAAATAAAAAGCTAAATACTAAAACTATAATCAAAAATGATAAAGATCGTAAATTATACAAAGAGAAACCTCCTTCAAAACGAAAAATCAAAGCTCTCTTTGGAGAGTCTTCTGATAGCGATGGCGAAACTAGACCACCCAAAAAAATAAAAAAAAACAATCGTGATAAAAGTGATAACAAAAAGAAACAGTCCAAGAAAAATAGTTCCAAGGAATCTAACAAACAAAACCATAAAATACACGAAACTTCAACGGAATCCACATCTTTATTTGGTCAGTCAGATGGAGAATCTGAAAAAGAATTAGTGATTGATGATGGCACTGATTTAACGATAAACAAAAGTGCAGAAGAAACGTTAATACTCAGTGACATTAAAGATGATCGAGTCAATAAAAAAAATATGGACTCTGATGAAATGAAAAACGACAATAACGCGTCTTTTGAAGAAAATAAATCCAACTGTTCTTTAGACCACATGGAAAGTGATGACGCGAATTTCAACAAAGCTCGTAAATTAAGTCTAGAAGCTGACGCTGTTTTGCAAAAACTACAAATGTTCAAAGATCTGCCACCCGAACCTGCACCTCCTGAAAATCTGCCTGATGTCGAGCAAATCGAAGCACTAGTTACCATGAAGTCTTCAACACTATCTAAACATAAGGACAAAGAAAAAAATTTAACAAAACATAAACTTAGCTTAAGTAAAAAAATAAAGGATGAACGAAAGACGAAAGAAGGGAAAAGCGAAAAACATAAAACAGATAAACCACATCGTAAAGAAAGCAAACATAGAAGCAAAAGCGATGCGAATAAAAAGAATGAACCTACAATAAAGAAAACAGAAAAAGTAGATCTTGCTGGCCTAGTAGTTAAACTACTCATGCCGTACTACAAAAAGAAGAAAATAAGCAATCGTGACCTGTTTAAGACTACTGCACGACATATTGTTCATCAATTGCTGGCTATACAAGTTACGGGTAAGTTAGATTAGAATGTTTAAGTCCAGGGGCCTGCGAGAACGATGCTCAAGGATTAATGTCGACTCAAATACAGAATGACAGAGTTTCATTGAATACTAGTCTATTCTCAAATCTAAAAAGTTGATTCAAATCTTTGTTTCCTATTGATGTTATGTCCACTTAAACGAATATCCACTTTACTCAAGTGTAAATTAAGTTAATTTTAGAATTACTAGTACTATTGAAAATGTCATAATGAAGTTGTATATAAAAAAAATACTTTCAATGAATTTTTCCGAATGTACATAAATTGGAAACTAAATTGGGGGTACGCAGTTTACATTCTTCAATCGAGATTAATGCTTGAGCACTGATTTAAAGCTACGGTTTTCTAGAAGAGCGGTGGCCGTACATAACAGCCGCAGTGACGGCTGTCATTAAAAAGATGACAGAGGACAAGATTTAAATCGTTTTCGGTATAAGATAGTCGTGTTTGTGTTTCTGTTTCCTTTTGACACCTGTGATACACAATGATGCAATGACTTGACTTGATTGTCGTCAAATAACTTCTCCCGCTCTGGGCGGAGCGGGAGGGTGTGTCAGACTCTTACTGACTAAAACCCACCCGTATTCCTTCCGTTGCCTGTGTTGCGGGGGCCTCGGTGACCCATTAGTACCTTCCCGCGACCCCGGCAGGCATCGGCCCTAGTGGACCCCTACATTTGTGCTGACGACATCTCTTTGAGGCGCGCGTGGAATACAACGCGCCGTTGACCCGGGCCTGGTCCTTACCGGACGGTGAGCTACCCATTGCTCACCGTCCGCAAGCCCGCGCCTACGGTGGCCGGAAATCCGCCCGGGATTCCCGACGCCCAGGGCGTCTCCTGCAGCGGCTAGGGGCGAGAGGGCGCGAAACTTGCCTTTCCGTCAACCGTCCCGCCTCCTCCTTCGCGAGCATTACTGCTTCGCAGAAGGAGGTGACGGCTGCCCATGCCCTCTCGCTTCGTACCATGGCCTGAACCAGGGCCGGACGCGAGAGATCTCTGCCGCCGATCGCCTCCACGAGGACACGGCGGTGCTCTGCCCAAGCCGGGCAGACCTCCACCGTGTCCTCCGGGCGATCCACACAGTGGTGACACCCGGGCGTTTCCTCCCGCCTTATCCGACACTGGAACCTCCCGAAGCTGCCGTGTCCGGTGAGGACCTGCGTCAGGCGAAAGGTGAGGATGCCGTGGCGCCTCTCTAGCCACTCCTCAAAGAGGGGACTTATCGCCGCAATCGTGGCGTGTCCAGCCCTGGGTTGCGACAACCTCACTCTCCATGTCGCCATGAGATCCCGCCGGAGCTCCGTCCGCTGTGCCACGATTTCTCGCGGCACCGGAGTTACGTCCCGGCGTTTCGCCTCCTTGCGCCACTCTCATACGTGGGCGAGGACTTTTACATCCAGATCCCATGGCGGCAATCCGGCAAGGAGGCTCGCTGCCTCACAGGAGACCGTGCGGTATCCCCGGACCATCCGGATGGCAATGACTTGATTGTCTTGGAAACGCTATTTAATCATGTGTGAGCTCACTGTTCTCAGTATGGACACTTTCGCGTGACTTAATACGGTGAGGGCAAATCCAGTGATTTAAATCTTTGGTCAGCGGGGTTTGACTTTTCGGCGTCAAAACCGCTCTCTAGGAAAACACTAACTTACTAACTTTTTGTACCCGATTCTCCTCGATATAACTGTTAATGTATCAATATGAAATTGTTTTCTCTTTTTTTTCAGAAGAAGCAGCTATTGACATGTTGTTAAAGAAAACGTTTGGTAAAGAATTAAAAATAGAAAATGAGAGTGATTTAGTAGTTAAGTTAAATTTGAGCAATGTTGTATAATTTATTAAGTTTTAAAGTCTTATTAATAATATTGTTATTCTTGTACACATGCATAATTAATTAAATGAAAAGGAAAGTTTCAAATTTACTTTGGTTGCGTAATAATAACGACTCCTAATCGGAACCCGAAAAGTGAGGTACTATCCCTTAGCCGCAATAATGCGAAACAAACCTGTGCTCAGTCAAATCCAACAGTGTTGCTAGTTGAGAGGAAAAAAATAACTATTATACTTTATATTTATTTTTTGTTTGAAAATATTTGTCTATTCAAACGAGGCACCGTGTTTCACAGGGAATACTAGAGAAATATCAGCGAAATAACGAATAATTACATTATGTACCTACTCGGCTACGGCAATGATATATGTACATTGTATCTACATTGGACACACTCATATATTACTTGTATGTATTTGAAATATTAACATTGTAGTGCAATTTCCCATGTTTTGTGGGTATACGCTTAGTAATGGTATCACTGACAATGTTTGTGTGCGTTTGCCGACCGTCGACGCACTGTGGCTCACGCACACATAGAAAATTAAGTTTCCTCTCAATTTTCGCTCGTGCTTTGTTCAAGACACTACCTGTCGGCGCTATGATTCTAAGATAATCACAGATACAGAATATGATAGATAATCATAGATACATACGGAATACCTACTTACTAAACAAATACGACTTGTCATCCTAACTAGTTTCAAAGTTGGTGGACTAGGATATTATATTATTATTACTTCCTCTGTTTATGATCCAATAATGACCATATTGGATTATAAACAGAGGAAGTAGAGTACGCTGCTATAGTTTAAAGTTCAAGGCAGAGGCGGCCTCAGGGAGGTGGCGAGCAAGGCAACCGCCCAGGGCCTCGCGCACTAACCCAAGTAGAAAAAAAAACCGGCCAAGTGCGTGTCGGACTAATTCTTCCATACATCGATATACTTCACAGTCAATTTTCCAACTGCAAGTTAAATTGGCCGACTATTACTCATTAACTTGTAAGGCCTACTTAGCTGTGATAGTTTTCCTTTTAATTTCATTGTATGTACTACTGTCATGAATTTTTTCACATCTCCATAAACAACCATTTAGCTGGCAGGGGTAAAAAAAAAAGTGTCCCCATTTTTTTTTTTTGAGTGTGGGACATCTTCAAATAACTTCTCCCGCTCTGGGCGGAGCGGGAGGGTGTGTCAGACTCTTACTGACTAAAACCCACCAGTATTCCTTCCTGTTGCCTGTGTTGCGGGGGCCTCGGTGACCCATAAGTACCTTCCCGCGACCCTGGCAGGCATCGGCCCTAGTGGACCCCTACCTTTGTGCTGACGACATCTCTTTGAGGCGCGCGTGGAATACAACGCGCCGTCGACCCAGGCCTGGTCCTTACCGGACGGTGAGCTACCCATTGCTCACCGTCCGCAAGCCCGCGCCTACGGTGGCCGGAAATCCGCCCGGGATTCCCGACGCCCAGGGCGTCTCCTGCGGCGGCTAGGGGCAAGAGGGCGCGAAACATGCCTTTCCCTCAACCGTCCCGCCTCCTCCTTCACGAGCATTACTGCTTCGCAGAAGGAGGTGACGGCTGCCCATGCCCTCTCGCTCCGTAGGTACCATGGCCTGAACCAGGGCCGGACGCGAGAGGTTTCTGACACCGATCGCCTCCACGAGGACGCGGTGGTGCTCTGCCCAAGCCGGGCAGACCTTCACCGTATGCTCCACCGTGTCCTCCGGGCGATCCACACAGTGGTGACACCAGGGCGTTTCCTCCCGCCTTATCCGACACAGGAACCTCCCGAAGCTGCCGGGACCTGCCGAGGACCTGCGTCAGGCGAAAGGTGAGGACGCCGTGGCGCCTCTCTAGCCACTCCTCAAAGAGGGGACTTATCGCCGCAATTGTGGCGTGCCCAGGACTGGGTTGCGACAACCGTACTCTCCATGATGCCATGAGATCCCGCCGGAGCTCCGTCCGCTGTGCCGCGATTTCTCGCGGCAGCGGACTTACGCCCCAGCGTTTCGCCTCCTCGCGCCACTCCCATATGTGCGCGAGGACTTTTGCCTCCAGATCCCATGGCGGAAATCCGGCAAGGAGGCTCGCTGCCTCACAGGAGACCGTGCGGTATCCCCGGAGACTGTGACGTCTGAGTTTGTTTCGGCCTTTCTTCTCAGAGTAGTCAGATAGGAAACGCCGAGCTCATCTAGTTTTTTTCTAAATATGATTGACGTTAAAAGTGTTTGTATAAACCTACTTACAGAATAAAATCATTTCAGTGCACGCGCATACTACAATGAATAGACTAATCAGGAGAGAACGTCACGGTCAAAGGGGAAGATGCTCTACTTTCAACTTTTTTATTTTTTTTTTATTTTTAGGTGTGGATATTATATGTGATTATTAGTTAATATACGATAATATTACCATATTTGGATGCAAATATGCAATACCGTGTCAAGCCACACAACTGCCTTTTTGAGAAAATTGAGTATAAAGTTTTTATACCTCAATATATTGAATTTGATATAAATTTAAAGAACTTTATTGATATGAATGATTATTTTAGATTTGTATACGTTTAATTATATTTTTGTATGTAAAATATCTTCAATATCTTTTAATATTTAAAGAAAAAGTAAAATAATTATTTTGCGAAAAACTCTATAGCTAATTTTAAATAATAAAACATTTTAAGACATAAATCTTTATTGCAAATACCAGTAGAGTTTTTTTTTTTTTGTTATATTAAAACAATTCAAATGTTATGACTCATTACTGAAAAAAACTAAATACTTCGGTATTCTTTTAGAATTTGGAAATAAGTAACTTAATTCAGTATTGAAAAACCTAACATACTTCTAAGAGAAAGTCAGCCACAGAACATGAAACCAGTCTTAGGAGATTAACTTCAATCAACTTTGCAAATAAAATAAAATATCAAAAATAGAAATCTCAAAAATAGGTATTCATAAGTATTATTATAGGAACATCTATTACACAAATAGAACATTACTCTTACTTTTTAATAAAGTAAACAATTTAAGATAAACATTAATCTTATAAATTAAAAAGATTAAAATATATTGTATTAGGAACATCTGTTACTTAAATGGCACAAAAATGAAGTATTTTTAAATATTTTTTATAAATAAATCTAGCGAAGTATGGCACAATATTACATTCTTACCAGTCTCATAAAATAGAATAGCAAAGTCTCTTGTGTTAAACTGACAAATGTTAGACAAACATAATAATTAAATATTAAAAATATATATGTAAGTAATTGTATTTCTAAAAATAACAAGATCAGTCTATGTAATTTTAAATCCTATTAATAATAACATATTTTTATTGTTGTTTTGTTAACTTTAAATTACTTACTCGTAGCTTATACTCATTTCTCAATCCTCATTTCCTTCTATTTCAAAATCGATGATAGAACCAAATCCTTCTGTATCATCAGTAAAAGTACCCGATCGTACAGTTCTAAGAAAATTATAAAATGGTTTAGCATCCGACGGTACTAATTTTACCATATCAGGTCTTTTATCTTTGCTGCGGATAATTCACGACCATCAGGGTGTAAAACAGGTAGTTCCACTTCAAAATCAATTTCCTTTTGCTTTTTTGCGCCTTTGCTAATGTCTACAGTTTTAGGATCATCTGAAAGTTTGGATTTCATATATAAAATTGTTGGGTTATTTTTCTTTAAATTCTATTTCAAACGTGTTCATCCAAGAATTTTTTTTTTATTTATATCGCGTTTTCTATTATCATTTTTGAATTGGTTCAATGGACAAGAAATCATCTTTTGTTAGCTTAGTAATACCAAATTTATTTTTTCTCCGGCAATTCTTCATTACAGATATAAAGTCTTCATCGGTGTAAAGACGGCAATTAGTTTTAAGAGCACACTCCACATCTCCGAATTCGGAGTCATTAGGCAAATAGGTATGTCCAGGTTGTAAAAAACGAAGTTACTTTATCCAAAGTGGGATGATTTTGAAGGATATGTAAAAGTATTAGATACTCCGATTTTGGCTGCCACATGAATCTGACCAGAGTATTAAATGAGTTACATTAGGCTTCAGTTTTTCTTTAATATACTTTCGCAGACACGACCCTACTTCCTGAGTTCCACGTCCCGCTTCATGCTCTAACCATACGTAAAAAAAAACCTTGACCAGTACTTCCCGAATGAATTCCTAAATTATACAAATTAAGCTGTCTTTTGTAGTATACAACACTTGTAGGCAGCTTTGGCAAGCTATGAGTTTTCTCCAAGTCAAAGTTAGTGTTTCTGTGGATATGTCGTCTTTTGCTTTAGCCAAATCTGCTTTCATTTGCCGTCGCAAACTCTGTGCGTGCTCTAAGTGTTCTGAGTGTTGTTTTTCAATAAGGATTCTTTGTTCGGAATTTGCTGCTATATTAACCTTAAAGCAATCGCAATGAAGGCAAGTGTCCTTTTGAGCCTTTTGAATTTAAGATTGAAGTCTTCTCTAAAACATTTTCTAAATGTCGAAAAACTAACAGCATCATTATTTTTTTCTTTATATTTATATCATATAAAATTGGTAAATTTAAATATGTAGCTAAATAATTAGCAGCAACATTAAATCTACAGTAGTGGGAGACGTATTTAGGTAATGTTTCTAAAAAGTTTCTTAATGAATTTAATTTATCAAAGCTTATAGAATTTTTACCTCCTGATCTGATTCCTCTTCGTACGTCGTTTATAACTTCTTTATTACGTTTCTTCGTTAACGCGTTATCTATCCTCGCCTGGCTTATTGTACGAGGGCTACACTAAAAGTATCCGGAATGGAATATTTCCACTGTTCCTGTCATATTAAAATCTTTTTAATTGAAAACTTCTTGGTTTTAAAAATCGAATACCATTTATTTATTTAAAAAAAGATTCTCGGTCTTGTCACAAAGTTTTGTAAAACTTGTTTAGTCGTTGACAAAATTGAATTGACTCGAGAAAATTCAAGAGCGATGATTTATTATGACTTTCGAAGTGGTTTAACACAAAAACAGTGTGTTGACCGGATGATTTCTGCATTTGTTGATGAAGCCCCATCCAAAACCACAATTTATCGCTGGTTTGCTGAATTTTAACGTGGACGTGTCAAGCTCAGTGATGATCCCCGTCAAGGTCGTCCAAAAACTGCAGTCACCCAAGAAAACGTTGATGCTGTGCGTAAGCTTATTGAGGAAGATCGACATGTGACATACCGCGAAATTCAGGCAACTTTAGACATTGGCATGAGTCAAATACAAATAATCTTGCATGAACAATTAGGTGTAAAAAAGTTGTTTTCCCGATGGATACCGCATTCGCTCTGTGAAGAGCAAAAAGCGGCTCGCGTTACTTGGTGCGTCAGAACTCTCGAAAGATTCCACGCAGGATCCTCAAATGCTGTATACAACATCGTATCAGGTGACGAATCCTGGATATACGCGTACGAACCCGAAACAAAAAACTAGTCACGAATTTGGGTGTTCGAAAATGAGTTGAAGCTAACAAAAATTGTTCGTTCACGGAGTGTTGCAAAAAAAATGGTGGCCACGTTTGCCTCCAAAACCGGCCATGTTACGACTATTCCTCTTGAGGGACAAAAAACGGTTAATGCAGAATGGTATGCTAGCATTTGTTTGCCACAGGTCGTTTCTGAACTTCGTAAAGAGAACTGCAACCGCCGCATCATCCTCCATCACGACAATGCGAGTTCTCACACCGCGCACAGAACAAAAGAGTTTTTAGAGCAAGAAAACATAGAATTATTAGACCATCCGCCGTACAGCCCCGACCTAAGCCCTAATGATTTCTATACTTTCCCTAAAAAAAAGAATAAATTGCGTGGACAGAGATTTTCATCACCTGAAGACAGGGGCGTGCCGTCCATAGAGGCAATTAGGCCTAGCCTACCCTACCAACAACGCCAAATGCATTTATTTTAACTATGTGATACAATAATACAACGTATTAAAAAAAAAAAAAAAACTCCTGTTAAAACTCTTATAGCAACTTGTCGCAGACGCCACGTGAATCACAGTTCGACGGAGCTTACGTTATACGTAGGTAGGTATGCACGATCTATCAGGCAAGTATTCGTTTTGCCTACATGCCATTCATAAATTTACACACACTCGTGTATATTTTCATGTATATGAACGGCACACAATAGTGACATGGTTTAAATTAGGGGCGTATCTCCTGCGGCAGGAGCTTGGTCCCCATTGGTTGTGTGTAAAGTGAAGATTTAATGAATGAAAAATATTGAAGACCAGGTTCCCAATTTTTGGACAATTCCCCGAATTGCGGGGAAGTTTCCTTCATGACTACCAGACTACTAGAGACAATAAAAAAAGAAGGGTGGTATTGTTGAATTTATACCTTCCAAAAAATTATAAATTGTAAGGAATAGCAAAAGCCCTATAAAAATAATTAAAAACTTCATAATTTTTTATTTTACTTCTCATATTTGGGAAATTTCTCTTGGTTTTTGGGGAGTTAGGAAAATAAGTTTCGGCAACACAGTCCAGTGTGTCAGTGTTATCCGGCAAAATATGGTAGTTCCTTTTGTGGAAGAACACGGTATGACAGTGATACAATTTTAATTGGTAGTGTTTGTTTCATATGACAGTGACACGTAATTTATATGTGATCTTGAATGTATTGCTTTTTTAGATCTTATTAAGTTATAAGTAATTGGTTTTGAAACGTAAAGTAGTGTAAATATTATGTGTTGTGTTATTTGTTTATTTATCTAAGAATGGTGTTCTGTTGTGAAACTTTCGCCGATAATGGTGCCGATTCCCTTGTTCACAAACTAAACTAAATTTAAGTTCAGTGCATCTTTTTCTTTCTATTTCATTAAGAAAAGGACAGAAGATAAATTTTAGTTTAGTCCTGTCAAATTAATCAGCGCCTGTCACTACTCTATACAAGTTTAGACACGATTAAAAACTTGCCTACTAAAATTACGTCAATTTACGTCAAGCGCTGATTAATTTGACAGGACTAAACTTATATTTATCTTCTGTCCTTTTCTTAATGAAATAGAAAGAAAAAGAGGCACTGAACTTAAATTTAGTTTAGTTTGTGAACAAGGGAATCGGCGCCATTGTGTTGGTTAGGTTAGGTTAGTCGCGCTTAACCTAACCTAACCAACCAGTCGCGCTTCATGTCGTGCGGTGTTCCACAGGGCTCGGTCGTGGGCCCGCTCCTGTGGAACATCGGATACGACTGGGTGCTGCGGGGCGAGCTCCAGCCGGGCGTGGACCTGACGTGTTATGCAGACGACACACTGGTCACGGCCCGGGGGAGCTCGTACAGGGAGGCAGCGTTGCTGGCGACGGCTGCGGTCTCACAGGTGGTGAGCCGCATACGGCGCCTGGGCCTGGAGGTTGCCTTCAACAAGTCGGAGGCCATGATCTTTCATGGCCCCCGGCGGGCGCCACCGCCGGGGATCACACATCGTGGTCGGGGGTGCTCAAATCGCTGTCGAGTCCACCATGAAGTACCTAGGATTGGTGCTCGACAGCCGGTGGGATTTTGGCCCCCACTTCCGGCGGCTGGCGCCCAAGTTGTTGGGCGCGGCTGGGGCGTTGTCAACGTTGCTTCCCAATCTGGGGGGCCCGAGCGCCGCCTGTAGGCGGCTCTACGTGGGGATCGTGCGATCAATGGCCCTGTATGGGGCCCCGATCTGGGCGGCTGACCTGACGGCCGGCAGCATCGCTGTCCTGCGAAAGCCGCAGAGAGCGATGGCCGTCAGAGTCATCAGGGGATATCGCACGATTTCCTTCGAGGCGGCTTGCGTACTGGCCGGATCCCCGCCCTGGGACCTCGAGGCGAAAGTGCTCGCGTCACTGTACCAGTGGCGCGAGGAAGCGAGGGCGCGGGGCGAGTGGCTGATGCAGCGACATACGGAGTTGCGTCGGTCACAGCTCCGCGCAGCCCTGGTGGCGGAATGGCGGGACAGGCTTTCACGCCCTACCGCCGGCCTCGCCACCATCGAGGCGGTCCGGCCAGTGCTCGAGCCCTGGCTCGGGAGGAGGCACGGCTCCCTGTCGTTTCAGGTGACGCAGGTGCTCTCGGGGCATGGTTGCTTCGGGAAGTACCTGTGTCGCATAAACAGGGAGCCGGACGCCCGGTGTCACCACTGCATCGACTGTCGGGAGGACATGGCGCGGCATACGCTGGCAGAGTGTGCCGCTTGGGAGGAGCCACGCCGTGCCCTCATCTCAGGAGTGGGCAGTGACCTGTCGCTGCCGGCCGTGGTCGAGGCGATGGTCGGCAGCGAGGAGTCCTGGGACGCGGTGGTATCCTTCTGCGAAACAGTCGTGTCGCAGAAGGGGGCTGCGGAACGGGAGCACCCGGCCCGCAGCAGGCGCACCGGGCGTCGGCAGAGGGCAGACAACGCCCTCTTCCGGCCCCCCTAAATGGGTCTAGGGACGGCGGACTTGGGGACGTCCGCCGCCCCCCATCACACTGGACCCGAGGTGGCGGCGCGTAGTGTTCCACGCGCGCCCCTTTCAGACGTCACGGAGGGGTTTTAAACACCTCACCCCCCCCCCCAGACTAGAGGTGGCCCGCAGAGGCGGGCCGGCACTAGCCGGGGATCGTGGAAGTCGCATTAGATCCCATGATCCCCGGTGCAAGTGTGGGAGGGGAACACCGGGGTGGATTTTAGTCAGTAAGAGTCTGACAGACCCCTCCGCCTACCCCAGGGCGGAGGACATCCATGAGGATTTTCCATCCCGGGAACAAAAAAAAAAAAACAAAAGGTTAGTCGCGCTTGTCGTTTAATGATAAGATGCAAGTTGTGTCTAAATAGATGTGTGCCCAAATTACGAGAATTAATCCAAAAATATGATAATTCATGACTTCGGATATCTTGGAAGTGACGTGTTCTGTAATTATCACCCACCCACTTTTTTTTTTTTTTTTGAGGGTGGGAAATCATCAAATAACTTCTCCCGCTCTGGGCGGAGCGGGAGGGTGTGTCAGACTCTTACTGACTAAAACCCACCCGTATTCCTTCCTGTTGCCTGTGTTGCGGGGGCCTCGGTGACCCATAAGTACCTTCCCGCGACCCCGGCAGGCATCGGCCCTAGTGGACCCCTACTTTGTGCTGACGACATCTCTTTGAGGCGCGCGTGGAATACGACGCGCCGTCGACCCGGGCCTGGTCCTTACCGGACGGTGAGCTACCCATTGCTCACCGTCCGCAAGCCCGCGCCTACGGTGGCTGGAAATCCGCCCGGGATTCCCGACGCCCTGGGCGTCTCCTGCGGCGGCTAGGGGCGAGAGGGCGCGAAACTTGCCTTTCCCTCAACCGTCCCGCCTCCTCCTTCGAGAGCATTACTGCTTCGCAGAAGGAGGTGACGGCTGCCCATGCCCTCTCGCTCCGTACCATGGCCTGAACCAGGGCCGGACGCGAGAGGTCTCTGCCGCCGATCGCCTCCACGAGGACACGGCGGTGCTCTGCCCAAACCGGGCAGACCTCCACCGTGTCCTCCGGGCGATCCACACAGTGGTGACACCCGGACGTTTCCTCCCGCCTTATCCGACACAGGAACCTCCCGAAGCTGCCGTGTCCGGTGAGGACCTGCGTCAGGCGGAAGGTGAGGACGCCGTGGCGCCTCTCCAGCCACTCCTCAAAGAGGGGACTTATCGCCGCAATCGTGGCGTGCCCAGCACTGGGTTGCGACAACCGTACTTTCCATGACGCCATGAGATCCCGCCGGAGCTCCGTCCGCTGTGCCACGATTTCTCGCGGCAACGGACTTACGCCCCGGCGTTTCGCCTCCTCGCGCCACTCCCATACGTGCGCGAGGACTTTTGCCTCCAGATCCCATGGCGGCAATCCGGCAAGGAGGCTCGCTGCCTCACAGGAGACCGTGCGGTATCCCCGGACCATCCGGATGGCCATGACCCTTTGGGCCGCGCTCAACCGGCGGGCTGGCCGCAGCGCCAGAGAGCGCGCCCATACAGGAGCCCCGTAGAGGGCCATGGACCGCACGACCTCCGCGTAGAGCCTCCGGCAGGAGGCGTTTGGACCCCCTAGATTGGGCAGGAGACGCTTTAATGCAGCGCCCGCCCGCTCCAGTTTGGGAGCCAAACGTCGGAAATGTTCCACGAAGTTCCACCGGCTGTCGAGGACGAGTCCCAGGTACTTCATCGTCGACTCGACGCCGATAGAAACCCCTCCTACCGTTATTTGGGACCCCAAGGGTGGCGCGTTCCGAGGACCATGAAAACACATGGCCTCGGACTTGTGCAGGGCCACCTCGAGTCCCAATTGCCGGATCCTTTCGACGATTGTCGCAACCCCGCGTGCCGCTAATTCGGCCGCCGCCTGGTGCGACCTCCCCTGCGCTAGGACCAACTTGTCGTCAGCGTAGCACACTACGCTGACGCCGCTAGGGAGGTCGGCGCGCAGCACCCAGTCGTATCCGATGTCCCACAGATGCGGCCCCAGGACCGATCCCTGTGGGACACCGCACGACATCTCTTGCCGGTTCCACACTCCCTGGTGACCGGGGTAGATGACGGCCCTGTCCGTCAAATAGGCCTCGACCACACGACAGAGGTAATCACCCACCCACTTGGTTATAATATTTGAGGTGGCCGAATCTTTCTTCCGTGTGCATCGTTAGAAAAGCGTGTTTTAAACCTTGAATAATATGGTGAGTTCTTGTATGTAGAGCCGCGCTGTGATGTTGCGCGAATTAGTTTTTTTTTTTGGTGTTAGTATGCATGGCCTACCCTCTGTGGAGAACCACTGCACGCCACTGCCTGAAGAAGCTGTGGACGCCTACAAAACGGCCATCTTGGAGACCCCAACTTCCGAATGGAATGGTTGCTTCAATGATTGGTTCCATCGTATGGAAAAATGTGTCAAATTTCGCGGAGAATACTTCGAAAAGCAATAAATACATTTTTAAATAGTAATGTTGTGCCGCCCTCGTAAAAGTATTTAAAAAAGCTTTTTGGCATATCTCTTTGTTTTGTATAAAATATTTTCTGGTATACATTCTTCTTGAAGTCCCTGAGTAAGACCTTTTCTTATCTATTTCCTGGACGTACCCTTGAATCAGTGCGCAGCGAGCTTCGTAACACCCAGCACTCCAAAATTTTTCGAATTCAGCTTTTCTTTCCGCTACAGATAAAACTTCGGTACATTTTCTAAGACACCCACATGAATAATCTCCCGAAAATGGTCTACTATTAACTAATTTTCCTTTAGCACTCACGTAATACTGGTTTGTTGTTTTGTCGCTGACGCGCACGTTTGTTGTTTTGTCGGAAATTTATCTTAAGTGCTGCTTTTTTTAATTCAAATTGACCTATTGGACAAGTGAACTATGCCACCACCTACGCAAAGTGAAATTTGGACCTATTTCAAACCTATTGAAAATGACCGGGATAAATCTCAGTGTAAAATATGTAGTAAAACATATTCTCAAAAGGGACGAACTACATCGTCGCTAAAAAATCATCTAAAATCAATGCACCCCGAAGAGTTTACTTTATTTGAAAATGCGAATAACGAAAAGCAGTTACAGAAAACAAAAACTGATGTAAGTTGTATTTTAGGCAATATTACCTAATTTAGTTAGGTACTTACTTATACTTATCATAGCCTAGTGATATTGTAGTCGTTTTGGCTAATTAATTATATATTTAAAAAAAATATAATTCGACTAAACGTAATTTCTCTATTATGGCCCGATTCCACCAACGTAAAAATGCGTTTTGAATCCGAAAACTTAGATTTGTCATATAAACTGAAATTTAACTAAAAGTGTAGTACCTAATTTATTTTAAAGTAAAATAGGTTATTACAGTAAAAAAAAATACAAGTTTTGTATTTTTGAAATGAATTTACTTTATAGCGGTTCGTTTATGTTTAATTAAAAGCTGTTAAATATATATTTTATATATTATGTTTTTTGTTTGTTTTTAGATAAAATTGTAACGCCTCTTCAAGAAGCGAAGAAACAGTTTTCGTTAGAAGTAATACAAAAAGATAAGAAATGGGATGTCATCAATTTAAACTCGAAATCATTTCTCCGATTAGCTTATCAATTTTGATAAGCTAATCGGAGAAATGATTGCGCTTCAAAAATTACCTTCAACAGAAACACCGAAGATATCTTGGATTCTCAAACAATATCTCCAAGTGCCGAAAGAGCGAAGAGAATGAGAATGACAGGTTCCAGGACCAGGGACCTCAGGTACAGGACGTCAGTCCTGTTTAAAAAATGATCTTGCCATGATGCTCGATTCAACAAGTGAAGATGAGAGTCAAGAAACACCAGAAATGGTCAGCCCTGACGCAATTCTCAAGAAGGAGTTAGTTAATTTCCGCAATAAGAAGCGAATTAATTTAAATGAGTGTCCTCTTAAATGGTGGAGTGTTAATCATAGCGATTTCAAACTGTTATCTAAAATAGCACGCAAATTCTTATCAGCTCCACCAGCCAGTGTTCCAAGTGAACAGTTATTTAGTAGCGCAGGATTAATATACGAACCCTTGCGAAATAGACTGGAGTCCGAAAAGGCGGCCATTCTCCTTTTCATTAAATAGAATGCTCCAATTTTCAAATTTAATTACTAAAATAATTAGTAATAGTAATTCACTTACTACTTTATTAATAAATAAAGAATAATAAAAAGAAATAAAAGAAAAATCCGCATCCGCGTCCGCGGATGTGAAAAAATCTGCATCCGCAACATCCGCACGTGGTTTATACGTCCAATGAAAAAGGTCATCGATATGTATGAATCCGTCGCTTTTTTATAGTCATTCGTTTACATATTTTGTTTATATCTACTTAATGCGAAGCATTCCAAGCTAAATATTTTCACTATATATTTTTGACCAAACGCACTAATTTTTGGTTTACACCTACACATCTTGGATTGAGCCGGTTTCTTGTATTTAGCTTTATATTGAGAGAGCATTTCCGTTTCCGTCGGTTTCTTATCAGTTTTAGTACTTGTTTAACCTACTCAGTGGCGCCACCTGGTGTTTGCTTGCCATTTTAGTTTCATAAAATGTAACGAGCTACTTTTTGTTCATTGGCGTTTCGTTCTCCGTCGAAGCAACTTGTGCGCATCGGTTCACGACCGATGCCAAAACATTACACTATATTTTTATTTATTTTTTCTTAATTCAAATATTATATTGCATAGAAAGTACTGATCATACTTTTAACGGTTTTTTCGGTTCGGATCACTATCTTGTAAATTACCAGCTAAGTAAATTCAATATTTCATTTAAAAATATAGTGCTGTTTTATGGTGAGTTATTTGTGAAGAAAAACTGTAAGTACCCTACTTCGTAAAAGTGGTCTTTACCTTAAACGGTTTTTCCGTTCGGATCACTACTTAGATTTATTATTTACCATAATAATGTGTGTGCTTTGAATTTTATTGTGAGTCTTGAAGTCTTTATATTTGATACAGTCTTTATAACGTAACTTTTAGTGCGATGATGGATGAACACGTAATTGTTTCGGCTGCCGAGCCACAAGCTGTGGCCGGACCGAGTGGAATGGCCCGGAAAAGAAACTTTAGCTGCTCTAGCAGCAGCTCCACGAGCAGTAGCTCTTCAAGCTCGTCTTCTCCGAAGCGTAGCAAGCGGTCGCGCCGCGCACGCCGTAAAAAAAATAAGCGCGCCCAACAGGCCAACCCGACATTGGACAAGCTTATAAAGGAAGTCAGTGAGCTACGCCAACAAGTTTTTGCAAATAATATGCACACTGCTTGCCATGATGAGGTATCAGTTTGTTCTGGGGTCAGTGGGGAACTATATGACCAGCATAATATTAATGATCAGTGCCCTGATGTTGAAGGTCAAAACTCGAATTTAGAATTCACTTTTGATATCGAGACAAAGCATAAGAAACCATCAGTCAACTCCTGATGGATTTTTAAAAATGCTACTAGATGTCCAGCGCTTAGGTAGCACATCTTGGTCCGAGGTAAGGTATTCTGATACTCAAAAGCTGTACAATCACACCCCTGGTTACATAGACTTGGACACAAACGAAGAGATAAAAATGTATGATACCTCACGTCACTTGGCACATGCTGATAAATCATATGCAGCAATGATTTTTTGCATCCTAAAACAAAAACAATCATTGCAAGAAGCTATTCGTAATCTCCTCTTGTGGGCTAAAAATACAGAAGTCAATTTTGATAATTTAATCGGGAAGGTTGAAGAATTATTTCAAAAAGGTGATTTGCATAAAATTTCTTCAGACTTGTTACAATTAGTTTGCGGTCATCGAGCCGAAAGTATAGAAATGCGTCGAGAGACAATTACTAGTCAAATTCGAGATCCCTTAGTTAAAGCGTCCTTGAACAGAATTCCCCCATCATCGACTTATTTATTTAGTCCCGAACCTTTCACGACAGCATTAGAAAAAGCCGGCGGTGTACGCAAAGTTTTTTGGTCTCCCAAAACTGATTCACAAACTAGATCTAATCAATGTAACCGCCGCCCCTCGCGGGGGCAAGGCGTAAATAAACCAGTAGTTCCATCGCGTGAAGCTCAATATTTTTGCCATGAACCAGGCATACCTATGCACACGCATGCCTATGAAAACTCGCCCTCGCGGGGTGGATATTTTCGAACCAATTACACAAACAAAGGTCGGGGTCTACCATCCTTTCAATCCGATCAATATACCAACAGTAGAGGTTAATTTCACAACCGAGGCTCGCGGCCCGATCGTGGGAGTAACCGAGGTCGAGGACGTTCAAACCCTCCAAAAAACTCGAGCGAACCAAAAACGGTACAAGCAATGACTCGAATCGTTTTCGAGCAGGTCAGTTAGCGCACTACCACTCGAAATGGAAGAAAATGGGAGCACCAGAAATTTTTCTAAAATTAATTCAAGGGTATCGCATACCATTTACTCACAAACCTCCTCTGATATACACAAATGTAACCAATGGTCCCTTTCAAACACTTGTCTCAAAAGAAATGTCTACAATAATAAACAAAATGAAAGCTCAAGGCATTCTAAAAGTTGTTCAACTCTCACCGAGTTTCATTTCCCCTCTATTTTTGATACCAAAACCAGACGGATCAGCCCGTCCCATATTCAACCTAAAAGCGTTAAACGAATTTGTAAAAACCCAAACATTTCACTTAATAAACATGTATCGCATCCCGGACTTTCTGCAACCACAAGACTGGATGTGCAAAGTGGACCTATCACAGGCATATTTCCACTTAAAAATTTCACACAGGCGCTTTCTTCGCCTTGTATACAACCAAGAACTGTTAGAGATGACCTGCCTTCCGTTCGGTTTGAGCACTGCACCCAAAACCTTTTCAATACTAACGAATTGGGTTGCCCAAATATTACGAGAACGCTGGAACATCCGAATCATTGTCTATCTCGACGATTATTTAATAGCACATCAAAATGTACACGTTCTTCGAGATCATATCGAGCTCACATTAGACACATTACAAAATCTTGGTTGGCAAGTAAATTTCGAGAAATCTGTTCTTTGTCCTCAAAAGACTATTACATATTTAGGAATATTTTGGAGCCCCTGGGACAATTTAAAATCCCTGCCAAAAGAAAAGACTTGCTCAATAGTCAAAAAAGTGGCTCATGATCTTGAGCGAGGAATAATAACTCTAAAAGAATTGCAGAAAATAATAGGGCTCCTGAACTTTGCCAGTTATGTTGTTCCTCGAGGCCGGCTCAATCACCGGCAATTATTAATGTTCATGAACTCTCTACCAGACCTTTTATCGAAAACCTACCCACTACCAAAAAATGTTCGAAAGGAACTGGAATGGTGGATTCTGAACTGTCAGTCATCAACACCCCTACATTACCCTCCGCCAGTAAACTTCCTGACAACAGATGCATCAAATCAGGGTTGGGGACCGCAACTGAACAATCTGGCTGTATCGGGCAGTTGGTCGCAAGAGGAACATACTCTGCACTGCAATCAAAAAGAAATGTTAGCCATATTTCGCGCCCTTCGAGACAACGCTCACCTGCTCTGCAACAGCTCGATCCTGATACAATGCAACAACAGGACTGCTGTCGGTTATTTAAGGAACGAAGGAGGTACGAAATCATTACCCCTAATAGAACTAACCTATCAAATTCTAAATTTACTGGACCAATTTCAAATACACTTCAGCATACACCATTTCCCGGGCAAGTACAACAATCATGCCGATCACCTGTCACGCTTTCGCCAACCTCCGGAATGGCACCTGATGCCAGCCTGTACGGAAATGGTGTTTGCAAAGTGGGGAAACCCAATAATAGACTTGTTTGTCTCAGCGACAGCTCACGTAGTTTACAATTATGTATCCCGAGACCTAAGAGACCGACACGCACTATTTCACAATGCATTCAGTATCCCATGGAACTATCCACTCGCATGGTGGTTCCCACCTCCGTTCTTAATCCCGAGAGTCCTAACACACCTCATCAATCAACGGGAATATTTTTATTAGTAGTACCTCGATGGGAGAAGGTATTTTGGCGTACAGACCTCAAAATTCGAGCGCTAACACCACCGCTAAACTCTGAAAAACTTACAGACGCACCTGGTCGACACATCGACGGGACTTCCACCACCACAAGTGGACAAAATTATCCTCGGTCTGGAAATGTGGGTGTGGTCTGAGGTGATAAAAACATGGAACGCCGAACAACAGTTATTGCTCAAAAATTCCTGGCGTAAAAACATATGAGGTGGCTTGGAAATGTTGGATTTCCTGGTCTATATCTAAAAATATTGAAACGAATAGGTAATCCTACAGGTACGCAGTTAGCCCAATTTTTATCTGATTTGCATCTAATTCATGAATTATCATTTAATACAATTCTTTTACATAAATGTTGTCTCCACTTTGTGTAATGTTGAAAGATCCAGTCAATTAAGTTCGCATGTTCTTGTAAAAAGTCTTCTAAGCCACCAATATGGGATGTTAGTAAATTAACTACCTTTTTAAGCAATTACATTGTAGACATTGACAATCCTTTTCAAATATCACGCCATACTGCAATCATATTACTGCTTCGCTCAGGTAGACGCATACATGACTTAACACTGCTTAGAGTTGATCCTGACCATTATATTAGATCAGATGATAGTGTTATATTATGGCCTCAATTTGGTCCGAAAACAGATTGCAGTAATCACAGACAGTCCGGCTGGAAACTTCTTGTAAATCCTAACAATTGTAACCTAAATCCTATATTCTGGATAGAAAGAAATTCACAATTATTAAATGATAGACTTAATGCTGCAAAATCATTTAACACCTTCCGGCGCGGTCCTTTATTACGGAAAGACAGTAGAATTTTTCATACAAAATCACAATACTGTCACAACCGTACTTACAATATCACGGAAAATCAAATCGTCTACATAGGGCGGAAGACGGCTACAACCGTATCCGTATATAGCCGTACTGTCAGGGTCGTATGAAATAAAATCTTTGTTATTCGTCAGTACGGGTACAACCGTTTAACGGTTTAAGCCGTTCTGACACAACTGTATGCAATATTACATATAGCACGCGCAAGTACGGCACCAGCAGTAACACATATGTGGCCGTACTGACCATCTCAAGTGACAATCTGCAAATACTAATGACAATACGGCTATGACCGTTAGAGGTTAGACTTTAGTTTTTATGTAGGTACTATCTAGCTGCTATGGCATCAAATGGTGTTTATAATTAATAATACATTTCAATTCAATCAAAGGTTTTTTATTATTAGAAGTATGTCATACATAACTTATCAAATTAATAACGAATAAAAATCTTTTACAAAATATTATTTTGTTTTAGCTTAATTTTACATATATTTTAATCAGTCTCATTTGTTTGGAATCAGTTAAATCAGTCTTATGCAAAATGTTAAATCACAATTTCAATTATCTTTGGCATCCTCTATAGCATGCCACTCTTCGAAGCAATCAGGGCAAAGAGGAGTATTACTTTCACGACCCTTGCACCTATATCTTGTTTCACGTCTAACTTTTTTTTTGGTGCAAAGCTTGCAGTTCAGAAACTTAAACTTTCGTTTAGCGCCTGCAGAGCATGGAATCAGTTCAGGCCAGTGTCCGCCAGAAATGACTTGTGACTCTGCTGAGGTTTCTGGTTGTGCAGTATTTGTTTTTCTGCTAGCATATATACTGCCAAGTCTCACCAAGTCCCTTCCTGAGAGTTTTTTGTCAACTTTGGTCATTTGTTTTATCAAAGCGTCTCGGAAGTCAAGGAATTCGTACCTGCCATCCGGTTTGAAGTATTTCTTATAAATATAAAAAGCATACCACGTTGTCACGTCAAACATGTGAAAAAATACCTTCTTGTACCACCGAATGGTTTTTTGTGGTGACGAATAATAAGAAACCATTTGGTCTTTGCGGTCTATTCCGCCCATGAACTGATTATATTTAGCCACTTCTTTAGGCTTATTTGAATATTTGCCAAATCGGTTGGACACCCATTGCAATTTTGGATGGTTGATGGTAGTAATTACATAAACAGGCCTTTTGTGTTTCCACACAGACACGTAAACATTCCCTTTACGACGCCATAAATGTTCGCCCTTCTTCAATTTAGCATTGGTAAGAACCTTTGGATTAGAAACTCTGCTTTTTCTCAATGTACATTATAGAAATTATCCATATAAACGTGATGTCCTTTCATCAGATATGGGTTTAGCAGCTTCATTACTATCTTTTCGGTTTTCTTTGTCGTCACATCTGTGTCTTCCTCCTTTCCACTGTACATTATTATGTTCAGAACAAATCCATCTGAAGATGTCAACTCATAAAATTTGATTCCATAACGAGCCTTCTTGTTTTTGATGTACTGACGAAAATCGAGTCTACCTCTGAACAGGACCAGGGACTCGTCTAGGGACAACTCTTTATTTGGTCCATACACCCTGCGAAAGTTGTTACACAATGCCTCGATAAAGTCCACAACTTTCTTCTCCCGCTGTGCGCCAATTTCACCTATGTATACACATCTCAAAATTTGTGCAAACCTCCGTTGAGACATTGTGTAAGAAAAATACGGATGGTAATATAGGGCATTCGAGTACGAAAACAGGGACCTCGTATTCGGAATGCTGCATTGCCCTTGCAAGAGGCATAGACCAAGAAAGGCAAGCATTTCCTCCTTATCTACGTCACGAAAAACTTGTTTTCTACTATTTCTTGTATGCGGTCTTTCCGTGAAAGTCAAGTTTAATCCATAAGAGTTTGTCTGTGATACCAGATACTCCAGCAGTTCGTCAGAAAACATTAATTTGAACATATTAAGTTCTGAAAGATTTTCGTCAATGCCTACGCGAAGACCGGCAGATAAATAGTCAAAATCAAATACTGGAATAGGTTCCGTAGTCTCATGCCATATATCATCTGATAGAAGTATAGGAGATACACCTCTTCTAGTGGCTGGTAGGGCTGCTTCACTTTCTTGTAGACATGTTTGTTTAGATGAAAGTTGGGGCTCATCAAAAACTTCAGCTGCAATTGTAGTAATTTCATCGTGATTAGACGATATTCTGGGATTCTCTGCAGGTTGATTATCGCTAGTTGTTTTCTCGTACTGAATATCAATTGAGCTACATAACACATGGATCAAGGTTGGTAACTGCAAAGACTTTTCCACACTTTGGCTTGAGGTGGAGTTTTTATTCGGCTCAACATATTCTGGTCTATGTACTTCGGCAATAACTATATTTTGCTGTATATTTGTTGGTGACAATCCAGGAGTAAAATTTGTTTGGTCAAGCGAAGTTTGGCTGTGAGCTGGGCTGTAGTCTGGGATTAGGGTTCTGTCGACAACAGGAATAGAGTCAACCAGTAAACCGGTATCAACGTCACTCACCTCGTCTTCCACATCTGTATCAGATTGCCCTGTTATTTCATGTCTGGTTGAATGCTGCACACTCAAATTTGCACGACGCTGTCTCTTTTGTAGGCCGTCCGAATCGGAAGAAAGCTCGTTGTGATCCGGCTCAAAATCTTTATCAGAGCCATATTCTCCGTCGTCACAATAAGGGTCTTCTTCTGAGCAAGATACTTCAGGCGTAGACGTGTCATCTAAAAGCTTCATAATGCGATCATCATCAACTTTGCGCCAACTCATCTATAAAATAACAGATTTCATGTTGAAAATATGCAACACTCACGTAAAATGAAGCATCTAATATCAGATAAAACATAATAATGCAAGTATTTGCCAATGTTTAGGCTAAGAAGTCAATAGTTATCACTTACCGCGAGCTTTGGTTGTCGGTAATTTTCCCGCGCAAACCGACGCCCACACACCCAACTCTGACCGTCGCTAGCGTGACACTGACTTTCCAGTAGTATGACATTTCATAGTAACCAACCCGGTTGTAGCCGTACTACCATTGTGGATGAAATCTGTTTATGTGAGGGTATGGCACACATTGAGAGCACGTAAACAACTTGTTTTTGACAATAAATCGACGTGATTTCAGCCTTATTGCATTAAGCATAAAGTCTATACAATAAGCAAATAAATTTTACACTGCGGCAGCTGTGTTTGACGTAAAAAAAGTAGCTAACTATACGGCTGTGGCCGTACTGTCAGTCCACGAACTTTTAAAATACGGTTACAGCCGTTACCGCGCCGGAATGTGTTAATTTATTTATTACAGTTAGAGGTGTGCCAAAGCCCGCTTCACGCACCATCATCGCAGGGTGGGTGAAAACCCTATTCAATGAAGCCGGCATCGCAGCAACTCCGCAGGAAGTACGCGATCTGCAGTAGCCTCTAAAAGTTGGCTAGAAAATCATCCCCTTGACGAAATCCTATCTCGGGGAAATTGGCAATCGGCTAATACATTCCAGAATTTCTACAAAAGAGAAGTCATAAGAAGTGTTGATTCAAATCTAAATGTTACACAACTGTTTAATCCGATTAATTAAATCTAAATATAACTATAATTTTTATTGTATTTTTTGTGATTAAATCAATAAATATGTACCTATGTACCTTTCACATGACGGTAATACCTATACTTTCTGACATAATTTGTGTTTTAAATTTCCTATCACATTGGCGCTATCATATAGTGGCGACACCAGGCGATAACAAACAGGTCTCAATATAAAGCTTCCAGTGACGGTCAAGTAATTTAATAGAAGCGTTTTACCTGAAATAAAACGCATATTAAAATACTTACCTCACTGGAAGCTTTAAGTTTACTTCTGCCTGGTTATATTGAGCCAATGAACAAAAAGTAGCTCGTTACATTTTATGAAACTAAAATGGCAAGCAAACACCAGGTGGCGCCACTGAGTAGGTTAAACAAGTAGGTACTAAAACTGATAAGAAACCGAAGGAAACGGAAATGCTCTCTCAATATAAAGCTTCCAGTGAGGTAAGTATTTTAATATGCGTTTTATTTCAGGTAAAACGCTTCTAATAACGCATGCATGTACACTTTTGAAACGTTTTATGGTTATTATAAGCGTCAAGAAGGACCGAATACAGTTTTCAGCAAGCTTATACGTTTTCTCATTCAGGCGCTGCGATATTTTTTCGAGTTTTAAAAAAAGCGCTATTACTTGAAAATTATAAATATTTTCTTAAATCTAATTTTGTCACAAACACGCACAAATTAAGAGCTACTCGTGTATGTTTATTCTACAGGCGCACATACAATAGTTTTAGAGATACACGATTCTGCAAAACGTTACTCCAGCTACAATTAATCAGCGCCTGTCACTACTCCATACAAGTTTAGACGTGATTAAAAACTTGCCTACTAAAATTACGTCAATTTACGTCAAGCGCCGATTTATTTGACAGGACTAAACTAAAATTTATCTTCTGTCCTTTTCATAGTGAAATAGAAAGTAAAAGATGCACTGAACTTAAATTTAGTTTAGTTTGTGAACAAGGGAATCGGCACCATTGAATGAATGCTTGTGCTTGTTTAATGCATTTAAATTATGGATGGTGCGAAGAATGATGTTTAGAAATTATTACCCTATTGTCTTTGATTTGCTCGTACTTAGAGTCGTGTATTGGTTGAATGAATGCGTGATTGTTTAATAATATATTTGCGTGGTACGCGCGTGGCGCGTGTCGTTTTGTGTTCGTTCAGTACGTTTTGGCAAGTGATAGTGAGATTTTGGTTTACGTATTCGTTATACAGTACTTACATTCAGTGGCGTGCCTAGGGTTTCAAAATAACGCAAGCCCAATAAAATTTTAACCGATTTCAAAAAAAGAAAGTTCAGTTTTCGACTGAGTATGTAGGTACCTACGTATCTACGTATCTATCATCGCAATTTTCTCATAAACTACTGGTTAGGTACAATAAATTCTCTATCGAGCATTTTAGTAAGGCATGCCGGGGCTTTTGGACTTATATGAAGGTACCGCCACTGCTTACATTCTTTCGTTTTGTGCATAATATTATACTTATATAGATAATAGCGTGAACTCAATACCTACCTGTAAATAATAGGAGGTAGTAAGAAGTAGTGTGTAGTGAGAAGTGGCATGTATAAAAGTGTTAATAATAATTTTAAGTTTAGTATATAAATATTTTAGTGTAAATAAACTGTTGAACGGACTTGAACGTGACAATGGTGCCGATTCCCTTGTTCACAAACTAAACTAAATTTAAGTTCAGTGCATCTTTTTCTTTCTATTTCAATAAGAAAAGGACAGAAGATACATTTTAGTTTAGTCCTGTCAAATTAATCAGCGCTTGACGTAAATTGACGTAATTTTAGTAGGCAAGTTTTTAATCACGTCTAAACTTGTATGGAGTAGTGACAGGCGCTGATTAATTTGACAGGACTAAACTAAAATTTATCTTCTGTCCTTTTCTTAATGAAATAGAAAGAAAAAGATGCACTGAACTTAAATTTAGTTTAGTTTGTGAACAAGGGAATCGGCGCCATTGTCTCACAGAACTAATCCTATAAGGGATTATTTTTCTAATATTGTTAGTGAAAATAAAATTGCTAACTGTAATCAGTGCTCTAAGGTCCGTATTACAGAACGTCACTCAATTCTCAAGCATTACTTAAAACTAGTTTTAACCAATCAAATGGCTTGAATCTAGTTTTAAGTAGTGCTTGAGTATTGAGTGACGTTCTATAATACGGGCCTTAAAACCTTTCTTACCGAACATCAATCAACAATTTAAAAACCCATCTAAAACTTAAACACATTGGCCATTACAATATTATTTTTAGTCGAATGTGAACCGACTTGGTCCTGTTCGGTACAGGTGCGTCAGGTGCAGAATGCTGATAATTATGTGCTCAATCTTAACACATTACATAAGCAAGTGTACTAGCACAAAGAAAACGTTATCGGCGAGTAAACTAAACGCACGCTAGGAGACGTCCTAAAGCGAACGCGCTTTTTAAATCGCATAATTTACCAAAATTCACATACTTCATTATTATCAATTATCGTCATATTAGCAAATAGCATAGCAATAGCAATTATCATGCTAAGACTTACGAATTAAAATGTTAATGAAATTTATTCGAAATCGCATTAATTGCCATTACTAGTAGTCGGTAGATTTGCCAGCTAAAATCGGTATATCAAAATCGGTATTTGACAAAAAAATACAATATTCAATCAAATTCGTTTATTGAAAAAAAAAACTCAAGACTAATTTATAACAATCACACGTAATGCTTAATGTATTTACGAGTAAAAATAAAACAAAGTTACAAAAGGATTAAATGTGATCGCGATTTGCGAATTCCGTGTTTTTAGACAATGCGTACTCGAGCAGACTGCCGCCGGAGTTCGCCCGCGACGCGCTGCGTTGCTAATTTGCTATCTTCTGGCCCCGCTGTGCGTTGAGACGTTTAGTTTGTTAACGAGTTATATTAAAGCGCGAAAAATGAGCCGATTCAACAAACGAACGCTTTGAACACATCGTGTTGTTTTGACGCTATACGTTTTTATTAACCGATTCGTGACATTCGAGTCGTGTCGTTTTTGAATCGTTATAACTCGTACAAATTGCATTTTCGAAGATTTTCATAGAGCAAAATATTCATTATTTTGCGAGTAATTCATGCCTTTTTTTTGGTGGGGAATCATCAAATAACTTCTCCCGCTCTGGGCGGCGCGGGAGGGTGTGTCAGACTCTTACTGACTAAAACCCACCCGTATTCCTTCCGTTGCTTGTGTTGCCAGGGGCCTCGGTAACCCTTTGGTACCTTACCGCGACCCTATGCCTATGCCTTCGTTTCTGGATATTTTGTGAATTTGAATATTTTAGGGGTTGACAACCTTTTTTAACTTGTGGATGACAATCTTTTTTACTGCGTGGGTTTTAAATCATGTTGTGGAAAAATACTTTCTAATAAATAAAAAATAAGTAATAGCACTCGTCGCGATCGCTCACTAACTCAAGTTGTAAACAAGTTTTTGGAACGTCTCCTGTTAAAAAAAAACACAAAGCGTTCGTCTTATGGTTTAATTTTGCTTAACCCGTCATTGCTGTTACATATAATTTTATTATTAATTTAACACTGGTACATTTCCCATAGAACACGCAGCACAGCTAAACCATATTGAGAAGTCTCTGCGTTAACTTCGGTATCGTAGAATAGTTAGGCTAAGCGTATGAGACGCAGGTGACGCAGCACAGGACGGTACACATTTTGCAGGGTAGGGCAGGCGAGGCAGACAGGCCGCGAGCGTATGCTGAGACGCAGGTGACGCACCACAGCACATTACAGATTTTGCAGGGCAGGCGAGGCTGACATAGGCCGCGAGCGTATGCTGGGACGCAGCAGAACACGGTACAGATTTTGCAGGGTATGATCTTCGCGTACTAGCTAGGACACGCATATGGCTGTGTTCATGATCATGCATGATCAAAAGCCACTCGTCAAGTTAACCAAATAAATTGTATTTTATTCCAAAGTTGTACACGACGCAACTAGATGGCGTTAGCGTCGAATTAGAAGGCGCTTTGGTTTCGTTACAAGGAAATTGTTAGGGTCTTGTGAATTTTAGCAAATATATTACCAGCTATAGAACAGTATACAGTTTGGTTCTTTTATTTAAACCTTCAACCCTGCTTGTATACACATAAGGTCAATTTTTAAGTACTGAGTACCAGCACGGTGTTCGGTATTTAACATTGGTCCTACGAGCCGGATAACTTTTCGGTTTTTTTGAGTTCGTCCGTAGTACTCGCAGTGGATCGCTGCGGATAAAGTACACGGTTCCCCGCATCGGCAGCAACAGCTTCGTCCAGTGTTGTGGACGGGGTCAGCAGCAGCGGCGGAAAAGTGACGTTATAGAGGGCGCCACTTGCGGCTAGTTCAAACGTGAGGTGACTGCGTCACCCTCGTAGTTCAACGTGTCGTCATAATTTATATGACAGATTGTTGATAGAATTATTTTGTCAATCTGACATTTTGTCTATTCTTCCTTCAACAAAACCCGTTTCTATGATGATCATGAGACACTACGACGAGACGCTGAGCATGACACACGTCTGCATCGTACGTGCCTGCGCCGCAGCGTACGCAGCTCTCAGTAAATTCATGCATTACGAAATCGTCTTTTTTACACATGGCTGATGGCGCAATAGGCGTGTCATCAACTTCTATGGCGTTTGACACGACAGGCGTGCCCCGAAATATTTTTTAGCAGCTAGAAGTTTTCGAAAACGGGAGTCGCACGAATCGGTTAACCACCACTAGCTTTTTGGTTTCTGTTAGTGGATTCATCCATTCTCCTCTGAGATCGGGACGTCAAAATAAAACTAAACGTTTTGTATATTTTTTTTATTACTATATTCAAAATAAAATGATATCAGCAAGTGCAGTGTAACAAATATTTTAACCGAATAATTTTCTAGGAATACGGTTAGAAAACAAATCAGGTATGTTTTAAACTATGGGTCATAAGGTGCATCCACACCGAAGATACTTTTCGTAGAGCAACATTTTGCAATATGATAATTTATGTAACTTTAACTTTTAAGTAAGTTTACTAAATAACTTTTTGTTATTCGTTGTTGCCCAATTAAAAACGTTGCTTCGCAAAAAGTAACTTCGGTGTGGTGGATGACTGGATACAGGTGGCCACACCACACAAACAAATTATAATGTAGGTACATACAAATTGGAAAAACGATTCATACCCATCTGCATATAAAAATAGCCAAATATTACCATACCATTAATAACTAAGCCTAATTAAATACTTAACAAATACCTACAATGTAGGAGAAACAGAATACCCAGCCTCTATAAACACTGATACCGCCCGTTTTCACTAACGTCAAGTTTAGCAACGTCTAGTTAGGTTAACGTAAGGAGATCCCGAGCAACCACTCATGTTTCACCACTCGGAATCGTCGAAATCTAAATCTTTTTGATACTTGGCTGGATTGAACCTTAAAAGATTTAAGGATTTATTGATTACTAGCTGCAACCCGTGGTTTGACCCGCTTAAGTCTTGATCCCGTGGGAATATCGGGATATAAAATCCTATGTCTTAATCCAGGTCATGGTCTACGCATGTGCCAAATTTCATCGAAATCTGTTTAGCTGTTATAGCGTGAAAGCGTAACAAACAAACAAACTCACTTTCGCATTTAAAATATAATTTAGGATTTGCAAAAACAGCTAAAAAAAAAGACTGCAGTACCTATCAAAAGTGATCCAGGATGAACAATTAATTTCGGGCGTAAATACCCAATCATGCTTGACATTTTCGCTTATGAATACTTAATACTCCTGTGAAATATTTTACAATATTAATTATCAATTTGGGATGGTATAATGTGTAAAATACTACACTATTGTACAGACACGATACTTTTAGCATTCAATTCTCAGCGTGTCAGTGTCAACGGATATGTTTTCTAAATCTTTCAGGTCAAACGGGTTTCGAACAGGCACCAAATATGGTGGAAATTTTGCATGATCTGACGCAGGCGTTTCCTGTGTGCTAGGTATATTTGAGGAACCAGGCAATGCTAATGATGTGCCACCAGCGACTGGTGACCGTCGTCGTCTTGATTTTTTCTTCCGGCTGCGACCAGTTTTTGAAGCTTCGGGACGATTCATTTCTGGCGTATTCGATGAGATTCCAGCACCAGTTAATATGGTAGTTTTAGTCGTTGCGGGTTTAGACTCGTTCTCTGAAGTGCATGGTACAACCATTGAAGGACCAGCTAGATCCATTGCTGGTTTAAATGTTTCTTTCAATGTGCTACTGTTTGATTCAGATGTACCAGGTACAACGAAGGATGAGCCCGGTAATGCATTCGATAAGTTTTCTAAATCTTTCGTCGGGACGGGCATTGTGCTACGTAGAGAATTAGCGTTATCTGACGAATCCAACGACGAGCACTGGACGTCTTTTGACATTGTTTTCATTGCATCATAACTGACCAACGGGAGCGAAACAGTGAGCGTCGATTTAACTTTCGTGGGTCCCAGAACTGCGTTTGTTGGACAATGTTCATCATTTGACGGGTTAGGCTTTGACGGACTAGCTTTTGACGTGCCAGGTAAAGATTTAGAAGGTCAGCAAATGACGGTTGTATTGTAGTACTCGACGAGGTATCTACAATACATGACGTGTTTGTTTCAGGAGCCGATATGTTTTCTAAATCTTTCAAGTCAGACGTAGGTATCGTGGTATTTCGAGGAGATATTGCATGATCTGACGCAGCCGTTTCCTGCATGCTCGGTATATTTGAGGGATCAGGCAACGCTATTGGTGTGTTAACTGGGAATGGTGACCGTCGATGTCGTGATTTTTTCTTCAGGCTTCGACCAGTTTTCGAAGCTTCTGACTCATTAGCGCGCGGTGTATTCGATGAGCTTCCTGAACCACTTAATGTGACACTTTTAGTCGATTTGTGTTTAGAATCATTCCTTGACGTGCATGGCGAAGCCTTTGTAGTCACGGCTAGGTCCATTGCTGGTCTAAGTTTAACTATCAATGTGCTCGATTCAGATGTACCAGGTACGACGAATGAGGAGCCCGGTGACGCATTCGATGTTTTCTGAATCTTTCAGGTCAGACATAGGTTTTGTGGTATTTCGTGGAGATTTTACATGATCTGACGCAGCCGGTTCCTGCGTGCTAGGTATATTTGAGGGATCAGGCAATGTTATTGATGTGTCAACTGGGACCAGTGACCGTCGTCATCGTGATTTTTTCTTCCGGCTTCGACCAGTTTTCGAAACTTCTGACTGATTAGCTCCTGGCGTATTCTATGAGATTCCTGCACCACTTGATACGATAATTTTTGTTGTTGCGGGTTTAGACTCGTTCTTTGAAGTGCACGGTACAACCTTTGAAGGACCAGCTAGATCCATTGCCGGTTTAAATGTGTCTTTCAATGTGCTACTGTTTGATTCAGATGTACCAGGTACGACGAAGGGTGAGCCCGGTGATGCATTCGATAAGTTTTCTAAATCTTTCGTCGGGGTAGGCGTTGTGCGATGTAGAGATTTAGCGTTATCTGGCGTATCCAACGACGGGCACTGGACGTCTTTTGACATGCGACGAGCTGTTTTCATTGCATCATAACTGACCAACGGGAGCGAAACAGTGAGCGCCGATTTAACTTTCGTCGGTCCCAGAACTGCGTTTGTTGGACAATGTTCATCATCTGACGGACAACGATCACATTTCAAAGCCGCAGCTTTAGACGTGCCAGGTAAAGATTTTGAAGGGTCAGCAAATGACAGCTGTATTGCAGTACTCGACGAGCTACCTGCAATACTTGACGTGCTTGTTTCAAGAGCCGATACGTTTTCTAAATCTTTCAAATCAGACGCAGATTTCGTGGTATTTCGTGGAGATTTTGCATGATCTGACGTAGCCGTTTCCTGCGTGCTAGGTATATTTGAGGGACCTGGCAATACGACGAAGGATGTGCCCGGTGACAAATTCGATATGTTTTGTAAATCTTTTGGGACAGCTGAAGCTGGCGTTGTGCTATGTGTAGATTTAGCGTTATCTGACGAATCCAACGACGGACGCCGGTTTTTTGACATGCGATTAGTCGTTATCGGCTCTATTGGTGCAATTTTGGATGGCCCTGGCAATGAAAAAGATGCATCAGGTGTTGCCGGATGTGTTTTGTTCTTCGACCCTCGATACGTTTTCAAAGCTTCAATTTGTTTACTTGATGATGTGGCAATTTTAGCAGTTGAAGGTTTTGTCTCCTCTACTGATGTGCTCGATACTACTTTTGAAAGACCGGGTTGATCCATTGCTGGTTTATGTTTATTTTTCAATATGCTCGATCCAGATGTACCAAGTACGGCGAACGAGGCGCCCGATGACGCATTTGATATGTTTTCTAAATCTTTCTGGACAGCTGAAGCAGGCGTTATGCTTCGTGTAGATTTAGCGTTATCTGACGAATCCAACGACGGGCGCCGGACGTCTTTTGCCATGCGACTAGTCGTTATCGGCTCTATTGGTACAATTTTGGATGGCCCTGTCAATGAAAAACACGCATCAGGTGTGTCTGCTGCCGGTTGTGTTTTGTTCTTCGAGCCTCGATAAGTTTTTAAAGCTTCAAATTGTTTACTTGATGTGATAGTTTTAGCAGTTGAGGGTTTCGACTCCTCTTTTGATGTGCTCGCTGCTATTTTTGAAGGACCGGCTAGATCCATTGAGACTCTACGTTTATCTGGCAATGTGCTAGGTATAGCGCTGGAATTGTCAGGACTAACTCTTAAAGAACTAGGTTCACCATGCGACGATCCAGGTGCATCATATAATAGGTCAAAAAAAGGCTCGCCTTGTTGCCGCGCTCGCCGGTCCAGGTTCAGCGCGCCCGCCGCGCTTCAGACGCGCAGCGCGCGGCGGCGCTCGGCGGCGCGGCGCGGCGGGCGGCGCGGCGCGCGCGGCGTGTCGGGCTCGGGCGGCGCCGTGTGCGTCACCAGGTTGCGCACGTTGCCGAACGTCGCTTGCACCCCGATGGTGCTTTGGAACGTTTGTATGCTCTTCATCAGTTCCTCGTTGTCTTCGAATAGCTCCTTGATCTGTGAATATGACCATTTACTCTAAGCACTTTGGTACAGCTGAGTTGCCTACATTTTTTTTTATAAACTATTCAAATGTATATAGACGACTTTATTGTGATTTAAAATCGAAGGTTTTTGCATACTTCACCATGTCTCGTTCTTTTAAGAAAAATATAATTACTAGTGGAAAAAGAGCTTGAAATTGTTATTGTAGAATAACCAAAACTTACGGTACTTACATCAGTTTTTCCTGACTTATAGTCTTGATTTTTATCATATAAATAGTATGTTAACCGCTCAGGCCCGTGGCTCAATAACGTCATCTCTCAATCTCAAAAAAAACATTTTTATTCGATAACTACTTTCAAATCGCGCGCCGCGAGGGCTCCTATTCGGAGCCATTGGGGCTTTATCGGTTAAACAGTTCTGTAATCATACCTCTAGTTCGTAATCTTTCAAGAGATCGTTAGCAAGTTGCACCAGATAAGTGTTGATCTGGCCGCCGCGTGGTTTCAGACGAGTGTACAGCCTCAACACCGCCGGTACTAATACCTCTGCTACTTGTATCTTCATTTTCTGTAATAATGGAATAGCAAAGATATAATTTTATATAGTTTTATGCTTTGAGCTAGCGATAGCGGATACGAGGAATATATCAGAAAACAACACTTACATGAGACACAATGTTTGTAGTCACCCGCTCTTGCAAATCGTCAATATCGTTCAAGTCGCCTGCCTTTTGCGGTTTTTCTGTAATACAAATAATGCCTCGATACATAAATAATACGCCAAATGCTTATTGTGAGGTATTTCGGTGTCTTTGGTTTTGTGAATTCTTTTTTGCCGCCGACTTCCGAAATTAAAGTTATTTTTCACTTTGTAGTGTTTTTTTGGAAGTCGATTGTTTTTTGTTTGTAAAAAAGTGTTTTATTTTGCACTTTTAGGTATTGTACTTCGTATAGGTCCACTACTTGCCAGAAAGTTCAAAACCAAAGTGGAATGAAATAAATAATTATTAATGTAAATTGTCTTTGGTCCCTGGCCCTGACATCAACCAATGGACAAGATTGTCAAACTTTTGTTGCTTGAATACGAGGCTTTTGGCTATTTTGTATGTGTGTATTTTATGTATCTTTTTTGTAACGTGCGTTTTGTTTGTCTTTGTTTTCTTTTCATCTCTTTTATTGAAGCTTACTCAAAAGCTACCAAAGCAATTTAATAAAGTTTTGCGGGACCACCGCGTGAACATCCTCTACCATATGAAAAGGAATCACGTAAATCGGCCCAGTAATCACGGAGAAATCGATGAACATACATTAAAAAAAAACATACAGACGAACTTAGAACCTCCTCCTTTTTTAAGTGGGTTAAAATTATTTACATACAATCAAGTCAGTTAACCTCACTTGGGATGTCTGTAATAAGAGACTTAGACTTAGAAATAGTGTAAGACCACATCTTGAAGTTTTATTATGATCATACGCGCCTAAAGTTGCTCGCATAACCATTTTTTGATAAAACTAGAGATGAGTAATTTTGCAAAGAAAAAGAAAATAGTTTGCAGGCCTAGTTATTTCTGGGCACGCCACGATTGCGGCGATAAGTCCCCTCTTTGAGGAGTGGCTAGAGAGGCGCCACGGCGTCCTCACCTTCCGTCTGACGCAGGTGCTCACCGGACACGGCAGTTTCGGGAGGTTCCTGTGTCGGATAAGGCGGGAAGAAACGTCCGGGTGTCACCACTGTGTGGATCGCCCTGAGGACACGGTGGAGGTCTGCCCGGCTTGGGCAGAGCACCGCCGTGTCCTCGTGGAGGCTATCGGCGGCAGAGACCTCTCGCGTCCGGCCCTGGTTCAGGCCATGGTACGGAGCGAGAGGGCATGGGCAGCCGTCACCTCCTTCTGCGAAGCAGTAATGCTCGCGAAGGAGGAGGCGGGACGGTTGAGGGAAAGGCAAGTTTCGCGCCCTCTCGCCCCTAGCCGCCGCAGGAGACGCCCAGGGCGTCGGGAAACCCGGGCGGATTTCCGGCCACCGTAGGCGCGGGCTTGCGGACGGTGAGCAATGGGTAGCTCACCGTCCGGTAAGGACCAGGCCCGGGTCGACGGCGCGTTGTATTCCTCGCGCGCCTCAAAGAGATGTCGTCAGCACACAGGTAGGGGTCCACTAGGGCCGATGCCTGCCGGGGTCGCGGGAAGGTACTTTTCAATCCGTCCAATAAAATAGTGGAACACTTGTGCTGACCAAGCCCGCGCCTACGGTGGCCGGAAATCCGCCCGGGATTCCCGACGCCCAGGGCGTCTTCTGCGGCGGCTAGGGGCGAGAGGGCGCGAAATTGCCTTTCCCTTAACCGTCCCGCCTCCTCCTTCACGAGCATTACTGCTTCGCAGAAGCAGGTGACGGCTGCCCATGCCCTCTCGCTCCGTACTATGGCCTGGACTGACCAAAGGGCTTTTTTTTAACCCAAAGAATCAGCATCTCCATACAACGTGGCAATGCTGGCAGCCTTTTGGGCACTTTTCCCATTGACAGCGATGCGGACGATTTTTTTTATGCTCTTCCGTGTTTTTGTTTTTTAAGATTATTATATAAAATAGGTTACAATAAAGTGGTCTAATAAATGATTTAATATTCACAGGATTCTCTTGCGTAATAAAAAGAACATTAAAAATATATCAAGATTCATACATTTATTCGACTCTGTATTACTTGAATGGAAATTCCTCCTTTTCGATCAATATTTTTGTATCTTGAATTAATGATAGGAAGGTGATTATTTTATGTTTGAAAGAATATTCCATAACAATGAAAATTGTAAAAAAATGATGTGAAAAAGTCATGTCAAAATAAAGATTTTTTTAAAGCGGTTTCCATAATATTTTCAAGACATTTTAAAAAATAGTTATAACTCGAAAACTATCTAGAATCGCCGAACATACATGGGGTATTTTCAGATATGAGATGATATGAAGGCATGAGAATATAATTTATTTTTTATGACGTCACTATTTGGACCACCTGTATATGTGATCATTTGTGTGAGTGATCAGTCTTGGCCCAGTGGTAACGGCCGCGACTTACGAGTTGTAGGTCGTAGGTTCGAACCCAGACAGGCGCTTTTCTTTGTGTAAACTATTTCATCACCACTGCTCTCAAAACGGTGAAGGAAAACATCGTGAGGAAACCGGCTTGTCCTAGAACCAAAAATTCGAAGACATGTGACATCTCACAACCCGCACTGGGCCCGCGTGGTGGATTACGGCCTGTGAGAGGAGAGGAGGTCTGTGTCCCAGCAGTGGGAACATTATAGGCTGATTATCTGTGTTTAGGTGATCATTTGTGGGAGGAATATACAAGTGACAGCACAAACATGTCATATCGAAGGATCTTCAAAACTATCTGGCGAGACAAGTGACGAAAAAACATAGAATGCTGCATCGGCTTAAAAATAATCGGCAGCGAAAAATATGTGTCAATGCAATATTAACCGACATGTCTTGCGTCATGAATGTGCGTCTTTCTACATCGTTCTCACAATATTTATCTATAATTTCAACATGGATGATGTTATCAATATTTTGTTATAATATTATGATTTAGAAGAGTGTGCAATGAAGTATCTTGCCCGTTCTTCTCCTTTGAAATGGGCAACTAACTTTATCTTTCTGACAGACTCCTTGAAAATTCAAAAGTGCCTGTAATAGTTTAATAGAAATAAATGTTTTGAGTTTGATAACAAAGTAAAATAAAAAATTACTCGGTAGCTTCATTCTAGGGCCGCAGAGCAATGTGATCGTATCCAGCAGCGCTGCATTCATAGCTGGTGGGAGCTCTTCATCCCCTTCGTCGGTGAGGTCGGCGGCATGCTCCAGTACTTCGCGCGCTAAGCGACACTGGATGTTCAGCTTCTGTACCAGTGACATGCGTTGCAGCATGACGTCGTATATCAGCTGTCGGTCATCGAACTTTATGTGATCTGGGAAACATATTTAATGGCGTGATAGTTTGGTCATAATAATTGTTATATGTATTTATGTGACGGGTTGTGTCTATAAACTTTCTAAGATGCTTCGATACGAGAAGTTATTAATAATAGGAAAAAGCATAACTGACAAAACATCTAAACATCTTTTTACACCCTGTATAACAGGGTATAAAAAGACCACCAAGATAGAGTAAAAAGATCACCAAGCCGTCATCTACTCATTCTGTAGGTACCATACCTTGTATATTTAATTAAGTACAATTAAGCAAAAAAATATTGCTGGGAAGCGACTTTTATTTTTCTCCTTACTTTTCTCATCGTGGTTGTAATGCAGCACGCACTCGACGAAGTGATGATAAATGGCATCTACAGTGAGACCGCACGTGACGTAATACTCGGCCGGCTCGCGCACATCGACGTCTTCATCCGCCAACAGGGCGCAATATCTATGGGAAATTACCATCTTTAAGCCTTAGTTTTTTTTGTAGGATCTAATTGGGAAGAGATTCAGATCAGTACAAGGACTACTAGGTACTAGGAGAAATGAAGAAGTTAAGACAAAAAATGTATAACCTTGTCACCTTTGGAAATTACCTTACTTTGTGAAGAACAATAAATAATAATCATTAACATAGTTTTAGTATAATATTTTATCCGAATTACCTATTTAAAACTCGAATGTGATGAGTTTTGTACAATATTATAGAATAAAAAAAATATTTTTATTAAAAAAATGTAAGATGTATATTATATATTTAGGTACCTATTTAAAAACTATAAAATTTTGTTATTGTAACTCAAAAATATATTTTTTTATTATAAAAACACTGTTTAAACTTAATTACTCAAAAAACAGAAACAAAATAGGTGTATGCCAACTTTTATGCATTTTTCACCTGTGTGCGTCGGGCAGTTGCCCACCAGACACGACACCCGTCTGGTCGGAGGATCCTCCCTTTTCTATGGAGGATGAGTGAAATTTACACAAAATTTTGCGTCGCTTACTGTCAACATGGAAAGTAAACGGAGAAAAGTTGTTCACAGTGAGGTACGTAATAATGTTTAATTGTAACACGTAATACGTGATTCTAATTATTTATTATTATTGCTTATTTTAGGGTCGTCAAATGATTGCAAATATGTATCAATTTCTCAAGAAAGAGTATGGATTCACGTTAAGTCATCAAGAACCAAACTGTGATTTGTCGCATTTACATAACATAACACAACGCTCTGCAGAAGCGACGAGTGCTAGTGAACGAACCGCACAGAGAATATTAAAAGAAGAAAGGATGTCCCTAGCACGTCATCTTCAAAATTTCAATCTCCGATGAAAAACCGGAGAAAGAGAGACAACAGTGTTGCGCCTGCCTCCTTACCACCCTGAGCTAAATGCTATAAAGAAAATATGGGGGGTTCTTAAAAACTATTTTGCTTCAAAAAACGTTGAGCAAAATATGACAATTAATACAGAAAAGCTTATTCACGAAAGTATTGAAAATACAACTAGCAAAACCTGGCGATACTCATGCAATAGTGTGATTAAGAGAGAATCTGAGTATATAACATAATTTGATGCCGACTTTGAATTTATCATAAATTTGCAAGATGATAGTGACGATGACACTGTAACGGAAGAGTCCAGTTACGATTCGAAAATTTTTTTTTCACTAGTAATTTAATTTGTAAATATTCATGTACGAGTATGTGAATAAACATTGAACACGAAAAATATTTTTATTTCATCAATAAACGAAACACAAGTTTAACTACCTATTTATATTATTTTGTTCAATAACGATGAACTTGCTGACGCCACCCGCAGTTACGCACCCAAGAGCGCGTGTCTGTGTGTGTGACACATCACAACTACAAGTATTGCTCACTCACCGTCGTGAGATAGAACAACTGTAACACAAATCAGCAGTGATGTTTCGATCTCAACTTTCATCGTAAGTAACAGTCAATTTACATTGTGGCGTAAGAGTAGAGAAGGTAAGCGAGCGTTTTTAAATTAATTGCATTTTGCTTAACTTAATCCTTTGTGTAACTTACAAAGCCACAATAAAACCGGGTCCTGGGACCCGTTTTTATTCTCAAGTCTTCCCAAGAATTGTCGAAACTAGTTACTGTTGGCGACGTCAATGATATTCACGGAAAGTGGCGCAAAAAAATCGCGGCGTCAAGCACCTATGACTCTGGTTGTGTGTATTGAGATTCTGAGATTTAGCGCCTTCTCGCGTAACGAAGCGAAATTGACATTCCTTTTCTTGCGCTGCATTGGAAATTGACCCTAAAAATCGCGACATAGTCGGCCATATTTACTTACCGGTAATAGAGGGGAGTGCGCAATCGCAAGAACCCGCCTAACAAGAGACGAGTAAGTTCGCGCGTGGCCATGCGTCGCAACATCTCGGGCGAGTCCTTCGACAGGCAGTCGCACATTGTGCCCAGCAGTGGCTCTACTATGCACGTGTACCTGAATTCATAAACCACCAAAAGTAAATTGTTTTAGAATATTTATTTTAGATTATTCTATGTCATTATACTATAGTCGCCAAAGGCCAAACGTTTCCTACTAACTTACTATATAGTAAGTTAGTAGGAAACGTACGTACGAACAGACATATACACAGATGGGATGATCGATATATATCGATCATCCCATGTGTGTCTATGTCTGTGACCATACATTGTTTTCGGCTAAATGGAATGGCGCGTGAGTATTAGAACAGACAAAGGTTTATCACAGTTATCACGACGGTCAGTCAAGACGGTCCTATTTTCCTGATTTTATTTATTTTTCGTTCTAATATGCGGCCATTGACTTACTTTTTTACCTAGGTACACATATTCTACATTCTTATACATATTCAAGCATATTTAATTTCAAAAATGTATAAAGCCTTTTTATTTTCTGAATGAATACTTATTTTCTCTTCAATTTTTTTACGAATTAAAACGAAACAGTCTGTTGTTCAGATTCATACGAAGAAATTCTTAACGGGGCCACCTCATTTGACACCAATTCTACATCTCTTGGAAGCCGTCAGTCATCTCTAAGCTGCCACGGCTTATTTTATTTATTTTTTTTTAATTGAATTTGAAACATGAAGAATTTCAACATGAATGATATAACCGACATTTTGATTTAAAAGAGTTTTTGGAGTTTCTTGTCTGTTCTTCTCCATAGGAATCTACTGCGCTTTGGAATAGGCAACCTAGCTTCATTTTTCGGACATACCGATCCCTTACAATTCAAAAGTTCCTGTAATTGGTTTAATAGATATAAATGCTTTGAGTTTGACAACGAAGTAAAATTAAGAGTTTAAAAAATTACTGGGTAGCTTCATCCTAGGTCCGCAGAGCAGTGTGATCGTATCCAGCAGCGCTGCATTTGTACCTGGCACATATATCGCTGAGTCCAATGAGCGCGTTGACCCTAACGGCCAGCGGCTCGCCGACCCTGGCCAGCAGCTGCGCGAACACGGGCGCGCACTCCGCCGCCGCGCCGCGCGAGCGCACGCACAGCCGCGCCGCGCCCGCCACCGCCGTGGCACAGCGCGCGCCGTCCCACTCTGCGCGGGGCCACTCAATGTCATTCATTATAATAATTCTGTAATTACATGTTTGTTACGGTCGCAAATTGTATTACAATTAAATACTAGTTAATGCCGACCTGCAACTTGTAAATGATATTAAATAGATATAGTAGATAGCGCAGGGCCTCCTGCACGTCGCCCGTAATAGATAGTAGATAGTGTGGTGTTACCTGGCGGCGCGTCGGCGACGGCGAGGAACACGCGCAGCAGCGCAGGCCCGGGCGGCGCGCAGGGCCTCCTGCACGTCGCCCGTGATAGGTAGTAGATAGTGTGGTGTTACCTGGCGGCGCGTCGGCGACGGCGAGGAACACGCGCAGCAGCGCAGGCCCGGGCGGCGCGCAGGGCCTCCTGCACGTCGCCCGTGATAGGTAGTAGATAGTGTGGTGTTACCTGGCGGCGCGTCGGCGACGGCGAGGAACACGCGCAGCAGCGCAGGCCCGGGCGGCGCGCAGGGCCTCCTGCACGTCGCCCGTGATAGGTAGTAGATAGTGTGGTGTTACCTGGCGGCGCGTCGGCGACGGCGAGGAACACGCGCAGCAGCGCAGGCCCGGGCGGCGCGCAGGGCCTCCTGCACGTCGCCCGTGATAGGTAGTAGATAGTGTGGTGTTACCTGGCGGCGCGTCGGCGACGGCGAGGAACACGCGCAGCAGCGCAGGCCCGGGCGGCGCGCAGGGCCTCCTGCACGTCGCCCGTGATAGATAGTAGATAGTGTGGTGTTACCTGGCGGCGCGTCGGCGACGGCGAGGAACACGCGCAGCAGCGCAGGCCCGGGCGGCGCGCAGGGCCTCCTGCACGTCGCCCGTGATAGGTAGTAGATAGTGTGGTGTTACCTGGCGGCGCGTCGGCGACGGCGAGGAACACGCGCAGCAGCGCAGGCCCGGGCGGCGCGCAGGGCCTCCTGCACGTCGCCCGTGATAGGTAGTAGATAGTGTGGTGTTACCTGGCGGCGCGTCGGCGACGGCGAGGAACACGCGCAGCAGCGCAGGCCCGGGCGGCGCGCAGGGCCTCCTGCACGTCGCCCGTGATAGGTAGTAGATAGTGTGGTGTTACCTGGCGGCGCGTCGGCGACGGCGAGGAACACGCGCAGCAGCGCAGGCCCGGGCGGCGCGCAGGGCCTCCTGCACGTCGCCCGTGATAGGTAGTAGATAGTGTGGTGTTACCTGGCGGCGCGTCGGCGACGGCGAGGAACACGCGCAGCAGCGCAGGCCCGGGCGGCGCGCAGGGCCTCCTGCACGTCGCCCGTGATAGATAGTAGATAGTGTGGTGTTACCTGGCGGCGCGTCGGCGACGGCGAGGAACACGCGCAGCAGCGCAGGCCCGGGCGGCGCGCAGGGCCTCCTGCACGTCGCCCGTGATAGGTAGTAGATAGTGTGGTGTTACCTGGCGGCGCGTCGGCGACGGCGAGGAACACGCGCAGCAGCGCAGGCCCGGGCGGCGCGCAGGGCCTCCTGCACGTCGCCCGTGATAGGTAGTAGATAGTGTGGTGTTACCTGGCGGCGCGTCGGCGACGGCGAGGAACACGCGCAGCAGCGCAGGCCCGGGCGGCGCGCAGGGCCTCCTGCACGTCGCCCGTGATAGGTAGTAGATAGTGTGGTGTTACCTGGCGGCGCGTCGGCGACGGCGAGGAACACGCGCAGCAGCGCAGGCCCGGGCGGCGCGCAGGGCCTCCTGCACGTCGCCCGTGATAGGTAGTAGATAGTGTGGTGTTACCTGGCGGCGCGTCGGCGACGGCGAGGAACACGCGCAGCAGCGCAGGCCCGGGCGGCGCGCAGGGCCTCCTGCACGTCGCCCGTGATAGGTAGTAGATAGTGTGGTGTTACCTGGCGGCGCGTCGGCGACGGCGAGGAACACGCGCAGCAGCGCAGGCCCGGGCGGCGCGCAGGGCCTCCTGCACGTCGCCCGTGATAGGTAGTAGATAGTGTGGTGTTACCTGGCGGCGCGTCGGCGACGGCGAGGAACACGCGCAGCAGCGCAGGCCCGGGCGGCGCGCAGGGCCTCCTGCACGTCGCCCGTGATAGATAGTAGATAGTGTGGTGTTACCTGGCGGCGCGTCGGCGACGGCGAGGAACACGCGCAGCAGCGCAGGCCCGGGCGGCGCGCAGGGCCTCCTGCACGTCGCCCGTGATAGGTAGTAGATAGTGTGGTGTTACCTGGCGGCGCGTCGGCGACGGCGAGGAACACGCGCAGCAGCGCAGGCCCGGGCGGCGCGCAGGGCCTCCTGCACGTCGCCCGTGATAGGTAGTAGATAGTGTGGTGTTACCTGGCGGCGCGTCGGCGACGGCGAGGAACACGCGCAGCAGCGCAGGCCCGGGCGGCGCGCAGGGCCTCCTGCACGTCGCCCGTGATAGGTAGTAGATAGTGTGGTGTTACCTGGCGGCGCGTCGGCGACGGCGAGGAACACGCGCAGCAGCGCAGGCCCGGGCGGCGCGCAGGGCCTCCTGCACGTCGCCCGTGATAGGTAGTAGATAGTGTGGTGTTACCTGGCGGCGCGTCGGCGACGGCGAGGAACACGCGCAGCAGCGCAGGCCCGGGCGGCGCGCAGGGCCTCCTGCACGTCGCCCGTGATAGATAGTAGATAGTGTGGTGTTACCTGGCGGCGCGTCGGCGACGGCGAGGAACACGCGCAGCAGCGCAGGCCCGGGCGGCGCGCAGGGCCTCCTGCACGTCGCCCGTGATAGGTAGTAGATAGTGTGGTGTTACCTGGCGGCGCGTCGGCGACGGCGAGGAACACGCGCAGCAGCGCAGGCCCGGGCGGCGCGCAGGGCCTCCTGCACGTCGCCCGTGATAGGTAGTAGATAGTGTGGTGTTACCTGGCGGCGCGTCGGCGACGGCGAGGAACACGCGCAGCAGCGCAGGCCCGGGCGGCGCGCAGGGCCTCCTGCACGTCGCCCGTGATAGATAGTAGATAGTGTGGTGTTACCTGGCGGCGCGTCGGCGACGGCGAGGAACACGCGCAGCAGCGCAGGCCCGGGCGGCGCGCAGGGCCTCCTGCACGTCGCCCGTGATAGGTAGTAGATAGTGTGGTGTTACCTGGCGGCGCGTCGGCGACGGCGAGGAACACGCGCAGCAGCGCAGGCCCGGGCGGCGCGCAGGGCCTCCTGCACGTCGCCCGTGATAGGTAGTAGATAGTGTGGTGTTACCTGGCGGCGCGTCGGCGACGGCGAGGAACACGCGCAGCAGCGCAGGCCCGGGCGGCGCGCAGGGCCTCCTGCACGTCGCCCGTGATAGGTAGTAGATAGTGTGGTGTTACCTGGCGGCGCGTCGGCGACGGCGAGGAACACGCGCAGCAGCGCAGGCCCGGGCGGCGCGCAGGGCCTCCTGCACGTCGCCCGTGATAGGTAGTAGATAGTGTGGTGTTACCTGGCGGCGCGTCGGCGACGGCGAGGAACACGCGCAGCAGCGCAGGCCCGGGCGGCGCGCAGGGCCTCCTGCACGTCGCCCGTGATAGGTAGTAGATAGTGTGGTGTTACCTGGCGGCGCGTCGGCGACGGCGAGGAACACGCGCAGCAGCGCAGGCCCGGGCGGCGCGCAGGGCCTCCTGCACGTCGCCCGTGATAGGTAGTAGATAGTGTGGTGTTACCTGGCGGCGCGTCGGCGACGGCGAGGAACACGCGCAGCAGCGCAGGCCCGGGCGGCACGCGCGCCGCCAGCGACAGGTCGGCGGCGCGCAGGGCTTCCTCCACGTCGCCCGTGGCCGCCGCACGTCGCTCCGCTGTGTACGGAACGTAGATAAGGTAAGCAGAAAACTAAATTACTCAAAAAACTCGACTGAGCTGAGTTTGTTTCGAACTTTTTAGTTGCAGTCGGATTTTTTGTTTTTTTTTTTTTAACTTTATTTTATACCTTGTAATTGTTATATTTTTGAGATCGTCTTCTGAAGCCCTTTATTAGAATACCACACATGGTCATGGTACATTTGTTTTTTCCAAGTTATTACTTATTAAAGTCCGCCATTTTTATTTTATAAACAAAACCTAGCCTGTAAGCATCGAGCTACCTAGACGAGTCAATAGACAACTAATGTATTTGATGTATTCAAATCCATCCAGACGTTAGGATGCTTAGTGTATAAAGAATCCCACATACAAATATACAACCCTGAACCAACGAACCTAAAAATATAACCCTGTCTTTGCTATCGCGAACAACATCTACGTTTCGCTAGTTACCCTAGTTAGCTAGCTAGTTGCGCGACCCGGGGATCGGACCCGATACTCCACGCTCGAAGGTCACGCCCACGACTACGAGACCAGACAGGCAGTCAACAAATTGTTACTTTTATTTATATATGCACAAGTTGTGTATTTGCGGACGTTTGCAGTATATCTGTATGACAACAGTACCATTAAAGATTACATATTCTTTTAACGACAACTACAGGTAGAGGCAACGCAGAGGTTGCCTCATTTGCCGGGTAGTACATACAATAATATTATTTAGTAATATGTTCTCTAGGAGGTAAAATTAAATTAAATAGTAAAACTTCAGGGTTTACTATTGGTACATCTTTGCCCAACCCTTCGAGGAAACAAGGCGTGATGTTATATGTGTTATATTACTTCAGAGACGTGATAGGTATCAATATACACTACAGAATACGACGAATATGCGACAGACTACGGCAATAGGGAGTTTAGAAAATCAGTTATTTGTTTTGTTTTATCGTGTTTAGATATCCATACCCATCCCATCTGTGAAGTTTCGCCATCTAATATACTTTGACCCTGTATTTATACTTACACAACTGCATCATTTCCGTAGCCCATGTTATATTATCAGGATCTAGTTGAGATGCCAACTGTGAGCACTTTATTCGACATGCTGCAAAAAACAGTGATGGCTGTATAATCTTTGTTGACGATAAAAAGAAAATGAAAGACAGAACTAATTATTACAAAAAAAAATGTATATAGTAATGTACAATTTTTTTTATTCGGCGCTCGTAGAGGTCAGCGTCTTTAGCAACACTTGAACTACGAAAACCATTCTTACTGCTGCGAAATAAAAGCGCTGTTTATGGACGTGCGGTTGACTGTAAACCATTAGATTACTGTCTAAATCGACAAAAAGTTAACGTTAGTCGTTTCGCGACCATTCAGACTTCCTTTATACTAAGTAGGTACTACTACCTACGGTCACATACTGAACGACAGAAGATTAAAAACTCAAGATTTTCCAACGGGCGATGTAGCGCTGCATAATAGGTTTCAAGCGAACAGATCGCGTTAGAAACACCACCCTACATACGCTCCATAATTTTACTGAAGTCAACTTCAGTAAAGTTATGGAGCGTATGTAGGGTGGTGAATTAAATAGTTCCCTTTTTTCTCCAACATTCTCATGAATGTTGGATAAAAAGGGAAATATTTAATTGATCCTCTAAAACTTTCTGGGCTTCTCATAGGTACGTTTTTTTTTTAATGAATGAGCCTGTTTAATCGCAGTTACTAAGCTAGGGTACCCCAACCAAATGGGGGAGGCTAGGCTAGAAAAAACCGCGCGCGAGCCTAGCTGGTCGCAGATACTTGGCTATTTTGTATTTTTAGGACAACAATATGGGAATTATTTGAGGCTCAAAAAAAGAGGCACATTTATTATATTAGAGAGCTCATTAATATCTTTAGGAAATCGAAATGGGTATATTCGGGGTTAGATTAAATACATGTGTGGGCTGACCCTGACTAGGGCTTCCATTACGTAATAACGTAATTACGCAATTACGTAATTACGAACTCATTTTAAAGTATTTTTGACTGCAGCGTATAATAATTTACTTTCGATAACGCCTACAAGTGTTGAAGCCTTTTCATCCGCCGGATATTTTTGTAGTGAAAAAACTTTAAATGCCTTGTCATTTATGAGATCACATTTTCAAGAAGAAAGATTATATTTGGGAAGAAAAAAAATGGTTTGACTTAACTGGTGTACGATGATAAATTCTTCAATAAATATTTTTTTGTTTAAATATTGTGTTCATTTTGATAATTCCTTGAATTTGAGATAGTAAAAGATAATTGTAAAAATTGTAGATACTCTATCTATAATATTTACAAATATATTATTCATATATCGGTGTGTGATTTGAAAATAAATGATGAGAGTGTAGAGCGAGTAAGTAAATTTGTATATTTAGAGAGTTTGTTTACAAGGGATGGAAAGATTGATGAAGATGTGGAAAGGAGAGTAAATGCGGGAAATAAAGTTAATGGTGGTATACAGGCGATGGTGACCAACAAGTCGATGCCAAAGAGGCTCGACTGGCTGTTCATAATGGTGTGCTGGTGCCTACACTTATGTATGGAAGTGAATGTTGGGTGTGGCAAAAGAAGCATGAAAGTAGAGTAAATGCTGTGGAAATGCGTTCCTTGAGAAGCATGTGTGGCGTGACTATAAATACAATAATGTGTGGCGTGGCTGGAAAATGATGTGATAAGGCAACTGTGCGGTTTAAAGGAAGATGTAGTGACAAAAATTGAAAAGAGTATGCTTAGATGGTTTGGCCATGTTGAGAGGAAGAATGAAAGGAGACTAACTAAAGGTATTTACAAGGCAGAGGTGAGTCGGGCTTGCGGACGGTGAGCAATGGGTAGCTCACCGTCCGGTAAGGACCAGCAGGGCTATTGGCTATCTTTTTCATTGCCAGTGACTAACTAGCTTCAGTTGTACACCGAACTTTGATGACAACTGAGAATTTCAAAACATTGGTATTACGTATCACAGTAAGTGGACATCACGTTACGGTGATCAACAGACCGGGATCGGTGCTCATCGTCCCAACACTTGACCCCTCTATTTTTTATCGACTATTATGCGGCTAAGTTGAGTAGCGCCTTTTGAGCGCTAGAATACTTTATTTTAGGGAACATTTTGTATTAAGCGGTTTATATATACTTGAAACGTGAAACTGGCGGTAAATTCAATCTTTTGCAGTTTTAACTCGACAGCCTAGCGAAATTAAATAGTATGTTTTTACTTGTGCTAATAAAGTGTAACTTAGTGAAAATAAATCCTCAAAGGAAAGGTAGGTAAATAAAACCACGAAATAAGTAAACAAAACCACGATAAATAATGTACAAGTTGTTAAAGTATTAGAAGATAATTTTGGATGCTGTATATAGCTATGTACATCGTTAGGACTCTAGTATGATGTATGTACCTACATAACTATGTACATATTTCGGGAATATGTTGTAGTTACATAATTACTCGCGTATACCTACTCTAAATATTATTATTACTTCTAATTTTGATTATATTTTTAGGGTTCCGTAGTAAACAAGGAACCTTTATAGTTTCGCCATGTCCGTCCTGTGTCAGTTTGTCCCCGCTGTAGCTCAGAGATGCTTAGTACTAAAAATCTGTAATTTGGCACAGGTATTACATATTAATACCCAGCCCAGTCCCTCTCACAGAGAGGAGGCCTGTGTCCCAGCAGTGGGAACATTATAGGCTGATTATGATGATTACATATTAATCAAGCCGTAAAAGTAGTAAAATAATATTAAAAAAAAATGTTTTTAGGGTAAGTACCTCTCTTGCATCAAATGTGGGGATGTATTTTTTTTCTCATCTATCCCAAGGTGTGGGGTATCGTTGGATAGGCCGTTCAAAACTATTGCGGGTCTGTGAATACCACTTTTTATTCAGGGATCCGTTTGCGTAATATTAAGCTTTAAAGTGCAAATTTTTGTTAGAGTCAAGTGTCCCTCCCCTGCCGGCTAAATGGTTGTTTATGGAGATGTGAAAAAAATCGTGGCAGTAGTACATAAAATGAAATTAAAAAGAAAACTATCACAGCTAAGTAGGCTTTACAAGTTAACGAGTAATAGTCGACCAACTTAAATGTGCAGTTGGAGAATGAACCGTGACGTATAGCGATGTATGGGAGAACATGTTTCTCAACTACAAGTTTGCTATTCGGATAAATTCATCCCAACATTCCCAACTACGGAACCCTTCAGTGTGCGTGACATGCACTTGGCCGTGCCATACTTCTGCCACGACCAAGAATCACAACAAAACAACATAAGAAGTAATATTTACACGCTTAACTTACTATCGGCTTCGGTGTTAATCACTATAATTTATAAAACACTACCTTTGAGTAGTGTCTTTCTCGAAAGCCACCACAAACTAAATGATCATCAGTTTGATGTCCACTAAGCTTACACAATCGCAATCTTAGCAATATCGATACAAAAACATCTGTCAAAATGTGTTACGGTGGCTATCAGCGGTACTGGGTGCCTATGACGTCATCCTAGTTAGTCACTGAAGTTAGCCAATACGAAACTAACTGTTTGACAGTTAATCGTTAAACACTTTGCCAAGTGATCATCATTATGAACTGTCAACAGAGATACGCAATAGCCCTGCAGGCCCGGGTCGACCGCGCGTTGTATTCCACGCGCGCCTCAAAGAGATGTCGTCAGCACAAATGTAGGGGTCCACTAGGGCCGATGCCTGTCGGGGTCGCGGGGAGGTACTAAAGGGTCACCGAAGCCCCTGGCAACACAGGCAACAGGGAGGAATAGGGCGGGTGCGTTTTAGTCAGTAAGAGTCTGAAACACCCTCCCGCTCCGCCCAGAGCGGGAGAATTTATTTGATGATTTCCCATCCAAAAAAAAAAAGGCAGATGTGAGTGGAAATGCCGGGAGGGGGGGACGCCCCAATATATGACCTCATTAATGATGTTCTTCAAAAAGGTCAGGTGCGTAGTACTCGCAACCGGCGTGCGTGTATGACCAGATGTATGAACGTAAACGAAGCAAAAGTAGTATGTAAGGAGCGTAGCAGGTGGCGTTCTATAGTTTCTGCCTACCCCCATGGGAAGAAGGCGAGAGTTTATGTATGTATGTATTGTATGTATTAATCATAGTCGATAAAAAAAAAAAAAGGAAAAATTACGTAATTACGTAAATACGTACGGATTGGAGAAAAAATTTGCGTAATTAGTTACGTAATTGACATTTCCGTAATTTTGGAAGCCCTAACCCTGACCACATCACAGGAATGCACCCAAAGAGATGGGCAAAGATCGTCAGTCACTGGACGCGGGAAGAACTTCGCCGTCGAGGTCAACCGCGGCGAAGGTGGTGTCGATCTGATCAAGTTTGCGCGGCCACCACGGCCAGAGATCGCACAAAACAAAAAAGGTTTGGAAGGAAAAGAAGAGGCATTTGCCCAGCAATGCGACACGATGTAGGATACTGAGGACTGTTTACGTTTTTATTTCTGCTTGAGTATAGTTTTCAATGTTTTCGTTGGTATATTGGCGTTTGCTAGCTGACATAATAATATCGCAAATAATTTAATTTAATGTTCTGTGTTTCTTCGTTTTGTAACGTTAATTAGGTCCTTTGCATACACTTATATATTGTACAGAATCAAGTTCGTCTAACTTAACAGACAGCTCTTCTGCTTGGGAGTTTGTTGCGCCATTTCTTCCCATATAAAGCACTAGAACGTGGTGAATGGCGAGCGTATTGGGGGACTGTCTTATGTCATTTTGACGTTCAAGGTGTTCTCTCTGGTTCTCAGCCAGTTTTGAATAAATTACTTTTTCGAATTCAATGATTTAAATAAAACTAGTTACATACCATTTTGATTCCCCGTAGCAAGGCGCTGCACAAGATGGTCGCGCAGCTGCGTCCGCTCCTGCGTGCGCAAGAACCGCAACCACGAGCCCAGCAGTTCTATCGTCAGCTTCAATAGACGCGAGTCGCGACACTAACAATACATCAAAACATAAGTTAGGTATATAGAATCAGGCGTGACTGAAATACATGACTGAACGAATGTTATGTAAAAATATTTAATTTTAATTCTGCAATAACTAGATCCAGGCAAGGATGCAGTATGCAGAACCGCGCGCGCAAAAATATGCACATGCAGATGATGCAGTAATTATTGTGCAACATCACAAGGATCTCGTTACTGCGGTAATAAAACTAAATATTTTTACAAATATTTATTACATTCAAAACGTCCTACTTTTCAAAATAGATGAGAATCTGAAATGTTGGAAAACTGAGATTTGACTATTCTAATTTAGTAGTGTCAAATGTCGCTTGTTGATGCGTGCCTGCACATTGTGCTGCAACTGTCTGTATTATTTGTGGTAATACAAATAATACAGAGAACTACTGTACTGCGTTTAATATAAGTAGGCATACTGTGCATTTCTACATGCTCCCTAAAACTAGCTCGGGCCTACATCACGCATAATGTGTAGATGGGTATACTTAAACTGAAAGTAGTTTTACTACTACTGTCTAAATTAAATTTAAGTCATTATGGTGGAACGCTAGTGTGTAAAACAGAACCTATAAACAATTTGTTATTTCAAAACCCAAAGCCGCCTGATGTTTTCTTACACAGAATAGATTACTGGTCAAATCAGTTTTATATATTTCAATATTTTTACTCCTAAACCAAGCGCACATTACACAGCCGCAACGGTCGAGAGCGCAACGCATTTTCATACACAAAGTGCGGTGCGGCCCGCCTGTAGTGTGCGGTTCATATAAAATGTATGAAAGTGATGAAGGAGGAATTTTGCAATGCGTTGCGGTGTTGCCCGCCTTGATTGGCGCTAGCCTTTAATGTGCATAGTTAAAACAAAATATTACTTGTTCGTATTCAGTCAGTTTGTAGTAATATTCGAGCACGAAGACGACGTCGGAGTAGTCAACATATGGTGCCACGCTCGTCAGAAGCAACAGACACTGCATGTCGCGCTCGTCGTTCTGCACGCCCAAGTGAGAGCTCAGTATATCCACTAAGCGGTGGCTGACAAACAATAATTATTCATTTAAAATAAACGGCGGAGTGCGTACCCTTTCACACACCATACCAGCAAAAGCCCAACTGCCAAAGTAGTGCCTTTAATCAATAAAGGAGAATGCCCAAAAAACCTAAAGTCGATTTAAAAAAACTTATATGTAGTACGATAGTAGGGCCTTTCAAATGGCTACAGGAGTTTACCTACACACGAGCGGTGAGCTGGTGGACCTCGACACCAGGCTGCAGGCAGTCCGGGGAAGCTATGCCGTAGATGGCATAGCTAATCGCCATCCAAGCACTTATTACGCCTGGACAGGAACGGCCTACGCCTAATGGCGGGGACCATCACGGGATACTGCTCGCTAAACAAACACTTCCACACAATAGGCATAATGGACAGTCACGTACATGGAGGCTGAGGAAACCGTTGCGCATGTGCACTTTGAATGTCTCCTCGAATCACCCAGATCTTTCGCAATGTTCTAAACAGACCAGGAGACATAGTCAAATTTTAGAGGACGGTTGGAAGAACCACCGACAGGCCCACTTACAATGGTCCACCCGAAGGACTGAGTGCGGAAACCAAACCCTCTAACATAGAACATAGATTATACATAGGGATATATCGAAAGTGAAATTAGTTTTTCTCAAAATAATCAACATAAGCGCCACAGCGTGCACAAATCGGCAACATTGCAAGCGTCATATAAAGATTTTCCTGTGGCCAAAAAGAGATAGGTAGTGCACCATGCGGTTATGTTGTACATATTCCACCATACAAACAACGTAAAGAAAGTCAGGTAATCACTGAGAGTGCTTATAACACTTATTTCAACAAAACAGCGACGAATGCAATGAGTGACTTTAGAATCGCAGCACAGCAGCCCCCTCATTAATACATATCGAGACCCTACATCGACAGGGTGCCTCAGGCATTATATAAATAAAAAAACAACCGTCGGTCGTCGCAAGTTGGTCGTCGCAAGTTGGTGGTCGGAAGTTGTAATCAGCATGTTTATTATCTCACCTATGCTAGGCATGAAGACACTATGTAACGTGTATGTTTTTCTAGATTCTTAGTTAATCACGATAATATGTAACTGCGAAGTATTTTTGTAATAAATATGCGCTACGAACGCACGCGTGAACGATACGCTTTTTCATTTGTGTCTTAAAAGACACATGTTGCTTTCTTCATGTAAATAAAGTTACTATATTTATATAGTAACTTTATTTACATGAAGAAAGCAAGAAAATCATTACCTATTATTAAAAATAAAACAATACATAGCAATCATGGGGATAATGTTTAAAGACAGTGATTGCATATTTGTGTTGTTTGTGTTTGTTGTTGTCTACAATTCATACTCTTTTTTAATCAACATTCGTTTTTTTTTATCAACTCTGGGTTTTTTGCGCATACATGTTTGGGCATTCTCCTTTATTCACAGCTATACAGATACCGCCATATTTTTTACTATAATATTAATCTATTAGAAAGAAAACTCTTGTTTAGCATATAAGCGATTTGGTGTTCATTTATTGGTGTTTATAACTGTAAGCATATTTGGTATTTTAAATTAATGTATCTATACTCGACCATAAAATTGCTGTATGTCAGATGCACGTCACAAAACGACCAGCAGGGCTAACATGACACACGCAACATTTTTGTCGACGATTTTTGTCTATTTCTGTCAATTATCTCGTTTTCTGACAGCGCTGCCATAGAAAATACTCTACTTGTTCTGTCAAACTCGATATTTTCTCGACAAACCCTAACATGGCACCTAAGTTATCTCGAATTTTGACAATTCAACACGAGATAATCTTCGATTCTGCTGTCATTTAGTCGTCCTCGATTTTGACGACGAGAAGAGTAGACAAAATTATAATACAAAAAAATATGGCATTCATGGGGACTGGTGACAGAAATGATAACTTAAAACTTTGGAATAACATATATAAGTATATATATGCATATACATGTACGTCGACACAGGCCGCTGCGTGACGCCAGTCTGATGCACACGTTACATTAGCATGTCGGTGACTTGGGTAGCATATTGGTGCCGCAGTCTGCATGTCGGTGACGTGGTTAGGATGTCGGTGAAGCGGTGTGCATGTTGCATGTCAACAAGTGCTTTCAGAATGTCGGTGACGCGGTTATCACGGCGTAAGTCGATTGGCATTTCGTAAATCTGCTAGCCTTTCGGTGACGCTGCTAGCAGGTCGGGCACGCTGTTAGCATGTCGGTGACGCTGCCAGCGCGTCGGGCATGCTGTTAGCAGGTCGGGCATGCTGTTAGCATGTCGGTGACTCGGTTAGCGTGTTGTTGACGCATTGAGCATGTTGATGACGCATTGAGCATGTCGGTGACTCGGTTAGCATATTGGTGACGCAGATTACATATTCAAAGGATGCTGTTCATATGTCGGTGACGCGGCTAGTATGTCGATGACGTGGTTAGTATGTCGGTGACGCGGTTAACATATTGGTGACGCGAACCCACAGGTTTTTCCCCTAACGAAAATGGCTCACTCATTTTCATTTCCGTCATTTTGTATTTTAATTTCGGCATGTCATAGAAAAATATTAAATTTTAATCGAAAAAGTCGGTCACACAAAAAATTACAACATAAATTAATAGAGGTGGATGTAAAATCACTATAGTACATACTAATTCCATGAGTAAAATTTAATGAATGAGCCGATGTTGCTAAAATAAAAATTATTTGTTTTTAATAATTTGCTACATCGGTCTCTCGTCGCGAGATAAAGAACTGTCAAAGTGCCTATCTCGAGATTACTCGAGCTTAGCGGTCATGTTAGGCATTCGGATAACGTCAGAATCGTAGACAAATTTCGACAAATCGAGAAAGAGAGCGTTCTCGCGCTTGTCATGTTAGCCCTGCAGATCTATTTTTGTGTACAAGACCAATGTGACAGTTAGATACTGTTGACATCAATTTAAGGTTGTCAAAATCGTGACGTAATTCAACTGGCTACACGTAGATTATTTAATTTGACTTTAGAGCTTAATTTCATCCAATGGTGGATAAAGCTTTTGACTCACCATGAAATATTATTTACTATACTTGGACTTTTAAACGTATTCAGTAACGTGAAAAGGATATCAGTTTTTGACAAAAAATAAAGGGTAGCGAGGTGAAAAAACGAACGACGAAATCCAGTGCAGTCTTAATTAAATTCAATAAATTAATTTTTAAAACACATTCGTTTATGACATAACTAGAGATCGGATATTCGGATGCATATTCACCTAAAGTTGAGATGTTGGCTATTATGGAAAGCGCTTTTGTATCGAAAAAATCCCGCGGTTCCGGGTTCGACAAATTTAGGTATCTGATTATAGAATCGAGTATATATTTACTTACTTTCAAATTTTGGCTTATATGGAATGCACTTATGTATCGATCGTAAAAATCCCGCGATTCCGGCATTTTGTGTTTTTTTCTGACTATTGAATCGGATGCATATCTACCTACCTAATATTGTAAAGTAGATAGGTAGATAGAAAACTGCAATAGCAAACGTAAAGATAAGATAACGGACTACAAATATTTAGAATATACCGATGGTTTTGGCTTATGGTCCACCATGTATTTAGGTAAAAAGGTCGTATATCTATAAATATCTTACTTGATGCACTTTGCTGATTTTGAAAGCATAAAGCAGACTTTCTGCAAGTGCTTCATCTTTTGCCGGCGCATGATTCCTGCGAGGAACATCCACGGCATATCCTCATCGCATCCCGGCGCCGTAAACTTACGCAATCGATCGATTAACAGTCTTTCGACTAGACTCAACACCTGTTCTTGTACCTAGACGAAAAAAAAAATACACGTTTAAGATTGATTTGCTGATTTAAATTGTGTTTTTAACCTACTAAAAGCTTACTGATAAATTCACTGTAGTAGTACACACAAATACACTGAATGCTCAGACTGTTGCCTAATTTCAGGGGACCTCGGGAAGAAGTCCACCGCCTCTACGCGGGTGTGGTGCGAAATTGCCACAATTGGGAGAAGAGAACTGCAGCCTAATATGGTAACACAAAGGCACTGCTTTTTATTTTGACAATTCAAGAATATTAGTTGCGTTATTTACGAGGTTGATCAGGCTGCGTCTAACAGACATCTATACGTAAACTGCTGTGTCTGTTAATTACCCTCGGTTTTCTGAAGTCGAGTGAAAAAGAAAAATGGAATAGCCTCTGGTGGTACTTGTCAAGGAAAACACTAAATAAATTGGTTTGTGAACTACTTAATAGCGATAAAAAGTAAATGGATACCTTAGTCTCTGGGTCAGAGATTTGATGCAGAGGCCCGTCGAGGAAGGCATTCAGAACAACTTCGCTGGGTCGCACCATCAGCAGCTCGCCAAGAGCGGCGATGGCAGATGTCCGTACAATGATGCTCGCATCGCGACACAGACTCACCAAAAACTGCATACAATAATCGCGTTAAGGATTCAATTTTTATTACTTAAGACTTACGCTTAGGTTCAAAAGTTCACGGCAGAAATAATTATAACACTGAAGTAGTAACTAACCTTGTTCCAATCATCAACTCTCAAGATTTATGATGTGCAAAATTTTACTTGTGCACTACTTTCGGCTCTGGACCTATACGGGATTCATCATCTGCCTAGCCTTTTCCCAACTATGTTGGGGTCGGCTTCCAGTCTTACCGGGTACAGCTGAATACCGGTATTTTACATGGAGCGACTGCGTATCTGACCTCCACAACCCAGTTACTGGGTAACACGATACCCCTTGGTAAGATTGGTTGTCAGACTTTCGAGCTTCTGACGACCCGTAACGACTGTCAAAGATCTACAAATGACAGCCGGGACCAGCGGCTTAACGTGGTTTCCGAGGCACGGAGGGGTCTTGGTATGTAAAGATGGTCACCCATCCACGGACCAACCGCGGCAAGCGTAGCTTAATCTGATCGATGGACCCGTACGGCTGTTATTACTTAGCCACAAGGATTGCCAATAGAAAATTAAACATGTTCTAGAACTTATTTGACAAATAAAAACGTTGTTCCGTGCGACTTTTGGAGCTGAGTAAGGCCAATTCAAAAGTTTATTTATTTTGGTTGCAATTGCAACATGGATCATAAAAATAGCGATGGTCCGACATCGATGTTTTCCAAATGTGAAACATCGATGTTGAAAACGGATTCTGGGAATCGGGATTAAGGTCTCATCTCTAAAATCCACCATATCTATTTTTATGTTTTATTTATACAATGGTAAACTGACTGTTGATATACCAACGCACAGACTAAACCGCTGGACCTCTAGAGACTTGACATTTTGCACATAGATACCATAAACAATATTTTTAGTGATATTTACTTTTTTAAATTTACTGTAAAGTAGTTAAAAATCGCAAAAGAAAATGTTTGAAATATATCCATGTTTTTAACCTTTTGGTACTATTTTAACCTACATTTACATTAACAAGGATGAAATTAAGCCGAATAATATTGAAAAATAAAACAGAAAATATTTGCCGCACGCCTTTGACAGTTTGCTTAGTTTACCACGTATCAAAGTGGAGCCATCTGCTGTAAGAGCTGTGCGTAATATTCGCTATTGGCACCGACCACCTAGCTTCTTACGTGGCATAATTGCCAATGTACGTTTAAGTGACATAAAATCATTTTAATTTGGAGTTTTCAGCTCCAGTTGCTGCAGCTGTGGCGGGCGCCTTGGCCACCACGGCGCGCTCGTCGTATTGCTAGTACTGACTGCAAGTTGCTGTGGTTACGGCGGCGGCGCGGCAGGGTTAGCCAGCAGTTGCTGCAGCAGCGTGGTGGCCGCCTTGCGCACTACGGCGCGCTCGGCGTAGTGCTAGTACTGACCGCAAGTTGCTGTGGTTGCGGCGGCGGCGCGGCGGGGTCGGCCAGCAGTTGCTGCAGCAGCGTGGCGGCCGCCTTGCGCACTACGGCGCGCTCATCGTTAGCACTGCGGGCTACCATGGCCATCAGGCGCGACACCTCGCCGGAGCCGTTCAGTTGCTGCAACACAATTAATCCAGCGAGTGGCTGTCACTGGGGCAATCTTAAGGGGGCCATTTTTTTTTTCAATTTGCCGGTACTAACCCGCAAATTGCATCAGGTTGTATGTTGATCAAAATTTGATTTATGACCGTAACTATAAATTATTTATTTACAGAATTATAATAATTAATATCTCTACATATATGACTCTCGTATTTCAAATTGAAAAGGTCGTGCGTCGGACGTCGCAGTAAACGGACGTGTCGCTAGTATTCTTCGTCAAATCCCCAAATATATTTTTTATTGTGCACCGCACCGTGCGCGACAGATGGGTCGAGTTTGACCATTCGGAACAGTGTTTATTTTGTTGTCTTGGTGTCGTTATATAAAATCGCTAGAGCTGTACAAGGCTGGGGCGGTCTGGGCCTATGTACGCCCCTGATCCCAGGCGAGCTAACCCGTCCAAGCTAATCTGGTGAGATCTTTCCATATCGGTTAGGGATCTGCTGAACAGTCCCGCTTTAACTGTAATACGTGTGTGTCAATTTAATATCCCTTAATCATCTTTTTAATCCTTGAATCCTCAACATTTACTCTGGGGTGCTGTTGGATGATAATACAACTGTTCTCACCTTCGATCAATTATTGATCGAAGGTTCTAACTAACTGAGTTCTTGTATTTTATAATCAAAACATTAAGATAAAGTCCCAGAAAATACTTTAAACAAATTGACTTTCTCCTCCTACAAAAGTCACCAGTTAAGCAAATTACCGATTCTTTTGAAAAGTCATAAATCAAGATTTATTAGACCCATGTGCGCCGGGCGTCAAAGGCTCCATCGAATTCCAGTAACAGCCAAAAAAAACCCTTCATAACAAAATACATCTCTTCACAAAAACAAAGCTGTTACAAATGCTAGCCAGTGCACCCGTAGCGCTCCGTTGTTTCAATGTGTGTCCCAAATCCGCACGTGCACCGCTCATTCACGCCAAATTTATTACCCTAACAAAAGCTTTTAAAATGACAACAATTGTTCCCATGGAACGGGACGGTAACTGCTTATTCAGAGCATTAGGTCACCAAATTAATTACATAATGGGTCTTACCTTCGACCACTTGTCTATACGACGAGACCTTGCTACATGTTTCGGTGAACCGAGGTGGTGACAGAATTCACTTAGCACTTCTGAATAATATTCAAGACTTTCTTCCTAACAACAATCTTTCCCAGGAACAAAGGATATCGCCAAAAAAATACATAACGGCACAGTTTAACGGAATGTTTTGGGGAGGAGAGGATATTCTGATCGCCGCGGCCGAATTTTACGAGTATCTTGTAAATGTGAATGTGCACATAAGTAAACAGGACGAATCAATACCCGGCAACATACACGTGTTCTGTTGAACAATACAACAATAACACGCAAACTCCAAAGCAGGAATCCATCAACGCCAAAACACCACAACCCTGGCTCAAAAAACACAGCCCCCAAATAATACCGCTCGAACAAATAGCATCAACATTACGCTCACCGATGTCAGATAAATTCGCGGATGAGACAGGATACACAATACTCAGAAATCCACCTTCTGCCGCAATTAAGTACACTTGCCCAGACTTGCGTATTGCAACATGGAACGTCCGAGGGGCCTCGAAACCGGCCATAAAAGATAAAATAGATGCTGAACTTTTTCAAAGGGGGATTCATGTAACATGCCTACAAGAAACAGGGATGAACTTTGGAACATTCAACTCCACGCACTACGATTGGCATCTATCAGGAACCACAAAGCACACCGGGGACTTGCAATTCTAATTAGAAAAGACGCCCAAATAGAAACGAAAAACAGGAAAAAAGATTCCGACGCGATATAGATTACTCTTAAAGCTTGTATGGGAAGTGACAAGCATACTTCTCTTTATATAATCAACTCTCACATCAACAGCTGTACTTCTAAAGCAACCAGATCTTTCACAGGTGTAATAAACTTGATCAGACAAAAACCTAGGATATGCACGCGAGTAATCCTAGGTGACTTTAACGCCCATATTGGACGACAAGATACACAAAGTTTCCAACGCAAAGGCCCAAAATCTCTATCATGACTGTTCCAACTACAACGTGGAAATGTTAATGGATATAGCCAACAGGAGATAGTATTGAATCAAGAGAAATTAGAATTCGTCGATAAAACTGTTTTCCTGGGGATTACGCTCGACTCAAGGCTTCAATGGGCTCATTTAACTTCCCTTGCAGGACGGCTAAGTTCAGCAGCATATGCTGTGAGAAAAATCCGTCAATTTACTGATGTAGACGCACGGCTAGTTTATTTTAGTTACTTTCATAGTATTATATCGTACGGTATTTTACTATGGGGACGGGCTGCAGACATCGAGTCTATTTTTATTCTGCAGAAAAGAGCCATCAGAGCCATATATGGCCTCCGCAGGTGCGACTCTCTAAGGGAACTGTTTAAAGAAATTAACATCATGACGGTACCTTGTCAATATATCTATGAAAATATCATGTACGTAAGGAAAAATCTACATATTTTTAGTAAAAGAGGTGAAAGACACAATTATATCACTACAAATAGGGACTAATTAGTTCAACCAGGTTTCAGGCTGGCTAAAGTAGACTCATCTTTCATGGGGTACTGTTAAAAAGTTTCAATAATATACCTCCCCACATACTTCAACTGAATGAAACAAAATTTAAATCTAGTATAAAACTCACACTATGCAGCCAAGCATATTATAAATTGGGGGATTGCTGATAAAAATGCTTGGCTCAACGCTGGTCCTGCTCCACAAGGGCGCAAAAACTAATTGATCAGGTATTAAAAATAGTGTTGGAGCTGCTGAAGATTTTAAAAACTCTCTTGGCATTGTATAAATTCAATCTCTTAGTATTGTATAGCTGCACAGCACATTATGTACTATAAAGCTGCCATTTACTGGATACGTCTTTCATTGACTTGAATGTGCCCTGGCGGCTGGGAGTATGTCGTGCTCACTCTAATGTCTCGCTGATGGTGGCGCGTGTGTTGGATCATTTAGCTCCCTTCAAAATGGTTGAGCTGAATGGTGCTGATCCACGCGTCATGTTCGTGAACGGGCGCCGTCAGTAGAGACTGGTCATCTCTTAGCTGCCACGGCTTATTTTAACTTTAATTTTTGAATTGCTTTTGTTTTTGTTTTACGTTTTGCATCGTTCTCACATGTATAATTTCAAAATGAATTATGTAAACAATATTTTGTAACCATAATATGTTGATTTAAAAGAGTGTCCGTGGAGTTTCTTGCCCGTTCTTCTCCATAGGTACGCTTTGGAATGGGCAACTAGCTTCATCTTTCTGACTGACTGACCGAACCCTTGACAATTCAAAAGTGCCTGTAATTGGTTTATTTGAAATAAATGCTTTGAGTTTGAGGGAAAAATTGCAAATAGAAATGACAAAAGCGAGATCATCATGCAGGACAACATGGTCAAAGGGCACTCAGAAATCCCAATTGGACCACATCGTTACGCCACATGCAATAGAAAAAATCTTCCACTTCATTAAAGGTGAATGGGCTAATAGGGGCACCTCCGACCATAAAATAATCTGGAGACAGCTAAGAACAAGTCGAATCGTAAACAAAAACGAAGGCACCAAACAAAAGAAACCGCTAGCCACAAAAGCAACAATCACCGAGGCCAAAGATTTCAACCATAAACAATGCCATTATGCTGCTCTCAATAGCAATACACCAAAACAAAATACCAAGATTGCATAACCAAAAAACTAGGAAATATAGGAATCTATTCAACTGATGAAAACATCGAAATACCATGGAGTACCATAAGTGAAGTATTAAAAGCGGCTGCCCAGGAAACCCTGATTTTTCAACCGATTCACTCCAGGGATCATCAGATACCCCTTACCAACCTTCAAAAGGCTAAATAAATTCTTACGAAGTAGGCAACCGGATAACCCAAATAGACATAATCGAGTAAAAGGATGTCAGGCAATACTTAGGTCAAATACCAAGAAGAACAAACAGCATGCAGGGCCTTTTTTATTGGGCTGGGAAAGAAACACCCTTCAAAACGCATGCAAGTACTTTACTTATTTTACAGTTACAAAACCGCTTATATACCGATGACCAAACGGGATTCCTCCCATTTAGTCATCGAAGTTTGGTTAACGAAGATAAGGTCGTCCACCTTATCTTCGTTACAGATGACATAGAACGGCTAGAAGGAATCCTATACCATATTAAACCCCTACTTGCTAGTGTCGGCCTCCAAATAAATGAAACAAAAACAAAAATACTAATTAGAGACCTCATAGCTACAAAGAAAAAAACCCATGTGACCATTAATGGAATAAATCTATCTACAGTCGATGAAATTAAATACCTAGGCACACACATAACATCTGCATTAAGCAGGAAAAGCACAATTAAAAAACGCTGCGAACAGGCCTCTCGAAACACAAAATTACTTATATATACATACTATTGAACTACATATATATACTAATGAATTCATAACAAACTCAAAGATGGATTTGAAACTAGCCAGACTCATGTATCGAATGGTGATCGTGCCCTGTATGATACACGGTTTGAAAGTATCGGCACTCAGTAAAGCTAACAGGTCAAGATTGAGAAGGTATGAGAGAGTTATCATGAGAGACTTGATTAACCACGCTAGGAATAAACCAAAGGAAAAGAAATGCATGAAATCTTGGACAGAAAAACTGTAACCAAAAGCATCAAGAACCAAAGGATGTGCTATCTTGCACATGTGCACAGGCAAACCACATCTGTTACATGCAGCAATGCAGTATAAGGCCAAATCCAAGAAAGTCGGCCGACCTATTTACACCTGGAATGGCAACCTAAAGCAGGACATGAATTACTTCGACATGGAAATCAACTTTTGAATGGACACGGCCGAAGACCGAGATAAGATCAGGAAGGCTGCTAGCGTGATTTACAAGAAATCAAAAACGGATAGTAGCGAGACCTCAGATGAAGACATTGGAAACAGCAACGTGCAACACAGCATAGCAGTGACACACACAGAAAAGAGTCGAGATAGCAACTGTACCTGAGCCAACCTGGCGGCGACGTTGTTAAAAGATGCCCGCCCCCCTCCCATAAATAAATTACCCGTCTCTCCACTATTCCATTGCTTGCTCAAGGATGCACATCCGGTAGGCTCTAATAATCCTTCCTATCCTAAGGGCACGACTTCCTGACCGTTACCGCGCCCCCGGTGTACTCTTTGATATGCATGGTCTCTGTAGTCCCATGAAACATGAGGCTCCAGGGACTAGTGCGAATCCTTGGGTTCATTCGAGCAATCGACTCTCTTATTTCAAATTACGCTATTGAATGACTATTTCATGAAATCATGACATTTGAGGCCAGTTCAAACTTAGTATTGATTATACAAATGATTACAATTCTGTAAATACACATTTTTATTGTAGAGAACCATATTTTTATCAACATACAACCTGACACTGATCTGCAAATTGCAAAAAAACGTAAGAAAATTTGAATTTCGCGGTCTACCCTGGCGCTTTAGCTTAAGGATTATCCGCGGGCGTCACACTTACCTTTATAGCGTTGATCAAGGGCACGTGTTTACTGGTAAGGCACCTCGTAAGAATAGCAAGTGCGCGCGTGCGCAGTGTGCCTGACTCGTCATCCGTTCGATCATAAATGGCGCGTAAGATAGCCGCATGCATCACTCTATGCTTGCGCTCACGCAACAGGCTCCCTTTGTCCTCACCGAAATCAAGTTCGGGCTGTATAAATAAACATTTTGTATTTAGTGTTTTATTATCTACTCAATAATCTACGAATCTTGCCGCGGTACAGACAACTATGTGGACCCCTCAAGTTCTAAAATATTATAACATTGAACAGTATACTGTTATAACATTGAATTTGTTATTATTATACTAAAGAATACTTTCAAATAGAGCATGACGTGACGTGAGGGCGTGACGTCCATAGAGGCAATTCGGCCTACCCACCCTACCCTACCAACAACGCCAAATGGATTTTTTTTATATACATATAATGAAACGTAAATTAGTGTAAATATTATTTGTTGTGTTTATTATTTTTTTATTTACCTAAGAATGGTGTTCTGTTGTGAAGTTTGCGCCGATAAGATGTGTTTGTTAGAAGTTAAAAGCAGTAAGTTTTCGCAATTATCGTTTAATGATAAGATTCGAGTTGTGTCTAAAGGGTATGCCCGAATTACGAGAATACATTAAAAATATGATAATTCATGACTTCGGATATCTTGCAAGTGACGTGTTCTGTAATTATCACCCACCCACTTGGTTATGATATTTGAGGTGGCCGAATCTTTCTTCTGTTTGCATCGTCAGAAAATCGTGTTTTGTACCTTGAATAATGTGGTGAGTTCTTGTATTTATAACTTTTGTTTTTACAGGATTATTTCAATGTTTTTTTCAATTATTATAAATCAATAATGACTGCTTTGATGTCATCATCGGGGCAAGTTGGATCGCCTCAACGCAAATGTACACGTACATCTGTGGTGGGGAGACCCAGACAGCCACGCTTCTCTTGCAACCAAGCGGATGGGCAGGTTGCGGATAGCCCAACTCCGGCTGCGGGACCGACTGTTAATGTCGATCCCGCACCCGGAGCATCTCGAAAGAGATCCCGGACAAGAGAAGCTCCCGAGGCCAAATCCCAGGCTCAGGGAAACCTATGTTACCTTGTCCTATGCACCGATCACCAAACCAACCATCCCTCCGCATCCATAGATCCCGTCGGTCCCCAAATCCCAGGCGTAGGGTGACCCCAAAACCACACCACTTCACCTAACCAAGCCTTCCTTCCTATCCCTATATCCCGTCGGTCCTCGAGGAGGGGTAACCTCGATTCCAAAAAAAAAAATGCAAAAGAGGAAAAATCTACCCAGGTGGGTCCCGGTCGAGCCGGAGAATACTACATCTCTTCGGCGTTCAGCCCCCATCGTATTCTGGGGGGGGGCATCCGACTGCTCTTTGGTGCCGCGCTCTTCAGCGCGGCCGGCTGCTGACTCAGCGCCCACAAGACAGGCTGCGACTTACGCGCCATCCCACCCTTTTTTTTTTTTTTTTTGAGTGTGGGAAATCATCAAATAACTTCTCCCGCTCTGGGCGGAGCGGGAGGGTGTGTCAGACTCTTACTGACTAAAACCCACCCGTATTCCTTCCTGTTGCCTGTGTTGCGGGGGCCTCGGTGACCCATAAGTACCTTCCCGCGACCCCGGCAGGCATCGGCCCTAGTGGACCCCTACGTTGTGCTGACGACATCTCTTTGAGGCGCGCGTGGAATACGACGCGCCGTCGACCCGGGCCTGGTCCTTACCGGACGGTGAGCTACCCATTGCTCACCGTCCGTAAGCCCGCGCCTACGGTGGCCGGAAATCCGCCCGGGATTCCCGACGCCCTGGGCGTCTCCTGCGGCGGCTAGGGGCGAGAGGGCGCGAAACTTGCCTTTCCCTCAACCGTCCCGCCTCCTCCTTCGCGAGCATTACTGCTTCGCAGAAGGAGGTGACGGCTGCCCATGCCCTCTCGCTCCGTACCATGGCCTGAACCAGGGCCGGACGCGAGAGGTCTCTGCCGCCGATCGCCTCCACGAGGACACGGCGGTGCTCTGCCCAAGCCGGGCAGACCTCCACCGTATGCTCCACCGTGTCCTCTGGGCGATCCACACGCCATCCCACCCTACCGCGGCTGCGACTAGCGCGCAACCGAACTCAACTCCGGCTGCATCTCACGCGCCAACACCCACTACGACGTGTATGCCTACCACAAGTCTCTGGCAACAGAGTCTTGTGCGTAACAGCATTACCAACCCGGACAAGGACCAACAACAACACAGACAGAGAGTGACGGGGAAGGAAGACGGACCTGGCAGCTCTAACACTTTCCCGGCCGATGGAGTACGCATGCTGTAGAAGCGCGGAAAAATCATGGCTCGCGGGAAGAAAGTAGGCGACGGAAAGCGCAACACTTGCGAAGGCTCTAGCCAGCGCGAAGAGCGATCGGACGCCGAAGAGGCAGTACGCGACCAGCCACGAGTACGCGAAGGGGCAACCCAGCGCGGAAAACGACCGGACGCGGAATCACGTGACCAGCCGCAAGTACGCGAAGGGGAAACTCAGCTCGAAAAGCGGCCGGACGCGGAACTTTTTGGGCAAGGGCAAGTACGCGAAGGGGAAACCCAGCGCGAAAAACCTCCGCACGCGACTGAGCCTGCCGGGGCCGCCAGCCGACCCCAGGACACCGAATTGACCCACGACCGACCTCGACCCCAAAGAAAAAGGGGTAAGCGCGCTGGATCCTCACGCCAACCGCTACCGGTGAGAAGCACCCAGACGGGTACCTCCGATCCGCAGCCTGGACTAAGCGGTACAGGGCCGGTGAAGAGGGAACGCCCCGACGACTCAGCCTCACCGAGCACGCTTCAGGGGGACGCCAAACGCGTGAGGGTCCACTCCGCCCAGGGAGTGCAGAGGACCTACGCGCGAGCCACCGGGAATTAACCCCAAGATTACCCACTGGCATATCATCCGGCCAACTATCACATACCGCTCATTAGTCTGGTGGCCCAGGACAGACCTGAGCACAGCCCAAAAAGATCTCGAAAAACTGCAACGGTTTGCTTGTGTAGCAATCACAGGCTGTATGAAAACTACGCCTACCGCCGCCCTACAGGCGATGCTTGGATTGCAGCCTCTGCACCTTATCGTGCGAGAGGAGGCGGCCCTGGCCACCTTTAGGCTTAACATAACAGGAACCCTGAGCAAAGACTCTAGAGTCAAGCACATACGCATAAGGGAGGATGCGATCAAACGAAGACCGATGATGGCATCACCCTGCGACAGAGCCCCAAAACTACACAGTTTCCAAAAGCACTACAGCATAATACTCACAGAAGAACGGTGCGACTATTCAGGCCCGTATGAGATAAGAGTATACACCGATGGATCAAAGACCAACTCCGGAACCGGAGCTGGCGTTTTCTCACACGATCTTAACATAAACATATCCTGCCCGCTGGGAATGTTCAACACCGTCTACCAGGCGGAGTGTGGGCATTATACAAGCGGCGTATGCCATAGAAGCCAGGAGAGTCACGGACACTCATGTGCGTATACTCTCCGACAGCGCCTCAGTTCTCCAATCCCTAGGGAAGAAACACAGTACTTCGAGATTAACACAAGAATGTCACAATGCGCTAGAACGTATAACGGTATTCAACCGCAACACAGTGACACTGCAATGGATAAAAGGACACAGCGGATCGCTGGGCAACGACGCAGCTGACGAACTAGCCAGGAGAGCATCCGGCACGTCAGTCTGCGGACCGGAGCCGATCGTGCCCATCCCCTTCAACCAACTACGCAGGTGGCTACAGGAGCTCACCCACACACAAGCGGAGAGCTGGTGGTCCTCTGCACAGGGGTGCAGACAGTCCAAGGAGGACCGGCCTGCGCCTGTTGACGGGGACCATCACGGGCCACTGCTCGCTAAACAAACACTTCCACACAATAGGCATAACGGACAGGTGCAGGGCTTGCATGGAGGCAGAGGAAACTGTTGCGCATGTGCTCTTTGAATGCAAAGGCGTCACCCACATTAGAACAGAAACCCTCGGGGCACCCAGATCCTACACAGAAATTCTAAACAGACCAGGAGATGTTATCAACTTCTGGAGGGAGGTGGGCTGATTGGAATAACCACCAAAAACGGCCGCCATGGCTCACGCACAATGGTCCACCTAAAGGACTAAGTGCGGAAACCAAACCCTCTAACATAGAGGGTCATCATAAGTAGAGCGACGCTGTGATGTTGCGCGAATTAGTTTTATTTTTGTTGTCAGTTTGCGTGGCCTACCCTCCGTGGAGAACCACTGCACGCCACTGCAAACCGTACGATAATTATGGGGGTATACGATATATATATATATATATATATATATATATATTTTGCTATTATGAGATTTTCTTAAATAACTAACTTCTTGCTGTGTTGCTTTCAGATAAATAGAAGACTAGTACTAATAATAATTAATAACAAAGAGCGTGTGTAAGTAAGTCTACTATGAATGTCCCCACTCTGGGTTGTGATCTCGTGACGGGGGATATTGTCCTGGGGCCCAAGTCTGCTATTTTTAATAAACTCGTCATTCCAACACGATCCCATTGTCATTTTGCTAAAAGTTCGTAATCTGCTAAATTCATAATGGTCGATCATTGGTCGGTCAATGGTCTCGTGATAGAATCGTGGTAGAATGACATTGTCGTATTGCCATTATTATAAAACCCGTTAGTAGAAATGATTTTCGAAAAACTACTACTTAATTTGAACAGTTAGTCATGCCAGATCTCATTTATATATATATTTACATACTATTTACTAGTGTTATAAGCAATCTGAAGTAGCAAGAAGTTCGTAAATAGCAAAAACATTAAATTTATGTGAAAAATATTTTATCAGTTTAGCTGTCAAAGTCAAATGTTAAATTACTGCTTACTGAGGTGAATCTGTTTTTAGGGTTCCGTACTCAAAGGGTAAAACGGGACCCTATTACTAAGACTCCACTGTCCGTCTGTCACCAGGGTGTATCTCATAAACCGTGATAGTTAGACAGTTGAAACTTTCTCAGATGATGTAGGTACTTCTGTTGCCGCTATAAGTACAAATACTAAACAACAGAATAAAATAAATATTTAAGGGGGTCCCATACAACAGACATGATTTTTTGCCGTACCTTCATGCGCGAGTCCGACTCGCACTTGGCCGGTTTTTATTTCTAGCGGTCGGTGTTTTGTTAGTTATTTATTTTCATTTGAGTGTTTTAATTATATTTTTGTTATTATCTTTTATTTATTTATTACATTTTATACAAAATGGTGCTAATTGAGCAAATTTCGGCTCTAATTGATTTTCTGGAAAACCACCAAGAAGTTTATCCAAACGATATTGGATGGAGTGCGCCCAAATTTTAAATTCGATATCGGTGGACTGCCCCAATAAAACGACACGGCAGAATGGCGCACTGTAAGTACCTAAATACAGTATTATTTAGTAATAGGTATGCATTATGAAATGTATCATGATTGTAATTTTTGCACTTTTTTAGTTCTTTATTGAATATAAAAGTAAAATTTTAAACAAAATTAAATCACAGAAGAGTGAAATAAGTGCAATAGGTAAGCAATACTTTTCTTTTGGCAGCCTTGCAGAATTATAGTGGGAAGCATATAGGTAGTAATAATTGTATAACTTGCGACGGGCTCGACGACGTCCTTTGCATTCCGCCCATCTTCTTTCTCTAGCATCCACTGGGTTGGTTAGCTCGAGAATATTTGTTCGTAGTGAATACATTGCTCCATTAAATATTCCACAAACACGATAGATAGCAAACACTTTTTGACAACCAAGCTATTAAAAGCAATGACATGATCAAAGGAACTGTCAAAATTTTAGCAGATTACCGCATACGCCAATCATTCATTTGTCATTATGTACGAGATTACCATTCTATGCCATTTCTTTCAATGGAGTGTTAGTGGTTGACCATTGGAAAGTCATAATGACGCGAAGAACGACGAATATTATATTAGTAGATTACCAAACTTGTCAAAATCAACAATTATGAAATCAATGATAGACCATTCTGACACTATTGTAATAGCAGACTTGAGGCCCTGTTATGCATGCATAGCCGCCGATAATGGCCATTTAGAACATTTAGTGTAAAGTTTTTATGAGAATTATTTGGTTTTTATATCAAATGGTGTAAAAAATGTACTAAACCGTATCCATAATTTTCCAGAGATTCGAGTTGAAATTTGAAATAAACACATTTTATATTTACATTTAAAATTAGCATTATTTGCATGTGATAGCACATGTAGCATTTATAAACAAAATAAAAATAAAGTATTTTCAAGAAATTGCAGTCATTTTAGTAAAGCAGGTTGTCATTCTTTTTTTTAATCTATTTTAATCAAATAAATTATTATAAAATTATATTTTAATCTGAGACCTATGGTAAAAAATTGTTCAAATCGTGGCTGTGATTGCTAAGTAGGTGTTCCAACCCATTAACGTTGGACCACTATTTACGCCGCATCTGTAATGCTACTTGTTTAATGATGGAATGTATTCTTTGGTTTGCTTGCTAAGTTAATCACTTAGGCCCTTTTACACACATGTTTTTCTTGCCGTGAAAAACTACGACTTATTCGCCGTTTTTAGGCACGTTCATTAGTGTTGTAAGAATCACTATGGAAGTTTCTTGACAGACACGTTATTTCTACGGCACGTTTTATACGCCTTACCGTGACGAAACCGTGTCGTTTACAAAGGGCCTAATAGTTTGCCTCGCAATATTCAATCACGATCGGGTGATACAGGATGGCCCATTTACAGTGGTCCAAAATATTTTATTAGAAGCCCTTTCAGCGATTATCTCGTTGTGAAATACATTCTTGGACAGTAAGTGCTAGGATTTATAAAAATACTGCCGGTGAAGTCATTACTCAAGGTAATTTATAAGCAGTCACAATCAAAATATGTTCGTCATCTTAAGGGCTAATTTTGTCTGCTCGTTGCAGGATAGAATCTACTTTACCGACTCGGCATTATATATTGCGGCGTAGTCTCAATACCGCAGAATGACATTCAGCCATCCTTATTTAGCAGAGCGACTTAAAAATATGGTACTTACTATTACTTACTAGAAACTAAATTACTAAATTAAAAAATGTATTTTTTTTTAAATGGGTTTAGTCTATTTTAATCTATGTTATCAAGAAACTAAATATATCTTTGCAATAGTCTGTTCAGTGCCCTAGCTTCAAAAGGTATTACGTGTCCTGACTTGATAAAGGAAATTATTTGAAAACTGACGAAGATATAAAATACTAGATTTTACCTGTGCGGCGACATTGGGTGGTTGGTTGTCTATTTGGTCATTACTCGGTTGTGGTTCTTGCTCATTACTGCAGTCAGCAACTAAAAATATATAATTTTCCGTTTATAAAGTAACTAACAACTGTCTGCGCTTATATAATTATATTGTTCCTCCTAATACCGCCACTAGCTGTATGATGGGGTACAACACCGATAGCAGATTCAGGTCCACTTGCATCACAAATCACTAAAAGCGTTTAGCGCTAAACGTATTGAAGACATCGTTATGTTTTCTGTAAATCGTTTGCGAATGACAGAGACAGAAGGTTTAAATGTACAAATAAGACTAATAAAGTTTCTAGTTAGTAAAAATGTTAAAGATAAGTGCAACAAAGAGTATGATAAGTGTTTTCCTATCTGTAAAATTAAACCCATAGACAAAAAGTATATTATTTGTTAGGTCTGGAATATTATTATAATGATGAATATATAAAGTTAATGTTAAAAACAAGTACAACTACTTAGGTACTACTTATATATTATCCCTACGTGTGTAGGGATAATATCGCCTATCCCTATTAACATTGTCGGATGTGAAAATCAGCAACATTACAAGAGAGCGTCTCAAAGTTTGAATTGCAATTTTTTTTTCATATAGAAATTAGATTGTCAAAAATCAACAGAATTTTAATAAATGTTCTTGTCTCCACTAAAACAAGGGACTTTTTAAGAGTGATTAATGAAATAGAAAGAAAATGGCAAAAAAACATATACGACAATGTTAATAGGGATAAGCGATATAAATCAAATCAAATTAATTTATTTATCTATCACAAAGTTCTTAAAGTTCTATACAAGTAACATGGTATGAAATTATCACTAACAGAGGACTTAGACAGATTAAACAGTGGGTCCCAAACTAGGCACAGCCTGTATCTTGGTGACCCAAACACTGCACAAAGTTAAAATTTAATGGGTTCTGCTAGCGCACGATTGATATGAAATTCATAAGTTCATTACAAAATTTAGAAAACTTACAATACTGTGAATACCAAGAAAAATAAAATATATGTATATAAAACAGATTATCATACAAAAACAGTTAAGGTGAGTAAGTGTGTGGTGTAAGTGTGAGTGAGGGTATGTATTCTATCAAAGAGCATGTATTAACATGTGCTGTAAAGTAAACTTTCTGTTTCTTCATAAGTTCGGCCCAGCAACCATTCTTTTAGTTTATTTTTGGCCTCAGAGTAGTTGTTTGGTACCGTGAATTTTTTACTTATAGCATTAAACACCCGTATGGATAAATACGACGAAAACCGGGTCGCAAAGCGGGTTTTTGTTTTTGGAAGGGGGATTCTTTCAGCTGTTTTCCTACCCCTCTTACTGCAGCTAGAGCGTTGTGTGTTAACTTTAATGAGGTTTAAAAGTGACCGTAGGATGAACAACTGACGTACGCGTAAAACCCCAGATTCCATATACAGTTCGTCCGTAGAGAAACGCCGAGGCTTTCCCAGGAGTACCTTGAGGACAGCCCGCTGCGCCCGTTCCAACTCCAGCATGCATGTCTTGGCAGCGCTGCCCCAGACACTTACACAGTATTGTAGGACAGATTGGCATAGAGAGATGTAAACCAGTAAACATATATCCTTAGAAGCGCTGACTCGTAAGAGTTTCGCAATGTAAATGAACTTGCGCGTCTTTTTTGCGAGTGTTTGGATTTGTGCTTTGAAAGACAGGTTCTGATCAATTATGACACCTAGATATTTTGTGGTTTCTACTCTGAAAATGGCGTTGCAGTTGCAATCAGTAGCAGAGATGGCTGCTGCTGTCAAGACGTTGCATTTGCTGTTGTGTATTTTTAGTGTTTCGATGTTTGGTCTACTAGATCGAGTGACGTGAAAGGTCAAGAAATTGGTTTTTTTCAAGATCAATGTTAAGAGATTTTGCTCCAGCCATGTTGCTATGATACTCATTCCTTTTTCAGCTGCATCCAGAGTCTCTTCCCAAGTAGCTCCATGAAAAATAATAGCAGTATCATCAGCGTAGCAGATGACATCCGACTGTACAATATTAAGCCTCAGAATGTTGTCCATGTACATGATGAAGAGGGTAGGTCCCAAAATACTTCCCTGAGGCACTCCGAAGGCAACCGGGAGACTCCCACTGACGACATCCCCAATTTTGACGAGCTGGTGTCGACCAGACAAGTAACTGTTGAACCAATCTAAGGACAGGCCTCTGACACCAAAGGATTCTAGTTTTCTTAGCAGTATAGGAATAGAGACTGTGTCAAAGGCCTTGGCGAGGTCTAGGAAGACACCGGCTGAACGGTGGCCCATGTCAATGTTTGAAGAAATTATGCCAGTCAGCAGACTTACGGCTTGCTCAGTAGACTTCGTTCGCCGAAAGCCAAACTGCCGCTCTGAGAGTAGATGATTTTTCTCTAGAAAGCTGACGAGGCGGTTGTTTATCAGTTTTTCTAGGATTTTAGACATCACGGATAGCAATGAAATTGGCCTGTAGTTATCAGGGGCATCCTTGGCACCACTTTTGTGAATGGGCGTGATAACAGCAGTTTTCCAGCAAGTGGGAACGGTTCCAGTTTCCATGCTCAGATTGAAAATGTATTTTAAGGGTTCTAGTATGTGTTTCTTTGTGTGCTTAAGGAGAAGAGGCCGAAATTCATCAAGACCTGGAGCGCTATCGTCTTTGAGATTGTCTATGATGTTACCAATTTCTTGATTGTCAGTAGGGTGTAGAAACAGTGAGTCTTTAGGTCGGTTTTTACCTTCAGGACCGAGGCATTGTTCGTTCCTAGTTGTCGCCTGGCCGTTTAAGATGTTGGTTGCAAGGTTTTGACCAATTGACATGAAGTACTCGTTACACTTATCGATGGAGATAACGTCGTTACCTTTATATTTCAGTAATTCTTGGTTGTCACTGGTTCGTTTAGGAACTTGGCATATTTCTTTAATAGTCCGCCAGAGCTTTTTTGGTTCTTTACTATTACATTCCAATTCCTCCCTGTCATGATCAGCTTTGCGCTGACGCAGAATGTCGTTACAGAAGTTTCTGTATCTTGAATACACAATTTTTAGGACATCATTTTTTGGTTGCTGGTTTGTTTGAGCATGAAGAATGTCCCGATGACGGATGCATCTAATAAGGCCTGGCGTAATCCAGGGTTTTAAATTAAATTTTGAACGACTGATTTTAATTTTTGAGGTGTGTTTGTTTATGATGTCTGACAAGGTCTTGTTAAAAAGAAGTACTGCGTCATCAATATTTGTTGTGGAGGTAACATCAGCCCAGTCGAGCTGCCTTACTTCTTCAACCACCATGGAGTAGTCGGTTTTAATTTTGAATCTATTTTTGTTTTTAGATTTAGGATTAGAGTAGTTGATTCCGAGCAAAACTAGGTGGTGATCTGTTACCGAGGCCTCGCAGACGATTCCCTGTGCGTTAGTGCCTATGAGTTTAATGTAACCATGGTCTAGACAGGCTTTACCCCGCGTTGGGTGAGTGATAGCTGGCAATAGCCCATGTTCAGCCATCAAACATTGATATGTTGGATGGACGGCGTTCGGTGAGTCATTTAGTAAGTCAATGTTAATATCACCCGCCACAATGACACATGATTCATTTTTTAGTTTATCTAAGGAATTGTCTAAAGAGTTTAGAAAACGATCGATGTTGGTAAATGAAGGTGAGCGGTATATACCAAGGACTGTAATTTTATTGTAAAGCTTAATCTGTAGGCAATTAGCATCGTCAAATTCTGGTTCGAAGACTGACACGGTCCAGAGATCCTTTATGTAAACAGTAACCCCACCACTCTTGTTTATTTTTTTTGTGGTGTTGTAGCTTTTATAACCAGGCAATTGGTAAATGACGGAGTTTTCATTTAACCAGCATTCTGTCAGGACAATTATATCAGGTTGAAAGTCAAGGCGGCATAACGACGCTTGCAAGCTGAGAAAGTTTTTTTGCAAGCTCCTGATATTTGAGTGTAATACCTTGAAGTTATATTCCAGAAGTAAGTTCCCGCACAACTCTAGTTTCTCGACGGTGCGGCATGATATGCTCAGCGTCTCGTCTATTTCGGTTAGCAGATCAGTTTTATCCATTATCAAAAATTGTATTAAGACTAAGTGCTGACAGGGGAATAATTAAAGCCGCAGATTTGCTTGGAGGTATTGGCCTAACACATCCGTTCGAGAAGTGGAGAGAGTAATGGAATACACAAGGAATTTTTAATTTGATGTTTGTTCGAAGTGTAGCTGTGTGTATTTTATGTGTTTGTGTTTGATTGTGCAGTGACAAAATAAAATTGGGACGCGAAAGTTTATTTTGTTGCAGTGTTGTGAATGTAATAACTGTTATTTTGCCTAAGAAAAAGACTATACATTTACAAGAAAACATAATTAACAATAAAATCAAAAAAACATTCTTAGTCTGAGGTATCCGGTATGATACTAGAGTCAGTTTGCGTACCGAGAAAAAGATCGAGTTCCTTAATACTCTTGACTGCAATAGCTGGTTGCCCCTCGATCTTACGGATAAGTATTCGCCCGTTATTTGTCCAGCAGTATTTGTGACCCGTGCTCTGTGCACGGGCGCGAGCTTCACGAAACAAGATACGGTTATCCTTTGTTAGATGCTCGTTAACAAAGATCTTACGGATAGGTCCTTGGATGTCAATGTCCTTGGAAGAGAGATTGCGCCTAGTTTTGGATGCCTTTATTAACTCATCGCGTTTTGCTCTTCTTAGTAATTTAACTATAACTGGCCTAGGAAACTTCGTATTTGAGTCGGTCACAGGCGTTTTCTTTAGGCCTGCCCGAGATGTCCAGTCGATGTCATCCACAGTCAACTGAACACCAAGCTTAGAAGAGGTTAACAGGACAATGTGTTGAAGGTTTTCAGAGGGAGATTCTTCAATGCCCATGATCTCAATCTCATTGCGCATTGTTGATTGCATTTGATGGTTTAATTGAGTCTCTAAATTGCTAATTGTTTCATTCAAAATAACAACTTGCGAATAACTTTGCTCGAGGGATTTAATTCTCACCTCGTAACTGTCTAGACGGGCGTTACATTTGTTGACTCCGTTGAGCAATGAGTTCAGTGATGTTTTGACTTCATCCATGTCCGATCGCATAAGCCGAATTTCAGAGACAAGCTCAGCAAAAGACACTGAGTTCTCAGCGATATCTCTAGCGGGTGATCCGATAGCCATGCGTTTGTGGCCGCGAGATTGGGTGTTTATGTTCGAGACTTCAAGCTCGGCGCTCGTAGTCGCTGGACGAGCAGGAGTGTTGCTGTTATCAGTACGAGGGGTCTTAACCCGACAGGAAGGACATAGCCATAAATCAATATGCTTGTTAGTGTCGATCAAGGTTGCATTAACACATATTTTATGATAGTTTGCGTCGCAGTTGGAACATTTAATTAGTCTTTCGGTCGTTATGTCCTGCTTACAAGCTTCACACAACGTATTCATCGTGCCGTTTGTTTTAAAACGTAGATTTGGTTTGCAAGCGAGCGCGAGCGTGGTGGGCGCGTGATGTGCGTGTGAGCAGGGTAGCAGCAGCCCGTATAGCGGTGGAGTGACTGCGACAGATACAGTGTGATGTGGTAGTGCGGCGCGCGCGCTTGGTGACTCACCCGTACCGGTCAGCTGTTCAATGTTTATATTTTGTACTAACTTAAAAACTGTTGTGTCTTCAGAAATTGAAGTTAGAATATAGATTCACTGGCACTGTTTTATAGAACTGGAGTTCAGTTTTACACTGGTATAACTTTTAGGTATATTAATGCACTTTTTTCTAGGATTAGCATTTAAAAACTGAGAGCGTGAAAATAAACGTGCGCTAGCGAACGCGTTATCAACTAATCCGCTAAAATAAGTAGTACCTAAGTATGTAGTACATTAGGTGGTTCTTTTTTGTGTAAAAGTGCGCCTCTCGCCATCAAACGTAAAAGTTTGGCGAGTTTAGAATTAATAACACCTCTATAGTATAATCTCATTAAATAAATAAATTTAAAAAACAAATGTTGAATGTTAACCACTAAATTCTTTTAGTGATTTGTGATGCAAGTGGACCTGAATCTGGTATCGGTGTTGTATCAAGGGGCCTTAAATTTAGCGATATTATTCGTGTCCCAATTACGTTCAGTTTAAATATGATTTTGTTGCCAGCAAAAAAAACAATAGGTAATGAATATTCAATCCAGAAACATATTATTCTAATTTCCAACACAACCTTCTTGGAAACCGTTCGTTTAGATAACATTATGAAGCAAGCTTTATCAAAGTATAAACCAGTCAAAGAAACATACTTGGTTCACCATTGTCGGTAGTTTCATTTGTTTCCTCAGATGGTTGCTCATGTTCTTCATGTTCACTGTCTATCAATTTAGCCAGCGACTCCTGTAATGTGAAGTAGTAGAGAAATAGACAATAGCACATTACCTGAACTTACACATAACTAGCTGACCCGACAGACGTTGTCCTGTCTAAGTTTCAATTTGAAATAGTTCATACAAAAATCCCATATAATAAAATTATTTATTTAAAAAACAAAAAACCCGACTGCAAAAACACTACTGAAAAGGGAAAAACAAGCATTATAATCTATATAATTTTGGTATCGCAGGCGGGGACAATCAAAAGTTACACCATATTTCAAGTTATTCGACTGTCCCCGCCTGCAAGACCAAAATTATATAGATTATAATGCTTGTTTTTCCCTTTTCAGTAGTGTTTTTGCAGTCGGGTTTTTTGTTTTTTTTTTAAATAATTTATTTTATTTTAAGCTTTTTAGTTTTATTAATATATATATTTGAAAATTACTCATTATTAGCTTTTATTTGATACCAATATTGTTGCAATTAATTTAAAAAAAAACTTCCCTTCCTTTTTTTTTGTATTTGCAGATGCAATTTATAAACATTATATAGCCTATGTCACTCCCACAATTAAGACGAATCTAACGACACCTCATACGTTAAAATCCATCAAGCCGTTTAGGCTACAGAGCGTGCCAAAGGAATAGACATACATACATACTTTCGAAAAACATTACCCTCCTGAGGCAGTCGGGTAAAAAAGGTGTTCCATTTTTTTCCGAATTTGAAAATTTTCCGGGAAGCTACGCAAATTCGTGGTCCATACGTAGTAGTAATAAATCTAAATGGTATTGATACATACAAGTGCTAACTGACGATGTGACAGTCTTGTAGCAACAGATAAATCTGTCAGCCATTTAAGAAATTCTCTGTAAGAAGCCGGAGGTAAAGAACTCATCATGCCGACAACTAATTTCGATCGCATCTCGCGAACTTCAGCACGTTCCTGTAAAAATTTAAAACTGTCAGTACTAGGATTGCACTCGGCGTGACGGTCACGCGAGTTTAGAGCTGTTTCCCTATCCCAAAAGTTTCCAACGTGCCTATTATAACCAAGTTTTCACTTCAAAACTAATAACAGTAAGTTTATACAGCGTGTAGTTGATACAGGTTGGTAATTTGAAATGGTGCGTTAGGGGGGGGCGTTTCCACTGAAGCGGAGACGAACGTACTAGCGGAGCTATGTAACGGAGACAAACGAAGCTGTGTCGTGGGGACGAGTGCAACTGTAAAGCGCAGAAGAGGAGACAGATAAATCAGTCTGAGCTAAGTTAAAAAAACAAGGTTTCGGTACTAGTACAGAATTACCGGAATTTCAAGCCCTTGTAATAGTTTTTAACAAGTTGTTTTTTTTTACAAGTTTTTCATTTCCTCATACTTACCAATCCATCTGGACTTAAGCAGAGATGTTCTAAAAGACACAGGTAGCCATCTAATGCTGCCTTACCATGCGTGGCCAACAGCAGAAATGAATATGTTACATAAGATGGTCCAATACATTTCTGGAAAAAATATGAACAAGTAATAAATCTTCAACATTTTAATATTTTTTGTAGGTCATCAACATCATTTTCCTGCCCTTCGTAGTCGTAACGTCGTAACGACTTGCGCCGAACCCAAGTAACATGGGACATGGTACTTGGGTTCGGCGCAAGACGTTTTTTCCTCCTTGCGGGGAGTACGTGTCAGCCTTGACTCCATCATTCACTCCTTTTTAGGGTTTCGTAGTCAACAAGGAACCCTTATAGTTTCGCCATGTCCGTCTGTCTGTCTGTGTATGTCCGTTTGTCTGTAAACGTCTTGCGCCGAACCCAAGTAACATGTCCCATGTTACTTGGGTTCGGCGCAAGACTTTTCCTCCGTGCGGGGAGTACGTGTCAGCCTTCACTCCATCATTCACTCCTTTTTAGGGTTCCGTAGTCAACAAGGAACCCTTATAGTTTCGCCATGTCCGTCTGTCTGTCTGTGTATGTCCGTCTGTCTGTGTATGTCCGTCTGTCTGTAAACGTATTGCGCCGAACCCAAGTATCATGTCCCATGTTACTTGGGTTCGGCGCAAGACTTTTTTCCTCCGTGCGGGGAGTACGTGTCAGCCTTCACTCCATCATTCACTCCTTTTTAGGGTTCCGTAGACAACAAGGAACCCTTATAGTTTGGCCATGTCCGTCTGTCTGTCTGTGTATGTCCGTCTGTCTGTAAACGTCTTGCGCCGAACCCAAATAACATGTCCCATGTTACTTGGGTTCGGCGCAAGACTTTTTTCCTCCGTGCGGGGAGTACGTGTCAGCCTTCACTCCATCATTCACTCCTTTTTAGGGTTCCGTAGTCAACAAGGAACCCTTATAGTTTCGCCATGTCCGTCTGTCTGTCTGTGTATGTCCGTTTGTCTGTAAACGTCTTGCGCCGAACCCAAATAACATGTCCCATGTTACTTGGGTTCGGCGCAAGACTTTTTTCCTCCGTGCGGGGAGTACGTGTCAGCCTTCACTCCATCATTCACTCCTTTTTAGGGTTCCGTAGTCAACAAGGAACCCTTATAGTTTCGCCATGTCCGTCTGTCTGTCTGTGGGGAAGCCCCCACATACAGACAGACGGACCAACTTACATTTTCAGTTGGAGATTTGACTGTGAGGTATATCGATGTATGGGAGAACATGTTTTTCAACTACAATGTTAAGTTTGTTTTTGAGATAAATTCATCCCAACTACGGAACCCTTCATCGTTCATGGTCCGACAGGCACTTGGTCGGTTTTCCTTCATATCGTCCCTCACACAATCCATCCATCTTTTCGTTGAAATTAATTTATATATCTATACATCACCTAAAGTTAAAAATTAAAGGGGGTGCCCCCTTTAATTTTTAACTTTATTTAATTTTATTATTTGTTTGATAGAGCGGCAATAGAAATACACAATCTGTGACATTTTCAACTGTCTACCTATTACGGTTTATGAGATACAGCCTACCGACGGACAGACAGACAGACGGACGGACAGCGGAGACTAGTAATAAGTATTCGTTTGGCACCTTTCGGGTACGGAACCCTAAAAAGGTCTATCAAGCAACACACTCGTTCATCCATAAAATAAAAAATATGTGCTTACATTAGCATGCCTGCTGTCCAAACTTGAGTTGACCAGCTTGGGCAGGATACATTTAAAAAGCAATGTTACTGCCTTCTCATTGGACTCCCCCGTTGCACCACATAATAAAGTATGTATTATTTTATATATAGCATTAGATATCCGTTCAAGTATAAACTTGTCTGAAATAAAAACAAAAAAAAATAAAACAAAATGCTTCTAACTCCCTAGTTCCATTTCATTGCCGTGATGAGGTTTTAAACTGGTTTGGTTATACTTATAAACTCATTACAAGTTTGATACTACTTATACTAGGTACCCATGCAGCGATTTTAGTCGCTGGTGACTCATTGAATAATTGTGGTGCACAAGCGTGTGCACTCTCTTCCCTCCCTCACTCACTCTCAGGGTAAGATTCACACACTAGTTTGACTGTGGCACGAATGCTTGTACATAATAAAGTTTGTCATTATTAGTTTTCCAAAACTACTCTTTTTTTTTTTTTTTGAATGGGAAATTATCAAATAACTTCTCCCGCTCTGGGCGGAGCGGGAGGGTGTGTCAGACTCTTACTGACTAATGGGCATCTCCTGCGGCGGCTAGGGGCGAGAGTGCGCGAAATTTGCCTTTCCCTTAACCGTCCCGCCTCCTCCTTCGCGAGCATTACTGCTTCGCAGAAGGAGGTGACGGCTGCCCATGCCCTCTCGCTCCGTACCATGACCTGAACCAGGGCCGGACGCGAGAGATCTCTGCCGCCGATCGCCTCCACGAGGACACGGCGCACAGTGGGCCCATACTGAAAATTAGTGGACTTAGGCAACAAAGTTCCTATATCGATGCGATTTTTTTTTATATGACGTGTTATATTATTCCTGACAACTTTTATTCTCATAAAATTTCTTCTAAAGTTGATAGTTTGTCTTGAAAAAAATTAATTAGATTTTTTTGTATGGAGCGAATCACGTTTAATTTTTTTTCTTCAATTGTACTAATATGTTGAGTGTGTGGCGTGAGTATATGATAGCTAGGGTCATTCTCTATCCATGAAAAAAAAATCAGCGCCGGCCATCTGCGGCAGCGCGAGTAATAATTCGGTAAAAAAAAAATGATTTGGAAGAATTTTTTTGTCATTTAAAATAAATTCAAAGCATATTTTTTGTCTCATTTGGCTGTTTTCACCTTCTTTTTAGTTAAATAAATAGTTTTAATAGCGCATACGTACTTATAACTAGTTATTCTGGTAGAGATTTAGTTATTATTGCATGTTATCGGTAGCACCTGTATTGTGATTGATGACTCATTTGTTTGTGCACTCGGCTAAGCGCATAACTAATGAGTCATCGAAAAATGCTCGTCTCTGATTGGCTGAATAATTTTCACTCACTGTTATGTCCACTACTTGAGTAATTAACACTAACTATAAATATAAAGACATTCATTAAGTCCATCTAGTTTCGCTCTTGTCGCTTGTTTGTGAACACAGTGAAATACTTGTATTTTTATATTTACATTAGAACTATGGCTGGATTTTGTACCAACCTAGATCTTTTTGTGAAATTAAGAAGTGGCGGTGATCTGAAAAATCATATGTTTCTGTATGAAAGTATCATTTCTGTCTTGAGTACCAAAGTTTCTGAAGAAGACAAGAACCGAATCAAGGAGTTCTGTCGACTTTTTTGTGTAAATTTAAATAAAAAGTGGATAGAGTTAAGTAGAAATCAAAAAACTTTTATGAATCGTGTAATTAATCGCAAGTGGTTGGAAAAAAACATCAACTGGCCTGTTTGTGACAGTGTTGATCTGAGAAGTGTGATGGGCTTTTCGGACGCAGCCTTATCTGAGCTTGTGGATATAGATTGCCATGTTCCTACTCTTGCAGTATGTACTGCGGAAGCGGGAACATCTACAGAAAAGGAGCACAGAAAACCGTTCGAAGAGTTAAGTAATAAGCAAAAGAAAAGACGTTCTACTTCCATAGTAGAAGAAAATTCCGAGGAAGAGTTGCAGCACTGGTACATAACAAAATTGAAAGACAACGGCAAAACAAATCTGGCAAAAGTGGTCGAATACCTTTCCAGTAATCCAGATGCGCTATCCGAAGTAGAAGAGAGACTATTCAAAAAGCAGAGCTTAAGTACTGTCTCTGAAGATAAGTGTTTAGCTCTTTATACATCAGTTGCGCTCTCGAAATGGAAGTACTTAGCTCTTCGACAATTTCTGAAAGAAGAAAACTGTGCTGCCTTTCCATCTTATCCAAAGCTTGTAAATGCCAAGAAAAGATGTTACCCACCACAAGAGAGTATGGAGATTACCGAAAACGGAGCTCACATTAAATTGCAAGCGCTATTGGACCACACTGTGGAGAGGATATTACTTGATATAAATACTGTTGATAGGTCTCAAAATGAAGAACTCAAGTTGACCTGGAAATGGGGACTTGATGGTTCTTCGTCGCAGAGTAACTATAAACAGAAAACGTCAAACACAGCTACAGAGTTCGATGATTCATCAGTAGTCATGATAAGCATCGTCCCTCTTCGGCTAGTGTCTACTAGGCCATCATCTGGGAATGAAAATCTAGTTTGGGAGAACCCCACACCTTGCTCAACTCTATACTGTCGACCAGTGAAGTTCACTTTCACTTCGGAGACAGCTGACTTTATAAAGTCTGAAGAGTCTGAGATGAAAAAACAAATTGATGAACGAATATCTACACAGTGTGGAAATATTATTGTATCACATGAATTGCATATTACCATGATTGATGGAAAAGTGGCCTATATTATTGCTGGAGTACCATCATATGCAACGTGTCCCATTTGCTTGGCAAAACCGAGTGAGATGAATAATTTAGACGCTTTGACATCTAAACCACTTCGTGAAGAAATTTACAAACAAGGAATTTCTTCACTGCATATGAAGATTCGGTGTATGGAATGTCTTCTCCATATATCTTATAATCTGGATTTTCAACGATGGACTGCTCGCGGCGAACATAAGGCTTTGAAACAAGCTAAAAAAAATACCACACAGCAAGAGTTTCGTGAGCAAACTGGAATGCTGATTGATATAGTCAAACAGGTATGTATTTAATTTTCGCTCTCTTTATGTTGTTTGTGAATTATATCTCTATGTATTGTATATTACAGTATTGTTTTCCCATTTTAGGGTTTTGGAACTACAAACGACGGGAATACAGCGAGGCGCTTTTTCCAAGATTACAAAAGATCTTCCAGAATAACGGGAATTGACGAAAATCTGATTTTCAGATTTTCCGTTATTCTACAAGCCATATCATCAGGCAAAAACATTGACTGTGAAAAATTTAAAAGATACTGTAGAGAAACAGCTGATGTGTACGTGCAACACTATTCGTGGTACTACATGCCAGTTAGTGTACATAAACTTCTAATGCACGGTGCAGACATCTGTAACCACTTTGGTGTTTTGCCAATCGGTAAGTAAAAAATAAATATAGTTTGATGTATTATTTGACTCGATTGCGTTTTGAAATTAAAATGTATGTACTTATTCGTTTTAGGTACCTTATCTGAAGAAGCTTCGGAAGCCCGTAATAAGGACTTCAGAAACGTCAGGGAGAGGCACACTCGGAAAACGGGGAGAATAGCAACAAACGAAGACATCCTCCATGGACTTCTAATAAGCTCTGATCCCCACATATCCTACATAAGGCCTAAAATAATGAAACAGGTTCATAATGAGTTGTTGCCTGAAGCAACTCAGTTGTTACAGACTACTGAGCCTCCCTGTGACAGTGAAATTATGGAGGAAGAAGAATGCCTCATAGCAGCGTCCGAAAATTTGCCGGACCCACTAGCACTTCTGGAACAAGAAATAATGTGATCCGGCTCTAAATTATTCCCACAAAAGCCCATCAGGGTTAGGAATATGACAAACAGCCCTTTTCAGGGCTACAATTACTTCACAGTTTCATATTGATCATACGTACGATAACTTATACTATAATAATATACATACAGTTGATTATGTAGATAATTATCAACGACTTGCCCGTACAAATTTAAATTATTTCACCTATCATTAACAAAATTAGTATAACCTGAAACATTACGATATATTTATTCAACAATAGATAACGTGCAGTTAAAAAATAACACAGCCAATCAGAGACGAGCATTTTTCGATGACTCATTAGTTATGCGCGCACAAACAAATGAGTCATCAATCACAATGCAGAGCACCTGCATTGTGATTGATGACTCATTTGTACCGATAACATGCAATAATAACTAAATCTCTACCAGAATTACTAGTTCTAAGTACGTATGCGCTATTAAAACTATTTATTTAACTAAAAAGAAGGTGAAAACAGCCAAATGAGACAAAAAATATGCTCTGAATTTATTTTAAATGACAAAAAAATTCTTCCAAATTATTATTTTTTTACCGAATGATTACTCGCGCTGCCGCAGATGGCCGGCGCTGATTTTTTTTTCGTGGATAGAGAATGACCCTAGCTATCATATACTCACGCCACACACCCAACATATTAGTACAATTGAAGAAAAAAAATTAAACGTGATTCGCTCCATACAAAAAAATCTAATAATTTTTTTTCAGGACAAACTATCAAGTTTAGAAGAAATTTTATAAGAATAAAAGTTGTCAGGAATATTATAACACGTCATATAAAAAAAAATCGCATCGATATGGTAACTTTGTTGCCTAAGTCCACTAATTTTCAGTATGGGCCCACTGTGCGGCGGTGCTCTGCCCAAGCTAGGCAGACCTCCACCGTATGCTCCACCGTGTCCTCCGGGCGATCCACACAGTGGTGACACCCTGGGCGTTTCCTCCCGCCTTATCCGACACAGGAACCTCCCGAAGCTGCCGTGTCCGGTGAGGACCTGCGTCAGGCGGAAGGTGAGGACGCCGTGGCGCCTCTCTAGCCACTCCTCAAAGAGGGGTCTTACCGCCGCAAAAACTACCCCTCAGAGTGGGTTAAGGGGTTGTTAACATTTGTATAAGAAGAATCTTAACGCGCGGTCCAATCTGAGTCCAATTAACTTGTCTGACATACCAATGTCTGTATGGTATGTATGTCTGTATGGTATTGACACGAGTTGTGGGTATTTCGAAACTCAACCCCTGTCAGGGCAAAAGAGGCAAAAATTTTTAGGGCAGGATTTCACTGCGTCGCTTGAATTACTTTAAAATCTTAAGTCAAAAATCGTTTTGGACTATTCCAAAACGATTTCCATAATTATACCTATAATTCCACACCTGTAAAAGAGGGGTCTACATTAAAATCTTATTCCTTTGATCTATAAAATCTTGAACCTTGGCCAGAATACATACTGCCGTGTGACCTTTCAGTTTAAACCTATTAGTTTAATTTTTCTTAAGTTTTCTGAATTTTAAATTAGAATATGACATTGATCAAGCTTCAGTTTTTCATAGGAAAAGATTTAAGTAAATAAAATGTTTTTAAAAACAATATTCTTATCAACTAAAAAGTACTTTTTACGAAAACAAGAAGTTTAATATTTTTTAAAAGCTTGAGGCTTTTAAGTGTAAGAAGGACGTCACACCTCAAGATTTTAAGAAAATAATAAAGTTCATGTTTTCGTAAGTTTTATTTAAGTGGTACCTTTAAGTTAAATAAAAGCTTATTTTTTAAATATTTTTATTACTTATATTTTATTTTGTACTTTCGCATTAGAATTTAGCTAACCATGCATTGTCATCCAAAAACGTTTATGCAAAATTTCATCTCACTAGGTAGAGAATAACTGCTATAAAATTCAGTTGCAAGTACTCGTATTTATTCAGTTCAATTTATTTGACCTGAACATACTTACATACAAACATTGCAAGTACATAAGTACATAAGCTTGTAAAAAGTCAGTTGCTGAATTTTGGACCTTTACAATGTGAAATTAAATCAAGAATAAAACCCATTACATTCACAAGGGTGAATTTTTGAGATGGGGCAGTAAGAGCAGGTACCCTAACCGTTGCAACTACAGGAAAACGGTCTTAAGAGACTGTCCTTAACTTTTTGGAAAATTTTGACCTGCATTCAGATTTGAAACAATTTGTAGTCAGCAAGAAAATGGGCAGTTTTCACAAAGACTTTTTTTGATGCCAATCAATCCTTTTTTCTTATAAGGATAAAAAACACTAATGGACCACCACCTATTATATGATTAAACCCCTCGACAAAAGGCTAACCTGATCCAACCACTTTATAGCTAAGAATAAGTGTTTCATGGTTTAAACATTTAGGATGATTTATCTCTCAAGATCAAAGTACATACTAGAAATTGAGCAAAACTGTACATTATAATAAAGGAGCTGAGAATGAGAGGAGCTGAACAGTGAAGGTCATTATTTAGTGCTGAATTGTGAATGTCAATGGAACGTCACTAGTACACAGTTTTACACAAGAACCTCATCTACGTCTATTAAGCAGTATGCAAAAACATAAGAACACAACAAAAATAAGAATAAATAGAAAACAAAATGCTTCAAACATACTTTCTCGTGAGCGTAGGGCATCTGAAATGTTATAAGGATATCATAAAGCTACTTGAACATTATTACAGCAACAGTCAAAGTATATATATCACAAACTTCACTTACCCACATGTAATTTGTCAACAATGGCATAACCAGTTATGTCTACTAAATTACTTAAAATTTCTTCAAAATTCATATCACTAGGGCTTAGTTGTAAATGTTCAACAACAACTGTCAGGTCTTCCACAAACTCAGATAGTTGCTTCAACACAAAGTTGACTTCATTAGTTAGATCCTTAGAGTTGAAATTACTTGCTTCATCACACATCTCCAATGGAAAGCGGAGGCATGCTAGCGACTGAGCAAATAGTTGTGAATGGTAGATATGATATGCTTTGTATCCTGGGATTGTCAACAACTTATAGTAAACTCGAGATGCTAATAAAGCAGTGTTTCTATATTCCTTAGTGTGGACATTTTTGCATCCATAATCTAGATAGTATGCTAAAATAGCTAAGACTTTCTTCTGTTGTACCAAATGTGATAACGACGCCCACGACTTTTCTTCAGTAGGTATTGCTTCTGAGTTAAGCCATAATTCAGTCGAGTCTATTATATCCTTAAATGTTGTGTTCAAATCTAAAGATTCTATCGCGTTCTCATATTTTGGCGGCAAATCACAGAACTCAAGAAATTCAGCTTGATAAATAGCTTTAACCCAGCCATGGTCAAGATAGTCCAAACGCAGATTGTTTAATTGATCTACTAAAGCCATTGTAACATTTGTAGGCTGTTTGTTTGAAAACTTCTAGTTTCTTTCAGTATTTGCTTCAATGTATAGAGGACACAGTAAGTATTTATATTTAAGCAACTAGTTACTGATTTAAATTTAATTCAAATTTTATGGATACCTAAGGTCCATCAATTTGACATGAAATCACAGGTTATTAGGTAGCACAAGCTAGTTGAAAAATGTTGATTTACCAGCAGCAAAGTTTACAATGTACCAGTTTACTTGCCAATATCAACACCTGTCACCCTGTCAATGTCAACTATTGTCAAAAGTCAACACCACGATTTACAGTCAGAACAGTGCAGTGAATAGACTTCTAAAAAATATCGATACATCGATATTTGATACTGAATCAGGATTCCCACTGACACTCATGTTGGTCACTTTTTCTCGTAGACTAAATGACTGCTGAAATAGATAGACAAAACCTATATAATATACTAGGTTTTATTATGCTTTAAATTCGACATAGGAAATGACACAGCTTGTCATTGATGAGAAATTGACAATTAATAAAAAGAAAATGTTGGCGTATAGACGGAAGAAGTAAGGAGTTTATATCAACTGCCAACCAAAAATATACGATGAAAATATTTAAAAAAAATTTATTAAAAATGACATTTTTGTTAACTGTCATCGCGAATTTTTGCTGTGTAATTATTTCGGATTTGTTCAGTTTTAATGTGATTTTTGTGTGTTATTGAACGATTAGTTGGTATATTTTCATTCATAAGTTGTTATTACATCGTTTTAGATAATAATTGCACGAAATCGCATCACAATAATACGATATTTAAATAAATCATACGATATATTTTTGATGTGTACCTAGCATCCTTCCTCTCGCTTTCTGTGAGAATGTTTTCTTGAAATGACATTGGCTAAATGCACAAACCGTGCGAAGCCAAAGAAAAAAAAAAAAAAAAAAAAGGGACGGAAGTGACAGCTTGAGCATGGAATAAGTAAATACTTTATAATAGCATAGAATTAGTATCTACTATATTGATTGTAGGAAGAAGGGAGTCGAATTTTGATCAGTGGGCGACCACTAGTAATGAATAAATGGTTCGAATAAATATTTCAGTATTTAGATTTTTCTATTTTGAGGTTAATTTCTGTCGCTGCTCAGTTGGTTAATACCAAGGTGAGATGTCAGATGTTACACATCATATACGACTACTGTAATGCTCACTCGTTTTTTTGTACATCAGCATTCGATATAAACTATCAGGTACACTCCTACCAACTTATCTGTGAAATATACAAACTTTCGGTAGCGACTGGTTATTGTTTTGTTAACTTTCTTGTTATAAATTACCCGATACTTAACTAATTATTTAAGTCCACGTAATATTCGTTTCTATTCTTGCTGCAGGTTAGCGTAACGGTAACGTACATATATTAGGTAACCTGCTAAGTGAGTGAGCCAACTAACCTGCCAGATTTCAAATTTCTACTAACATTTATTTTATTATCTTATATTTCAGGTGTGAGTCAAGGACTAATTTCAAAAATAGTTAAGGAAGGGCACGCAGCAGAAGAAACTGGTACGAAAATTCGGACACCAGGCAAGGAGAGAAAACGTAAAAGTGGATTTGTGCATGTTGATGATTTTCACATGGGAGTTATACGGAGTAAAGTACATGAATTTTATTCTGCTAAAAAAGAGGTCCCTACTGTTAAAAAGCTTCTAGAGGTCTTAAAGATAGAAATAAATTACACAAGACAGCGAGAGAGTCTGCGAAAGCTGCTTCACAAGGTGGGATTTCGTTTTAAAAAATCTCAATCCAATTGGAAGGTTCTTATGGAGCGTAATGAAATATCAGCTCGGAGAGCTAAGTACTTGCATGCAGTGGATAAAAATAACAAATCTCCCCAGCCCCAGCCCATAATTTATTTAGATGAGACCTATATTCACTCTTCGCATACATCGGGTAAATGTTGGCAAGGAGAGGGTGAAGACGGAGTATTGGAGCCTGTATCGAAAGGGTAAAGATATATTATTGTTCATGCAGGAGGAGATAGGGGATTTGTTACAAATGCACTACTTGTGTTTAAATCAAACACAAAAAGTGGTGATTATCATGATGAGATGAATAGTACCAACTTTAAAAAGTGGGTTATTGAAAAATTTGTGCCTAATATACGAGAGCCATCCATAATAGTGATGGATAATGCTCCTTATCACCGTATTTGTGTGAATAAAGTCCCAAATACGAACAGAGGCAGCGCAAGGCGTGGGCGGTGTGGGTCACCGCCCACGGCCTCGCAGTGCAATGGGCCTCGCGCCTCACAGCCGAAAATAAATTTGAAAATGTATGGAAAATCCAAAAGCACAAGCCACAAGGTTTTCTTAAAACGCCAAACGGAACATTCGGACACACTCAGTGATTGCGATTCCGTTTTAAACAAAATGTTCAGTTTGGAATTTATCATATCATTACATGTAATGGTATGAGTTTTTAGCGCGTGTCATTTGTCAATACCATAAGCAAATTATGGCAATCTGTACAAGTCCATTTAAGCATTATGTACCCTTTTTTTTTTTGGGTGGGGAATCATCAACTATCTTCTCCCGCTCTGGGCGGAGCGGGAGGGTGTGTCAGTCTCTTACTGACTAAAAGCCACCCGTATTCCTTCCGTTGCCTGTGTTGCCAGGGGCCTCGGTAACCCTTTAGTACCTTCCCGCGACCCCGGCAGGCATCGGCCCCCTCCTAGTGGACCCCTACACTTGTGCTGACGACATCTCTTTGAGGCGCGCGTGGAATACAACGCACCGTCGGCCTGGTCCTCACCGGACGGTGAGCAACCCATTGCTCACCATCCACAAGCCCGCGCCTACGGTGGCCGGAAATCCGCCCGGGATTCCCGACGTTCAGCGGCCTCCTGCGGCGGCTAGGGGCGAGAGGGCACGAAATTTGCCTTTCCCTCAACCATCCTGCCTCCTCCTTCGCGAGCATTACTGCTTCGCAGGAGATGGCGGCTACCCATGCCCTCTCGCTCCGTACCATGGCCTGAACCAGGGCCGAACGCGAGAGATCTCTGTCACCGATCGCCTCTACTAGGACACGGCGGTGCTCTGCCCAAGCCGAGCAGACCTCCACCTTATGCTCCACCGTGTCCTCCGGGCGATCCACACAGTGGTGACACCCGGGCGTTTCCTCCCGTCTTATCAGACACAGGAACCTCCCGAAGCTGCCGGTGTCCGGTGAGGACCTGTGTCGAGCGGAAGGTGAGGATGCCGTGGCGCCTCTCTAGCCACTCCTCAAAGAGGGGACTAATCGCCGCAATCGTGGCGTGTCCAGTACTGGGTTGCGACAACCGTACTTTCCATGTCGCCATGAGATCCCGCCGGAGCTACGTCCGCTGTGCCGCGATTTCTCGGGGCAGCGGAGTTACGCCCTGGCGGTTTCGCCTCCTCGCGCCACTCCCATACGTGCGCGAGGACTTTTGCCTCCAGATCCCATGGCGGCAATCCGTTAAGGAGGCTCGCTGCCTCACAGGAGGTCTCCTGTCGTGCGGCCGTGCGGTATCCCCGAACCAGCCGGATGGCTATGACCCTTTGGGCCGCGCTCAACCGGCGGGCTGGCCGCAGCGCCAGGGAACGCGCCCACACAGGAGCTCCGTAAAGGGCCATGGACTGCACGACCCCCGCGTAGAGCCTCCGGCAGGAGGCGTTTGGTCCCCTAGATTGGGCAGGAGCCGCTTCAGGCAGCCCGCTACAGTTTGGGAGCCAAACGTCGGAAATGCTCCACGAAGTTCCACCGGCTGTCGAGGACGTGTCCCAGGTACTTCATCGTCGACTCGACACCGATGTAAACCCCTCCTACCATTATTTGGGATCCCGACGGTGGCGCGTTCCGAGGGCCATGAAAACACATGGCCTCGGACTTGTGCAGGGCCACCTCGAGTCCCAATTGCCGGATCCTTTCGACGATTGTCGCAACCATTATGTACTCTTGAATATTTGCTTACATTTTGTGACCGGATCAAAAAATATCGACAAACTGGATTCTAAAAATGCTTGTCTGACGCTCATTTATTGAGAAAAGCAGTTATGATTTGCCAAAAGATTTTAAACATAAAAGAGTAGCCAAAAAGAAAAGGCTGCTTGATTATGAAGGCAGCGATCAACCTATAAAGTCTGCTAAAAGCCGGTATGAAACAGATTTTTTAATACCATGATTGATTCTGTGATAAGTAACATGGAATCGAGATTTGTCTTACATTTTGAAAATTTTGGTTTTCTCTATGACTTAAGGTTTCTAAAAATACTAGAAGTAGGCAGACATATTCAATTCCAAAAACTAGTAAAAACAAGTATCAAAATGTCACATAGTCGCAGAAAAAATTAAAAACTGCAGTTATTTTTTCACATATTTTGCTATTACGGATGAATCTTAACCGGTTGCATTAGGGGTTATTTTATTTTTGTTCCTGTCTTGCTATATTGCGCAAACGTTTCGAACAGCGTTGCCGTTAGCGTACATTTTACACATTTGACGTACCTTTTAAGCCTCCCATGTGTAATGTGTAATGGGGTCTATTTGACGTACCTTTTCAACTTACCATCCAATATTTTAAACCGCCACCAAAACGAGAAAACGAGATAGATCTTCGATCCTAAGTACAACACACAGGCAGATACGATACAAAACGCACACTACTCTGTGACTACTCTACTCACAGGGCGCTTGTTTGCAAAAAGGATAGTTTTGCTAAGTACATTTTGTTTTGTATTTTTAAGCGCGCGAGATATTGGTCTCTGCGATAAGGGGAAGTGATTTTCTTTCTTGTATACATAAGTGTACAATAAATAAATTGAATAAGCCCATTTCCATTAATCGAATCCTATGTTCTATTTGGTCGAGGCGGACCCGAGCGGCTGACCGGTGCCTTTATCCGCTCGCTGCTGTGGTGCTTGGTAATTTGTAAAATACTTCCTTGAGAATATTGCTAGATATTTTGTTTGTGTGTTGCATTGTGTTTTGGCGTGGGCTTTGATTCTATTACATTTCTACTAACTACTACTGAGACGTCCACTGCAGGACATAGGCCTCCCCAAGTTAGGGGGTCTTGCCGTAATCGCCACGCTTGGCATTGCGAGTTGGCGATCGCAGTGTGGTGGTACAGTACGCGGAAAGAAAGCTGCTGCTACGGTTTTTTCTCTTAGTCGTCTCTTACGACACTCTCAGGGGGGTGGGGTGGTGCCACAACACAGGTCATTCAAATAATGATTATTCTTACTAACAAGTTTATATTATAATTAATACATACCTAACGTCCTAGATCTCCTGAGCTAACTAAGGGTTGGTGAAGGCATTTGTTGCAACAAACATGCATTTTTTTTTTGTGATGTGAAATCGTCAAATAACTTCTCCCGCTCTGTGCGGAGCGGGAGGGTGTGTCAGACTCTTACTGACTAAAACCCACCCGTATTCCTTCCTGTTGCCTGTGTTGCCAGGGGCCTCGGTGACCCTTTAGTACCTTCCCGCGACCCCGGCAGGCATCGGCCCTAGTGTAGCCCTACCTTTGTGCTGACGACATCTCTTTGAAGCGCGCGTGGAATACGACGCGCCGTCGACCCGGGCCTGGTCCTTACCGGACGAAGAGCAACCCATTGCTCACCGTCCGCAAGCCCGCGCCTACGGTGGCCGGAAATTCCCGACGCCTCCTGCGGCGGCTTGGGGCGAGAGGGCGCGAAATTTGCAACAAACATGCATGATTTTACTATAGAATTAGTAATATAATAAATTTATTATTTTAATTTTAACTGACAATTATGAGCATATTATGTGTAGTATGTTTTTTAATGTTCAGATTATGGATATAACTTCACAATCACGATTTAGATTTTTTTTATCGTGTGATTTCTCCATTATATTAACCACGAGAAACAATTCAATGAGTACCTATCATAAAACTGCGGGGATTTTCTAGACGTATAATACTAGCTGACCCGCCAGACGTTGTCCTGTCAAAATTACAATTTCATTTTTTCTATTTTGTTTTTCTTATTATCGGTATAAAATATACTTTAAGACCTATTCTCATACCTACTAAATATTCATAAAAATCGATCGAGCCGTTTCGAAGGAGTGCGACCACAAACACCGTGACACGAGATTTTTATAATATTATTTAAGTAAGTTTTCTCACATTTAGAATCCAAAAAAAATAACTTTTGCTGGCGAGCAGGCAGTCTCTCCTTGTCCACAGATTACTAATATGTAGCAAGCTATCCTTGTCTCGAATTCATTGCGAGAGAGCGAGAGAAGCAGTGGTGAGTGATTTTAGTAAAACCATTGCTGACGTACCTTTTTAACCCAAAATGTATCTTTTCAGCGCTGGATTTGTACCTTTTGGGAACTCAGTTTCGGCAACACTGGTTTCGAATGCAATCTCAGTCTCAGTCCACGCTTGGCCGCCGTCGTGAGTGGACACTGTACCACCTGTTAGCCGCGCCTCGTGTTGAAAAAGATCGCTGTACATGCACTAAGTATTCGATAAACCAAATTAGTTACTTGATACGATGTTTTTATAATCACAGGTTTCTATAAAAATATTCTTTTTCGCTAAAAGTAAAGAGGATTTATAAATGCCTATTCGTCTCCGACTTGATGGAGTGACCTGATGGTGTACTTCGGTGACTGCTATTGGAACTCACTTGACTTGCTATTGGAAGTATTATATTACTTTAATTATTGTGAATGTGAGCACTATGTGGGTCATTTTTATTTATTTCTTGTTGTTTTTTTTTTTCTCTTAGTTTTAATGATGGTCTGGCATTTTGAGTACTTTATGCGGCCAACCCAATTGTCCTTTCCTTGGTATTGTTCGTCGAGTCGTTGAGCTCCTTAAGTTTTGAGTTGAGCTACACGATTACTGACAAATGCTTGCACTGACTGGACAGGTCCACTCAAATTTGTGTGGTTCTTTCCTCAAAAGACCATTTCAGACATGGATCTACATGGTCCTCACATGATCTGACCAAGATTATGTCTGGACTTTAAAAGAGACTTTGACCCTTGAGTTTGTTTCGCCATTTCTTCTCAGGGGTAGTCAGATAGGAAATGTCGACTCCATCTAGCTTATTTTTTAATATGACGTGTAAAAGTGATTCTCATTTATCCTATTTACAGAATAAACAATTTCATTTCATTTCACTCGTCGACCAGTAGATCTAGGTGTGCCGAGTTTGGGTTCGTATTGATAGTTATGATGAGACCTTACCTCCGGACTTGATGGAGTGACCTGAAGGTGTATTCGGTGTCTGCTTCTGGAACTCGTCGACGAATGGAACTAGGTGTGCCGAGATTGGGCTCGTTTTGATAGTTATGATCAGACCTTACCTTCGGACTTGATGGAGTGACCTGAAGGTGTATGTCGGTGACTGCTACTGGAACTCGTCGACCAGTAGAGCTAGGGGTGCCGAGTTTGGGCTCGTTTTGATAGTAATGATGAGCCCTTATCTCCGGACTTGATGGACTGACCTGAAGGTGTACTTCATTTACTACTACTGGAACACGTCGACGTTTGTTTTATTATCAACATAATTTTTTTCAAACAACTACGCAGGTGGCTACAGGAGATCACCCACACACAAGCGGAGAAATGGGGGTCGTTGACACCTCCATTTACCCCGGGATGCAGGCAGTCCAAGGAGGCTATGCCATCCTTGGATAGTAAGTTAACCAGGCAGGCCTGGACGGGACTGGCCTGCGCCTGTTGACGGGGACGCATCACGGGACACTGTTCGCTAAACAAACAGTTCCACACAATAGGCACAACGGACAGGGCTTGCATAGAGGCAGAGGAAACCGTTGCGCATGTGCTCTTCGAATGCACAGGCGTCACCCAGATTAGAACAGAAACCCTCGGGGCACCCACGTCCTTCACAGATGTTCTAAACTGACCAGGAAATGTGATCAATTTCTGGAGGGAGGTGGGCTGGTTGGAATAACCACTGAACGGCCGCCATGGCCCACATACAATGGTCCACCTGAAGGCCTAAGTGCGGAAACCAAACCCTTTAACATAGGAATGTGCTGTGAGTAAAACAGGTCCACAAAGCGTTCTTTCTTCTGGACAAGAGTTCAATGTCTTTTTACTGAGCTATCTCGATATTAGGAGTGGGCGATACAAATCGTATATAGATACAATACTTATGTATCGGCACAATATCCAGTACCTATATATCGGACGACACTGTATCTATATATCAGGTATCCGCGTACCTAATGCGTTGATGTTGGTATGAGTCACAGAACAAAACACAATATCGTATCGCACTATGATATTCGGTACAAACTGATTTGGGTACTTGTAATACTGCGGTACTGTGTGCGATTGCGATGCGCGCGGGAGTGATGTAGGTATAAGTGAATTCGCTTATTAGTAAAGCAGTCAGTCCTAAACCTGAGAAAAGTAAGATGAAAGTTCAATTCACTGATTAGTACCTGTATAAAATAATTGATACAAATATGTCCGAAAAACCGAAACGATGGTAATAGTTTCATTTCAGAATGTCATATTATCAACAATACCAAACAATACGTTCACTGATTTCGAGTATACAGTTACAAATAAAATACAATGATATACAGAAATCGAACAAAACCGAAACCTAAAAATCACAGTAGGTACCACTTTCGTTTCAGAGTTCCACACAGATTCAGCCAATATATAGGTATTGGAATATATAGATACGATATCCGATATTCCAAACCGATACATATCGCTGCTTAAATTCAAAAGGGCCACAAGTCGAAAAGTCACTTTTTTACAGGAGAGCCCATCAAAGTTTTGATATCGGTTTTGTTTATTATTTTTATTAATCTACATTGTATGTGTTATATATCATCGGATGTATATTTTAGGCCTCTATTTGTCTATAATTTGATTTGTCCTATAAGTTTTACCCAGTTAATAAAAACATCACATATGTCCCTTTTGATTATAAAAAACATATATAATGTTTAAGATTTATTTAAATAAAAAGCCACAACTCAAACAGAAAATACGTTTTATTGTGTCTTTTCGTATAATATGTTAGTTTATTATGCTCGATTTTGTTTATAACTAAATGGTAGCAATGGTATTAGCAATACCTTGCAATAAAATTACAAAAAATCAACCATAAAAAGATACAAAGCAAATAAAAAACGTACATTTTTAAATGTACTTTTAGAGCTAATTTCAAGATATCCAGCATTTTGACTGGATTATGCAATATAGACACCTAACCATATCACCTACAAAAACAAAACTTAAAATTATATCAGCTTCTAAAGAAAAAACGCTGCGGCAACTTGTAGTTTATTGGCATAAAGTTTTTTAACAGCTCGAAGACCAGTTCCAGGTGAATTTTGCCTACTATTCAATGTTGTAACTTGAGTAAACTCGGCGTCTTCGTAGGAAGTTTTATACAAAAAACATGTTTTTGGGTAAGGCCGCCAAAAAATAACCATTTTGATGAATGACTCAGAGTCCGGCATTTTTTTTTAGAAATATACAATTATACTAGGTATGATATTTTATTGTTTTCCTGACAAAAGTATCATTTTTACTAGTGTTATAAATACACAAACGTCTGTAAAACTACTTATTTGTATTTAATTATGTAGTTTTTACTACGATATTACAAATTGCTCTAGAACAAATTAAAGTGTCCCAAATGATCCCCCATCATAGTTGGAATGATTTTAATAAGTTTCAGTTTCTTCCACCGGCAATAATAATATTTTTTTTAAGGAATCACGTATTTTAGGCAATGTTTAATTATTTTACGAAAATTTAGCTTTTAAAATAATAATTATTTTCGTATTTTAAGATCACGTCCCAGTATTTTAAGCTTTTATGTTACTGATTTTAAGTTACCACAATTTTTACAATTATAGTAAGAATTGAGCAGTAAGAAAATTTTTGTAATTGGCAAGTCCAGAATCTAACTTGTCTATGATATGTCACGTACTTGTCGGCCATTGGTGAGATGTTATGTCAGTTAGTTTGGCCCACATCGTGATTTTGTCCGGTACAAAAAAAAGTTTTAACTGATTTTAAGGTAAGTTTGTATCCTTTTGTTTAAATCGAATGATTATTTAGTAAATGTAATGTTTAAATAAGAGCTTTAAGCTATAAACGTTGTTAATTATTCATCATAGTGCCCTAGATTCGAGCATCTTTGGAAAAGAGGTTAGGTTTTATGTTACTTTTAAGATACTTTTATGTTACTTGTGTTACCTTTGTTGTTTATTTTTAAGTTACGTAACATAAAAGTGATGTAAAGCTTAGTGTGCATTTGGAACTGAATAATAAAGCGTTAATAAAATGATAAAATTATAACTTCATTTAATCTTTAAAAAGAAATGCTTTGTATTTAATATTATGAACAATGTAATAAGAATTACTAACGAAGTCACATTTTTTTTTTGTGACAGATGCCTCTCACTCCAGCCCAAAAACAAAAAAGATACCGCGAAAAACTGCGAAGAGAAAACCCAGAGAAATATGCACAAATGAAAAAGAAAACTGCAGAATGCGCTTTACGTTATTATAGAAAAAAAACTAGTACATATACAGAACAGGATAAAGAAGAGAAAAGGCAAAAATGGCGAGATGAAAGAAAAAATCTAAAACAAGGTCATCATGATAAAGTAAGAACTGAACTGAGCAATGACCGTAAAAATGTTGAAGAAGAAAAAAATCATGAAAAAATGCTTCGTAAGGAAAATCAAGAACTAAAAAGAGAAATAATTACATTGCGCAAGAGATTCGAAGCATTAAGAAAAAAACATTACCGGAAGTCAAAAAAAATCGTCGAATTAAATATAGCTTTAGAGGAAATTAATAACAAATATCAACAAATCACTACAAGACTTAAAAAACAAGACTCTGAGGAGACGAGTAATGAAAGATGTGAAGGGATTGGTAATGACGATACAGAAACACCTATGAAGCAAGCCGAAAGCTTCATAAACGAAAATTTAATGAATATTGACGACTCGCAAAAACAGGTAGTGAAAAGGATGCTTTTGGAACACAATGTTTTGTCAAAATCACTAAAGGAAGAATACAAAAATTCTGTTGGAACGGAAAAGAAAACTTTGAAAAAAATAGTAAGTAGCGAAATAGTGAAAAAATACAAATTAATAAATAAACTTACACATACACTGGGGCTCAAAACTAACATCAGATACAATAGAGACAGAAAAATAAGGAAAAACGAAATATTAAACGAAATCAATAAATTTTATAACAGAGATGATAATAGCCGTGCAACGGCAGGAAAAAAAGAGTGTAAAACTAAAAATAAACTAAAATTATAGAGAAGATATCTATTGGCTACTATAAAAAAACTGCATCAAAAATATCTTTCTGAAGGTGGAAAGGTTTCATTAAGCACATTTAAAAAATATAGACCATTTAATATACTCACACCTAAAATCGCAGGCCGTGACACATGTGCTTGTGTAAAACACTCTAATATGTCATTTATGGTAAAGAAACTTAAGCAGTTGGGAATCCTTGAAAGCGATGACCTCAATGATATTACGTCGAAATTGGTATGTGACCTATCTTCTAAGACTTGCATGTATGGTTTGTGTGAATCTTGTAAAGACAATATCATTTTTGCTAATGAAACTGATTTTAATCTAAAGGATAAAATTGTATGGCCTGTGTGGATGGCAAAGAAACACGAGTATGGTGAAGAGGGTAACAAAAAAACATCAAACAAAATGACAAAAACAGAAAAAGAAGGATCTTTAAAAGACTTAATCAACGCAACTAATTCAGATATGAAAACATTTCTGAAGCACTCGTACAATATTTCACATCAGTACAAAAATTATAAATTTTGCATAGCTAACTTGAAAGAAAACGAAACCGTCATGCACATAGATTTTTCCGAAAATTATGTTTGCAAGATGCATACAGAAATACAAGCCATGCACTTCGGTTCATCTAAGGTTCAAATCACTCTGCACACTGGCGTGCTTTACATAAAAAATGAACACAAACCTTTATCATTTTGTTCAATATCTCCAGCAAATATACATAGTCCTGAGGCCATATGGGCACATCTAAAACCAATACTACAATATTTGAAAGAAACATATCCTCAAGTAGATACAATACATTTCTTTTCTGACGGCCCGACATCCCAATATCGCAACAAAAAGAATTTTTATTTTTTTAGCCAAATTCAAAGTTTTGGCTTCAACCATGCTACTTGGTCTATATTTGAAGCAGCTCACGGAAAAGGTGCTGCGGACGGTATTGGCGGTGCAGTGAAGCGAACTTTGGACTCGAAAGTAGCACATGGAGAAGATATCCCCGATGCCAAAACCGCCTTTGAAGTCCTTTCCAAAACAGATTCAGTCATAAAAGTATTTTATATTCCTCCCGAAGACATAAAACCACTTCAAGAAGAAATAGTTAAAAATCTACGTCCACTGCCTAACACATTAAAAATACATCAAGTAATATTAAAAGAAAAAAAATCAGTAGGCTTTCGAGATTCAAGTTGCTTTTGCCAACAAAATAAGAGTGGTAGATGTGATTGACATTCTATAAAAACACACAGATTTGAAATTAGCAACGAAAACCTACCGAAAAGCAGAAGAACATGGAAAAAAATTACAAAGAAAATGAATGACGGGAATGTAATAAAAAGGAGGAACAGTTCATCATCAACCACCAGCGCCGAGAGTTTTGAAGTAGAATATAACGACGACAGTGATGCCACACATTTTTCTGAGCCTAATTGTGGAGAAGAATATTTAGATGATGTAGAAAACGGACAAAACTTGAAAGATTTTGCCTTACAAAAAGAAAAAAATGAAAGAAGCGTTTTAGAAGCAAAACAAGAGAGAAAGTCGCCTGCGCAAAAAGGAGTCACAATATTATCAGAAATTCGAAATTTACCATGTAACAAAAGATATTTTGACTTAAAACAATTTCATGGACAACAATTTCATAAATTGGATCCAAATTTTGATCTTTTTTCTGCCAAAAAATCATTAGACGATGTCATAATAAGTACAGAGAATGTTGATCCATACAAAAACCGGGTAGCGAGTACTTCTGGAATTAATAAAAGCAGTGGTCTTAAAAAAATTGAGTTGGCTGACTGTAGCCTAAAATACTTAGATTTGAATACTAAAGAAGCTAAACCGGATTTAATTACAGTAAAAGCTAACGAAAATGAAAAGACTGATGACTTAGAATACAAAAATGAAACAAATATAAGAAATATTGAAATAAACCAAAATGTATTAGTGAGTATATTATATTCGTAACCATTGGAAATACTATATCGGACGTGTAGAAGAAATAAATATTACAGAGGATACATACACGGTTAATTTCCTGAAGACAATAAAAAACCCTTCACTGAAATTCGTTGTCACGAAGAAAATAGACCGAGACACTGTTCCTCCTGTGTCGATTGTAAAACCTATAGAATTGGTTACACATGATAAAGAAAACGAATATCTGTTAAGCGATAATTTTGACTTCATTTACTTTGAAGATAAGTGATTGTTTGTTTTTTTTTTTAAATTTAGAATGATTGTTTGTTTTTATTTTGAATAATAGATAAAATAAATCTTTAAAAATAAAACTGAGTTTTATTGAAGTTAGTTCAAAAAAATAGAATTTATTAAATTTTCTAAAAACGAATGTTTTCTTACATTGTAGATATGCCCTTAGAAAAAATTATGTTACTTTTAAGTTACCCGGTAACTTATACTTTTATGTTACATGAGGCCGATCTAACGGCCTTACCCTTTTATGCTCTTTGTCAGTTTTAATAACTTTAAGATCCTGCCCATTTCACCTTGTCTCCATTTTCATTGGTAGTGTAGTTAAATAAAACTCTCATGTGAAAGTTCCTTTACTATAAACGGTGTTCCTTTCTTCTTGGCTGTTTTAATCAAGGTGATGTACTGATCAGGTACATAATTTGGCGAAGTTTTTAGTGCACTATTGATATTCCTCTGAATACATAGCCAACATACATTTATTTTTTTGCTGGCTGCAACAGTTATCGCTGTAAAAAACTATGTCAAAATCTTCGGTGGATTTATCATGTAAGGTTTTAAATACGAACGAAATAGGCTCGTGCGTTTTCATGTATATATATACATGAAAACGCACGAGCCTATTTCGTTAGCTTCGCGGCCTCTTTCTCCTTCATGCCACACAAAACATGTAATGTTTTTAGTGCCAAGCACAGTAATGGTAAAAATTAACAAATTCAGCTTTGAGACGTAATAGAAGCTTGACACTTCACCTCGTGGGCAAGGCATCACCGCTTGTAAGGCATAAGACTGCGGCCACAAAGTTTTTGCCAACATTTTCTTTGTCTTTCTCTTTTTCTAATCCCACAAGACATTTTTCTTTAAGGCGCTGACAAGACCCAATTGACCAAAATAGGCTTCTCTTAAGAAAAAAAATTGCCAAATCGATATAGTTTGTGGTAGCGGAAAAAATATATGTTAATTTTTCACATATTTCCCAGAACTTGGTTGTTACCAAAAGACGTTTCGAAAAAAAATCTTGATACAAACTAACGTTAAACTAACAAGAGGTTAGTTCTAATCCAAAATATCTGCATTAAATATCAACATACGTTACGTATTTAATTAATAACAAGAACGTCTTATTTGAATGCAGAACTTGGTTGTTTTTTATTTTCGATTACTCAACTCAATTTTGAGTAGGTAAATAGACAATTGCTTCATATTTTGCAATAAATTACAAGGGTTGTGTCATCGCGCTTCTCTTTCTTTTCTATGCAATCTGACAGTGACCGCGGTTTAGGTGTTGTCAGCGTCTTAAGGTGCAAATCGTACTTTTCTTGCAGCAGAGCCTTGTCTTCCGCGTTTTTATAGGCAGTGCAATCTTTGCACTGATCTTTCTTCGGGCACCAAAATGAAACAAAATGAAAACAAATATAATTATATACTATTTTAAACCTTTTTGACCTTACTTCAATATTTCTTTTAAAACTTAACACATTAATTACAACCTTGTTTAGGTTGTAATAATTATTGTGTTAAGTTTTAAACTTAAACATTGCACATTTGTTTAAATAAATACTACCACAATCACCATAATTTTATATGCACAACAGAAGTATTCCAAATACTGCACTTATCTTCAATACAATAATAATAAAACACATTTTATTTTAACTTAAAATGGACATATCACAAAATATGGCACTTTTCCTTATGCGATAATGTTGTACTTACATGTATTTTTAAATCAATACGGCCGTATTTTGAAATGTGGCAATATTCACTATAACTTTCGATCCAAGTTAAGGTCTTTTTCGGAATGTGGCCCTTTTTCACATAACAAACGTGCGCTCGCGCTGACTGCAGGGTCCATAGAGTATAGTAATAGATTGGGAATAGAGAACCCACTCCAATTATTTTTCTGCATCTTTCTAAATGTCATTTGAAGCGCCATCTGGTATCGTCCTCCTAAATTATTCTGTATGTATAGGTACATACATAACCTACCTATACCTCAATATACTGTATATTTATTTATAGGAAAGGATGTTCGTTTTTGCCTACTAAGTACTTTACAAAATGTACACTGGTTACTGATCTGTAGCAAATAATTATTTAGCATTACGTAGTTAGTACAATATTGGAAATAAAGACGGAAATGCTACAGAACAATATCATGTACATTGGGAAAATACTTAGTAGGCAACCTGGAATTAAATAAAAATCTTACTTATTTATGTTTATGTTTATTAAAATACGTTTGTGCTGAAAGTTTAATTTCATCATCCTCACCACGGTATTGGATTTTGCCAGATAAAATCCGATTAATTGATCGGCACCAACTATAAATCAAGACATTTATTGTTGTGTTTTCAAAAATATTTTTCAAATCTTTCTTGTGGATCTCGCATGTGAAAGGATAATCCACAAATATGTCCAAAAACATTTTAATTTTTTCTTTTAGCTTAGTCTTTGGCACATTCTTTTTCAAAATTTCTAGAGTAATATTTTGGATTTCTTTAAAAGCCTTTTCCGCCTCTTGAGTGGGATACAACAGAAAGTGTCTACCTGTTTTATATTCTTTTGCCCGGATATATTCATTAGATTTTAACTGACTATCGCCATTTATTTGATTTTTGCAATGTCTGCATGATTTGGAAATATTTTTCAAACATTTAGCCAGCACCCACCCACATACATAATTAGCCTGGCCAGCATCAGCAGTCTCAGTGTTTAAATTAATAAAAGGCACCACAATTTCATCATTTTCTTCTTGCTGAAATGATAGTGCCTCATCACTGGGAACATTAGAAGTTTTTTCTTTTGTGTCTTCTAAAAAGAAGCTCAAAGTTTGTAAGCAGTCATTATCATCATTTTCACAGTTAGCTTTTAGAGAATGGGGTGAGTTATAGTTATTTAAAAGAAGTGATTTAAAGGCACCTTCAAAGCCAATAGTGTTAGGTGCCGTATTCCTCACCCCGAAACTTCTAATGTTCCCAAAGAAATTTTCTAGTGGGTCCTGGTTAAAGTTTCTAGTCAACATTGAATCAAACAAATATTTTTGGGATACTATTTTCCACAAATGTTGCATGCCCTCAATAGTGCGGATGAAATTTTTTATTGATGGTACGGAACTTGTTTCAATTAATCTGATTTTATTATTCTTATCTTTTTTGAGTTGAATAAATTTTACTGATCTTAAAACTTTTTTCGCATTTACCCATAATTCGTGGTGAGGTGAATTGTTTCTTACACCACATTTGTACATTTTTCCATGCATCATATTAAATGTGCTTGCATTCAAAGAATCAAATACATTATCCATCATTTTGGTAAATTTTATTATTTGACGGCACTCATTTGGTACATCGCCTCTTCCTGTTAAATGTTCTGCAGCTACAGCAACACTATGGCTAAAAATCTGGGCCGCATCTTTTACTTTCATTTTTTTAATTTTTTCAACATAAATATGTTCGTCAGTCAAATTGTGACATATTTTTAACTCCCCATATAATTTGTCTGCTTCATAAACTTTCTGATAATACTCCCATTTAATGGTCTTTTCGACCTTTTCTTCAAAGTCGAAATATTTCAAATCTTTTGTTAATAAATTGTTCCTTACCCCTTTCAATAAATGAGGGACATCAAATAATGGAATAATTTTAGATTTCCCTACTTCCATAGTTCCGTGTCTCCATTCTCTTTTTTCTTTTATGAATTTTTGTCGAGTATCTTCAACAATTTCATTTATCACACTCACATTTACAGTGCTTTGATCACATACTGTGCACAAAATATTAAGCCCTGTACCCTGTACATATCTGATGACCTTTATAGTCAAGGCTTTTAATTCAACTTTGTTTATGGAATTCGTAAAGTAGTATGCCACAGGCTGCTTAAATTTTCTTTTAATTCCTTTGACCATATAAACTAAAACATGGTCAGCAATTTTTTTACCGTGCCAAGTAAATCCTTTTAATTTGTCTTTAGATCCATCATAATGGATTTGTGGCGATATTGACATCTCGTCAAAAATTAAGCAGCAGAGGCGATCTTCTGGACTTAATTCTTTCACAGTTTCTCTCATTTTTAAGAATATTGATTTATTTAAACCTGACTCTATTTCGACTTTCACCAGAAGCCTTTTTAAAGATTTTACAGAGGGCAAAGTAAAATATTTATATAAAAGGGTATAACCTTTGGGACTCTTCTTGTACATGGAGAGAGACAAAACTTTTTCCTTTAAAGTAAATCTCCGCCCACGAGCTTTCTTATGTGTTTGGGTGTACTGCATATTCGTAAATATTTTTGCAGCTGTCGTCATATTTCTTGTAATTTTTTCGAAATCATTTTGTTTACTAATTTTATCAGCGCTGGCTAGTCTTGCTTTGAAACTTCCACTCCTCTTCCGTAATCTTATAATTTCATTTTTCAAATACTTCATCTGGAATCTTGATATTTTCAATTGATTCTCCATATGCGATGAAGTAGATTTCAGCTTTCCTGAAGAAAATAATTAAACCATATAACTTTTCATACATCTTTTACTTTGCACAGGTGCAATTTACATGTGAAGACGAGTTCCGAGCAGCAACCTAACAAAAAGAACTAGGCTTTCATAAATTCAAGATAGTATTTCATTAGTATAGATATATAGACCCTGCTTCACTTGTTACAAAATATAATTTCTGTACCAATATGGCTGAACCTTATCTCTTAAGATACAGGCTAGACCTAGTTTAAGGGATAGAGTCTACATAATTGTGCTTAAAGTGTAACAAATTTAAAATGTAATGTAATCTGCAATGCATACAGTGCAATGCGTTCTTGTTTTTATGAAATAAATACTTTTATTATTATTACTATTATTAGGTACCTCTTTTTGTAAATATCAGCCTATGTCTCTGGAATAATGTACCTTTAAAATTGCGAAAGAATTTTTCAAATAGGAGTTTTGGTTCCTGAGATTACTGTCCACATGTACACAAACTCACAAAATCTCTATATAATATCAGTGTAAATAAAGATTCACACTACTACTTTGTACAACAATATCATCTTCCTTTCCATTACTATTTTTGTGTTAAAATGAAAACAAGTTTAATATGTATCCTAACATCACACCTGTATTCCCCGAAGTGTTGGGCAGAGGTTTTTAGTGTGTAATACATTTAAGAACTTTTTGTGAAATATCAAGCAAATCTATATTGAGTTTTGTAAATCCTTGTGTGCATACACTTTTAAGAACATTTTTTTGTTATATAGTCTAAGGAAGAAACAACATTGGTACTCACTTTTGCCTCCTTTAGGTTTCTGCCTCTGTTGTCTGCCATTGTTTCTGCAATAGTTATGTTCTGCTGCTATAACACCAGCAATGGGAGGCACAGCTGAAAATAAAATAAAAATGAACCTAGAGTGATGTAAGCAGTAAACTTTATTAGTGTGAGTCCGTTGAGGGTTATTAAAACTAAATTATTAAACATAATTCGAAAATGTAAATGCACGCACCAGTGACTATTTGCTTGGGTGCAGAAGGCTGATTCCATATATGTTCAGTCATGCGAAGTTCAGTAGGTGTTGTAGGAGGCACATGAGCAGCTTGTGTTGGAAAGCCTGAAAACAGTGAAAACAAATTATTTAGTTTATTATAAGTTTATTTCGGACTTAAGGTATAAATCCATAGATTAAATCACATAATAAAAGAACTTTAATAACAATAAGAAAAAATAATGTTTTTTAGTTATGGTATGGCAAAGATTCATCATCATCATCATTCCAGCCGAAAGACGTCCACTACTGGACATAGGCCTCCCCCATTGTAGGGGGGTTGCTATAATCGCCACGCTTGGCAGGCGGGTTGGCGATCGCAGTATGATGTTAATATGCATAGAGAATGCTGCTGCCCATTCTCTAGTAAGTCCCTTAGTCGCCTTTTACGACAACCACGGGAAGAAATGGGATGTTACTATTCTTTACATCCAGCACCACACGGACAAAGGCAAAGATTAATTATATCATATTATTATTTGCCCATGGTTATGGTAGTGTATTTTTTATATGAAAATATTAAAATTTTGTATGTAAAATAAATATAAACAAACTAATGCGAAAATGTAGGTAGCCAAGCTAGTACTTACTAGTGTATATTATTTGCTTTGATGTAGATGGCTGATTCCATTTAAGTTCAGGCATGGAAAGTTCTGGAGGTATTATAAGAGGCACAGGAGCAGCTTGCGTAGAAAAGCCTGATAATGGTAAAAACATATTACTTAATAATTATATGAAAATGGTGCCTCATAGGTCTCGTGATCACAAGCACTACTGGTAAGCGACCTGGGAATCCATACGCTCTGTCAAAGTGTTATTGGGTTTTTCCAACAGAAATTTCTCAGTATCAGCCATGGAGTCTCGAATTGTGTCCCGTTGATGGGAATAGCCTCAACCGCTATAACATGGGACATAAACATAACTGGCAAAATGTGAGTGTACTACAGGTACACCTCTGCCCAACCCTTTGGAGATTACAAGCGCGCTGTGATGTTATAAATTATGAGTTTTAGGCATGTTAATGGTATGATATAAGGTCTTTCCAGTATATAATAGATTAATTATCTGTTACTCAACGGATGAATATTAAATGATATAATAAATAGAAAATCTTACCATGAAGATGTAGAGTAGGCACAGCTAATACATTTAAACGGTTATTGCGGTTCTTAAACTGGTTTGCAAAATGTATGTCACAGATAACTTTCTCTCTGTAAAATCTGATGTCATCTGCAGTCTCTAGTTTTCCACCAACAATATTCACCCAGGCTTTGAATCCTTCAGTATTCTTTTCTGGGTGTGGAAATTGATGGAAGGTAATACCTGAAAACAAAAAAAAAACATGAAGTTTTGTATGTTGATGTTGGCTAAATTGCTGTAGTAGTAAAAAAAGGGAGAGAAGGTATTGTTAGGGATGATAAGAAACTCAATATGTTAATTATGTTATTGTTGTCTTAAGGGTGGAGAACAACTACTACCTAGCGGTGAAGTGTTTGTAGTGCGAGTTTGTATAAGTCTGTCAAGCTTTTTGAAAGACATAATGTTTAATTGACCCAGACGAGGACACAATATTAGAAATGAAACAAGATTTATACAGTGGGAAGGAAATAGATGCTCTCGGTGATGGCTGAAGGGTGACTCAAGAGTTACCTTCCCTCAACTAGAACTAGTGAAATAATTTAAACTTGCTGACTAGCCTAGCTTTCAAATCACAGCATGAAAACATGAGCGATGAAGTGAGACTTAAAACAATTATTAGGTACTATGAACTTGATGAAGAAAGCACTTACCCGGGTTGTATGAACATCCCAATTCGCACCGCCTTGGCATCGTTTTAATCACACACACAAGCGTCTATAATCGCAAACAACACAATAATAGCGTTTATATCGCAAATAACAAAAAATTACAGCGTCTATATCGCAAATAATACAAAATAATAGCGTCTTTTCGCAAGTTAGGTGAACACATGAAACGGAGGAGCAAAGCTCAACTCACTCAGAAATTCACCGAAAACACTTCACGGCGGATAAGTGAAAACTCAAATCAACGCAGATCAGCAGCTTAATTTAAACAAAAATTACAAAATGGACAAAAAATACAAAACAGCGTACGCGCAAGTTGTAGGTAGTCGCCATATTGTGAAATTCAAATTCAAATTTCTTTGCAATTTGATTTGACAGTGTTAGCATCATTATTGCCATACAAAAAAAATAAATAAGAGCAAATAAAAATATCTGATCATTTAAATGATATTATTTGTTTATATTAATAATTGTTGATACTCACTATCCTACATAAATTTAATTAAATATTTTTAAATGCCCATTAATATAGCGAAATTATTTTTTGATGAAAGCACCATCTGTTGTAATTTAGACATACTAAATATTTTGCGCAGACGATAGCAGATGGCGCTTTTCTCCAAATTTTTACTGAAATCTTGTCTAGTATGGTAGTGTCCGGCCCCTGGCAGGGTCGCAACTGGGAAGATGGCGGCTTTGATCTGAAGTTATCCACCTAAGTGTCAAAATGCAAAAAGGGCTTTATTGCGATTAGCTCCATTTTTAATGTGAAAATACTGGGTGTCTTTTTCGAACATAAAAATATAGGCAGAATTGATACGATTTTTGCTTTAAAAAGGATTTGTAATTTTTTCGACTTGTGGCCCTTTTGAATTTAAGCAGCGATATGTAGGGACACAATGGCGCCGATTCCCTTGTTCACAAACTGAACTAAATTAAGGTTCAGTGCATCTTTTTCTTTCTATTTCATTACGAAGAGGACAGAAGATAAATTTTAGTTTAGTCCTGTCAAATTAATCAGCGCCTGTCATTACTCCATAGAAGTTTAGACGTGATTAAAAACTTGCCTACTAAAATTACGTCAATTTACGTCAAGCGCTGATTAATTTGACAGGACTAAACTAAAATTGATCTTCTGTCCTTTTCTTAATGAAATAAAAAGAAAAGGATGCATTGAACTTAAATTTAGTTTAGTTTGTGAACAAGGGAATCGGCGCCATTGTAAACATGAAAGGCAGAACACTTGATAAGAAAAAGGTATACAAGCGAGAAGTATGAATGGGCGCCAGTGACTCTACAACGGCCCGCGTAGGAGGTTGTCTTAAAGGGTTTTCCATGCAATAAATACAAACATTATTAACTTGACGAAGGACTTTAATTAATGGACCCGTAACCTTCTACAACCAGGCGAGGCAGTCTTGTTTAGGGGCTTACACATCGCGATACGAGAGAGACTCCTAAAGTACTACTCGTAAACTCCTTCATACGATTTGATACAGTGTAAAAGCCATATTACCCATGCCTACTCGATATGTTTCTATGGCGCCAACGATAGTTTTCTCCAACAGGGCAGCAGCGAAAGGTGGATGGATACCTACGCTGCGCCACGTACTTAGTTTGGTCTTGATGTCGCTTACATTTTGTTAGAAAATGCGAGGACTTTTGCGCTTACATATTTTACTTACATAAGGCTCGTGCAGACTGGGGCGATAACGCAGGCGCGACAAACATTGCTGCCTTTCGCGCCCGCGATATCGCGCTAGTCTGCACGAGCCTTCACTGCTTGCCTTTTTTTTTTTTTTTGAGGGTGGTAAATCATCAAATAACTTCTCCCGCTCTGGGCGGAGCGGGAGGGTGTGTCAGACTCTTACTGACTAAAACCCACCCGTATTCCTTCCTGTTGCCTGTGTTGCGGGGGCCTCGGTGTACCTTCCCGCGACCCCGGCAGGCATCGGCCCTAGTGGACCCCTACCTATGTGCTGACGACATCTCTTTGAGGCGCGCGTGGAATACAACGCGCCGTCGACCCGGGCCTGGTCCTTACCGGACGGTGAGCTACCCATTGCTCACCGTCCGCAAGCCCGCGCCTACGGTGGCCGGAAATCCGCCCGGGATTCCCGACGCCCTGGGCGTCTCCTGCAGCGGCTAGGGGCGAGAGGGCGCGAAACTTGCCTTTTCCTCAACCGTCCCGCCTCCTCCTTCGCGAGCATTACTGCTTCGCAGAAGGAGGTGACGGCTGCCCATGCCCTCTCGCTCCGTACCATGGCCTGAACCAGGGCCGGACGCGAGAAGTCTCTGCCGCCGATCGCCTTCACGAGGACACGGCGGTGCTCTGCCCAAGCCGGGCAGACCTCCACCGTGTCCTCCGGGCGATCCACACAGTGGTGACACCCGGACGTTTCCTCCAGCCTTATCCGACACAGGAACCTCCCGAAGCTGCCGTGTCCGGTGAGGACCTGCGTCAGGCGGAAGGTGAGGACGCCGTGGCGCCTCTCCAGCCACTCCTCAAAGAGGGGACTTATCGCCGCAATCGTGACGTGCCCAGCACTGGGTTGCGACAACCGTACTTTCCATGACGCCATGAGATCCCGCCGGAGCTCCTGCCGCTGTGCCGCGAATTCTCGCGGCAGCGGACTAACGCCCCGGCCTTTCGCCACCTCGCGCCACTCCCATACGTGCGCGAGGACTTTTGCCTCCAGATCCCATGGCGGCAGTCCGGCAAGGAGGCTCGCTGCTTCACAGGAGACCGTGTGGTATTCTCGGACCATCCGGATGGCCATGACCCTTTGGGCCGCGCTCAACCGGCGGGCTGGCCGCAGCGCCAGAGAGCGCGCCCATACAGGAGCCCCGTAGAGGGCCATGGACCGCATGACCCGCGTTTGGACCCCCTAGATTGGGCAGGAGCTGCTTCAATGCAGCGCCCGCCCGCTCCAGTTTGGGAGCCAAACGTCGGAAATGCTCCACGAAGTTCCACCGGCTGTCGAGGACGAGTCCCAGGAACTTCATCGTCGACTCGACGCCGATAGAAACCCCTCCTACCGTTATTTGGGACCCCAACGGTGGCGCGTTCCGAGGACCATGAAAACACATGGCCTCGGACTTGTGCAGGGCCACCTCGAGTCCCAATTGCCGGATCCTTTCGACGATTGTCGCAACCCCGCGTGCCGCTAATTCGGCCGTCCGCCGCCTGGTGCGACCTCCCCTGCGCCAGGACCAACGTGTCGTCAGCGTAGCACACTACGCTGACGCCGCTAGGGAGGTCGGCGCGCAGCACCCAGTCGTATCCGATGTCCCACAGATGCGGCCCCATGACCGATCCCTGTGGGACACCGCACGACATCTCTTGCCGGTTCCACACTCCCTGGTGACCGGGGTAGATGACAGCCCTGTCCGTCAAGTAGGCCTCGACCACACGACAGAGGTAGGTCGGCATCCGGTGATACCGGAGTGCCTCCCTGATGCAACTCCAGGGCAGGATGAAGATATTGAAGGCATTGGCGATGTCTAGAGACACCGCTAAGACGACCCCACCCTGGGCAACAGCATTCCCCGTCGTCAGGGCTCGCACACGCATGATGGCGTCCACTGTAGAGCGCCCTCTGCGGAAACCAAACTGGCTCTCCGCCAAATCCGGCCCCACCTGCACCAGCTGGTCGACGAGGCGGTCTGCAATGACTCTTTCAAAGAGCTTGCCCACCTCGTCGAGCAGCACGATGGGCCGATAAGCGGACGGAGAGTCCGCAGGGCGCCCTGCCTTCTTTATGAGGACCAGTTTCCCCGTCTTCCAGCGAAGCGGGAACTGGCCCCTCTCCATGCATGCGCTTAGGAGCCCCCTAAGTCGAGGCCCGAGAGCCTCCAAGGCCAGGACCCAGGCCTTCCCAGGTAAGCCGTCGGGTCGTGGGGCGGTATTTTTGGCATTAAGCCTGCGTACCGCCGCTCTCATTTCTACCTCGGTCACCTCCGGAGCATCGTCGTCGTCGTCGTCGTTGGCGGTGTGGTCCGCATCGGGCACCGCAGTAGGCGGAGCCATAGGCGGGGAGGTGTGTTCCCCTCGGGAAGGGAACAGAGCGCTCACCACGTCCTCCACAAGCTGGGGCCGGAGACTTTGCGTCAGCGGGGGAGCCCATGGGCGGGGTTTATCCCGCACCACTTTGTACGGGCGTCCCCACGGGTCCCTGTCCAGAGTCCCCAGCGACTCCTCGCGGGCCAACCCCCTGGCCCGCAGGATCTCCGCTTGGAGGGCGGTCTTCGCCGCTCTGTACCCCTCGTACAGCTCCGCCTGAATGGCTTCCGTATCCGGAGGTTTGATACGGAGCCTGCGGTGCCTGGTGTACCGGCGTCGCGCAGCCACGCACGCAGTGCGCAGAGCCGTCAGCTCCTGCGACCACCAGTACACCTGGCGCGAGGCACGTCCAGGCTGGACCCGGGGCATTACCACGTCACATATGTCGGACATGGCCTCCCGGAACCACTCCGCCTCGTCGTTGATGTCGGCAGGCCTGTCCGGTGGTGACGCCCAGGCCTGCATGATCGTGGCTTCCAGGAGGAGCTCCCGGTCCAGCTGCTTCAGCGCCCACCGTGGACCACTCGGGGCCCGTCGGACCGGCGCGTCCGAGGTCTGGGCGGAGACGTCGAACCGGATATACCGGTGATCGGAATAGGTCTCCACCCCCTCCATGACACGCCAGTCAACTACACGCGGCGACAGAGCGGGGCTGGCGAACGAGATGTCCACCACTGATTCACCCCGCATGCGCACACACGTGGGGACAGAACCCCGGTTTAGGACGACCAGGCCTGTCTCCAGAGCCCAGTCCTCCACCATCCTGCCCCGTGTGTCCGTTAACCGGGAACCCCAAGCCAAATTCTTGGCATTGAAGTCCCCGAGGACGAACACGGGGAGGGAACCAAACCCGACGACGTCGTCTCTCAACTCCGCAAGGGAGTTGTGGAACTCGGCATGAGTTCGGTTCGGAGAGAGGTAGACCCCTACCACGACAATCTCCCCGAACCGTGCTGCTACGCAGCCCCGTCCTCTCTTGACGGTCTCGAGGGACGGGGTACCGGCGGCGGCCGACGAAATTAGGGTCACTGAGCCGCTCAGGTCCTCCACCCAGTCATCCCTGAGCGGGACAAAGTACGGCTGAGCGACCACGGCGATGTTAATCGACCACTGCGCCATGCTCTGGAGCAACAGATCCTGAGCGGCGGCGCAGTGGTTGATGTTCGCCTGGAGGAGGCGTAATGGGGCCATTAATGGCACTCCATGTCAGCCCCCTCTTGGGCCTCCTTCCCAGCCCCCTGAGGGGCCTGCCGCAGCGGCCACGGTGGCGACGGCGACGACGGCGGTGTTGGAGGCGGCAGCGGCGGTGGCAGTGGTGGCGGCTGCGGCGGTGACGGCGGTGGCGGAGAGCTTGCCTTTGGCCCTGGCTTTGGTGGGTGGGGCGCAGGCCTTGCCCCCCATCCGGTGCTCGGCCGGCTTGCCAGCCACCGCACATACGGCACAGTGCGGCGTGGCATTGCACGAGCCGGCCTTGTGCCCGGGCAGATCGCAGCGGTAGCAAAGACCGCAGCGGTCCACCTCCGAGGTGCAATTCGCTTGCACGTGGTTGCCCACCTGGCAGCGGAAGCACCTCAGAGGTCTGGGTTCCAGCAGTTTCACCTGCGCGGAAACCCAGCCCACCAATAGCCGTTAGCCCTCCCCGGCAATTTTTCTGGCCGCCGACACGGGGCAGCTCACCATAACGGTTTGCAGCGCCGTGGAGTCAGGACGGATGGTGCCTGCCTTCACCTGCTCGGCAGAGCACCCCCGGTCCTAACCACCGCGGCGACCACCTTGTCCTCCGTCACGGAATCGTCCAGGCCCATGATGCGCATGCTAGCGCACTTGGTGGGCCTGGACACTCGGACCTCGTCCGCATTTAGTGACGCCCTAAGCGTTTCGGCCAGGGCGTCAGCGGCCGGGCCGCTAGCCGCACCAGGGACCTGCACCATTCGGGCCCCAGTCGCCGTAATTTTCATTTTCAGGCACCTGGCAGCGCCGAGCTCCTCGAGGCGCACCACCTCACCCACCTTCTCAAGGACGGTCTTGTAAGACACGCCCTTTTTTTCCGCATCCGGCTGTAGTGTAATAACTACGGCTGCGGAATTCGGGGCGCGGAGCCTATCCGCGGCGGTGCGCTTCTTGCGCTGCTGCCGCCTCTCCCTCTTTTTGGCCGCCCTTGCTGCTTTACCCGCCTTCTTCTTCTCCCCGGCCACTTACCACTCGGCATCGGCCGAAAGAGATTCCTGAGAAGGCGACGGCCGTCTCACCACCAGGGCCAATGCCCTCGCCGCCAAGGCCGGAGCCCTCTTCGCCTGGACTGGAGCTCTCGCTGCTGGGGCTGGAGCCCTCGCCGCCTGCGCTTTCGCCGCGCCATTGCTCTGCCCCGACGACCCCGGTTTGGCCGTGACACCCGCGGCAGCCGAGTGTGAGGCGGGCTTCTGCTTGCCCGAGGCCGGCTGGTTCGCCGCCAACGGGGGGCGCAGGACGATAGCCTCCAGGGCACAGAAACGACTCCGCAAGGAAGCCATTTCCTGCTGCACCAGGGTCAGAACCCGGTCCTCCACAGACACGGGCCGTCCCTGTCCCTGCTGCTGCCCCCCTTGCGGCTCCATCTGGGGGCCGGATCCTCGGAGCCCAGCCAGGTCCGCTCGGAGCTTCTCATTCTCCTTTCGGAGAAGGTCCATGGCGGCTGTCAAGCGGGCGACCTCCGCCCGCATCTCTGACGTGCCGTCCGGAGGAGGCCCGACGTGGAGGGCCTCCGCTGCCGCCACAATAGAGGCCGTGGCCGCGGCTATGGCCTGATCCTTAGAGGACCTGAGCCTCTTAACGGATACAGCCTTGATCGCCGCGGCCACCACCTCTGCAAGCCCATCCACACGCTCCGAATTGGAGCCAGCGGCGTCCGGCCCCCCGCCAGAAACCTCAGAGAGGGGCCCCTCCATGGCGAGCTTCTCAGCTCGCTGAGCTGGGCTGGTTGGCTCGGCTGGGCTGACTCGGCTCGGCTTGCTGGGGTCCCTAATGGAGGTTCACTGCTTGCCTGCGGTCCCATCGACATGAAAGGTCTGATAAGAATTGCGGCTGTCGTTAGATTCAGTAGCAGTTTTACTGCTAACCCCACTTGATGGTTTTCTTGAGGATTCTTGCATTTACTGTAATGTAAATATGCAAGCAAACATGTTCCCGTCCCTGACGATATACTCAGCCCGGTAACTAGCCAAGCCAACCAAGGTTCTAAAACAATAGTAAGTATAAAAATTAATGACACAAGTTAACGAAAACATTTATTTCTTACTATTCCTACTCAACATTTTTATACAGTTTATAATATAGGTTACACTACTTAGTGATAAACAATCTACCAATAAACAAAATATCATTTTAGTCTAATCTTTCAGCGTCGTTTGTAGTTTGGGAGGCATTTAGTTCTTTAAACTTTTGTTCAAAAAACTGTTTCCTATGAACTAAGGCTATACGGGGTTGTCGTATACCAAAATTTTCATTTCCCATTTTACTGTATTTCTTTTCTCCTTCTCTCCCCATCAATTCTCTAAGAGCTTGATTTCTATTTAAAATTTTTTCATAAAATATTTTACCACTTTCAACATATTCAGGACCAAGTTCACATAATCTCTGGTCAGTGTCTGCTTCATAATAAACTTCTGTCATATCTTTCATAAGAAAATATGAGCCTGATGCAAACATGCCTATTATTGAGTATAACACCCCTCTTATAAACGGAGGTGCTACATACAAGTTTAATCTTCTATTAAGATATTGAGAAAGATTGTAAGCAAGAAACAGGCATGAGAAGGGATATGCAGCTTCATAAATTATTTTGTTGTTCTGCGTCATCATGATTTCCCTACATATCGCAAATTGTTGCACTTTTTCAGGAAGTATTATAGCATCAGCCAATTTTTTTCCAGCTTCTGATACCCAGTCGACTTTCTTCTGATTCACCTGAAAATATTTTATACATGTGATTTAAGTATTGATTTAAATCTTAAACAAAAAGGTATTTCAGGTTGGTTATTTTGGTTGTCAGACATTCAGGAGCCTGAATGTCTGACAACCAGTCTTACCAATCCACAACCAGTCTTAACACAATGCCCCTTTATAGTGTTACCCAGTAACTCGGTTGTGGAGGTTAGATAGGCAGTCGTTCCATGTAAAATACTAATATTCAGCTGTATCCGGTTAGACTGATAGCTAACCACAACATAAATGGGAAAGGGTTAAGGATCATGAAATACGTAGTTCACATTCTCTAGACTGTCTTCTGCCTCCATCATCAGATCAACTCCACGTCACTATTATGTTGTATTGTAATCAGAACTACATTATGTGTGCAAAGTTCCAACAGAATCGGTTCACAAGTCAATATGCAGTATGTGAAAAAACACTCAACCCCTATTTTGCTACCCTCAGGGATGGATTTTATTTTATTTTTCAATTTTAAATAGTTGGGACCAACTTCAAGGTAAGTATCCCTCATTCATCATTCTACTGCCCTTATCCCAATTTATTTGGGGTCGGCGCAACACGTCCCTTTCTTCCATACTTCTCTATTAGTTGTCATCTCGGTAATCACCCCCTTTCTAGCCATAAAATCTTTCACACAGTCCATCCATCGTTTCTTTGGTCTTCCCCTTTCTACTCATATAGCCATCGCCATTCATACTTAAGACTTTCCTCACGACATTTTCATCATTCCTCCGCATCACATGCCCATACCATGCCAACCGATTTCCGCACAACTTTTCAGTCACTCAAACTTCCTGTTATGTACTCATTTCTTATTCTATCCATTCCTGTCACACCACACATCCCTCTTAGCATTCTCATCTCAGCCGCATGCAATTGCCTTTCATTCATCCCTTTTGTAGCCCAACATTCTGATCCATACAAGACAGCAGGTCTTATCATTGTTTTATATACAGGTTGAAATTGAAAACTTGCGACAAACTGAAATGGGACATTGTATACATCATTTACTATTTTAATCAACTTTTACTAAGGGACCAAAGCTGTAATCCCAAAAAAAAAATCTGCTTTTCCTACATTTTGATGAGGTATTGCGAACATAAATGTAGGGGACAGCAGTTTTTTTTTTTGGGATTGTAGCTTTGGTCCCTTAGTAAAAGTTGTTCATAATGATGAGTACAATCTCCCATTTCGATTTGTCGCATGTTTTCAATGTCACCCTGTATATCTTCCCCTTAAGTTTAAGGGGAATGCGGGAGTCACAGATTGTTCCCGTGACCTGCTGCCATTTCATCCATACAGTGATTACTTATCCTATAAAAAAGTATCGTTGGCTTCGGTTAAAAAGCGGAAGTAACTCTGTCTGTTACCGTTTCACTTGCACGCCTTAACGGCTGAACGGCCCTTAACCTAACATAGGATACTTCTCATCCCGGTAGGACGTTCCCGCGGGATAATTTCCGACCACCATGAGGACGAAGCCGCGAGCAAAAGATGCGAGGCTAACAACTTCATCTGCGTGTATTCATCATTTTCAATCGTTCATATGTTCATCATTTTTAAATATCTAGGATGAAAAGTAGCCTATGTCCTTTTCCAGGTCGTTATGTATTTGACACATAGACATAGGCAGCCTAGGACCTATGTATCAAAAACATAACGATCGGTTCTGTGGTTTAGGCATGAAAAGGTCCGAGTTACTTTCGCATTTATAATATTAGTTTGGAAGTTTGGCTTTATTAGAATTATAAATCATAACCGCGCAACGCGTATAGGCAAGCGTAGTGTGGGACGCCCCCAGCTAGATGGAATTAAATAGGTGGCTGGGACAGACATGCGGAAGGCGGAGGACAGGGTGTTGTGGCGCAGCTTGGGATAGGCCTATGTCCAGCAGTGGACTGTTATAGGCTGAGGTGTTTGATTGATAAATCATAAACATTACAATCATCATTATCAATACAACTCTTAAGTTAGAATAGACCTCAAATGTCATATTTCATGAAATAGTTATTCAATCGGGTAATTTGTAAAAAAAATAAACTTAGAGAGTTGTACTTACCTATTGATGATTTTAATGATTATATTTCGTAACTTTTTTAATACTATACAACCTGACCTACTGACTTGCAAATTGCAAAAAACATAAGAAAGATGAATGAAATTCGCGAGTTGTTATCTAGCTATAATCGTCATGTTCGTGTACGGGCGCCGTCAGTTGGGACTTGGGACTGGTCATCTCTTAGCTGCCACGGCTTATTTCAATTATTTTATTTTATAAATGGGCTTTTTTTTTTGTTTTGCTGTAAGTACTATGGATGTGGTTTTTTTACATCGACAACATTATTTAAACTAATATTTTTGTAACAATATAATTTAAAAGAGTGGTCATGGAGTTTCTTGCCCATTCTTCTCCATAGGTACTTACTACGCTTTGAAACGGGCAACTAGCTTCATATTTCTAACTGACCGACTCCTTGACAATTCAAGTGCTTGTAAATGGTTTAATTGAAATAAATGCTTTGAGTTTGATAAGTAACTTAAATTTTAGTAAAGTTTTATTAGCTAGGTATAACTATAGGCAAGTTTTATTTACTAGATGGCCCGCCAAATCAAAATTATTGCCTACCTTCAAAATTGGTTGAGCAACTTTGGTCTAAGATTAGACCAAGTCAGTCAGTTTTGCCTTTTGTATACAAAGATTTGACTTTAAAAGGTGAAACTGACTGACTGACTGACATATCAGCGCATAGCCCAAACTACTGGGACTAGGAACGTGAAATTTTGCACAACAATGGTTCCTTTTATAATGTAGGCGATCACTAAGGGGTTTTTGGAAATTCAGCCTTTTAGGGGGTGAAAGGGGGGGGGGGGGGGATACTATAGTGAGAAAAAAAAAAACAACCGACTTCCAAAAAAAAAGACTACAAAGTGCAAAATAACTTTTTTTAATATAAGTAATTTTTCACTTTGTAGTGATTTCCATGGGATCCCCTAATCAGATTCTGACTTGGTGACAAATGGGACCACCTTTTAAATAGGTCCACAATTGATGGAGCAATCTGTGATCATACATATGGACAAACATATAGCCTCCACCTCTTTTGAAGTTGGTTAAAAAAGAGAAAATAACAATATTTTGGGAATTTAGAAAATCGATTCCTACCAGGGCAAAAAGGGGTATTTAATTAGGGGAGGATTTTACTGCATGAACAAAAGTTGGTATTCATAACATAAAAATTAAATGATGAAACATGTTTAAAGATTTCCACATGTTTAAAAATCAACTCATAAATCTGCCTAGCCTTTTCCCAACTATGTTGGAGTCAACTTCCAGTCTAACTGGATGCACCAGTATTTTATACAGAACGACTGCCTATCTGACCTCTACAACCCAGTTACTGGGTAATACGATACCCCTTGGTAAGCCTGGTTGTCACTTTCGGGCTTCTGACTACCCGTAACAACTGTCAAGATCTACAAATGACAACCGGGACCAACAGCTTATCGTAGTTTCTGAGGCATGGAGAATTCTTGATATGTTATCGATCCACGAACCGACCGTGGCAAGCGTAGTTTAACCCCTTCGATCGACCTATGCGTTTGTTGTTATTTATGAGTGGTTGAAAGAACTCCTTTGTACTATAAACTTAAAAGTTATAGCTTAATAAATTATTGAGAGAAAAACAACCTTTTATAGGGGTGGAATTGTTGAAACTTGTAGGTAGGCGAAAATACTAAGTGCTAGTGCTATTAATGTATAGAAAAAGAAACTTTGTTTTGACTTTCCCCTTTCCCAATGTTGTATAAAATGGAAGGACATCTTACTAAAGTTTACTAGAAATGATCATCACCTGAATATCATCTGCTTCTAAATCAGCTAAGCTTTTGTAGTTAAAGTTCACTGGAATACCAATAGCTACTCCAAATCTTGAGTTCATACTACCTACAACAAAATTAATAATAGTAAGTACTTAGAAACCTTAATTAACAATAGGATTTGCAATGCAGCTTAAGTATTGTAGTTTCCAAAATAATCTAACTGTAAACTGTAATGTAACTAGATAATGGTGCTATGACTTACATGGTATTTTTTTTACAGCAAACCTGTGATGGATTATTTCTGATTGAATAATCAGAAATAATCCATCACAGTTTAAAAATCAAATGAATACTTATTTGTTTTTTTTTTACAATCATTTCTGCGTAGACAGAATTATTATAGTAGTTAATAAACATAAAAAACTAGGCTAGAAGCCAATAGAGCCTTGCTTGGATAATAACATAGGTCCGAGTTTAGCACTTTTAACTTCATATTTGCGAACAAATAACTTATTATTTACTACTAGCTGTTGCCCGCGACTTCGTCTGCATTCCAGGATGAAAAATAGCCCTTATAGTATTCTAATAGTCTTTAACCAGGTCATGGTATATCTGTGTGCCAAATTATGTCTTAAAATTAATGAAATCATTAATTTTAAGACACAATTTGTTTTTTTCACGAGTCCTGAAGTTTAATGTAAATTGAGGCTATTTGACTGCAAAGACATTAAATTTATTTAACTATAAGCTTACCAGCATGAAATAAGTCATATCCAAAAACACTAAATGGCACAATTAGTTTTCTTTGTACATCAGATATATTCAAGATGTCCAGACATTTTGAGTACCTGTCGCTAAGTTCCTTATGTAAAACTGCCGGCTGGCCATTGCTGAAAAGTGAAACAACTCAACAATTTAATTGGTACAATTTCATTGCCATGAATTGATTTAGCCTATTTAAATGAACCAACTAACCAAGGAGTATAATAACTATAAAGCAACTAACCTGTAATAATGCACGAAGTTTTTATATTTATCCAAGAAAAAAGTATGTGGACCGAATTTCGCTAATGTACATGCAAGTCCACTGCCTGTAATCACAACAAACGAAAACTTTCGACCCGTTTCAGTCAAAAACCAATTAATTGGTTTTCGCGTTGTCATGTTAATAGATAAAAATAATGTTCTAATTTATTTAAATAAAGATAAACCCACGTTGAAATTCGCCGACGAAGACGATATTAATATCTCTCAAAAATGACAATCATTTGTATACATAAACTTGTCAAAAATAGAGAGACTAGCGAATTAGCGATAACGTAGTCTCTTATTTTTGTGCTAGGTTTTTAATACATAAATAGGTTTTATCTAAACTCTTTATACATCAAGAACATCAAATTAGTGGCTTATCTTTTTAAATAATTATTTTTTACGGATGACATTGCTCGTGATTTAATTTCGATTAAAAAAAAATTGACTAAGACCTCAACCACTAAGGTAGTCTCGCTAGCATTGCTAAAAGACATAATCGCATGTCATGTGCATGTCAATTTTGTTGATTTGACTTATATTTTCGTAATGCAAAACAAAACTATTTTGAACCTTCGAACATAAAAACGAGATGTAGCGAGACATGGTGACGTCACAAGAGCAATATTAGGAAAATACTCGATTCATGCCTTGTTCATGCATTCATGCATTCATGCCTTCATGTTGAATAGTACCTAATTGAATTGAATCAAAAATAGAAATGTAATATGAGGTTACGATTTTGAATTTCAATAAAAACATACTATATATTATAAATACTTACCTATGTGTAGAAGGATATTCCGTCTCTATTTAAATTTGACGTATTTGAACGCTTTTTACAAGTTTTAACAGCACAACCAGGCATACGGAGCACTGAATGAGAACCACGCGTCTCGAAAACGATTAACGATGTGCGTCAGAATCGATTTGAAAGTAGTTTTATACATTTGTTCTTGTACTTTTACAGAGGGGAAGTGTTCGTAAGGCTTCTCCAGTGTTATACATATATACTCTAAGGCCTGCGGACCGTATCGGGCGGTATCGGGTATCAATCTGGGGTTGTCGCTAGTACTCGGTAATTCGTAATCGCTTATCAAGCCAATAAATAGTCTCACGCAATACATAGTTATTGTGGAAGCTAATACCATTATTATAGTATTATGCCAATACATATTTATCTAAGGTTTATAACACCCATCTCTATGTCTTGTCCACAGTCTGACAGTGACAGTCATGTCGTATTTCGATATTTAATCTGTGCATTTCGTATTTCTCCTTTGTCAATGAATCAATGAACAAATTGCCCTTCCATTGAGTGAATTATTTTCTTTATTTATTGATTCTGCGAAGAAAAAACTTCGAAGCTCACGATTTAAATATACTTTTTTAAATCTAATAAATCTAGTTCAGCTCGAGTTCAACTAATTTATCTCTCAGTTTTTGTGGGTGTAAGTGTACTGATATTGAATAGATTGACTAGAATTTCAAGGTGTCTTACATTTCTACCACACTTTCGATAATAAAACTGCGTCTAAGTAAATGAATGATCGATTTTGTTTAAGCCAAGCTAAGTAACAGCCGTCAACATGTGTGGAGGATTCACTTGTTCTAAAAATGCGCTAATTGCGCTAAACATTCTCTATGTGGTAAGATTTTTGTCACAATAATTTTGTACTATAAAACTAATAATATTATGTGGTCTTTTCACGCTGTTTGTATTGATAAATTATAGGTTCTAACATGACAGTGTAGTGTCTTAAAGCCTTGTTTTCCCTAATGTGAACCTAAAAACATTGTCAGGTAGTGGCCAGTATTCTGATATCAGTGGCAGTGTACGGACAAGCATCGTCACTGGTCACCAACCTGCCGATTGTGGGAGGAATACTGGCATGTGGTGTGTTCCTCATTTTGATTTCTCTGCTGGGACTGCTGGGAGCTGTCAAACATCATCAAGTTATGCTGTTCTTTGTATCCTTTTCCAAAGTCAATTATGTGCTTTGTGTCTCTTATTACATTACTTAAGACGACCCACTGACCCTTATTTCAATTGACAACATTCATTATGATACTTACTTAATATTGAAATCATTTTGTGCACAGTATAGCATACACACAAGTTTAGAAAGTAATTGTGCTACATTGCTCAGTATACATATACATCAAGGATTTGCTAATAAGTACACAATACTCTTATTCTTTTGTTTCCTCATGTAATATTACTGCAATGATTATACAGTTTCATAATAGTGTTACATGAAATCATGAGAGAGGTTAATATAGATTTTATCTTCTGAGTCTGGTAGTTGAATATTTCTTAGAGATCTGCAGTGGTATCTACTATTTTGATCACTATTGTTTGTTTCTAACTTTCTAATATTTGCATGCCACTTACTGTGGCAGAACACAGAGATACCTACTTTATAATGTTGTAACACCTTACCTATAAAAATAAATGTTATAGTAGTGAATCAGAACAAAACAAAACCATTGCCTATTGTAACAGCCTTTGTAACTTTTAAAAGTTCTTAGTTGTAACTTGTTATAGGTGTACAATACAGAGTACTTATTCCATCTATCTATGTAAAACCTTAACTCAGTATTCAGTACATGGTGATTCTATTCCTTCTGTTCTTGGTACAGTTTTCAGTAGCATGTGCCTGTCTCACTGTTAATTCGGACCATCAGGAAATGCTGGCTAGACAGGTGAGTTAATTAGCTGCATTTCTTTCAATGTAATATAAACTAGTCTATACTAATATTATAAAGAGAAAAGATTTGAATTTTTGTTTGTTTGTAATGGTTAAACTCAAAAACTACTTATCTGATTTTAAAAAATATTTCACTTGTAAAAAGCTACATTATCTGTGAGTAACATTGGCTGAGTTTTATTTTCAAACAATTTGAGATCCTTATGAAAATTACCATAATGTAACCCAAGGTATCAATAATTTGCCTATAAAAGTCATTATTTGGCGTGCGCTGCGAAAACTATTGTTGATACATAAAATAGTACTCTGTATAGTAGATACCTATTCATTACTCACAAAAAAGTACTCAAAGTTATATGTTTAACTAGTCACAATAACCGTTTTTGATCAAATTTGTCAATCAAAACATGGATAGAATCGAAATATGATGACATTCGTATCATGACATTAATCCTTATCCAACTAAATAGTTTCATGATCAAGGTTGAATTTATTATTTACATGTAAATTCTTCTTTATACTTTTCGAAACCGACCTTTATTTAGAAGTTACGACTGTATAGAAATGTTAAAAGTTAGAAAAATGCCGCAATGTGAGCGAACAGCTCTACGCTTAGTCTATTAGTTACCTACACATTTTATTTTTTGTGTATTAATACATAGGATTTACTACTTTTAATACCGGTAGTACGTGCCCATGGGATATGTTCCGACATCCACGCGGGCGAAGCCGCGAGCTAAAGCTGTCTTCTATAAAGTTCTGTAAAAATAAAAAAATGACAATTAAGTACTTACATATTAGGGTATAAACATCTCATAAAAACAATTTTCACTTACATTAAATACTTAGTTTGTAGAATCGGAAGCCTATAAATGTACTGTATTATGAGATGTTTTAACAAGAGAGATCATTCAATGACTACCTACCTACATCATTTGTTAGGTTACACAATCATAATGTATAATAAGTAGGGAATGCAATCCTTCCTCATTTTTCGAGATCAATCTCGAAGCATAAACTGACGAGATCGAGCGGCAGTAGTCAGCGACGCATATACGACGAAGATCAGATACGTTGAAAGCCTGTAAGTCCTTTCTCGCGGGTTGCTACTATTACAGACAGGCTAGAGTCTGTGATTAAAAAGAGATGGATCTCTAGGAGTGTGGAGGATCGAGAGGTACGTTTTTGCAATTTGCATACAACAGCTTGCTCACGCTGATACCAACTAGCGTTGAATCTGAGAGGGCCTTCTCAGCCGCTGGCTACATAACATAGCGACTGACGTAGGACGCCGTTTATCCGTCAGCACCCTAAGCACTATTTGTTTAATAAGAGTAAGAAGTAGTGTTGCCAGACGCCGAAGGCGTGTCCTCGTACAGATATGGTCTGAAATCTCGTATTTTGTCAACACAACCTCGTACATACCATTTATTTAACAAATTGCTTAAAATCTATTGATTTTCTTGTCAACTATCTCATAACCAGTTTCGTCAAAAAGTGTCCAAGTGGTCGCAGGTGGCAGGTCGTACAACCGGAATTTTGCTTTGGATACTGTATGTAGTATCCCAACTGTACCTACTATAGTGGACGCGGAGTAGAGTGGAATTAACATAGACATATGTCCTACGTTAACTTAACATCTTAAAAAAACAATACAAGTAAAATGAATGAAATGAAACCTTTCGTAACGTACACGCCATTCATTCATTTCGTATAGTCAGAGGCGCGTTCCAAAATATGACTTGTATCAACTAATCTCGTACAAAATCGTACGAGGATGGATGCAAGCTCGTACCTCGTACCAGGACCACTAAATCTCGTACATGTAGGAGAAACCTCGTATGGATGGCAACACTGGTAAGAAGCTATTTCCAAAATCGCTCTTAATTTAGTCAGGAGTGATCACTCGCAATCACGGTGTGATTTTGGAAATAGCAATTTTTGTTTTCACTTTAATTATCTTTGTTAAAATAAGTACTTTATTTGAGATTTTACGGGTCTAAATTTTTGTGTTCATTAACATGACATAAGTAAAAAAAAAAAAATAAAGACAGATTTCCAATAATTCATGTTGTATCTTACTCGCATCATAATAATAACTACTAAGCAGTTTCAATCATGTTTCAGTTATCTAATTAAAACAATACTTTTCGAAATCGATTCGAAATATCGAAAATACCGAGATCCCGCCGAGATCGAATTTCGGATCCCTCGAGATCTCGACTTAGCGATCTCGTCTCGAGATTGCGTTTTCTAATAATTTAGTCATTAAAAAGAAAAAAAAAACTAAAACATTGCTTCTCTACTCGAGAACATCATTTTATTGTTTGGTTAATAATTATACAATTCATGTGCAAAATAATATCATGGAATATAACAGTGTCATATTGTATCTGATTAGGATTTATAATTGAGTGTATGCCCTATTATTTTGAAAGAATTATGAGGTATTTTTAAACACAATTGAAAGACTTGAAATATATATACATAATTTATGAGCCTTATAAAAGTCTTATAATAATAATATGTACTTATAATAAAAAGGGGGAAGAAATCATATCACATAAAAAAATTGGCCGCATCACAAAATAAAATTTTACTCGTAAATCATTCATTTCACTTGCTATCTAGGTGGGGGGGGTTACGAAATCTTGCATTTAAATGATTATATCTATTAGTTTTCTTAATAAAAAGGCGGCTCGCGAAAAGTAACGTTCTTAAAACACTGTGGGACGGCAACAAGAAAAAGTATTATACAAGGTGTCGTTTTGCATCCTCTTCAAATTCAAGGAGGTAACTATGCTAATGATTCTCGACAAAAATCAATAGTAAAATAAGTAGGTAATTTTTTTCTTTGTTTTTCTTTTTTGAAATCGGCATGTGTGAGGCACGCATGTTAAAACGCGGTCCGTGTGATACCACACTGTAACTGCCCTTTTACACACACACTACCGCATACGCAACAGGGTGATTCTGTTCTGTGAAAGTGATGTATTCTAAAATACTTTCAAACTTAAGTAACTAAAAAACAAGTATGTATTAATTATTGAGTAGGTATCGTAATTTTATTTGATTATATTGTATGTCTTTCATAGCAGTCCTGTGAAAGTGATGTATTCTAAAATACTTTCAAACTTAAGTAACTAAAAAACAAGTATGTATTAATTATTGAGTAGGTATCGTAATTTTATTTGATTATATTGTATGTCTTTCAAAGCAGTCTCCTAAAATTTGACGAGGATGCAACACAACACCTTGTATATACACACCCTTTGTATTGTATCATTGTATGAGTATGTGAAGAGTTTGAACTGAAACTATTGTATGATATTTGTGTATTTTGAGGTTGAAAATTTGAATTCATTTGTAATTTTATTTGTTCTGGTTCTGGCTGTCACAAAGCTAATTCGACTTTTTGTATCAAATGATATCTTATTATCTTATCATCCATACTCAGGCCAATGTAAATATTTTATAAGCATCCTTTATTTCTATGAAATAACTTGTGCAATCTGTTAATGTCACTATAGGTATACGTGAATAAGTAGGTAGATCTCTGCAGACAGTATTGCAAAGATATAAATAGGGAGAGGGGGTACGGGGGCTGGGCGCTAGGGATGGCGATTCTTTCCGAAAAATATCGATTCTTAAATCGATTCGAATCGAAATCTGATGAATCGATACATAAAAAAATCGTGGTTTCAAAAATCGATTTTCCAGAAATCGATCTTATTTCGATTTGCTTTTCGAGTTTTTAATTTCTTTATTAATGTTAAAAAATACGTTTGTAATACAAACTTATTTTTTTATTTATTTCTTTTGCCTATTTACGAGTGACGAAGGAAACTATCTACACAGTCATCTAGCGAGTTTTTGAGTAATTAAGTGAACAACACATTCAACTAATTGTAAATAATTTACGGTTCAGGTTCTTATCAAAACAGAAAAATCGAATCTCAATTTTCTAGGGTGAAATATCGATTCACTGGATCGATTTCGTACTAGATATCGATTTAAAAAATCGATTTGTTTGGTCCAAGAAATCGATTCTTCGATTAATCGATCTCAGATCGCCATCCCTACTGGGCGCAAGGAAAGGCTCGTAGTGGCAGAGTTTACGGAAAAACATTGCATAAGTTAAATATCCCCAATGATCTCTGACCCCTAATGGCAAATTGCTCGATAGTTTATGATGGGCGGGTTACACGTGGTGATGAACTTGGAAGCTTTGATGATGATTAATTTTTATGTTTCAAGGGATGGAACAAGGTGACCGTGGATGTCAAAGAACAAGTTCAGGAGAGGTTCCAGTGCTGTGGTTTCCAGAGCAGAATACCAGAGAATGGTACAGCTGAACATCCCTCATGTGAACTAGTAGATGTAAGTACTTGAAGCCAGTATAAAGTTCAATAGCCTTAGCCCTGTGTCTACAACAAATTAGAGTAACTAAATATGTAAAAAGCAGAGAAATCATGCCGGCTCAAGTCCGGAGTTTAAGGGGACTACAGGAGCTAAACGCAAGTTTTATAATGCCTAAAAGTATATGATTCACTGTCGTAAATAAAATCAGAAAAATATGTGATATTCTTCAGGATTTATGCTAGGTAGATAGTGTGTTGAAAACATAATAAGTACAACTAATTTGATACAATAGAAAAAAACGATTAAACACCATACTAATATACATGCAATTATTCTGATTTTTTGTCAGATTAAAAACACTATTATGCTAATATGTTGTTTGTATTCTACAAGCAACATATTAGCATAATAGTGTTTTATTTTTTTATGCAATCAATAGATTTTTTGTAAATAGATAATTGCTTCATATTTTGCAATAAATTACGAGCGTAGTAGTAGCAGTCCGACTAAGCCCGCGCTTTAGCTGTTGTCAGCCTCTTAAAGAAAAGAAATATCTTCAACCAGAAACATCAACTAGAATTTTCAGCCTGCTCTAAATAGATAATAATATTGATGCAAAACACAACTGTAGCCCAGTTGTCGATAACCTTTTGATAATCTCTAAACACGATTATTCGTATCCAAACAAAAGAGACACATACAACTCAATAAAAATATAAGTATTATGAAATTAACCAAAACACTACTCAGAAAAACACTCATGTTTTCTTTTTTTTTCTATTTTAATCCCTGTTTTAATAAATTTTTCTATCATCATCATCATCATCATCTGCCTAGCCTTTTCTCATGTGGGGGTCGGCTTCCAGTCTAACCGTATGCCAGTATTTTAAATGGAGCGACTGCCTATCTGACCACCACAACTCAGTTACTGGGTAAAGTTACTGGGTAATACGATACCCTTTGGTAAGACTGGTGTCAGACTTTCGGGCTTCTGACGATCCGTAACTACTGTCACATATCCACTAATGCCAGCCGGGACCAACGGCTTAACGTGTTTTTTGAGGCACGGAGGGGTCTTGGTATGTAAAGATGGCCACTCATCCACGGACCAATCGCTGCAAGCGTAGCTTAACCTGATCGATCGACCCGTGCATAATCAACCTATAATGTTCCCACTGCTGGGACACAAGCCTCCTCTCGGTGAAAGGGAGTGGGCCGTAATCCACCACGCGGACCCAGTGCGGGTTGGTAGATGTCACACGTCTTCGATTTTTTGGTTTTAGGACATGCCGGTTTCCTCACGATGTTTTCTTTCACCATTTGAGGGCAGTGGTGATTAAATAATTTACACAAAGTAAAGCGCCTGTCTGGGTTTGAACCTACAACTTGTAAGTCGCGGGCGTTACCACTGGGCCACCACTGCTCTCGATCGACCCATGGGCCTGTTATTAATTAGCTACAAGCCCTTCTTAATAACTGTTTTTCTATATTACAGAAAATTTGTTGCCGTAATACATTTGAGTCTATACATTGCCAATGCCAGCCATGTATGGGGAAGTTGAAGGAGACTATTGACTATGCGTTCAAACTGTGCGGTGGCATTGGACTGTTTTTCAGTTTCACTGAGGTGAGTTCTATTGACTTTAGTTATCTTTACTTTATCATTGTTCAATGATAGTACCTCTATAAATACGTTTGATATGGCTAAGTATACTACTACTAAATAAAATCTTATTCAAAGTATGTTAGGATTGGAATGAAAAATAAATATTTAATTAAATTACAACAAACAGTAGCAAATAAAATATTAATTGTGTGGGGGTATTATTACTGGTGTTAAAATTTGAACCTAAAGTATATAATAGTTACATGATAAATTGATAATTAATAATAGATGGCCTTGTTACGTAACAAAATGTTGTCTATAAAATTCGATTAAAAAATTTGCATGTTAAATAGATACACAATTAAGTATACAACTCTTTTTAACAATACATTTTTATTTACATAGTTTGTGAAAGCATTCTAGACACTTCGGTAGACACCTTTACCATTATTTTCACATGACAAAAACAAAACTTCTGCGAGAAATGTCTGAGTGTGCCCGTATTGTAATCCTATAGCAACTTGAATCGCAATTGTACTGCGTAGCAAAACTAGCAAGTGGAATTTTACTATCTGACAGTAATACTACCTGACTAATTGTACTATCTGACATTTCTTGGATGTGGAAATGTGGGACAACAATCACCATTCACAATAATAACACATTCTACTCACACATTAATTCTTTTGTAAATTAATATTTGCATGTGTGATACGAGGTACTATAATCAGGATTAAGCATGGATAAAGTTATTGTTCTCGATTTCATTATTTTTTCTAATACTTTTGTAATTAACATTGACACATTTCAGATGACCGCTCCATTAGAAGCAGCTAATTACTTGTTACTATTACTTAATAATTATGGTGTTAACGATCACGTAGCGTGTATATAGATTGACTGCAATCTACGTCCAACATACAATATTAAATACAACTGTTAGCAGAGTGCTAAATGCTGTTGTTATTAAATTAACATTGTATTTGTACTGCCTTGTTGGTGTCGTGGTCACAAGCGCTACTGCTGGGCATCAGGTCTGGTTCGATCCCTGGGCGGGCAAAGTTTTATCGAGTTTTTCCATCACTTTCTCAGTAACGGCCCGGAGTCTAGATTTGTGCTCGGTTGATGGATATTGACTCTGCCTGACCGTTCGGGAAATACAAGCGTGGTATTATGTTATGGTATTTGTTCTGCAAAGAATGTGAATGTCGAGCAATAAAAAAAAATTCATGAGACATGAAACGGATAGTTGTTTGGTTGTTCTGAGCGAGCATACGAAGGTGAGACGCGATGCAATTTTTTTGCTATGGATCTCGCTGTGCCGTCTGCACGTTAACTTCATCCAGACTATAGTAATTGGAAGTTAGCTTGCAGCAAGCTAACATAATAGAGACAGATGTAATGCCGACAGCAGATGTCGGCATTACGTCTGTATTCTGTATACACTCTACGTGTACATCTGTATATCAAAAATTTCTTAATATTTCGCTTGCACTTGTAACTAACAATCGGACGATTAACTTGCAGTTTCTGGGTGTATGGTTGACAGTAAGATATCGTAATCAAAAGGATCCGCGTGCTAACCCCAGTGCATTTCTGTGAATGATCTGACGATGTGGATTTTAATCACTTGAGGTGGATTGGTGTTTTGCTTTGGATTGCATGTGTGATTTTATTGATGTGCGCATGCCGCTTTTTATTTTATAATTTTAACAGGTCACCGATCAGTAGAGATGGGTAGTATAAACCATAAATAGTTTCAATAACTATATATTTCAGTAACTATTGGGCGTAATACCTTAAATATGGCATTGGCTTTCACGATAACTATGTATTGTCTTGATACACGATAACGAATTACCGAGTACCTACCTACCGACAACATCCGATTGATACCCGATACGGTCCGCGGGTGGACCGAGCCGAGCGCTGCCTAAATAATACGAACTGGAACTCAAGGCTAAACTAATTTGTAGCCAGTCGTAAGCCTGGATGAAGTATGAAGGAAAGTTAATTTACTCAAAAATGTAAAAATAATGTTTATTACAGCTTATTTTTAACTCTTTGTTTGGTATCACCAATACATAGTTATTAAAATAAGTAGTTTCAAAATCTGGTATTGGTGATCATACCAATAAATAGTTTCGGTATTACGAATTCGCGTACCCATGTCTACCGACTAGTGAATTTACTCAATTTAAATCAAGGCTCAAATCTCGCCCTCAGTATTACATGATACTTAAATATAACGGCGAAATGTACGTATTTTACTCCGCTGGCTACCCCTTCGGAGTATACTGGCCTATTTTATGTTATGTTATAAAAAAACACGAAAATAGGAAAAAGCGTAAAAAAACATTGTCACAAAAAATAAATTAATATTAATGGTTAGATAGATATCGTTTAATTTTGTAAAAATATTGGCTCTGTCAGGGTATAAGGGTTCGTTTTGATTGCCTCAAATGTAAGCTATTCCACGATTGTTTCAATAAGAATGGTATAACTTCGAACGACGAATATGTAGTTAACCTGAAGGAGACAATACAGATAATTATTATATTATGTGTTATTTATATACAACAAAGCTTTAGAAGGAAAAAATCTGTTAATGAATCCCGTCAAACCATCTAATTAAGTATTTGCTTTAGAAGAAAATCCAAAATTGGCAGCATATATATGCCAGCGAAAACAAAATTATTGCATTACAGGTTGGCCACAATAGTGACGTCATGAAAAAAAACAAGACAAGTGAATATATGTTATCTACCATGTTTTTTATTCCAAGAACAAATTGTAATTGTATTTATTTATTTTTTTACGCCAACGACAGCCCCACTTTATGTCCAGGCAAATCACTGTCCATCCTATGGTTGCCCGGAAGAGATCGCAGAAAGCTATAAGGCCGCCCATTGTATATTTTGTAGTGTTTGATTTATTTTTTGTCATGTATTTTTTGTGGTGTACAATAAAGTATATATAAATAAATAAATAAATAAACATTGTAGTTGAAAAACATGTTCTCCCATACACTCCAACTGCAAATGTAAGTTTGTACATACAATACTCAGAGCAATACCTTGTTATTTTAGCACCATAGACTTCCTATAGGTTTTCCTGTAATCTATAAGTATAGAACCATTTTCTGTTTTTTTTTGCAAATGGTCAATTTTCATCAATTTTCTTAAATAACTTTAAAACTGACTATTTTTAAATGATAAAACATATATACAGCCTTGGCCAAAAGTATTGAGCACCTTACAAATTTCGCTCGTTCGCGGTAAGTATGGGAGAAAACCAAATCTACTGTTGAAATATTCTTTTGTCGGTCATCTACAAAGATTTAAAAACAATGACCCACGCCGCAGCTAGCAATAAAACACCGGGGTGCAATAAACTGTGTCTTTTACAATTTTTGTATTTATTTATCAGTTCGCTACCATCGCTCGTTGTGAACACATCCAGTGATCTAGTGTGCCTTTGGTATTTTATTTCAAAGTTTTAAGTGTTATCGTTGCAATATGCCAAAACGAAACGAACTTTCTTTAGAAAAACGTGTGCAGATACAGCTTCTGGAAAGGAAATCACAAGTAGAGATTTCCAAAACTGTGAAATGTTCGCGCCGATTCGTGCAATATGCTATTAAGCGATTCTCTACTACCGGATCACATCAAAATAGACCGAGAACCGGGCGCAAACGCATCACCTCAGACCGTCAGGATCGTCAGTTACTGAGAGAGTCGTTAAGAAATAGGAAAAAAACATCTTCAGAGCTCGCTGCTGAGTTGTCAGAACAAATTAAGAAATTAATTTCTTTTTTGTATATTGGAGACCCTATCTATATCCCTATCACTAAGCTCTTTCATTTAATGTGTCACGCGATACAGTTTCTAAAACTTTTTATTTTCTTATTTGTCCCCCAAAATTTAACCCCATATTCAGAATTTATTTATTTACGTTACACACGGACTGTTTAGGTCACAGAAATTCATGTGTACCAAATTTTAACTTAATCGGTCCAGTAAATTCGGAGCTAATTCACACGAGTGAACCTTTATGGGGTCCGTTTTTACCTTTTGAGATACGGAACCCTAAAAATAGGTTCCTCATACCCAGGAGTATCCGAAAATACCCCGCGTATGTTCCGCGATTCTTGATAGTTTTTTCTTGTTTTTATAATATATTTTTTAAAATTTCTTGAAAATTTTATGCCCCTGGGGCATGGAGGAATCTATTTTTTTTTTCATGACGTCACTATTTGAACCATTCTGTATATGGTAAAATCAGTTTGGTTTCATATAAAAGCGATTTTAGAATTAAACTAAACTGTACTTTGTTTACAATAAATATATAAGGAGTGTCGGAGGCATGCCCTTTTTTTTGTGTGGCAAATTTTCAAATAACTTCTCCCGCTCTGGTCGGAGGGTGTGTCAGCCTCTTACTGACTAAAACCCACCCCGTGTTCCTTCCATTGCCTGGGTTGCCAGAGGCCTCGGTAACCCCTCCGGACTTTCCCGCGACACCGGCAGGCATCTGCCCTAGCGGATCCCTACACCTGGAAGTATGCCCTTGGATTTCTAATTCGTTGAAGCTTAGATAAATTAATTGGTACAATTTTTTACATAGCAATTATTAGATAACCTGTTAGCTAACGTTTGCGTCGTTTTATATTGATGCTTATTCCTAACTTTTTTCTACGGCTGGTAGTAGAACTACTGTTACTCGAACATTTAGTTTTAAACTAACGGTTTTATGATTGTAGTCTCTCTCATGATAATTATTTCTGGTTACATGTTAGTACTACCAACTTAATGTATTACTAAACTAAAAATAATGTAATAATCCGAACCACAAAAGAAAAACTAGTTTTTTACACATGTAACTTTTTCTAAGCGATAGGTATTTGTTTATTTCTATAATTACGTTGGCTTAGGCTGCGGGTTGATATTATTATGTCAGTCAGATTATAAGGAAATTATCTATACTTTCTGTAATCGTTTTAATTTCTATAATTGCGTGCTTATGTTAATTGTTGCACAATATATTATTGGCATGTTTGCACGTGCATGCTTGTTTCTATTGTAACTGATGTAAGGTTTTCGTAAGTACATATCGTTTCTAATGCCTTATTTTTATGTTTCAGTTATTCGCTGTATGGCTCGCCCGACGATACCGCAACCAGCCTGATCCTAATTATAAGGAACCCCATGCTATATTCCCTAGAAAGAACTACCTTTACTGAAACGCGACATGTTAATTTTAGAACTGTAATATTCCTGCAGACTGATTTAGTGAATTTTTACGTTTGCGTAGTACCAGCAGTTTGTTGTGATGGATTGTGTTTCCTGTATATAACAGTCTGCCTTCATACGTGCAAGGGATATAAGTAATGATTTTTTACCGAGTGAGTATAAAACATACCGTATAAAATCTGTTCAAAACATCTCTTCAAGACTAGTGCACATTGTACCTAATACAAAAAACCGAAGATTACCGAATATTACCGAAGCGCATACCTTTTGTGGTATAATAGGGTTTTACACCCATTTTTGAAAAGTGTCCTGATTAAATTCTATACTGCTAATATGCCCCAAAAAAAATCACAAAATTTATATTCAATCGATAAGTGCCATAAAATTGCACTTTCATTTAAATTTTAAATTTTAAAATTTCACGCGTAGTTTGACGACAACGCTGGACGCAGTGGATGCCATGTTGCTCTGTGGTCACTTGGCTATGTAAACAAATGCGCTGATCTATTATCTAACTATCAGTTGACAGTTGACACGTTTTAGTTTACATAGCGGTATGACGTAATAACATGGCGGCTACTATTTCATGGTGTTTTTTTAACAGATTAGAAAAACTAAAAAACGTTGAATTGAATTATAAAATTTATTTTGTTATTTTATGAACTAAAAGTAACATTTTCCGACTCCTTTTTGCCTAAACTATATCAATAACCTATTTATAGAATTTTTCTCGTATATACTAAAATACCCTATTGTATTAACTTTTGATTATTTTGGAGATTATTTGCAACTTGCATCACATATACAGGGTCAAATTAAATTAGCTAGTGAAACTGCAGACGTGATAGGTATCGATATCTAAACACGAACAAATATAAATAAAAAGATTTGATGTTATTTTTGGGTCAAAGACCGCTGGTTGTGTTGTTAGTAACTGGAAGTATGAGTTGAGAAAATCTGTTTATTTTTTTCGTGTTAAGTTATCGATACCCATCACGTCTGTGAATTTGCACAAAAAAAAACTATTGTTTTTTAACTGATATTTCAAGTGACAGGTCCCCAAAAACCCATCAAATTAATTTATTTTTTGTTTTATCATGTTTAGAATTTTAGATATCGATACCATCACGTTCGCGGAGTTACGCTAGCTAATTTAATGTAACCTTGTATTTAAAAAAGTGTAGTTATTTTACGTTTTAAGGATAAATGATTAAAATCCACCTACTGCCGTAACACAATTTTGCACTAATTAAGGATGGTTCAATTGTATGTACCTATTTTTCTGAGGAAAATTTATTCATTCAGACTATTTTCGGCACCTATGAAGCCAGACCGCAAATTAAAAAAAAAGACTTCTTCTAACTTTAGTAAATGTAGGTAATAGGAATGTGATTAAAAGCTTTCCGAATTTCATCTTCAGTATCATTCCAATCTAGGGTTTATTTTTGGTTTAACAAGATAAGGCCAGAATATAATTCTAGTAAAGGCTATTTTTCTCTGTAATGTTCGTATAAAATTTGCGAATTAATTCAGTAGGTTATAGTATCTAGTAAAAAAAATAAAACTATTTTATCTTTTTTGTTCTGATTAATAAGTTATGCACGTTTATAATGTTAGAAAAGGAAGTACTATGTGTATATTTTAGCTCGTCTGAATGTTATTCCTTCTAGTACCTAAATTAAACATTAGTTACATTTTAGTCATCGTAATTGCATTTTAATAAAAGACTAGTGATCCTCGAATTTTATTTCTTTAAATAATAATTAATATTTACATAAATTTAGATTATATTGGCTTCTACAGTTAAATGTTTCATATCAATTGGATTTATATTTATAAAAAAATATTATTGTTACACAATATTTTAATGATTTTAGTGAGTACGATACTTTATAATGACGGCTTTATATTTTCTATGCTTACGATCAACTGTTTCAAAAGGCGAATTGAATAGGTTAATATTTATAATCTTCAGTTTTTTTTATTATTTTAATGACTTTACAAATAGAAGCTAATGCTTTATTTAAAAGAGGCTTATAAACTGACATCACCGAGGTCGATTGTGATCTCACTGTTTTGCATTTGTTTCTATTAATTTAAAACAATGTCATTGCAGGTACTAGGATTAAAAACTTAAGTTTTAGGTACATTTCCTCTACTAGTCAGTAGTCTTATAATTTAGCATAATCTTGCTTTCAGTTTGAATAATATATGCCAATACACGTATAAACCCAAATTAGGCTTATACGGACTGAATTTGGTATAGATAGTTTAAGCGCTATCTGTTTTGGACGCTTAGACTGTGTTGCCCTTTTTAACTCGATTAAGCTTTAATTAGTTATGTTATCATTATTTTGTATAATTCGATATCACCAGTTCACTTCCACGCCTTATATTTTTTTAAACTTTTTGAAATGCTAAAGAGATATGTTAAAGAAAGAAAGAAAAGAAAATGTATTTATTGGGTTGATACTTTGTTCTGTTTTGGCAGTCACACACAGTAGATGACTTACTTAAAAGAATTTGTGTTTGTTGTGACCAAGTCCGAATTTCGCCAACCAGAAACAAAAGCATACTTTGTATTGTATATTATTTTACAAATATAGTACCTAGGTACATTACTACACATTATGTGAATAATTTTGCCAAAATGAATTGTCCTTGTGTATTCATATGATCTATCTAATTATTCAGAAATAAAGTGTGCAAGCATTATTCGATGTTTCATTGTTAACTATAAACCTTAGCCAGTCTCGACGGTCTAGTCGACACAAGCGCGACTGCTCGACGTTTGATTCCCAAGTAGGGCAGTTTTGTCGGTGTTTTTCATCAGAAATTTCTCTGTAGCAGGCTGGAGTCTGGATTTGTGCCTATATAAGGGAAAAAACTAAGACCCCGTTGTACACACACGTTTTTTTTGCCGTGATACAGTTTATTCGCCGTGTGTAGGCACGGTCGTCATTGTTGTATGGATCACTATGGGAATTTGTGGCACTACGGCACGGCGCCGTCGCCGCATACCATAGAACCATGGGGGTTTTCCATGTCATACAAGCTCACACGATTACTCTGCAGTGCGGCTAGCGCGCCGTACCGTAAAGAAACCGTGCCGGGCGGCCATCGGGCTTAAGGCGCTGACAAGACCCAATTGACCAAAATAGGCTTCTCTTAAGAAAAAACATTGCCAAATCTGTATAGTTTGTGACTGACTGCCTCGTTGGTCTTAGTGGTTGCAAGCGCTACTCTCAGAAGTATCATGAGGTCCTGGGTTCGATTCCCGGGTCGGGCAAATTGTTATTGGGTTTTTCTATCTGGAATTTCTCAGAAGCAGCTCGGAGTCTGGATTTGTGCCCGGTTGATGGCAATAGGCTCGCCCCCTATTACATGGGACTTACACATAACTGGCGAAATGTGGGTGTACTACAGGTACACCTCTGCCCAACCCTTTGGGGAAACAAGGCGTGATGTTATGTTATGTGTATTTTACATAAAAAAAACAATGGTGCCGATTCCCTTGTTCACAAACTAAACTAAATTTAAGTTCAGTGCATCCTTTTCTTTCTATTTCATTAAGAAAAGGAAAGAAGATACATTTTAGTTTAGTCCTGTCAAATTAATCAGCGGTTGACGTAAATTGACGTAATTTTAGTAAGGCAAGTTTTTAATCGCGTCTAAACTTGTATAGAGTAGTGACAGGCGCTGATTAATCTGACAGGACGAAACTAAAATGTATTTTCTGTCCTTTTCTTATTGAAATAGAAAGAAAAAGATGCACTGAACTTAAATTTAGTTAGTTTGTGAACAAGGGAATCGGCGCCATTGTAAACCACCTAAGATTTTTAAAAATATTTTTCCTTGAATGTACAGTCCTACCAACTTATTTGTGAACTGAAAGAGGACGGCACCGTCGCACAGTGGGCCCATACTGAAAATTAGTGGACTTAGGCAACAAAGTTCCTATATCGATGCGATTTTTTTTTATATGACGTGTTATATTATTCCTGACCACTTTTATTCTTATAAAATTTCTTCTAAAGTTGATAGTTTGTCTTGAAAAAAATTAATTAGATTTTTTTGTATGGAGCGAATCACGTTTAATTTTTTTTCTTAAATTGTACTAATATGTTGAGTGTGTGGCGTGAGTATATGATAGCTAGGGTCATTCTCTATCCATAAAAAAAAAATCAGCGCCGGCCATCTGCGGCAGCGCGAGTAATCATTCGGTAAAAAAAAAATGATTTGGAAGAATTTTTTTGTCATTTAAAATAAATTCAAAGCATATTTTTTGTCTCATTTGGCTGTTTTCACCTTCTTTTTAGTTAAATAAATAGTTTTAATAGCGCATACGTACTTATAACTAGTAATTCTGGTAGAGATTTAGTTATTATTGCATGTTATCGGTAGCACCTGCATTGTGATTGATGACTCATTTGTTTGTGCACTCGGCTAAGCGCATAACTAATGAGTCATCGAAGAATGCTCGTCTCTGATTGGCTGAATAATTTTCACTCACTGTTATGTCCACTACTTGAGTAATTAACACTAACTATAAATATAAAGACATTCATTAAGTCCATCTAGTTTCGCTCTTGTCGCTTGTTTGTGAACACAGTGAAATACTTGTATTTTTATATTTACATTAGAACTATGGCTGGATTTTGTACCAACCTAGATCTTTTTGTGAAATTAAGAAGTGGCGGTGATCTGAAAAATCATATGTTTCTGTTTGAAAGTATCATTTCTGTCTTGACTCCCGAAGTTTCTGAAGAAGACAAGAACCGAATCAAGGAGTTCTGTCGACTTTTTTGTGTAAATTTAAATAAAAAGTGGATAGAGTCAAGTAGAAATCAAAAAACTTTTATGAATCGTGTAATTAATCGCAAGTGGTTGGAAATAAACAACAACTGGCCTGTTTGTGACAGTGTTGATCTGAGAAGTGTGATGGGCTTTTCGGACGCAGCCTTATCTGAGCTTGTGGATATAGATTACCATGTTCCTACTCTTGCAGTATGTACTGCGGAAGCGGGAACATCTACAGAAAAGGAGCACAGAAAACCGTTCGAAGAGTTAAGTAATAAGCAAAAGAAAAGACGTTCTACTTCCATAGTAGAAGAAAATTCCGAGGAAGAGTTGCAGCACTGGTACATAACAAAATTGAAAGACAACGGCAAAACGAAACTGGCAAAAGTGGTCGAATACCTTTCCAGTAATCCAGATGCGCTATCCGAAGTAGAAGAGAGACTATTCAAAAAGCAGAGCTTAAGTACTGTCTCTGAAGATAAGTGTTTAGCTCTTTATACATCAGTTGCGCTCTCGAAATGGAAGTACTTAGCTCTTCGACAATTTCTGAAAGAAGAAAACTGTGCTGCCTTTCCATCTTATCCAAAGCTTGTAAATGAAAAGAAAAGATGTTACCCACCACAAGAGAGTATGGAGATTACCGAAAACGGAGCTCACATTAAATTGCAAGCGCTATTGGACCACACTGTGGAGAGGATATTACTTGATATAAATACTGTTGATAGGTCTCAAAATGAAGAACTCAAGTTGACCTGGAAATGGGGACTTGATGGTTCTTCGTCGCAGAGTAACTATAAACAGAAAACGTCAAACACAGCTACAGAGTTTGATGATTCATCAGTAGTCATGATAAGCATCGTCCCTCTTCGGCTAGTGTCTACTAGGCCATCATCTGGGAATGAAAATCTAGTTTGGGAGAACCCCACACCTTGCTCAACTCTGTACTGTCGACCAGTGAAGTTCACTTTCACTTCGGAGACAGCTGACTTTATAAAGTCTGAAGAGTCTGAGATGAAAAAACAAATTGATGAACGAATATCTACACAGTGTGGAAATATTATTGTATCACATGAATTGCATATGACCATGATTGATGGAAAAGTGGCCTATATTATTGCTGGAGTACCATCATATGCAACGTGTCCCATTTGCTTGGCAAAACCGAGTGAGATGAATAATTTAGACGCTTTGACTTCTAAACCACTTCGTGAAGAAATTTACAAACAAGGAATTTCTTCACTGCATATGAAGATTCGGTGTATGGAATGTCTTCTCCATATATCTTATAATCTGGATTTTCAACGATGGACTGCTCGCGGCGAACATAAGGCTTTGAAACAAGCTAAAAAAAATACCACACAGCAAGAGTTTCGTGAGCAAACTGGAATGCTGATTGATATAGTCAAACAGGTATGTATTTAATTTTCGCTCTCTTTATGTTGTTTGTGAATTATATCTCTATGTATTGTATATTACAGTATTGTTTTCCCATTTTAGGGTTTTGGAACTACAAACGACGGGAATACAGCGAGGCGCTTTTTCCAAGATTACAAAAGATCTTCCAGAATAACGGGAATTGACGAAAATCTGATTTTCAGATTTTCCGTTATTCTACAAGCCATATCATCAGGCAAAAACATTGACTGTGAAAAATTTATAAGATACTGTAGAGAAACAGCTGATGTGTACGTGCAACACTATTCGTGGTACTACATGCCAGTTAGTGTACATAAACTTCTAATGCACGGTGCAGACATCTGTAACCACTTTGGTGTTTTGCCAATCGGTAAGTAAAAAATAAATATAGTTTGATGTATTATTTGACTCGATTGCGTTTTGAAATTGAAATGTATGTACTTATTCGTTTTAGGTACCTTATCTGAAGAAGCTTCGGAAGCCCGTAATAAGGACTTCAGAAACGTCAGGGAGAGGCACACTCGGAAAACGGGGAGAATAGCAACAAACGAAGACATCCTCCATGGACTTCTAATAAGCTCTGATCCCCACATATCCTACATAAGGCCTAATCTAATGAAACAGGTTCATAATGAGTTGTTGCCTGAAGCAACTCAGTTGTTACAGACTACTGAGCCTCCCTGTGACAGTGAAATTATGGAGGAAGAAGAATGCCTCATAGCAGAGTCCGAAAATTTGCCGGACCCACTAGCACTTCTGGAACAAGAAATAATGTGATCCGGCTCTAAATTATTCCCACAAAAGCCCATCAGGGTTAGGAATATGACAAACAGCCCTTTTCAGGGCTACAGTTACTTCACAGTTTCATATTGATCATACGTACGATAACTTATACTATAATAATATACATACAGTTGATTATGTAGATAATTATCAACGACTTGCCCGTACAAATTTAAATTATTTCACCTATCATTAACAATATTAGTATAACCTGAAACATTACGATATATTTATTCAACAATAGATAACGTGCAGTTAAAAAATAACACAGCCAATCAGAGACGAGCATTTTTCGATGACTCATTAGTTATGCGCGCACAAACAAATGAGTCATCAATCACAATGCAGAGCACCTGCATTGTGATTGATGACTCATTTGTACCGATAACATGCAATAATAACTAAATCTCTACCAGAATTACTAGTTCTAAGTACGTATGCGCTATTAAAACTATTTATTTAACTAAAAAGAAGGTGAAAACAGCCAAATGAGACAAAAAATATGCTTTGAATTTATTTTAAATGACAAAAAAATTCTTCCAAATTATTATTTTTTTACCGAATGATTACTCGCGCTGCCGCAGATGGCCGGCGCTGATTTTTTTTTCGTGGATAGAGAATGACCCTAGCTATCATATACTCACGCCACACACCCAACATATTAGTACAATTGAAGAAAAAAAATTAAACGTGATTCGCTCCATACAAAAAAATCTAATAAATTTTTTTCAAGACAAACTATCAAGTTTAGAAGAAATTTTATAAGAATAAAAGTTGTCAGGAATATTATAACACGTCATATAAAAAAAAATCGCATCGATATGGTAACTTTGTTGCCTAAGTCCACTAATTTTCAGTATGGGCCCACTGTGCGTCGATTCAGTGTTGCTAACTAATATAAGGTGCCCAAAATTGAGTAAGTTTTCAAGAAGGAAATTTCACATTAGACATAATCGTTTAATAATAATTACAGTTTTTACAAATGAAAAACAATGATACCTATATAAAAATAATAAAATAAATAATTTGATAATTTACAGTTACGTAGGTACCGCTAACAGTTAAGTCTCTCAGGAAGAAGCAATAGCTTTATCTAATAAGTAATCCAATGAAGTGGAAATTCAGCAGATAAAATGTTCCACGGGGGGGGGGGGGGGGGGATACAACTTTAGTTATGACCGTACCTAACCCCTAACACCAGATTTGACTAATTATAATTAGCAGTGGGTACCTATAAGTAGTTTATAGTAGTGTAGTGTTCGATTTCAGTGTCACTTACCACTTCTATAATAAAAGGTTTATCTAAATACAAATCATGTTTTAAGTATTCTCCTTCTAACCTGCGAACGTGTTTACAATGCTGTGCCCACTCATGAACTGTAATAGCGTCAAAAGCTTCTCTAACTAGGCGGGGAATTTCAGCATTTTTATGCTCAATATTTACATCTTTCTTTTCATTGTGCTCCATATGAGTTTAATGGGATTGAGGTCACAGTGATAAGGTGGTAAATATAAGCATTTGTGTCTATGGTCTTCTAATTTTTTTTCAATCTCATACAGGTTCAGGCTTGTTTCTCTTAATTATTTCTAAAAGCTGAGGTTTAGTCTTTATTTTGGGTCAACCATAATTGCATATCTTTTTTTTAGGAATTCGTATTTGGGACTTTATTCACACAAATACGCTGATAAGGAGCATTATCCATCACTATTATGGATAGCTCTTGTAAATTAGGCACAAGTTTTTCAATAACCCACTTTTTAAAGTTGGTACTATTCATCTCGTCATGATAATCATCACTATTTGTGTTTGATTTAAACATAAGTAGTGCATTTGTAACAAATCCAGTATCTCCTCCCGCATGAACAATAATATATCTTTGCCCTTTCGATACAGGCTCCAATACTCCGTCTTCACCCTCTCCTTGCCAACATTTACCCGAAGAGTGAATATAGATCTCATCTAAATAAATTATGGGCCGCGGCTGGGGAGATTTGTTATTTTTATCCACTCCACGCAAGTACTTAGCTCTCCAAGCTGATATTTCATTACGCTCCCTAAGAATCTTCCGATTGGATTAAGATTTTTTAAAACGAAATCCCACCTTGTGAAGCAGGTTTCGCAGACTCTCTAGCTGTCCTGTGTAATTTATTTCTGTCTTTAAGACCTCTTGAAGCTTTTTAACAGTAGGGACCTCTTTTTTAGCAGAATAAAATTCATGTACTTTCCTCCGTATAACTCCCATGTCAAAATCATCAACATGCACAAATCCACTTTTACGTTATCTCTCCTTGCCTGGTGTCCGAATTTTTGTAACAGTTTCTTCTGCTGCGTGCCCTTCCTCAACTATTTTTGAAATTAGTCCTTGACTCACACCTGAAATATAAGATAATAAAATAAATGTTAGTAGAAATTTGAAATCTGGCAGATTAGTTGGCTCACTCACTTAGCAGCATGTCGATTCTGTAAAAATCTCACCGTGAAAGCTCGCGTGGAGTGATCTGTCAGTGTCATCTCACTGATGCTAGGGAGTGACCAAACATTACATTTATAATCATAATCGACATTTTAATTATATTTTTATGCTAATTCTATTGATCATTTTATATTATTTCGAAACTAGAATTTAAGTGTTGAAACGTTACTATTTAGGGTTTTTAAAAAATAAAATACCAAAACAAAAATTTAGTCAGAAACTCAATTTGTTTTTACCTCACTATCGGCTTTAACATCCCCGAAAACCATGAACACGACACCCATGATGAAAAATCTAAAATTTTTGCAGCCGCCATCTTGCTTTTTAGATTTGACCTCACTATCGGCTTTAACACCCCCGAAAACCATGAACACGACACCCATGATGAAAAATCTGAACATTTTCGCAGCCGCCATCTTGCTTTTTAATTTTGACCTCATTATCGGATTTAACACCCCCGAAAACCATGAAAACGATACCCATGATGAAAAATCTAAAATTTTTTGCAACCGCCATCTTGCTTTTTAGATTTGACCTTACTATCGGCTTTAACACCCCCGAAAACCATGAACACGACACCCATGATGAAAAATCTGAACATTTTCGCGGCCGCCATCTTGCTTTTTAATTTTGACCTCACTTTCGAATTTAACACCCCCGAAAACCATGAAAACGATACCCATGATGAAAAATCGGAAATTTTTTGCAGCCGCCATCTTGTTTTTCAGATTTGACCTCACTATCGGCTTTAACACCCCCGAAAACCATGAAAACGACACACATGATTAAAAATGTATGTAGCCGCCATTTTGGATTTTGATATAAAGATGGTAAAACCAAAGTTTTGTTTGTCGCGCATTTAAAAATATAAAACGGGAAATTAAAAAAAAACTCAACTTGATGTTAATAACAGCGCCTCACGCGCAATCGCGGCGTGATCTTATCACTTCACCCGATTCTCGTAACCATAGTAACCACCCGCGCCAAAGTGAATCGGCTAGGTGAAGTAAGTCGGTAAGCGCGACGCGCAAGTGTCGTGATCTTATCACTTCACTCGATTCTCGTTGCCATGGCAACATCACTTCACTTGGGCTGGATGAAGTGAGCCTACCCGCCCGCCGGCCGGTGCGTGCGCTGCGTGAGTGTCATTTGAACAGTTGAATTTTGTTATACGAGTAGTATTGATGACGGTGATTTTATGAATATTATTTTATTATTGGCAACGCGTTGGTCGGTATAAATTTACCTACCTAAAATAAAATATTAGAAAGGTACTTATTAAATAATCCGCACGTTTTTTATTCGAATGGCTCATGTACACAGACACACACATCGTTTAGTTAGGTTTCCACATAGTTTGTGAGGGGATACATTCTGTGGTCCGTCAGCCAGGCATACTTTTAGGACTCGATCACTTGATACACTCGGTTATCTCTTCTTATTGAATAGATTTGGGTTAATAACACCGCTGAATAACGTCGCACAGTCTTTAGTCGACTCAATCCACTATCGCTTCTTCAAAACACATCGCGGTTGGGTCACGGGATTGCGTTTATTTAATCAGTTAAAACACATCGCAATTGGGTCATGGGAATGGGTTTATTTAATCAGTTAACTGATTATGATCAATAGAATAAGCATAAAAATATTATTAAAATCTCGATTATGATTGTAAATGTAATCCTTGGTCCATCCCTAGTATCAGGTGGGATGACACTGACAGTTCACTCCACGTTCACTCAGCGTTGCCGTTAGCGTACATTTTACACATTTGACGTACCTTTTAAGCCTCCCATGTGTAATGTGTAATGGGGTCCATTTGACGTACCTTTTCAACTGAACATCCAATGTTTGAAACCGCCGCCAAAACGAGAAAACGAGATAGATCTTCGGTCCTAAGTACCACAGACACATACAGAACACACGCTATACTCACAGGGCGCTTGTTTGCAAAGAGGATAGTTTTGCTAAGTACATTTTGTTTTGTATTTTTAAGCGCGCGAGATATTGGTCTCTGCTTTATGGGGAAGTGATTTTCTTTCTTGTATACTTAGGTGTACAATAAATAAATTGAATAAGCCCATTTCCATTAATCGAATCCTGTATTCGATTTGGTCGTGGTGGCCCCGTGGCTGACCGGTGCCTTTATTCGCTCGCTGTGGTGCTTGGTAATTTGTAAAATACTTCCTTGAGACTATTACTAGATATTTTGTGTGTGTGTGTATGTGTTCCATTGTGTTTTGCTGTGGGCTTTGATTCTATCACTACTTCTACTAACTACTACTAAGACGTCCACTGCAGGACCTAGGCCTCCCCAAGTTAGGGGGTTTTGCCATAATCGCCACGCTTGGCATTCCGAGTTGACGATCGCAGTGTGGTGGTACAGTACGCGGAAAGAACGCTGCTGACCATCCTACGGTTTTTTCCCTTAGTCGACTCTTACGACACTCTCAGGGGGTGGGGTGGTGCCACACCACAGGCCATTCAAACAATGATTATTCTTACTAACAAGTTTATATTATAATTAACACATACCTAACGTCCTGGTGGTGATCTCCTGAGCTAACTAAAGCTTGGTGAAGGCATTTGTTGCAACAAACATGCATGACTTTATTGTAGAATTAGTAACATAATTAATTTATTATTTTAGTTTTAACTGACAATAATGAGCATATTATGTATAGTATGTTTTTTAATGTTCAGATTATGGATAGGTATAGCTTGAACCACAATCACGATTTCGATTTTTTTATCGTGTGATTTCTCCATTGTATTAACCACGAAAAACAATTCAATGAGTACCTATCATAAATCTGCAGGGATTTTTAGACGTATAATACCAGCTGACCCGCCAGACGTTGTCCTGTCAAAATTACAATTTATTTATTTTTCCTATTTTACGACCTATCCTCATACCTACCAAATATGCATAAAAAAAATCATAAAAATCGATCGAGCCGTTTCGGAGGAGAACGACCACAAACACCGTGACACGAGATTTTTATAATATTAGATAGGTAAGTTTTCTCACATTTAGAATCCAAAAAACAGAACTTCTGCTGGCAAGCAGGCAGTCTCTCCTTTCCTCGAATTCATTGCGAGAGAGCGAGAGAAGCAGTACCTAGTGAGTGAGTGATTTTAGTAAAAAAGCATTGCTGATGTACCTTTTTAATCCAAAATGTAGCTTTTCAGCGCTGGATATGTACCTTTTGGGAACTGAGTTGCGGTAACACTGCGTTCACTTCACTTAAGTTTTCACGGTGAGAAGGTTACAGAATAGCACTGCAGGTTACCTAATAGGTAGATGTACGTTACCGTTACGCTAACCTGCAGCAAGAATAGAAACGATTATTTCGTGGACTTAAACAATTAGTTAAGTATCTATTTTTTTTTATTATTAATTATATATTATTTGTTTTTTTATTAAATATCGCAGCATCATGCTGAGATAGGAACCTTTTTGGCCTCGCACAGGTCTTCTATTTTGTTTTTGTTTTCACTATTAGGTTATTTTTTTAATGTTTTCATGATTTTGTTAGTTTTATGTCCTTTTTTATTGTTGTATTTCCTGTGCGTGTCCCAAATAAATATATTTTCTTTCTTTCATTTTATTTTCAAGCAAAACATGATCATGAACATCTTGAGCATTTAAAAGTATGACAGAAAATTTAAAACTCATGGATTACTTTCTTTGCGGATATGTGAAATTGTGAAGTCACACGTCTGCGCAGATAAACCACAGGCGTTGGACCAGTTGGAAGTCAACATTCGTCGCGTTATTACCGACATACGGCCCCAGTAGCTCGATAAAGTGGTCGAAAATTAGAGCTTCATTCGAGCCAGCCGTGGCGCCATTATGCCCGAAATCATGTTTAAGCACTAATGGCATAAGGATATCTTTTAAACAAAGCCAATACCATGGCAATGAAATTTATTTTTACGTGTTTTATTTTATTTTAAAAACCAAACCTCTAAAAAAGATATACACTTGATTACAAAGCTCATTGATATGATATAACCCTAAAGGAAGAAGTTTCACCAATTTTTGTCAAGCCTAGACGTATACCTTACGCTCTTAAAAATAAAGTTGATGATGAAATAGTACGACACTGCGAACAAGGGGTAATTACAGAAGTTGATAGCTCTGAGTGGGAAACACCTATGGTTCCTATTGTCAAACCAAATTATAGTATATGCTTATGTGCGGATTATAAAGTCACGTTAAATAAAGTGGCGAGGGACAATTAATACCCAATTCCGATCATAGAGGACATTCTGGTAGAGATGAACGGAGGTCAAATATTGTGCACACTTGACATCTGTCAAGCTTAAATGATGATGGACAAAGAGAGCGCTATGAAGCCAACATTAAGCACACACAAGGGTACGTTTAAAGTAAATAGACTTATGTTTGGCGTCAAGGTACCCCGAATTTATGGCAAAAATTTATGGATCGTTTGCTTCAAGGACAACTGGAGTGAAATGCTTTTTCGATGACATAATAATTCAACGACAGAAGACCAACTTCTTTCAAGACTACGCTTGGTATTACAAAAATTACAAACAAAAAAAAATTGAGACTCAATAAGGATAAATGTCATTTTCCAAGAGAGAATCGAATATTTGGGTCATACCATTGATAACAATGGACTGCACAAATAGAAACAAGGGGAACGATGTTGCTGGGATATTTTGAATCCAAAGTGGATTCAAAATATCCCAGCAACATCAACGAACTCCGGACATTTCTTGGAATGGCTAATTATTAGGTACACATACCGAATTTAGATTCAATATCCAGCCTTCTTAATAACCTACTCAAAAAGGGCATTCAATACGAATGGGCGCACAAATGTAAAATTAGAGTTTCAAGAAAATTAAACGGAAATCCTCAGTATGAGAGTTTTAATGCATTTTGACCCTGAGAAACCCTTGGTTCTCGCTACAGGTGATTCACCGTTTGGGCGTAGAGCAGATCTTTCGCATCGACTATTGGACGGATCAGAGGATAAACCATTAACTACCGTCAATACACACAAAACTTTGCCGGTGATGAGCACAATGAGACTCTTTCACTACGCACATTTTCTAACTGGTTTTGACTACACTATTGAATGCGGAACATCGGATGATCATAGCAATGCAGATATAAAGGTAAAGATTTCCGGTAGATACAGTAGCAAATAACCTAATTGACGTACATTGCGCATTTCAATTAAATCAAATAAACATAATTGCCGTCGACCGTATAAAAATAGCCGAAAAGACACTACTTGATGATGAATACAACCATTTATTGGAAGCTTTAAAATATGGAATTGACCATACAGGGCAGTTGCATTATACGAGTAAAAGGAACACGAGTGATGATTCCGGCAACCCTTAGACAACAGGTTTTAGAAGAACTACACACAGGACATCTTGGCATAATAAAAACGAAATTACTGGCGCGTGGATACGTATTCTAGAGAAATTTGGATCAAGTCAGAATACATAATTAAAAGCTGTAGAGAATGTAGATTGAAGCTAAGTCAACCTGCATTCGCAGTACTACACCATTGGGACTCACCATCCGACCCATGCCAAAGGATCCATGTCAATTTTGCTAGACCGATTAAGGGTTATTCCTTATTTATAATAGGGGGAAATTATAGAAACGAAAACAACCACAAGCTCATGGTGTATCTGCCAACTTAAAGAACTTTTCGTGACATTTGGATTCCCGCTTGCTTTAGTATCAGACAACGGCCGACAATCATTCCTCAGAGTAAGCGGGGTTCTTCACAAAACCATAGCCCTATAAACATCCGGCCACGAACGGACAGGCTAGGCGGAGCGTTACGTACAAACGGAATATTGGAAGGGTGCCTACGGAGAACGTCGAGTAGCAAGCACAAATAGAAGCCCATATATGACCTCATGTTTGGCAGGGAGATAAGAAACACCCTAAGTGATCATTTCAAGGTGAGGACGAGAGATGAAACACGACCGCCGACTGATGAGGTAACGGTACACTCATTTACTGTTGGGCAGAAAGTGCAAATACGCAGCTACACAAACGACCGAATGAAATGGGAATTCCGAACCGTTTTAAGGATATTAGGCCGATTTCACTATCTAATAGAAACTGCCTGATAAGGAACAGTAAAACACTTTTCGGAACTCGTCAACTAGACGATTTGGGACGGAGGTATTATATGTGGCCTCTTTGCTTCAAGTATTTATTTTAAATAGTGATTATGTCTTGTCATCAGGGTGTGTCACTGTCATATGAATAAATATATCGACTTAGAAAATGATTAGAATTATTTGATTCTATGACACATAATATAACATAATAGAGCCCATCTTTCCCGAACTTAGGGCATGCCACAATCCGAAGCGGAAGAAAAGACCCGTTATGGAGGAATGTTGGTAGAGACTGAGTGGCGGCCTTACTTTCCGTCTGACACATTGCAAGGTGTTCTCCGGACATGGATGCTTTGGGAAGTACCTCAGCTGTAAGGCCGGGAGGTAGCGCTCGGTAGCCACTATTGTGGTTACTGCCCCGATGATATTGGAGGAGTGCCTACTTTGGGCAGCACAGCGCCGTGATCACGTCAAATCAACGAAACCTCTGGTTTTCGCCGACGTCATCGTCTCCTTTTGCGAGGAAATAATTTTCGCAAAGAAGGCGGCGGAAAGGGGACAAGAAGATACAAATAGCTAAGTAAGTAGGTATAACCTGCTTCCCTACGTGCAACGATCTCCAGCTCCGGCTAGTATAGGGTGTGGCCTGCCGTCTGGGGGCGACGGACTTGGGGAGTCTGTAGTCTGAGTATGTATGGGCCCGAGCCTTCTTCCCATGGCGCATGGGGGTAGGCTACTGCCTAGCCTACCCCCATGGGAAGAAGGCTCGGGCCCATACATAGGGTGAGAGTTTATGTACCTATTATTGTTATCCTAAATATATAGCGAATAAAGTGTAACCGGGCCCTGTTGTGATGAATATGATGATTGACCATATCGATTGGTGTCACAAAAATACAGGTGTTATTCTTTTGCATTTGAGTTGGTTCGATACCCGGTTCAGACAAGTGAAAATTCGCTTGTCTGAACCGGCTAAAAAAATATTTGAAAATAGTTTATTGTTGAAAAAAAAAACGATTATTTAATTTAAGTAAATATTGATAACGTCAATATTCCGTTCCGGGGCCAGCTTCAACTTTTCACCTGTATAAGTAGGTACCTAGTACTTACTTATCGGGTAGGGTATATGATAACAATTATATACTACGCGAATGGGGTAAGTAGGTAAGTAAAACCAACAAATTGTTTTGCGCAATCGTTTTCAAATCTTTCCCAAATAATTCATTATTTGTTTGTAGGTATCGCATTGAGTGCTGCTTTATAGAAAATAATAATTTTAATTAAGTACATCATACGATAAAAAGATATCGACCGCGAACGTACGACAGGTACTACATATAAGTAAAAGGTTTATTTATCATACCTACGCTTCTAAAAACAAGTAGTTATGTAGATATTATTTAATCAAAGATACCTTTCATATATAGGTATTTTGAAAACAGGTGTGATGTTGTTTTATGTTTAGGTACGTACTTAGATAATAACAGTAAAGGCAAATTAAATGTGGGTTACAAGTGACAACAAATTGAAATGTGTCAACACATTTTTGCTGCGCCCTCTCCGGATGCAGAGAAGGGTTCGTCGTGTCGTTGTCCTACGCGCACAGCGGCCGCGCAGGCCCTTCTTCCGCCCGCGCCCGGCCACTCTGGGCGGAAAACCTTTGGTTGCTGATAGCAGACAGTCGCGCACCGCTCGCTACCACCGCGACACTCATTGATCGGTCTTCACACTGATACTGTGTCTAACTCGGTCATTGAAACTGTGTTGTGCCTGCGAAATTATTAAAACAATACAACATGTCCTTCGATAAAGACGAACTCCGTGATGAGTAAGTATCGCTAACTCGCATCTTTTCAGTGTTTCTAGGTACTAATTACTGTCACTCGCCACAACTAGGTGAATCGATGACTGGGTATACCAAATCCTTACACCGAGATATTATATTTTGTCTTATTCGTTGTTGTGGCTGGCAATGGATTTGCTGAAGTTCACAATCCAATTCCTCCGATATTTCAATCTTATTGAAAATTACTAGGATGAAATCTGTTATCGTAAGTAAACGAAACACAGGGAAGGAAAAGTTGAGGTAAGTTTTAATCGTTGGCAGATTGTTGCTTGTTTAAAAAATTTATTAATCATTTAAGTATAATATGGTAAAGTAAAACAAGGAGGCGTTCCTGAATAGCGCGAATATGAAGTTGCTTTGCAGATTGTTGCTTCAGTAAACACAGAATCACTTACTTACTTTTCCTTTCTGTTGTACAATAACAGCTAAGTAGGTACCTAATCTTTTACAGCGTTAACATACTCTGCTGAAAAGACGACACGGCCATAACCCAAGTAGATTGGGTTACGGCTTATGGGTCTTCAGTGGTGTTGGTACAATAGCTATGATAAATCAATGTTTTCATTGGTGAGGCGTATAATCGTTCATGTTGTGTTGTTCACGCTGGATGAAGCGCGTTTATTGCTTGTAAACAATACCAAACGATTGTCAGGTAGGTAAGTAGTCACACCAAGTCTTCAATATACTTTAATAAATCATTTTTTTAATTACAGATAATATTTTACGTAGGTATAGCACATATTTAACAGACGACTTAACAGAACCTCTACCAGGTTCTGGTAAGTCTTCTGTTAAATAAGTACGGTCTGCTAAACTAGATATATTCTAAAACTTGAAGCGATTTAAAAAAAAATCTTGACCTGCTATATTTTGACCTGATTATTCAACTTCTTGATAACAGCTGGTAATCCACAGTTTTGATAAAAACAGCTGTTACAAGTTACAACTGAAATGCCACCAATATTTTTTTATCTTATCTTACATAATGTGATTGGGGATGACTAATAATCCCTCTATAAAATAAGCTATAGCTAAGTATACCTACTTACAGTTGATAATCCACAGTTTTGATAAAAAGTGCTTTATACAGCTGTTACAATTTACAACTGAAATGCCACCAATAAATTATCTTATCTTACCTAATGCGCTTGGGGATGACTTATAATCCCTTTTTAAATTAGCTATCGCTAAGTGTGACTGCAACTAGCCACCGTTAGCGTTTCCTCAATTAGGCTATTAGGTATTATAATAATCAATATAATTGGATTACCCCAGGTATCTTCGATAAATGCTCGTGCAGACTAACGCGATATCGACAGGCTGTAATATGCCTGTCACGCCCGCGATATCGCCCTAGCCTGCACGAGCCTTTATCCAATTACCCAAGATTACATTATTATTACTCTGACAGATGTGACACATCACATCTTCTGTTAGAGTGCCTAAGTAGATACGTTACCTAACTTTAACAAAGGGTCTCTTTATAAAAACTTTGTGACATACACAAGATTACAGGGTGACTCATGGTGCGGGCTCTCTAATTTAACAGCAGATCCAGGTAGTGTACACGTCGTAGCCACCCCCTTAGCTGGTTCTTGCGAGTGTGATCCGTGCCTTATTTCTATTCGTTGGGTAACCAACCGCGGTCCAGCCCAGGGGTTGGCGTCATAAGCCACAGACAGACGTGCTTACCTACTTAGGTTGCACGACAGCTGTTAGCTACTTAAACAGGCTTTCCACCGAAAGGCAAGATATAAATATGTCCTGGGTGGACTGAGGCTAAGACACAAAGAAGTAGTGATGGCTTATGAATATGATGAAACGCTACCTACCGGACTGACCTTCCAGATAACTGACACAAAACAACAAAACGCTAAACACGTCAGAGGAGCTGGATATTGCGCGAATGCAGTGAGACCAGGTGGGGCAATTGCGTAACACACATAAAATGACAATTGATCGCAATAGGTTTCATTTTGACAATTCATCCAAGTCCATTGCATTATTTACGGTCTTGAGCAGACGAATTTTTCAAACCTATGAAGCAATGGATTAGCAATATGCTTCAAAACTCTCGGATTGTGATTCAAACTGTGTTACGCAATTAGGGTGCAGAATTTTGCTTATCTGTTAACCCAAATGCATTATTACGTTTATTGTGTTAGTATTTTTAGGTGCCTACTTACAGTACTTACTACATGGATGTTAGGTATATTTTCTAAGAGCTTGTGTCCAAGGAGATAGTGTCCTCCACTCTTCAGATTTGTCGTGAAAATTTTTGGCATCAATTTTAGCCCGCTCATACTAAATACTTTATTTGCATTCCACTATGTGTACTTAGCAGTGGCGGTACCTTCATATAAGCCCAAAAGCCTTACTAAAATGCTTGATAGAGAATTTATTGTACCTAACCAGTAGTTTATGAGAAAATTGCGATGATACATACGTAGATACGTAGGTACCTACATACTCAGTCGAAAACTGAACTTTCTTTTTTTGAAATCGGTTAAAATTTTATTGGGCTTGCGTTATTTTGAAACCCTAGGCACGCCACTGGTACTTAGGTGGTAACTTAAAATTCATCGTCATCATCATTCATCATTTCAGCCGAAAGACGTCCACTGCTGGACATAGGCCTCCCCCAAGCACCGCCACTTCGACCGGTTTTGTGCTTCCCGCACCCAGCGGATTCCTGCGGCCTTCACAAGGTCATCGATCCACCTTGTAGGAGGCCTTCCAACGCTACGTCTTCCGCTACGCGGTCGCCACTCTAGAACCTTTCCGCCCCATCGGCTATCTGTTCTGCGAGCAATGTGCCCTACCCACTGCCACTTAAGTTTGGCAATTCTTCGGGCTATGTCGGTAACCTTGGTTCGCCTGCGGATCTCTTCATTTCTGATTCGATCACGTAGGGAAACTCCAAGCATAGCTCTCTCCATTGCCCTTTGAGTGACTTTTACCCTTTTAATAAGGCCCATTGATGCGACCACGTTTCAGTGCCATAGGTCATCACTGGCAACACGCACTGGTCAAAGACTTTCGTCTTGAGACACTGCGGTATGTGCGGATTACTTAAAATTATAAGTGATAAATGTGGACCCTGTCAGGCATAGCGTGATAGTAGGAGAGAGGAAGCTTTGAAAGACTTAGCTTAGCAGTCTTCTGAACCAAATCTAATATTAGGTAGGTACTATACATAAAATAATAATCTACTGTACAGGTTAGCACTTATATTTTGTCGTTTAAATATTCGTTTGTAGGTACTATTATAGCATAGTTTTTTTATGAATATATAAATTCTTTCTTTCTTTTTTGTTCTTTCTGGTAGTTTGTTATAACACTTCTCATCAGAAAAATCGAAACACCTTGCAAGTTTGTTTTGTAAGGATTATCAGAAAAATGTGTATATTTAGGAATATATGTCAAATACCGTTCAAATAGTGAATAAATTGAGGTTTTCAAATCCTAATGATACCTAATGTTCTAAATTCAAATTAAATTTTCATAGGTTTCGTATTTTGTTTAACAAGTCGTTTTTACCCAATACGGAGTATGAAGGAAATTGATTAAACGTAAATGAAAAAAAAAGCTAAGAAACGTTTATTTAATATCTTTTGGGAATACTAATTATTAAATAAACGTTTCTTAGCTTTTTCCTTCTCCGAGCTCTTATTACTGATTCATCTCTTATTCATCGATCGGATGAGAGTCACGATCAAATGTTTTCCATTTCTCTTGGATTGCATTTTGCAGCTGGCTAAGTGTTTCTGGGGTAGGATCTCTTGCACGAATTCGTCTCTTTAATTCATCCCCTAGATGTTCAATTGGATTCATGTCCGGGCTTCTTGCTGGCCATTCCATAATGGAGATATCGACTTCGGTAACATAATCTCGTACGACGCTCGCGGTGTGAGCCCTAGCATTGTCGTGCATGAAAATGAAACCGTTACCAATAAAATGTGCACTGTTTAGTGCAGGCAGACGTGGCCCAGACACAAAGGCAAACTCTGCCTAACCGTTGGCGCTGATTCCTCCCCAAACCGTCCACGAACCGCCACCATAGCTGACCTTTTCTTCAATGCAGCATTGTGCAAAGCGTTCTCCATCTCTTCTGTAGACTTTGTTCCTACCATCGTTACCATACATCATAATTTTACACTCATCAGAAAAGAGTACTTTGTTCCACTGGTGGTATGACCAATTTAGGTGCTCACGTGCAAAGTTAAGGCGCGCTCTTCGATGGTCTGCAGTTAATTTCGGCCCATTTGCTGGCCTGTGCAGAAGAAGGTTGAAGGAACGTGGACTGGTACCGACCAGTCCACGTTCCTTCAACCTTCTTCTAATTGTAGAGTCACAGCCACCCTACGTACAACATGAAGCTGCTGCTGCAGTTGAAAAGCATTAAGGCGTCGATTTCGTAAAGAAGTTGTTAAAATAAATTGATCATCTCGCTCAGAAGTGACCCGATTCCTGCCAGATCCTGAACAGCGCGTGAACAAACCAGTCTCCCGATAGCGTTTGTAGACTCTATGAACAGAAGACAAGCTTAGATGCAATCTTTCAGTCACAAGACGCTGACTAAGCCCATGTAGAAGTACCCATATTTAGAAAAAAAAAAATTCAGATGTCACAAAGTCACAGTACACACATAGTAAACAGAACACAGAGCAAAAAGTTTTAAGATAAGCGCAAATTTTTAGTTTTCAAAGGTGACATGTACTCCAACTCTAGGTAAACACACATTTGTCTCAAAACAGTGAATCATTTCATTTATAGAAACAAATTAAATTCTAATTTTGAATTTAGAATTTTCGCTTATCACTGTAATGGCCAAACTGTCAGCTATACAATCATGTGATTTTTTTCATGGAATGAAAACTCTTTTGTGTTAAATTAGGATAGAAACCATATAAACGGAAGTGTTTCGATTTTTCTGATGAGAAGTGTATTTTTATGGGCATTGTTTAAGGACTTGTAGAAGTTGTAGAACGTATTTTTAGCTGAGAAGTTGGAGGGTTTAATCTTGATTTATGTTGGAGTGTGTAACGGGACTGTGTATGTCTTCGCGTTTTGTATAAAATTCTTGATACTTACGAACAAATTCGTAGGTTTCTAATATGCATTTACTGGGGAGGGTTAAAATGTTATAATTTTGGAAGTGAGGTTTGCAGTTGTAAGTTTGATCGATGTTTACTATGATTCTTACCATAGATATCCGATTCTTACTTCTGTCTTCTGAAGGCTGAAGAGTGTTGACGCATCTGTGCTATTTCGTCAAACTGTAACGCTGCCGCGCCGTAGCTCAGCCATGCATAAGCATACGCATAGTAGGTAGGTGGTGAGCGCTATTTGAAGATTGGTGGTTTTTTAAATAATTTAATAGATATGAAGGTACTGAGATAAAAACCATACAAATTGGGGACTGGGGAGGATATTGAAAGCGGTTTTTATCATCGAATGTTGGAATACATTTTCGATCCACGTTGCTACGCCTTGGAACTTCGCTAAGTTAGTGTACTCTATAACGCGATGTCCATTACAGTGTTAAACTTTGATCATCTGGTACCGAAGCTAGTTTGGTAGAGATACAGTTTATTCGGTCATTAGAACAATATTTCGTTCCAATCGGTCATTAAAGTGGTCTACTGGGAGGTGTGAAAAGAGGGTTTCCAAAATCTACGGTCACAATAATTAATTATTTGGACGCGAAACCGCTGCGTAGCTACCTACTTACCATTGTAGAGCATTGTTGGCAAGTAAAGGGTTTTCCAATAACTTGGCTGTACCTACTGTACCTAAAGGTTGTCTGCAAACGCGAACCTCCCCACCCAACTTCCTAACCATCATGCAGACTGGCAGAAAGAATAATAAAATATTCTGGTTGCATTCATCACTTTCAAAATTGTAAATGCGGCACTTGTTTTTAAAATAAAACAGTTATGTGATAGACGCGTAAAAGTGAACACGTCCTCTTGGAATAGATAGCTAAAATTCAGTACCACAGGACAGCAGAAAGTCAAGCTAGTGCAAAGTGAAGTGCTACTAACAGTCTTAAGCCTTATTTATTAACATACCTACGTTTTATTTTTAATAAAGTAGGTATGTATGTTTAGGTTACCTAAGTCGCCGAAAATTAATGTTTTTTAAAATTTTATTTCGTACTAGCTGTGACCGAATCTTCGAAATCAAACTATGAAATTATCAATATAATATTCTTATGATTTCTTTTGTAAGTACTTATCTGTGTATCCTTTGTTGGAGATCCCAAATAAATAACTATCTTAAAAACTTGTTTTAATCAAGAAAATGCTACTCTGTAAACAATGTTGGAGAGGTTCCTTGCTCCTCGAAAGAACTCCTATATACCCCACCTCTGATCTCAAACCCTAAGAAAGTTGTTATGATTTTTAAACTAATAAATTAATAATTATTTAACATTGTATTCTTTAGGAACACCACATCAATTATTATTATCTTACATTATCACCACTTTCATTTAAAAGCAGTATTATTTCAATCTGACTTCAGCGTGAGAAAGAGATGGAGCTATAAGTACTATATAGCTCCATCACTTTCCCACTGTGAAGTTATAATAATAGTGCTTTATGAGGTGATGGTTACCCCCAGGGGAGCGCGATTTCTTTAACATTACCTATATTCATTGTTTAGGCATTTAGGTATTTAAGTTCTGTTTACGTTTTTTAGGGTTCCGTAGTAAACAAGAAACCCTTATAGTTTCGCCATCCGTCTGTCTGTCTGTCTGTCTGCCTGTCTGTCTGTCTGTCTGTCTGTCTGACCCCGCTGTAGCTCAGAGACGCTTAAGGCTCCTTCAAACAGGCGCGACACGCGACGCGACACAAAGGCACCGCGTGTAGCACTACAAGCGGTGCCTTTGTGTCGCGTCGCGAGTCGCGCTTGTGTGTAAAGGCTCCTGGCGCGACTTGTCACGCGACGCGTCGCGACACAAAGGCACCGCTTGTAGCGCTACACGCGGTGTCTTTGTGTCGCGTCGCGTCGCGCGACAAGTCGCGCCAGTATGTAGGAGCCTTAAGAGTCTTTAGTACTAGAAAGCTGTAATTTGGCATAGGTATACATATTAATCACACCGACAAAGTGCTAAAATAAAGCCTTGAAAAAAAATTACACGTAATGTGCGGATGATATTTTTTTTCCTCTGCCGCATGCCACACCATGCGGCAGAGGAAAAAAAATATCATCGTTGGATAGGCCGTTCAAAAATATTGTAGGTCTGTGAACACCACTTTTCGATTCAAGGATCCACTTGCGTAATATTACTAATTTTTGTTAGAGTCAAGTGTCCCCCCCCCCCCCTGCCTGCTAAATGGTTGTTTACATACCCCACCTCTGATCTCAAACCCTAAGAAAGTTGTTATGATTTTTAAACTAATAAATTAATAATTATCTAACATTGTATTCTTTAGGAACACCACATCAATTATTATTATCTTACATTATCACCACTTTCATTTAAAATGCTCAGAGGGGGGTAACCATCACCTCATAAAGCAGTATTATTTCAATATGACTTCAGCGTGAGAAAGAGATGGAGCTATAAGTCCTATATAGCTCCATCACTTTTCCACTGTGAAGTTATATTATAATAATAGTGCTATATGAGGTGATGGTTACCCCCAGGGGAGCGCGATTTCTTTAACATTATATTCATTGTTTAGGCGTTTTAGGCATTTAGGTATTTGGGTGGGGCTCACAAAGTTTGTACCATAACACACTGGAGAGAATAACACACAATGTGACATGCAACACACTGGAAAATATTGTAACACACTAGAACTTTGTAAAGGCAGGTCTACATTGTACAAAAAATATTATTATTATTAGGTTAATAAATTAAATTAATAGGTACATATTATGTGACTTCTATTAAGACACGTAATCTATAAGAAAGTTGTGTTAGTTACACTATTTTTAACTCAAAAACGGCTGAACCGATTTGGTTGAAAATTGGTGGGGAGGTAGCTTAGACCCAGGAGACGGACATAGGATTTTTTATCCTCTTTATTATGTAGGTAGGTAGGTAGGCAGGGTAAGTATATAGGGGCAGGGTAAGTATGTAGGTAGGGAGGTAGGTAGGGTAGGTAGGTATGTAGGGATAGATAAGTAGAGTAAGTATGTAGGTAGGTAGATAGGTTAGTAGGGTAGGTAAGTATGTAGGGGTAGGGTAGGTAGAGTAAGTATGTAGGTAGGTAGGTAGGGTAGATAAGTATGTAGAGGTAGGATAGGTAAGTATGTAGGGGTAGGGTAAGTAGAATAAGTATGTAGTAGTGGGTAGGATAGGTAGTAATTATGTAGGTAGGTAGGTAGAGTAGATAAGTGTGTAGAGGTAGGGTAGGTAAGTATGTAGGGGTAGGGTAAGTAGAATAAGTATGTAGTAGTGGGTAGGATAGGTAGAGTAATTATGTAAGTAGGTAGGTAGAGTAGATAAGCATGTAGAGGCAGAGTAGATAAGTATGTAGATTTAGCGTAGGTAAGTATGTAGGGTAAGTAGAATAAGTATGTAGTAGTAAGTAGGATAGGTAGAGTAATTATGTAGGTAGGTAGGTAGAGTAGGTAAGTATTGTAGGGGTACGATAAAAGGGGTAGATATAAAAGCGACATAAATTGTAACATTATTTATTTAGCTTTCATGTCAATCTCAGACATTCAGAATACTAAAGTAGAGGAACTTTGTTCACTTAACGAAAAAAATATTAAAATATTATAACACAATAGTTATCAAAATGCTATTAAAGTATGTAAACAAAAAACATAATACTTAATTATAAATTGTAACCTGAATAAAAATTAAAATCAGTCAGCATTGTTGTATTAAATCAAAATTAGAAACAAAAATAATTATAATTAACAAAACAAAAATTAATAACAAAATCTACTTATTTATAATATTAGGATCAGATTCGTGCATTAGGTGAAATAAATGTGGTCATCATTATCACTGAACGTGTACTCCTTAGAGTCAAAAGTTAAATTAACTTTTTTTACAATGCACACAGCTGGCACTTCATCTCTATCAATTTTCTTTGTAAAGATGAATTTAAGTTTAGGTTTTTTAATAGTCTTCAAAAATCGAATAGTGTATTTAATTTCCTGTTTTTTAATTATATCCAAATTCTCAACAAATCCTACATAATAAACCCATGCCTTTTTTTCATAGTATCTTACTAAGACACTGTCATTAACATTTATACTTATATCTATGCCTTCGCCCATTATGGCATTTGGTTCTTCAGTCTCATTATTTGTTTCTATACTTTGGTTATTTATAATTATATCACAGGCATCTATTTTATCTTCGTCAGTCTTATTTTTCTGGGTATTTGCGTTTTGGCTAAATTCGGTAGTTAAGTTGGTTGTCACATCACATTTATAGTATTTCTGTTCTTTAACTTTTTCAGTATTTTTTTCACAATCTAGTATTTTTTCTGTCGGATCCAGGTTCTTATTGCACAACTGCATTATATCATAATTTGTTTCTATGTTTTGTATCCCCTGTTTTATTTTCATCATTTTGTTATTCTGTTTCAAGTTACATTTTCCTGATGTACTTGGTATAGGGTCATCATAAATATTTATTGTATTTTCCTTATCACTTCACTTAAGGTTGAAAATAAATTAAAGTGTTTGTCCACTATTTTTCCAAGTGAAAAGTAGTTGTGTAAATCAATATGGGCTTGATTTTCCGGCGTTATTCTGATATCTGATAAAATCGTTACTTTTGAGGTTGGAGCAGCTATTTTATCTGTTTCTTTGTCTTCCATTTTGTAGTTTTTAGTTAATACTTTCATTTCTTCTGGGTCTAGTGCATCAGAATCGATGTTTTCCTCACCTTCCCATAAGCTGTCATCCGATTCGGCATAAGTTACCTCACTATCTGTGCTGGTATCAGTATCGTCAGGCTGTACTTTGAACTTTTTCAAATGTCTCGAACGATTTTGGGACGTTTTCATTTTCTTTAAATTGCTTATTTCTTTTCTGTTTTTCTTTCTATCTATTGAATCTTTAAAATTATTTTGGCGTTTTAAATTTTTGAGAATAGTCTGTTTTTGAATGATTGTTAAATTATGTTCTAATATGTCTAAACAGTGACAATATCCAGGATTTAATACTTTATTACAAAAGCAACTTAAAGTGCGATAAATTATTTGTTTTCTGACTGAGAGTTTCTAAGTTGATGGAGAGCCATAGTACCAAGAACAGGATGTAGCTGTATATTGACATTTTCTAGAATTTCTGGCACATAAAAAAGTCTAATTTTTGAATCAGTCTCGTTTAATAATCGATATGCTGACTCTGCATCAGTTATGTCAGATCCGTAGCAGACTAACGAATCCAATTTTCTCTTTATCGCACCACCAATGCCATCTGCAGCACCCTTTCCATGTGCAGATTCAAAGAAATTCCACGTTGAGAAGGGGAATCCTAGATCTTTAGTAAGTTTAGAGAACAAGTAAAAGTTTTTTTTTTGTTTATATTGTACAGTGGGTCCATCTGAGAAAAAATGTATTGCATGTACTATTGGCAAAACTTAAGCATGCTCACTTTAGAAAATATTTCTGCGGCAAGCGCAGCTAGTGACAAACCACACCCCTTCCTGGTTTCGTCCAATTAGAGACAATATGAATTTGTGTGAGTATAGGGCGTGTAACAAAAAATATAAATATGTGTGGTATGTTGGTTACTCACTGCACGAGCCGGTATTATTCGCGCGAGCCGAGGGCGAGCGAGCGCGATAAGGGAATCGAGTGTGTGCGCGTTTCATACGACGGTTTTCAACTTGAGAGGAAAAAAAGAGACTGGTATTGTTATTAGTTTCGTACGCCGCTAGGTATTTCTCTCTAGATTTTGCAGGCAACAGGCTGTCACTAGCGTTTCGTGCCTAGATTAGTATTTCCGGGGGGTTAAATCTACGCGTTGCTCTTCGCTCTTCTTTCCTAATTGAAGTCAACATTTTTGATAATAATTAACCACACAATGAAAACGTTAACAAGTATTTCTGGAAAATACCGCGCTTGTTTTGTTTATCCCGCGCGCCGCAGGTGTAAATAAAGGCGCTGGAAAAACCGCTAAACAGCCTATATAAAAAATATAATAAACAAAATAATGTTTTGAATAAGCAAATTAAGGTTAATATGTAGTGAAAAATATATAATTTTATGAAATGATGATAATTTTGATGATTGATTTATCTGATGTAACGAATTTTTTTTTCTCAAAAATATTCATTGTTTTTGGACAAAAACTGCGTATATTGAAAAAAGAAATGTAAAGTAAAAATACTACTATATAATAAGCTGAATTTCTGAGTCACTTTACAAGCAAGTGTGTTGAAGAAATATTTCGTAATTTTTTGCGACCGTATTTTATGGCCGTTCTATAAAGCCGATCTATTGTTTAACCAGATGTTCTGACGTTCCCACTGAATAACAATGGTGCTTAGATAATGAACTTATTTTTATTGCAGTTGCAAAAGTTGCGACAGCAATAATAAAAAAATCTGATAACATTGTATAAACTGCGCCAAGTAATGGTTCAAATACTACTGTAAGTAATTTTGCTATTTTAATCAAAACAGCAATAAAAGAAAGAGATAGCAAATGACAATTTCTAACAAAACTACGTAACTTGCTTCGTTTTAGGGTTCCGTAGTCAACAAGGAACTCTTATAGTTTCGCCATGACCGGTGACCGTCTGTCTGTCTGTCTGTCCCCGGCTTAGCTCACAGACTCTTACTAGAAAGCTGTAATTTGGCAAAGTGGTAAACAAAAATGCTAAATAAAGTTTTTTTAGGGTACGCGTATAGCAATACCAATAATACATTTTCTAAACCAAACGTAAGATATTAGTACGAAATTACTTCTTGTCAACAATAACAATTCATAAAGCGCTCTCGCTGGCCGTGCCCATTAAAAAAATGTCTTACAAACAAGTGAGCATAGCACGCGCCTAGTGTGACTGTCACACACACTATACATAATTACATTAATACAAACACGGCTAAAATACGCTTCATGCATCCCATTGGCCAAAACGCTTGCATCGGGCGATCGAGTCGTGAGCCGTGCTATACGATTATCGCCTTAGAGGTGAGCATGCGGAAGATTGGCCGATAGTACGTTAGGAAATTCCTCTCTAATCAAATGTAAAACCGGAGACAGATGGGCCCAAATAGCTTCTGGTCCATGGTTGTTACAAGGTGAAATGGAGGCAAATGACATTGGGTCTCTGCCTTTGCTGTACATAAGGCCAGTATGTAGCGTAAATTGTTCACGTGAGGAACCGAAGTGCATGATTGAATTTCGGTACTTAATTTGCACGAATAATTTTCGGAAAAGTCTATGTGAACGGCTACTGATTCATCATCGAGATTTATAATACAGCGTTGATATTGTGTATATTGGTGTCTTATATTATATGCGTGTGTCTTAAACTGTTTTAATTCGTTTGTAAATGATTCTAAAAGATGTTGTAGTGTCAATTTTTTTTCCTCTAACCATTTTTTTAGTCACTTTTTTTTAAACCATCACTATTCTTGTCATCATATTCATGATTTTTTAGAATCCATTCTGACCAGGAAACGCTATCATGTATATTTTGCCCATTAAGATTAAATTTAACAACTTTGTTGCGGCATTCTTGACATTCGCCATAGGCACATTCTATTTTTTTTTCGTCACATACAACCATTGACAAAATCATTAAGTGACTTGGTTTCAATTATATCCATAGACTTGAGTTTCATCGCCTTCATCGCTAAGTTTTCATGCCTTCTGCATGCACAAGTATCACGTGAGTTAAGTTTTGGGGGCAATATGTAAAACGGTCTATAGCGTTTAAATGTAGCAAATAAAATTTTGCCACCTTCTAACTTATATTTTTTATATAGGTGTTTTAAGGTTCCTAATAAATATCGTCTTTGTCTTGTTTGTTTTTTCAGTGTTTTAATCTCTTTTTTCTCTGCTGTTGCGACGCTGTTATCGTCTCTTTCAAAAAAGTTCGACAAATGATTCAGTAACAAAAAGTTCTTTTTTTTTACTTGAATTTGACGTATTTTTTCTTTAAGACCAAAGTATGAACTCATTTTAGTTTTCATTTTGTATTTTTTGACAAGATCACTACAGACTATATTTTTAAGTACTTTTTTATCAGAATTTTTATCAAAGTTTTCGTATCGTTCCTTTATTGTATCTACTAAAACATTGTGTTCTAATAATCGTTTCTTTACTTTTTGTTTTTCTTCAAATGAAATTTGTGGCAAATTTTCCTCTATAAACATTTTTGCCCTGGTGCATGGAGTGCGTTCTAGTTTTTCATCATTAGAACTCGGTGTTTGTTGTAATTTTTGTATCAGATCATTTTTCTCGTGCAATAAGTCGAGTAGTTCTTTATTTTTCTTTAAGTATCTATTAAGTTTTTTTTTTAAATTATATACTTTCCTTTTAATTAAGTCGTTATCCACTTTAAGATAAGCATTTTCTTTTATTAACCTGTAATTCAATCTTTCTGCACACTTTTCTTTCTTTTTTTTTTGTTGTTAGTTGTTTACCAAATACTCTTCAACATCTTTTTTCTTTTTCTTATTTTCTCTCCATTGTCTTCGTAGTTCTTCCCGCTCTTCTGGTCCGAAATCTCCTATTCTTTTTCTAGTTTTGTTAGTCCTATCTGCATTTCTTCGTTGTATTTCTTTAAATTTATTTGGGTTTTCATTTTTCATCTTCTCGCGATAGCGTTTTTGCCGTTCGGCTGCGCTCAAAGGCATCTGTGTACAAAATAAGTTTTAACTGTAAATATATTTTGTGATAGAAAGAAAAAGAAGCTCTTGAACAAAGTACATAATATTTTATAGTTTTATGGTGTTTCTATAATAATAATAATAATACCAGCCTATTATTGTCCCACTGCAGGGCAAAGGCCTCTTCTCATACAGAAGAATAAAGAAATAAAATAATTTAATATTATTTGTACAAACGCTTGATTTCATTTAATACGAAAAGTACACATGAATTTTTTCTATAGCAAAATAAACATTATAACCAAGGAAAGTATTATAACTACTGTTTATTACTGAAAAATAATTAAGTATGAAATTGTTGAAAAAAAATTAATGCCTAATGTTTACTTTCGGGTAACAGTATGTTGTGAACCAAGCTTAATATTATCCAGTGTGTTACGTAACACAACATGTAACACACCATAACACACTAGACCAAACACACCAGAAGATTCTTGGGTTCACTTGAACATAGCAGCTACAACTTCAAAGATATTTCAGAAATAAACCCTTAATGTACAAGGTAAAAACTATTATTTAACATATTAACTAATATAATAACGAATTATAAACACGTACCTTGAAAATTCTGCATTTAAAATCCAATATTTTTCACGACCAAAACGAACACCACAAATCACCTCACGTATGTTACGAAACTAAAATGGCTGACATAAAATTGACATATCATTGACGTTGCCCTAGAGTGTTGCCACCCATTAAAAGTGGTTCTAGTGTGGTTGTCGCTAAAATAAAAAAGTTACCACGTAACACATCTATTATAACACACTGGAAAATTAATTGGGACAAATTTTAAAATTAATAGTTTTATAAGAAAATATATAATTGCGAGGGATTTTTAGACAAAATGCATTACATGAACTCCCGTATTAACTACGACGGCAATCAGAAATTACATAAACCGAATACATATTTTGTTATGATACTATAATTGTCGAAACACTGCACTGGGACATTTTAGTTTTGTATGGAGCAAAAAAATATATAAAAGTTTCGTAAACGAAATTATTTAGTAAACTAAATATTTTTTATTTTTATTTGCAACCATGTATTTCTGACGTTTTCATATTATAATAATAAATTAAATTCTAAGGTATTCAATATGTAAATAATACTAAATATGTGCGGTAAACAGGCGACCGAAATATTATTTCAAAAAGTACAATTTTCTTGAGCCACACCCATTTAAGTTCTGTTTACGTTTTTTAGGGTTCCGTAGTAAACAAGAAACCCTTATAGTTTCGCCATCCGTCTGTTTGTCTGCCTGTCTGTCTGTCTGTCTGACCCCGCTGCACGCGCTGTAGCTCAGAGACGCTTAAGGCTCCTTCAAACAGGCGCGACACGCGACGCGACACAAAGGCACCGTAGCACTACAAGCGGTGCCTTTGTGTCGCGTCGCGAGTCGCGCTTGTGTGTAAAGGCTCCTGGCGCGACTTGTCACGCGACGCGTCGCGACACAAAGGCACCGCTTCTACACGCGGTGTCTTAGTGTCGCGTCGCGTCGCGCGACAAGTCGCGCCAGTATGTAGGAGCCTTAACAGTCTTTAGTACAAGAAAACTGTAATTTGGCATAGGTATACATATTAATCACACCGACAAAGTGCTAAAAAATAAAACCTTGAAAAAAAATTACACGTAATGTGCGGATGATATTTTTTTTCCTCTACCGCATGGTGTGGGGTATCGTTGGATAGGCCGTTCAAAAATATTGTAGGTCTGTGAACACCACTTTTCGATTCAAGGATCCACTTGCGTAATATTACTAATTTTTGTTAGAGTCAAGTGTCCCCCCCCCCCTGCCTGCTAAATGGTTGTTTATGGAGATGTGAAAAAAATCATGGCAGTAGTACATTTAATGAAATTAAAAGGAAAACCATCACGGGTAAGTAGGCTTTACAAGTTAACGAGATATACTCGACCAACTTAAATTTGCAGTTGGAGAATTGAGCGTGGCATATATCGAAGTATGGGAGAACAGGTTTTTCAACTACAATGTTAAGTTTGTTTTTGGAATAAAATCGTCCCAAGTAATTCTAACTACGGAACCCTTTATTGTGCGTGGTCTGACATGCACTTGGCCGGTTTTTATGTTGCATTTTTTTTGTTTTGTTGATATATTAGCGTGTGCTAGCTAACAAGATAGTGGCGCCGATTCCCTTGTTCACAAACTAAATTAAATTTAAGTTCAGTGCATCTTTTTCTTTCTATTTCATTAAGAAAAGGACAGAAGATAAATTTTAGTTCAGTCCTGTCAAATTAATCAGCGCTTGACGTAAATTGACGTAATTTTAGTAGGCAAGTTTTTAATCACGTCTAAACTTGTATGGAGTATTGACAGGCGCTGATTAATTTAACAGGACTAAACTAAAATTTATCTTCTGTCCTTTTCTTAATGAAATAGAAAGAAAAAGATGCACTGAACTTAAATTTAGTTTAGTTTGTGAACAAGGGAATCGGCACCAATGGCAAGTAATTTAATTTAATGTTTTGTGTTTCGTAGTATTAATTACTTTGCATACGATTTGTATAGAATCAAGTGTACATAACTAAACTGACAGATGTGCTGCTGGGGAGTTTGTTGCGCCACTTCTTCCCAGATAAAGCACTAGGAAGTGATGAAGGGCGGGCGTTTGGGAACGTCGAACGTCTTTTCGAACGTCAAAATTACATAAGACAGTCCGTCTTATGTAATTTTGACGTTCGAAAAGGGCGATTTATTCTCATAGGTTGAGAATAAATGACTTGATTTTGATTACTTTTGAAATAAAACAGACACAGTACCTTGTGGTATGGTTTATCACGTATATTCGTTAGTGTCATTTGGCGTCAAAAGATGTCGTTACATGTATGTACATTACGTAAATTCTTCTTGAACACTTTTTATGATTTTTATGAATCATATCTTTTTATAGATTGAAGCGGTTGCGATGAAACAAAAACTAAATACAAGTCCGAGTTACACACAATATTTGAGTAAGATAAAAGTTAACCAAATTGTTATTGTACTGTTTAAGTGATGCTGTAACAACTAATCGCTCACATTCAAACGGACAAAAATTCGAAAATGGTAGAAATGGCATCTGGTGGTTATTCTTTAACGCCCCAACAATTTCTTTTTAAATATTTTCAATGTACAGAAACGCCTCGTCTACAGATTTGTTAAATTATGTATAGATAAGTAGGATAGCGCCTGTACGTCGCGTCGCGTCGTCAGCGTCGTATCCTTCTCGTTAGCAATCTACTGAAAGAGCGCGTAGCTCTATATTATCTACCTACTTAAATAGCGTTATAGCGGTCATTTCGGTGAAGCTACAGCATCAGAGGTAATAATAAATGTTGGGCAAATCTGACTAGTGAGCATCATGTGTATTAAACTTCCCTACTTCAAAATTGGTGCCGACTTCGAAGTTTGAATGAGGTACGTTCGGCCCAGTTTTGGATGAATGTCTTAATTTGGATGAACGGATTATGTCGCTAAATACGATAATTTAGCTGATTGACTTAAACATTGAATGGAAAACCCTTGAGGTAGGTATAATGTTCCCACTGTTGGGACACAGACCTTTCTATGAGAGGGTGTGGGCCATAATCCGCCACGCGGGCCCAATGCGGGTTGGTGGATGTCACATGTCTTCGAATTATTGGTTCTAGGACATGCCGGTTTCCTCACGAGGTTTTCCTTCACCATTTTGAGAGCAGTGGGGATGAAATTAAATACATACATAATTTAAAGTGCCTACCTGGGTTCGAACTAACTCGTAAGTTCGAACTAACCGATATCACTGGGCCACCACTGCTGAAAAATTGTGATTTTTTTACCACGCATCTACCAAACGTATGTTGTAATAAGTGAACTGGGGATTTACCTTTGTTGACTATTACTGTAGGTACCTACCACCTAACCTGCGGCACATCACGTCTGCAAATTTGAACTGACGTCATCCTAGCGTTGGTCATAGAAGGGCAATATTTTATTCGTAAATTTTTGTGCAATTCGGAGGAAAGACAAGAATATAAGTAGCTGGTACATCTAATTATATTCTATAATAATAAATAGTATCTACTTATAAATTAAGTCGCTTTTCGTATCTGTCTGTGTGGCCGTTTAGTTCTTCTAAACACATAATGGATTTTAATACCGTTTTCCCCCTTTTAGATAATTTATTCCGAAAGTTTTATACTTATAAAAATAAAAATTATAAAAAATAACATTAAAGTAATTTCATTCAGACTAATTGTTGTCCATATTTTGTTAGTATTGCATTAATTATATTAATGCGCTGACAAGAGGCAAATGACCAAAGTGCTTAATTGTCTTACTTAATCGTTTTGAAAAAAAAAATGCCAAATCGGTATAGTTTGTGGTAGCGAAAAAATATTATGTTAATTTTGAACATATTTCTCAGAACTTAGTTGTTAAAAAAAAAACCAAAACAAGTTTTGAAAAAAAAATCGCGGTACAAATTAACGGTAAACTAACTTTTTACCTTGAGTTCCAATCCAAAATATCTGTATTAAATATCAACGTACGTTAGGTACGTATTTAACAAGAACGTCTTATTTGAATGTAGAACTTGGTTGTTTTTTTTATTTTCGATTACTCAACTCAATTTTGAGTAAATAGATAATTGCTTCATCGTTTGCAATAGATTACAAGCGTTGTGTCATCGCGCTTCTCTTTCTTTTCTATGCAGTCTGACATAGGTTAGGATTTCTATGCGGTTTATTTCTTGTCAGCGTCTTAAAACTTGTTAATCGTGACACGATCAATTAATGCGTTAGATAACATAAAATCCAAATAAATCATTGAAAACAAATCTAAATGAAAATAAAATTAAAGTAAATAATTGAAAAGCGCAGCGAATGCGTCGCGAACACGCCGCGGCTGCACTGCGAAGACGTCGCGGACGCGTGGCAAATTCGCAACGTTTTCGTCGCATGTTTGTAGCAAGTTTACGACATACAATACACTCAGTTACAATATGGATTCCGATGAGGAGTTACTGCTGTTGGTTTTGTTACTTCGAAGACGCCGGAGACGAAAACGAAAGCGTCGATGACTCTACTATTCGCGGCGATCTCGTTGCGCGTCTGCAACGAATTCGCTGCGCATGCGCCGCGTGTCCGTTGCGCGCCCGCTCCGCTATGAGGACGCTCGCAATCCGCTAGTATGATAAGGCCCTTAGGCTGACTTTTTGCGCATTATAGCGACAGGCGCGTTGCGTTGCCTGTCGCGCCCGCGATGTCGCGCTAGTTTGCACGAGCCTCTTATGTATGAATATTTAACTTAAATATACACAAGAATTTCAATGTTTTTGAATATCGCCATATTGAATTGCACCGTGCGAAGCACATGTAAATAAATCAAAACCTTCAGGGATTTGATTTAACCTATTTGAAATCGATCGGTTGGCCTATGTCGAAATACTTTTGTTAGGTTTGTCCCATCTATTACATAACTAGCTATAGATCTGTGGAGACTATAACGGTCTATGTTAATTTATAGCAGTCGAAAGTTTTCTACGGATCTGAAATATGGATGGCCTCGCTTACTAAACGACTCGTATTTCTCTTGATTACCACCCATTTATCTGAACCAATTAGATTCCGACGGAACCTCTATGGTTACTAAGTAGGTAGGTATACCAAGCCATCATCTTTAAATTGCTGAATCGCATAATATCCGTGAACAATTTAATAAATGCGTTCTACACAATTCCTTTACTGGGAATAATTTAAGTCTCTGTGGCAGTGACACAAATTATGATTCATTATACATCGAGGCATGTGCATCGAGAGCGCATATCGTTGTATTGTGAGTACATTCAATGGAACATTGTGTTTGGTACAAAGTTTTTTTTATAACAAGCAGAACAATATCGCAAAGTTGTGTAATAAAAGTTTTCGTGGATTCCCAGGCTGCTAAAGTGAACCGTTCAGCTACTGTCCTATTCGTCTTTGGAAAGTCGATCCAACAATACGTAGTAACCGCGGTGTGCTCGCGATAAGGTCTCGTGTGCTTTTCGTAATTTATTGTGAGGCAGTAAGTATCGGGATAACACCGTGTGAAATATTTATAATTTATTAAATAAGGTAAGTTAGTTATTTTTTACATGATTGCGTTTCTAACTTGACTCGTAATTTAGATTGTAATTAGATTATTGTAACTTTCATTTGCATCTAACTTGATGGTTATCTTAATACCTAACTAAGAGATAATATTGTACCTAACTACATTTTTTTTATTGCTAACTTGTATCCTAATTTAAATTTATCATAGAAAACAGTTTTAAATAATTTAAAATGGATGAATATTTTTTCGCCGTTACAAAACATTACTTCAAACAGTTACTGTTAACAGAGTTAACTCTTTCGACATCGATTAGTTGCTAACCTTGAATTAATTGTTTGCAAACAGATTGTATCAACGTAGTTTATTATCGCAACGCTCAAAAAATAACATCATGCGATAACCTTTGATAATATGATTGGATTCGCTGAATTAACCAATACTGATGTAATTTTCGTAGTAAGGTCACCAGGGTTAAACTTCCGATGCATTTAATTGCATTTCCAGTATTCATTTAAATTTAAATAAAATATATTAAGTATTATAATAATATAGAAACTCTTATCATACCTATTTGTTTTTCTCAGCATCAGAACGGATGCGAGATGAATGTTCATCAGAGTTCGAACGGTCAGAATGGGCACCGTCATCCACATCGGAAGCTGTTCCAAGATAATGATCAAGAAGAAGTAAAGGAGAGCAACGCTGATGAACCAGTAGACAGGGATACTGTTAGGTTGTGACATGTGAAATAATTTTTGGATGTAGGAAAAAATCGTATTTTTTTGTTTGGAACTACTAAAGTGCTAAATGTGCTGACGATATTTTAAATAAATTCCTGTTTCCTCCTATATCATTTAAAGGACATGCTGACATAACATCTGCAAACGGCTGTGGTTTTAGTTTTGAGGGTTTTCGACAATCTTATGTTGACCGGATGATTTCATTTCTTTTGTTGGTTTTCCTTCCCTATGTTAAAACACAACGTAAACATTTTAAACGGTTTAATATAGGTCTTCCCAGGTAAAGTTAGCAACAATAGCAAGTCCTGCGAATAAAAACTCCCCTCTGAAATCATACAAACTGAAAGGTTCACGGTAAAAAAATTGTAGACATTGTTATGTAAACATACCTAGTGATGTGAAAGGACTTATCCTTACTTGTAAGCTTGTAATAGATACTCATGTCTGACCTTTTTTTCTCCAGGTACCCTGATGGCACGGTGCGCCTACGGAACCCCAACATCGAGCTAATGGACCAAGATATATTATACCATTTGGCACTCGGCAGCGGTTCTCACGATCTCGTTGAAATGTTCGGCGATGTTAAGGTATACTTATTGTTATTACTTACAGTCGATGCCTACTTACTGGTATTTCTGGTTGGACTAGTCTTTTGGCATACTACTTACACGTGTCGTATGAAAATAATCAGTTAATCACAGATTCATTATTCAATCACATGTTTTTATTCTTAGTCAAATTCGAAATTAATTCGGTAGCCAAACAGCATCTCATTTCAAGATGCTCTTGTTTTATTAGACAGTCTCATTAGTAATGATTACCCACTAAGTCACATGTCAAGGAACATCATTTAGCCTTTTTTCCGATTTGTCTACAGTTTGTGTGCATGGGAGGCACTCCGAAGCGGATGGAGCAGTTCGCGTACACTATCATGGCGGAAATCGGCCACAAGCTGCCGTGCGGCACCACGCTGCAGGACATCAGCCAGTTCTCGTACAGATACTCCATGTACAAAGTGGGGCCCGTGCTTTGTATTAGTGTGAGTATTATATAGCAATAACAAATTATAAAATAGTATAGAGCAATAGAGCTTCCAAGAATATGACAGTAAGTCACGGTCTGTATAGACACAGACGCGTCCTCGATAGACAGCCGGTCTATCAACCTGCAGACTGATTAATCTTTTTACTACTCACTGCATGAGCTAGTTCTTCATGTATCATGCTCGTGCTGACATGAGAGAAGAAGATAACATAGCGACCCGATCAAGATGTGTGATTATTTCCCAAAGGGGTATGAGAAGATGCAATTACGGTATAAAGTTTCGTAGAAAGCCAATCGCTATATTCCAAGCTCAAGTGGCTATTGAGAATTTTGTAACAGATTATCTTAACCGAGAATTGAAATCTCCGTAATTTTATGGCCGTTTACATGTTTCGGGTTTGAGGTTACTTAGGTATTTACCTGTATTCTTTATTATTCTATATAGAAAATATTTTGTATTTATAATTATGTAGAAAAACTGTTCCATAGTGATTTGCGAATTGATGGCAAGCAATCATTAGATCCTCCTACTCCTTCTAAGTTGCGATGGAATAGCCTTCAACAACTTGCAGTTGAACTAAATTCGGCTCAATTATGTTTGCATGGTATTTCATACTTCTTGCGAAGTGCGTACACAGTATAATGTTATTCAGTTTTTTAATAATATCAATTTCAGTTTTGATAACACTATTCTCAATATACTTAATCGTCATTGTATAAACAATGCCATATCATCTTTCTGCTTGTATCTAAATGTAAATATTAATATCGATTATACAAAATATTAAAATCTCAAATAATGCGTGTAGATTTAAATTAGTCAACAAAGTACTAGATTATTGTTTTCGATACAAAGCTAGTTCTACATTCAATTTTATCTGGGTATAATCAAAGCCTAAATCAATACTGACCTACCTAGTCTACTATTGATTATGTTACGTGCTAATATAGGTATCAAAAACTTATTGTGCGTTTGGACTAACTTAGAGATTAATTGGTCAAGGACAGCTAATGAGACACAATTGATTTTCTATTGTTTGACTCCGAATCGGAGTCGCGCGGGGCTTAGCAGGTTAAGTTAGTCCAAACGTAACAAGAGGCTAATAACTAAGAGGTTACTCTCGTAAGATACAGGCCTCCTATTAAAAGACAGGGTTTATATTTTTGTCTATATCATTTTTGTGGCTTTTGTACAAACAATTATGTATCATTTTAGTAAATCTACTACTGTGCATAACCTGCGTCTATGTATTACTTTGGATAAATAAACATTATTTATTTTATTAATAAATAATAATCAAGATGGAGACGACATGTGTTGGTATAGGTACTTACTATATTGCGATTAACGTCAAACGTGTATCGCCTCGTGACTGTCTCGTGAGATATGGCAACCTGATAAAACAAGAGTAGGGCTGTTACCATCGCACTGTTCATTCTTAGTGGTTGTAATCATTTATAGTGGTATGTACGTTCAGGGTTTTTATCAAGAACCTGTGAAATATTAAATTAACTCAGAACTCTCTTGCGTTTCATAATTGTTTTCGTAAGTGGATATCAGAATTACCATAGGTCACAAAGTCGAATTAGTAATATAAATAGGTACTGATGTTCCAGTTCTTTCGTTAGTCTTAGCTTTAGGCGACGGTACCAAATAAACTTTCCATTAGGTGGGCTGTCCACCTATCTGCCAACTGACTGTTGTCAGCCTGCAAATAGGTAGCGTCGAATTTTTTTTATCAAATAGATTTTCAAATATTGCAAATAGATTTTCTTCAAAAACCGTCTTCCAAAACAAAACCCTACAAAGTGAAAAATAAGTTTAATGTCGGAAGTCGGTGTTTTTGTATCTGTATTTTAGTTTTTTGCCACCTAGTTCCGAAAATAAAGTTTATTTTTATTATATTCCACTTTTTAGTGCATCAGTTTGTAATCTGTGGTCTTCAGCATCAGTTCCACTTCACCAAATGGTGCTTTACGAGTGCTTTCGCTATAAGGTGTGCCTATAAAATTGATTGGGATACCCCCCCATCAGATTCTGACTAGGTGACAATGGCATAACTTCAAGATTTTCAAAATCGGTCACAATTGACGGAGAAATCGGTGAACATACTTAATAAAGTATATACAGACGAACATAATATTACCTACTCCTTTTTGGAAGTCGGTTAAAAACATTCGCACCAAAATGACACCAAAAGCAATTAAAATTTAGAGACATTCGGACATTTCTGACTTGACAACCTTGAATTAAAACTTGTATCGAATGCGACGGCTTCAATTGAGACGAATTATTATTTTCAAGCATCTTGATCAAACCATGATTGTCTGTTGCACGAGTAGCTGTAGACTTCGTTACTGAATTTAGCTGATAGTCTATGTTCTTATTCAATAATACCAAATTGAATTATGTGCCTACCTCGTCGCATAACTTATTCCAATTGTTTTCCCTTACAAAGTCATGGAAGACCATGTCCATGTCCTGATAGTGTTTAGGTATATCTTTATGTCGTTCCTCGTATTATTGAACTTCCTTAAGGCTGGCCGCCTACAACGAGATCCAATTATCATGAATTCACACATCACTGACATGGTAATGTATTTTTAAATGGAACTGGCTTCGCCTACCTGTTCTCATTATTTATGCATTATCTTTTTGCTAGTACCTAAGTCGTTTAGTTTACTAATTTAAACAAGTAAAATATTTAGCTCCCTGCTACTTGCTAAATACAGGATAAACTATTTTGTCAATTTAGGAATTCCTTGGGAAAACCTAAAAGTTCACTCAAGTAGGTATGAGATTTATTTCGACAGGATGAGAAGTAATCATGATGTCGGTGCAATTTGTTCGACAGACTGCATAACGCATAACGTGCTCTAGGCACGGACCTCGTCGCGGAAATGTTGATTTGCCTCGTAAATGGATCGATTAGTCTGCGCAGTAGCTAGCCATTTAAATTAGCCTAGCCCCATGACTGGCTGGCTGTTAGTGAACTATGCAGGGCTATCTACGTATAAAAAGTCATGCAATTTCCGGACGGGGATGTAGTTGTATGTGAGGGTCTATTGTAAACTGCGATAATTGTTAACGACTTTTCGGAAACACTTTGAAACCCTCCATTGTTTGACGACGACCTTTTTCTTTACAACTATGTACGATGTACGATATAAAACATTGTTTCATTGTAGATGTTTCAGGAAGACAGTTTGTCTGGACATTTTATTGTGGTAGCAATAAACTTTAGTGGAATGTCACCGAATTAATGTATCTACTTATAAAAATCTGCGTGTAAAAAGGGTTTTTTTTTGGAACTACCAACCAAGGATAACACGAGACCAAATAGATAATTTTGTTCGTAGTTCGTAGAGAACAGACTATATAGTTTACATTTCCATAGTAAGGCATATTTTTAAATTAAATTAGGTAAGGTCACCCGGGGCGAAAGCAACTATGAGGCTAAAGCAACTAATTCAATTTTCTCTCAATCTAATCATTTTTGTAGATAGCTCTATCTATTGGAGTAAAGCGGAATCATAGTTTTTTCAAATAAAGTACAGATGGCATCACTAGTTCACCTACTGTAGTACTGACAGATCATTTTCTGTCAGCCGCCATTTTGGAGTCGCATTCACCCCATAAAAAAAGAAAAGTAAATTTGCTTGAAACTGAACTCTATCTCGGCGACGCTATATAGCTTTTACAGATAATTCTGTGTGCATCTACATGTTCTCTTGACATCAACATTTAGAAACAGATTACAACTGAGTTATAACGAATAGTCACATTTACCCCAAAGTGGGGTGAATGTAACTTTTACTGGTCTTATTCAACAATAATGCAAATTAATGAAAAACCAAAGTTTATTTGTAACTTAATTTATGTCGAAACTGTTCATCGAAAGCTATGCAATGAAGTACGTTTATTAGAATATCCCTATTATTTAAGTAGCTCATGGTGGAGGGAATCAAAGTTTCAGAATTTTTTTTTTAGTTGCTTTCGCCCCGGGTGACCTTACCTATATATATTTATATGTTTAACTGTTCCTAGTGTCCTGTAAATATCGAAACTGGGTTCCATATTGCGCTGTGATACAAAAGTTTCAATACCGCGATGCGCCCGTATTTGACCAATAGGTTAAGCTGCGGGCGATACCTACAAAAGCGCCTCAGTTTCATTTAGGTTGAAAGGTTTACTCTCAATTCATACTCATATATACAACATACTCGTACCTACATATTATTATGTAGGTCGAACACGCAAAGCTACCTTCAAGTGAGTATTATATGGTAAATAGTCTTTTCTAACCTATTCACCTGCTTACTACGTTTTTTTACCCGACTGCCTCAGGAGGGCCGATGCCTGCCGGAGTCGCGAGAAGATACTTATGGGTCACCGAGACCCCCGAAACATAGGCAACGGAAGGAATACGGGTGGGTTTGAGTCAGTAAGTCTGACACACCCTCCCGCTCCGCCCAGAGCGGGAGAAGTTATTTGATGATTTCCCACCCAAAAAAAAAAAGGAGGGTAATGTTTTTCGAGAGTATGTATGTATGTATGTATGTATGTATGTATGTCTATTTCTTTGGCACGCTCTGTAGCCTAAACGGCTTGATGGATTTTAACATATGAGGTGTCGTTAGATTCGTCTTAATTGTGGGAGTGACATAGGCTGTGTAATATTTATAAATTGCATCTGCAAATACAAAAAAAAGGAGGCGGTTTTTTTTAAATTAATTGCAACAATATTGGTATCAAGTAAAAGCTAGTAATGAGTAATTTTCAAATATATATATTAATAAAACTAAAAAGCTTGAAATAAAATAAATTATTTAAAAAACAAAAAAACCCGACTGCAAAAACACATAACTGAAAAGGGAAAAACAAGCATTATAATCTATATCATTTTGGTCTTGCAGGCCGGGGACAGTCGAATAACCTGAAATATGGTGTAACTTCTGATTGTCCCCGCCTGCGATACCAAAATTTTTAGATAGATTATAATGCTTGTTTTTCCCCTTTTCAGTTATGTGTTTTTGAAGTCGGTTTTTTGTTTTTTAAATAATTTTTATCCACTGAGTTTTTTTATCCGACTGAGCAAAGACAGGGTTATGATTTTCCATTGTGTATTTGTGTCAGAGACCAAGCCAGGCGTTGAAGTTTTCCCAATCATTGTCTCCATCTTTACAATTCCTATCCGATACATAATCAAGGATGTTGATATTGTTTGGTATACAAATAGACAAATATTATAAGTTAAAATATTTTGACTGCCTCGTCGGTCTAGTGGTTGCAAGAGCTACTGCTGAGCATGAGGTACTGGGTTCGATTCCCGGGTCGGGCGATGTGTTATTAGGTTTTTCTATCTGGAATTTCTCAGTAGCAGCCCGGAGTCTGATTTGTGCCCGCTTGATGGCTCGCCCCCTATTACATGGGAATTAAACATAACTGGCGAAATGTGGGTGTACTACAGGTACACCTCTGCCCAACCCTACGGGAAACAAGGCGTGATGTTATGTATGTATGTAAAATATTTTATGTAATTCTTGAAATCGGAAATAGGTACAGGTCGATTCGGTCGTGGTAGGCTCGGTTTCAGGTATACCTGAAACGCGATTTAACCGGGTGTGCCATATAAATATTATATTCAATTTTAAATAGATAAAGAGGATTACAGGGGGGTAACCATCACCTCTTGTAGCAGTGTTATTATAATATTACTTCACAGTGGGAAAGTGATGGAGCTATACAGGACTTATAGCTCCATCTCTTTCCCACACTGAAGTAATATTGAAATAATACTGCTATAAGAGGTGATGGTTACCCCCCAGACCTACACAAAGGTAGAAAATCCATGTATATTACCTGCACATAGTATCCCGAGGACCCTGCGGAATAACATAATGTTCACCTTGTTGACCGGCTTTCAGAGACTAATCACTGTGCCGACGATATATGGTTCTGATTACCAGGAATCTCTCGTCCATTCTGCGGTTCTGCACTACCGAGTTTATTCATAATTGGGAAAAGGCTAAGCAGATTGATTGATTGCTTGTAGAAGCAAATAAAAGGTCCCACCTCTTATCTGCTTTTCTTTTTTTTTAATTGCCTTTTCTCAATTATATTGGGGTCGGCTTCCAGTGTAACCAGATGTAGCTGAATACTAGTATTTTACATGGATCGACTGCCTACCTGACCTCCACAACCCAGTTACTGGGTAACACGATACCCCTTGGTAAGACTGGTTGTCAGACTTTTATTCGCTTCTACATCATACATTATTTATGTATACAGCACGGCATGGGTATACCATCGGTGGGCATCCTGCTGCATGAGGTGATCAAGCTGATGTTCCACGCGAGGGTGCGCGACCCCGTGTTCTTCAGGATCGGCACATGCGGCGGCATCGGCTACGAGGGAGGCACTGTCATCATCTCTGAAGAGGCCGTCGACGGTGCCCTGAGGAATGTGCTCGAACTGGTACGTTTTAGTACCTCTCACTTTCGGCTTTGTGATATCTTCAACTGCAATAAGTATGGGAATTGGGGCAGACCTTAGTCCAGCAGAGGAATTACTGATTAACCAAGGTTAAAAAGATAGCTATCCTACAAAGCTGCTGAGGTAATATCGGAACGGAAAGGAAAGTGGGACACGAAAAGCTTAGAAAAAAAAAATGCTTTAAATATTCAGTGACCTTATGGACCTTGGTTTTATGTGGTTAGGAGCTACTTGAAAATGGCGACTAAATAATATATCTTCTTATCAATTTCAGACGGTATTAGGTAAGAATATCCAAAGGCCCGCGAAACTGGATAAGCGGCTAGCTCGCGAGCTGAAGGGCTTGGCCGACGTTGAGGACCCCTATGACACCGTCAATGGCAGGACCATGTGCACATACGACTTTTACGAAGGTAACCTTTTCTACCACTTCTCAGAACTTAGAAAAAACTAGGCCAGTATAGGCAGCAGCTCAATGGGCTAGCTCAGGGAAATGGTAGAGCAATGTTGCCTAAAGACGATTAAGATAATTGGCGACGCTATCTTAAATTCCATCCAGCAGAGGGACTGTCATGGACTCATTGGAACAACTGTTCTTCTCTATACGAAACTACCTTTTGGAAGGGACACCTAGAATCAATTCTATTTTCTTGTAAATGTTGACGTTCAAAAGTGCCTTTTAATGGCCTACTTGAAATAAATGATTTAATGTTGACTTTGAGCCATTTGAATCAAGCAAAGTTATATCTGAGGGCACGAAGAAATGACTATTACACGAGAATAAACATTTTAAATAAGAAAAACTAGAAAATAAAAGTGATACTAGCTGGGTTATTCTGGCTTGACATATCTTGAAATGGTAAAGGACAAGGCGACGCAAAGGACACTTTCGTTGCTCTAAGCTTGTCTAAAACAGAAACAAGGAAACAGATTGGAATTTGTGTAATAGATAGACTGATAGGTCTCGAGATAAAATCAGCGGACAAAGAGTTTAATTATTTCGCAGTGCTGTATTGAGGTCACTAAAAATACTTAAGAGTTGTCGTCACGCCAGGTCAAGGTCGCCTAGACGGAGCGTTCTGCGACTTTACGGAAGCCGACAAGATGGAATACTTGGAGAGCATTCACAAGTCAGGCGTCGTGAACATTGAGATGGAGTCGCTGGCGTTCGCTGCACTGACGCATCACGCGGGCATCAAGGCGGCGGTCATCTGTGTCACCCTGCTCGATAGGCTGAGGGGAGACCAGGTAAACAAATTGGCCATTATAATAAACTTCGGATTAACAGTTGCAAATAACAAAATATTTGTCACTAAAACAGCTGCAAAAACTGAAAAACTACGTTACTCTCGTACATTGTATCAAAATGTGATTACAGGTGTTAGCTCCTAAGGAAGTGCTGGATGAGTGGCAGCAGCGACCAACGAAGCTCGTGTGCCGCTATATTAAAAGGTACATAATTACATAATTCTTGGGTCATTAAACCGTGATGCTCGTTGAAAAATACCCAATAAGTATATTTTTGCTTGAGTTCCAAAAATATGTAGCAACGCAGGAATTCTCTTTGTGGACTGACCCATTCTGGAACTGCTTTTAAAATTCATGACGACATTATTTGCAGATACCTTCAGATGAAGGGCCGACTGTCGCTCGACGGGCACGGATCGATCGCCGTGAAGAGCCCTCGCCGGTTCAAGCTGGTGCAGCAGGAGTCTGAGAACTACGACTAAGCGTGTCCGCAGCAATGCGTCCACTATGGAATCTTCTCGAACCGACAGAATCGGGCTGGCACTAGTTTGGAGCCATCTGTGCTGATCGCTCAAATATTTATTACGCTCTAACTTTATCAAGCTACTTATTGTCTACTTTTCTATTTTTTCACATCTTCAAAAACATATATTTTTTCGACTACTTTTGAATGTTTACGAAGAAATCTGGATATTTTATGAAGGATCGACGCTTTTTCCTAAACGTTTAGACTTGATCGAAACAAATGTTGTACATTTGATCTAATATAAAGCTTTGCTTTGAACATTTGATTGGATCACACTCATTCTAAACATATTATAGGAAAACATGGTTTTAGAGCTGCAAAAAGGAGGAAAATCCTTTACCTAGACTATTGTTCTGCACCCTGCACCAAATTATTATTTAGATCTTCCTATTTACTCAGCTAATATTACTTCACTTATTAAATATCAATAAAGTTGCAAAAAATAAACGAAATGTAGTAAGTAGATAAATAAATTATAGCGATCATTTGTGGCAAAACTTAAATACATTTTTTTTATGCCGCTTTGTCAAACGTTAGTTACCTAACCACAATGATGATAAAATAAGAGTAACGTTAATTAATACTCTTTATGTTGTCTTCTGTAATAGCTAGGTACTAAAACTATTTTGTTATTGTTTGTGTTCAATATCCTATTTCCCTGCCTATATTGACGATGTTCTTGTAGAGCGGGAAGTGATCATTGCCAGATTTTATAATATTATAAACTTTGATGCGAATATAAACGAGTGATTAGAGTAAATTAAAAATTATTAAAGCAAACTAAACACAATAAGGTAGCCAACAAGTTGATGGTGTTCTAAAAACAGTCAATCCTGGCACTCGTGCGGAACTTCTTATGTTCTACTGACTTATTAGGTTTTGTAATTTGTTATGATATTTTTCTAGCAATGAGCTATTTTCTTATCGTTCTAGCGAAATACAAATGTCTTAGAAATAATAAATGGTTTTCATGAGTGTTCAAGCCTAGACACGGCGTAAGTAAATGAAATTATGTGTGTGGCTATGATCGCGTTGTTTTAATGTTTAAAGCTAGGTACAATTGTACAATTAGGTGTTCTTTTGGTTATGTTGTTGCACAAACTGTATTAGCGACAATTGTGATAATATTTGGCAGTAGTGTTAAATGTAAGGACCACGCGCAAACGTTCTGATTCTTTGTTGGCGATGTTTGCACCACCCAGATCCTCATATTATTGGGACCGTGACAAGTATAGGCTCTTGAAACGTAGGTACAGATTTTCCAACGACGTTCTTACTAATTCGGAACCGAAGATTACCGAAGCGCAGATCTTTTGGTTTACCTGTATGTAGGTACAAACTCACTAACATACAGTGACACTGAAAAGCAAACTAACTTGTGACAGAAGTGAAGGTGAACTACACGTGCGATATATGAATGAATTAAGGTATCAAATTATACAAATCAAGCAGCGTTGCCCAACCCCACTTGTTTCATTCATTGTGAACTGCGTGCTGCTTGCAATGGTTCACCCACGTATGTGTCAGTAGACTTTACTGAGTTTCCAACTCACAAATAATTATTTATTTGTGAGTTGGAAACTCAGTAAAGATTTACTTATGTAAATCATAGAGAGCATACAACTGAACTTTCCAGAGGCCCATTAATATTGAAACGAGTATTAAACAGTAGGAAAGCTTTTGTTTATCGTGCTTACTGCATCGCCATCAGACAACCGTACGTTTGTTCCATTGATTTAATGTGCTTCCACGAATGGTTATTGTTGATAATTTATGCACGAAGCGTTGTCAACATATTGCTTTATATGTTACGAGATATAAGAATAGAGTAAGATATTCCAGTTACCTACGTTGATGTAGTTTCATATTATAAGATATCCTGATAATAAGAATGTTAATCCTTGAAATTGAAAGCTAATCTTTAAATAGGTATCTAATGGATTTGAGAGTACCTACTATTACTTAAACTAATTTATTATGAAAAACGACCAAATCTAATCTCAGCCCGATAGATTTATATACCCACATTATGGGAAAATTTACTCTCAATATAACTTGTGCGCTAGGCTAAAGTTCATCAAAGGTAAGCAAGTTTATTGTTAGGTACCTAATCACAATAGAAATAAGGCCAAAGCTACGATATATATAGTTTTAAAGCATGATAGTCCTAATTATAATGTTACATTTAATATATTTAATATTTATTAATATATACTGTAGTTCGATTCATAGAGTGGTTTTGTTGATAACTGTTCCAATTTAAAACATATCTTACTACCTATCTATACATTGTAAATTCCTTTATCATATTTTTTGAACTGCTACTCTCAATACCTATAAATTCTTGTCATCGAAATATGCTTAGGTATATACTGTAATTTTTACAATTTATAACTTTTCAAACAATATCTAAATATTTACTCTCTTACATGAATGTAAATTGCGATTCTCTACTATTTATACTATATTCAGTGTTTAGTATATATTTGCTATTGATAGTTAGATTAAAACCTTTTTAAACGTGTACACATAGGCGTTTGGCTTTGTTGTATAATACATAACATATGAATATAGAGCACTGTTGTTAGATTTTAATAAATATTATCGGCCACAATATGAAATGTTGTTCGTTGCATATCCCCTATGTTATGTCCAGTGACCAGTGCAGTGGTAGCCAGTGGTGGCCACTTGAACCACAATCGAAACTGTATATCGTAACGAATTAGGTACGTATATATTTTTATAAAACTGTATCTGAATAACCACTTACTTTGAGTATACAAGAAATTTATACTAGAATATTTCGTATTTTGTTCAAATAACACCTAGTTGTTTAATATTTTTGATTATTTGTAGTTTACTAACTTATACTATAGACTCATTTTCTCCTTAATCTAAGGAAAGGTCTAAAGAAGTGCTGCCTGAAACATTGCTATGCCAGCCCTATTATATGTATTTATTGGTTAATTTTCCTCCTGAGAATACTGAAATTTGATCTGATATTTCTTGCAAACTATAAGGAAAAGGTTTCCATGTTGAGTGCATATCGTGAATGATAAGTTTCACTGGGCAATGAAAAAATAAACACTATTGCATGTTCATCAATATTTATCTCATAATTGTGTATTCTTACCTATTTATTTACAATACAATATCAATAAAGTTAACGTAGAAGTGGCAGTGAAAGTATTTCAATTTCGTGTACAGTGATACATGACATGGCACCAGAATTATTATTAGATAAGTAAATGTAGAGATAACATCGAGTTTTTGCTTTACCTTTATTTTTTAAATAGATTTAATTACAACTAACGAGAATGTGGTCATCTAACAATGGCACCATAACAAATATTTCGATCAATTGATCAGCCCAATTTGTTACATCTGCTGATTACGCCAAAGCATAGGTATTTGTACGTTTAGGGATGATACATTACTTATTCGAAATAAAGAACATAATTATTTGATTGATTGCGAGTGCTGAGACAGCTAAAATGTTGATTATGTATTCTTTTTATTTCATTATGTGGTGTGAGTGTGTGACTACTCATGATATCCGATTTGCAGTCACTTTAGGTACACAAGTTGAAGGTACTAAACTGGAATATACAGATTTGCATTATATTTAATCTTTCAGTCTTTATAATACATAGTAAACTGTTAAAATGTACTTTTATTGTTGGTTATTCATATAGTTATGATATTTGATGTAAGTACTTAATTAAATGAGCAAGTAAGTTATGTGTGCATTTATTTTGAGTTCAGACCAGACGAGTGTTGTATATACCTAAGTGAGCTGTAGGAACTTCATGAGCGCGTCGTGGATGAGACGAGGACTGGCGTCGCTGTCGGCCGTGTAGCGCACTCCCCGCAGCGCCCCGTCCTCGTTTCTCACCACTCCATATTCTCCAACGATGAAACCATCCGGAGTTCTTTCTTCCACTCTATACTTCTTAAACTGGCGACCTTCCAACACATATCCCACTTTACAATTGTCTTGTTTACACTTCTCGGTGGTTGTATCTTGCTGTACGCCATGACTCCGGCCGTCGGTAAGCACGCTGGTCTTTTCGTCTACTTCATAATTTTTCTCCGGCTGCTGCTCCACTGTGGTCTCTTGTTGGAACACATTAGTTACTGTGCTTATGGGAGTCGTGTTCACAGTAGTGCTTCCGAACGGACGTGGAGGTCTTCGCCATGGCGAGTAGTTGGGAGGGACGCTTGAAGGTACGGTTTGCTCAAGATGCAAAGACGCAGGTTCACTGTAAAACTTGGATGGTTCACTATACACTTTAGCCGGTTCACTGTACACTTTAGCGGGTTCACTGTACACTTTAGCCGGCTCGCTGTATACCTTGGCCGGTTCACTGTAGAACTTAGCTGGTTCGCTATATATTTTTGCTGGTTCACTGTAAATTTTTTGAGCATCGTAGAACTGTTTTTGGTTAGGAATTATTTGACTTGACGATATGTACGAGGTACTAGGTTCATTCGTTATTTTGGGAGTGTCGTGTACTATATTAAAACTCACAGTGGTCAATCTTGGATTATTTCGTTCCTCGTTCTGTGGTATATTTGTCAAACCTTGAAAGTTATTCGGAGAACGCACTGGTGGCATTGTTGCTGTCGGTGGAATGTTTTCGATTCTTTCGTTATATTTTGTAAATTCGACTGACTTTATAGAAGGTTCAGCTACAGAGTCGTCGGTTTCGTAATGTTTACTATTAGAAGCAAATGTGTCAATACTGGTCAACTGATCTATATTTCTAGTCCCTTTTTTATCCGTTACCTGGTCAAAAATGTGTGAAGTTTTAACACCTTCTCTATTTTTTTTATCATTATTACTATTCGTTTCTAACCCGAGTTTCATATGAGACACAAAAAACGAATCACTTGTTATATTAATACGTTGGTTTTGAACGTGAGCTTCAAATTGTGGATTGATTTCTGGATTCTGAAATCTATGTATTGTTTTCTGTTCTGCAAATCGGTTAGCATCAGCTGTCGATGGGACTTTTCTTGCCAGTGGTATATCATGGATATCCTCTTCATATTCGCCCACTTTGGTCGAGAGTTCGTCATCGTCGTCGTTTTGACCTTTAACCATTAACTCGAATGGGTGAATTGGGTCTGCACTGTGTTCTCTTGATTCTTTTTTCGCATTTAATTGCTTTATATATTCTATATTAGCACCTACGAGATTTGGCGGTACGTCTGTTGCTCCGGTTACCGTAATTTCCTCAACTTTGGACAGCATGATTGGGGGTTGTGCACCTGAGGGAGATACTTTAGATGGAGCATGTTTATGATCATCATCTAACATGTCACCAGTATATCTATAAGTAGGTTTTCCTCTCCCGCGTCCGACAGCCACTGATGATGTTATTCTCACTGATATAACTTTTTCTTCTGAGGAATCAGGTGAATCTTCATACCTTGCTATTGGCGGAGAATTGTTCATAGGTTCCTGATCGATGCCGATGACGCCCAAATCGTACTGATTTGGTACTGGGAACGACGCCGTGAAACTTTGTAGGATCTGCAAATAAAGCAAAGTAGGTACCCATTACTTATGTGGTTTCCTTAAAGGCTCGTGCAGACAGGCGCGACGCCAAACCGGTAGAACAATTTCCATGAACTTTCATAGAAATTGTCCCACCAGAGTCGCGTCGCGCCTGTCTGCACTCCACGAGCGATAAGAACATAAAAGAGCTCCAACATTTTTTCTAAATGTAGACATAATATTATTAATTTATTTTCTTTTGAAACAAGATTTATTAACTATTCAAAGCGAGAGGTGAGAACAAGATATGATTAACAATAGTAATTAATAGCTCGACTATTTAGCCTTTAGGTAATGTATGTAGATATAGGTAGGTACTTGTCTTATTGATACTTCGAGAACTTGAGCTGAGTTTTGAAAATTTGTAGGGGTAGTGTTTGTTTGTAACAGACATACATAAACTTAGGCCTTCTTCCCATGGTGGTAGGCAGAAACTATAGAACGCCACCTGCTACGCTCCTTACATACGCCTTTTGCTTCGCGCACGCCGGTTGCGAGTACTACGCACCTGATCTTTCCAATGAGGTCACTATATGTCCCCGGGGCGTCCCCTCCCGGCGTTTCTACTCACATCTCCTTGTAAGTACCTTTTGTTACACGCTTTTCATTCATCCTCTCAACATGAACAAACCATCTAAGCATACTCTTTTTTATTTTTATCACTACATCTTCTTTTCTACTTTCTTGCTTCTTTTGTCACACCCAACATTCACTACCATACATAAGCGTAGGCACCAGCACACCGTTATGAACAGCCAGTCGAGCCTCTTTGGGCATCGACAGCTTGGCAATCGCATGTATAGCACCATTCACTTTATTTCTCGCATTTACTCTCCTTCCACATCTTCATCAATCATTCCATCCCTTGTAAACTGACTCCCCAAATATACAAACTCACTTACTTGCTCCACACTCTTATCATTTATTTTCACATCACACACCGATATATCCTCTTCTCTTTCAAACACCGTAACCTTCGTCTTATTCACATTTATATTCATTCCTTTCATCTTATATGCTCCATCCATCAGCCTATAACGTTCCCACTGCTGGGACACAGGCTTCCTCTCGGTGAGAGGGAGTGGGCAAGGGCCACTCCCTCTACCTCACCTACCACGCGGGCCAAGTGCGGGTCTTCGAATTTTTGGTTCTAGGACACGGCCGGTTTCCTCACGATGTTTTCCTTCACCGTTTTGAGAGCAGTGGTGATGAAATTGTTTACACAAAGAAATGTGCCTGCTTGGGTTCGAACCCACGACATACAACTCGTAAGTCGGGGCCTTTACTACTGGGCCACCACTGCTCTCGGTGGGTGATTTCCTAGAAATTATGAAAACTCAGGGTGTAACATTGATGATTATGAGTTCGGTATTACTTGTAATGGTTTTGAACTATTACGAGTAATACCGTAATTTCAAAATAAAACTGTTTTACGATAAAAAGTGCTAAAAGTAATTACTTATGAAGTAATTATTTATTTTAATGTGCTATGAAAGCACAAACCGTAACACATCTAACACATTCCGCTCTACAAACTACACCGAGGAATGTGGGCTGGAAAAATGTTGTTCGCATCAAGGTAAATGAATCTGTAGATTATATATGATATGAATAAACTGGACGACTACTTGAACGACTTGCTGCCTTGGACACTCTATCTATGGATCGATATAATAGGGAAAAGAAAACCGTTTTATTAATGACTGCATTGTCCTTACATGTTTACAACTAACGTCAGAATTTTTTATAGTGCAGGAAAGTAAATTACCACCACTTCAGTGTATGCAGGTATGTAATATATTAAAACAAAAATGTCATCGTGAAACATTAACCGGATAATATCGGTCACCTCTTGTTTAATTAATCATGATATTATTTTCCCGCAGTTTCACTTAATTACTGAAAATTATTATAGCAATAATGTACAAGGTGGCAATTATTATGTTAAATACATTGTTATAGCTGTATGTATTTCACCCATTATATATAACGCATTGTACGTGCGACCTATTTCCATTCTCCCATTCCTGTCTAAAGTACTTGAGGCCTGCGTACACAAGCAGTTTACGGGGTTTGTTCACCAGAACAACCTTGTTAGCTCTTTTCAGTCTGGATTCAGGCCTGGGCACAGTACAGCCTCCGCTCTTCTTAAAGTGACTGGTGATATTAGAGAAGCGATGGAGGATCCCAAGGTTACCGTTTTGATATTAATTGACTTCTCCAATGCCTTTAATGCCGTAAGTCATGATATTCTCCTTTCTATCCTCTCTCATCTTATGGTTTCACCCGAGGTCCTGGAATGGTTCTCTTCTTATCTTCGGGGTCGTCAGCAGTCGGTTCGCGTTGATGTGAGCTTATCGAGTTGGCGCGTCCTGAATGCTGGTGTTCCACAAGGCGGTATTCTTTCTCCACTGTTATTCTCCATCTTCATTAATTTTATTACTCACCGTCTTCGATGTTCGTATCATCTTTATGCTGATGATCTTCAGTTGTATTCAGCTGAGCGGGTAGAAGGTTTATCGGACGCTATAGCAGATGTAAACCGAGACGTAGACGCTATCAAAAAATGGTCTGATAGTTTTGGGGTGTCAGTAAACCCCTCAAAGTGCCAGGCCATTGTAATTGGAAGCTCGCGCATGGTGGGTAGGATAGCACTTAGCTCTCTTCCTTCTCTTATTTTTAATGGTACCGTCATACCCATTACCCCTACGGTTAAAGATTTGTAACCTATTTACTCGTATGTATTTCTGTACTTATTCTATTTATAATCTATTATGTTATTTTTAATATTTTTCGTTATTTTTATTTCCTCTCAGAGCACCTGCCATCTTATCTCTTCACCACCCTTGGTTGACTGGTAGAGAATGCCTAAGGCAGTCCGCCTTTGTACTTAATTGTGTGCGAGAAGTTTAAATAAATAAATAAATAAATATTTATCGATGCAACGCAAGAGAAATGTTCCTGTAAGTTGCTTATGCTTGTACCCATTTAATCATGACTTGAATAAATCTTGCTCGCGACTTCGTCTGCTTTTTATGTACCTAACATATAACATACATAATAGAGATTCCAACCCGGTATGTTTTTCAACCCGGCCGGGACCGGTAACATTCGCCGCCAACCCGGTCGGGCCCTTTAAAGTATTTTATGACAATTTGGTTTAAGTAAATGGAGGAAAAATACAATGATTCAAGGTTACGGAATAATATTTATTTCAAACCAGCAAATCAACAATAATAATCAGTCTTAATCAGTCTCAAAATCACGAGTTTTTAATACAGAATTAGTTAGTTTCACTTAAGAACGGAATAGTAACATTGTTACTAATTAAGTTTAAGCAAGCATTAGTATTCAGTAATTAAGTTTAGGATATAAATGATCTTCCACGCGCTGATGAAATGCCTGGATTTAGAGGATTTCGAGAAAAAGTTTGAAAAGTAGTCAGATTATTTAAGAAGTCGCCAGCAATTTAATTACTAATATTTTACAGAGTAAAGAGAAAGACCTGCTTGCTTAAAGTTAATTACTAATACTAATGTAACTATTTGAAAACATAGTATTAGAATAAGAAACTAATAACGCAGCCTAATGTACTAAACTTGTCTTATCAACTTCGATAGATAAACTTTGGTAGCTTTAGTAAAAACAAAACAAATTCTTAAGAGCATTAACAATATTCTTTTAATAATAACAATAACTTTAGGTATTATGACTATTGAGTGTTAATATACTTAACTATAATTGAGCAAATAGCAAAATTTTATAACTACTGGCTGGGCTGCAATGTAACTGTAACTGTAAACACTGTAACTGTAACTGTAACTGCAACATCGCGGTTCGCAGCGCTTGCCATGCCAATTTTCTACAAGTTGGAGCTTCCGTGCCGCAGTTTTCGTAGCTACCGGGCCCGGTATGAATGGCCGGGCCCGGTGGATGTCTAAAAGGGCACCGGGCCCGGCGGGGCCCGGTTTGCAATCTATTTTATTTTATTTTATTTTATTTGGGAAAATAAACGGTTACACATTACAATGTTATGGTATAGAACTTAAAACTAAGTTATGAGTATAAATGTATAACCAACAACATTTTCCACATAATATAAAAAAAAAAGTTAAACGAACACGAACGGCGTGCGATATAAATTACCCACAATGGTTAACATTAAATATAAAAAGTAAAACTAAATTGAAACATATACAGGAATAAATAATAATAATAGAAAAAAGATATATAATATAGTATTTAAAATAGAAATTATGATTTTAGAATTGTTGTGTACTTAATTCTGCTATGATTTTAAGCGCAATACTTCTAAATTTTCCAGTGGAAACAGCAAAGAACTCAATATCCTGGAAAATCCTATTGAACTGAGTAGTAATACGCCGTAGGGGTGCTCGCGATCCTGCGTTTGATCGACAAGATGTTACAGCAAACAGCGGCCGCGCGCGCACACCTCGACACATAGTAGTTCTGGGTACTACATAACTTATTAGTAACAAACAGGTAGACGGACAGAATTACTTTCGCATTTATAATATTATAGTACCTATAGTACCTACATACATCATCATCATCATCATCATCATCATCTGCCTGCCTTTTGTCAACTACGTTGCGGTCGGCTTCCAGTGTAACCGGATGCAGCTGAATACCAGTATTTTACATGGAGTGACTGCCTATCTGACCTCCACAACCCAGTTACTGGGTAATACGATACCCCTTGGTAAGACTGATTGTCTGACTTTCGGGCTTCTGACGACCCGTAACGACTCTCAAAGATCCACGAATGACAGACGGGACCAAACGGCTTAATGTGCTTTCCGAGGCACGGAGGGGTCTCGGTATGTAAAGATGGTCACCCATCCACGGACCAACCGCGGCAAGCGTAGCTTAACCTGATCGATTGACCCATGCGGCTGTTATTAATTAGCCCCAAGTACCTACATACTTATAAGTATGTATATATAGTATAGGTACTAGCTTATACCCACAGCTTCGCCTGTGTGGAGATCGGAAGGTATCTTACGGGAATGTGCTACCGGAATAACAAAGTATCCTATGCTTTAATACTAATCAAGGCCATGGTCTAAATGTGTGCTAAATTTCTTCGAAACCCCTTCAGCCGTTAAGGCGTTAAAAGGACAGACTGAGTTAGGTACTTTCGCATTTAAAATATTAGTATGGTTGTCAAAAATTTTGCTTAGGCTTGCCGATCGGCACATTCGGTTCGGCAGTATTTGTTGAACAACAATGCCGACTCGAAACTATATATATTCGATTTTGCCGCCCGGGGCTGTGCCGTTTAAAGGCTAGTGCAGACTGGCGCGATATCTCGGGCGCGATACTTTTCATGAAGTTTCCTGTCAGGTCGCGTCTGTCTGCCTTAATGCCGACCCGAACAAGTGTGTAGCTTCATGCCTTACAATTCATATATCCCACTCGGAGGTATGTGAGAAGGTATTCAGACGTATTACCATTCTGAATTGTTTTCTTCATATTAAAACCAGATCCACATATTTCGTAGGTCAGCTTGGCATAAAGTAACTTTTATATTGTCATGTGTTACATTTCCTTGTCGATACGTCACAAGCTCCGTGCATGAACAGATTTTAATATTATTATTCATTTCGCTTGCTTAATAATTTAATCCTGAACAAAATACTTATATATGAGTTAATTTCAATTTATAAATTATATACTATGTTATACATAACTTTGGAAATCCAGTCCATGAATTTTCCAAAAAATCGTTTCAAAATTAATTATTTGTTAAGGTCGCGTACTTACTCAATAGTCAACGTAACTTTAAGTGCTGATCTAAACTAGAAGATTAGACAATACATTATAGTTACTGAATGATAAATGATAAATGATTTATTTTCTGTAAGTAGGTTTGTACAAACACTTTTACACGTCAATCATATTTTTAAAATAAAGCTAGATGAGGTCGGCATTTCCTATCTGACTACTCTGAGAAGAAAGGCCGAAACAAACTCAGAGGTCACAGTCTCTTTTAAATATAGTTGTAATAATAGGTATTATTACCTAACTGCCTTGTTGTTCTAGTGGTCGCAAGCGCTACTGCTGCGCATGAGGTCCTGGTTCGATTCCGGAGTCGGGCAAAGTGTTATTGGGTTTTTCCATTCGGAATTTCTCAGTATCAGCCCGGAGTCTGGATTTGTCCCCGGTTCATGGCAATAGGCTCGCCTCCTATTACGTGGGACTTAAACATAACTGGTGAATTGTGGGTTTAGTATAGGTACATCTCTGTCTTCGGGTAATACCTACAGGTGTGATGGTACCTATGTATTTGTGTATTATTAGATTTATCACCTACTAACTAACTTAACCGCACTGGGCCCGCGTAGTGGATTACGGCCTACTCCCATCTTACCGAGAGGAGGCCTGTGTCCCAGCTGTTCCCAACATTATAGGCTGATTATGCAACTGAACTTAATACCTACTACGAAATCGTATAGTTACACAATCAAACACTTTTTACTTGCGCTTCGCACTACTTTAGGAAAGCCTTACAGGACTTCAAAACATATTAAGTTTGTAATAAGTACTAACATACCTACCTACCTAATTACTTACTTTGATAACCTTTCAGGTCAATACACATCTAACATTGTGCATGATATTTTTTTTCCAGGCAATTACAAATAATAGTTACTATAAGTAGGTACTTTCAATAACAAAGAATTTAAACGATGACCGTCGAAAGGCTTGCGTTACCACAGATAAATGGCAATACCAAGTTAAAACGTGCGGGAACTGAGAATAAGATTGATTAATGATTTAATAATCACGCGTAAGCAGCGATATTATATTTGATCAGCTAATAATAATTAGTGTCCAGAGCGGAAATTAGTGGCATGAGTGTCTGGTGGCGGCGGGCGGATGCGAGGACAGTGGCGCGGGCGCAGGCGGCGCTGTCAGTGACCGCGTGGGCGTCCTTGCCACGTTGGACCTAACTAAACCTCTAGCCACTGCTCGTATAGTGGACCGTAATAAAGTATTTAGGATTGATTCGTACTGAAAGACTTGAACCAAGTTTGCTACCTACGTCCCGAATTAGGCTAGCTAGAGGAATGAGGGTTATACAAACATCCACGCTGTCCCTCAGAATTAAACATGAAACCCGTATTGTAGCTCCTTCGCAGCTTTTGAATTTTATCTGTGTCAGCTGGTTCAGTGTTGGTGGAGCGATACGCTCGCCGCAGCCGTCGCTAACTGGCTACCTTCATTAGTTATGCATTTTTTTCTTCCTACATTACTAATTGTACTCTACACAAAGACGTTATCAATCTTATTAAATTGATTAATAACTAAAGTATAAATTATTAGAAAATTCCACCTACCTTTTTCAATGTAGACAACCGTTTTTGTTGGCTATCTAATCACCAGTAAATAATTATAACTAGACAAAAAACTGAACTTGATTCCATTGGAATTCATTGACAAAAAGTTGAGCACTTGTCATACGAGTACACGGGTGTGAAATGCGAATAAGATGCTTGTACATGTTTATTAATGTGACATCGTTATTAATTAAGCATATATCGAACTTCTTGTACTTTTTGTATTACTTTAAAAAATAAGAACACTGAAATCCATATCAACCAATTCCATTCTTGGAAAGGCCCAGCTTCCGGGATCAACATTCGTGCAGGTAATTACTGAGACCGGAGGATTATACCCCTCAAGAATTGAATTGAATGTAGTAATTAATTTATTGTAAAGTAAATACAGAACCTAAGTTATTAAAGCTCGTGCAGACTGGGGCGCTATCGTGGGCGTGACAGGCATATTGCTGCCTGTCGCGCCCGCGATATCGCGCTAGTCTGCACGAACCTTTAGTAGTGGGTGGAGCATTAACGGCGCCGGCGCCGCCAAACGTGCGGAAGCTAACAAAAATCCGATATGAAGAAACATAGTGACCTTACATTAAATCTAAAAGTGAATATGAATATGACCTTTAAGAAAAAATGCTTTACAAATACAAAGTACACAGTTATTAATTAAGTAGGTAATCGATTTTCAATGTTGGTAATTAATAAAGAAAATATGCTAATAAAATTAGTCCACAAAACAGACTTGTATACATTGGTGTGATCGTTACGAATATTTTATTTAAATGTTTTACTTAACAGTAGGCTTAGCACAAGAATCGTAGAGAAGCGGTTTGTCAACGGAAGAGTAAACGTTGTACTTACGTACGTTGTACGGCTCAGATTAAGGTGACGCTTTTCAAAGCCTACAGCCAATCCTATTACACGTGCAGCCTGTGGGTGAACTTTACGCAAAGGGCATATAGTGTCCTGCGCACACAATATCACAACACGTTCCGGGTGTTGATGGGGCTGCCGCGTTTTTGTAACGCGTCCCCCGCATGTTTGCCGACGCGGATGTTGATCGTTTTTCGGCCATCATACGAGATGCAAGAGATGCGCATCTCTGATACGCCGTGTTCGCGCCAGCCCCAACATCATTCTCAGAACGTTGGCTGATAGGTGGGACTCTCCGATCTTGGGGAGGTGGATACGACTGCATGCAATCAAGTAGATATTCCCCAGGATCGGCGTGCTTCCCGCAGCTTAGAAATTGATTAATTGGTGATTCTGTTATAAATCTTTATTTATTTATTTATTTATTTATTTATGTATTAGTAGGTAATTAACATTTTTCTATATACGGGTCCTAATATATATAGATATGTCTAATTACTAAAACGTTATTTGATGACCGAGTCCACCTACAGTTTTTATGGACCTTCTGATAGTCGTATATGCCAGACTGATATAAAATCTGTAGAAGGTGCAGCGGGGCATGGGCGAAGTCGGCCGGTGGGCGCCAATCACACGTGCCCGCGTCGTGACAGTGAAAAACGCGAAGGCCACATGCTTGTATAAAAACGAAACGTAAATAATAAGTGTATATCACTGCATTAAATCATTAATCCTAATGATAATCACTAAATAGGTTCTGTCACATGTCTGTTTATGAGAGATACTTATTCTGTAAAACGGATTCAGGTTTTCTAAAGTTGTGTGTACCTCAACTTGATACACTTACACAGAATAATATAGTCAGTCAATTAGAAGTGTTCTGATTATTTTATATGATTTTAGCTAATGATTCAATACTTAGATACTGTTGAATATACTCTATAGAAGATCTTTTGGGGGTGTAGGGAGATGTCGATGAGATGAGTTCCACAGGGATCCATATTTGGCCCTATTTGTTTAGATTTGTTCCATGAACAAATCTCTTATGGAAAAGTTCTTATGGAACAAATCTGTCTTAGAGATATGTTAATGATTATAAATCTGTAAATAAATATTTGTTATGGTCGCGAATCATATTTTGCTCAAGATACAACTTGATACTGAACTGCAAATTGCAAAAAAAGTAAGAAAATTTTAATTTCGCGGGTTACTCCTTTATTTATTTTTTTGGGAAATTATCAAATAACTTATCCCGCTCTGGGCGCAGCGGGAGGGCGTGTTAGACTCTTATTGACTACAACCCACCCGTGTTCCTTCCGTTGTCTGTGTTGCCAGGGTCCACGGTATCCCTTTCGAACTTTCGAAAAATGCCTCACTAGCTAAGCACTGAGCGGAACTGAGCGGAACAAAAGCACTGAAAGTGATTGTTTGGTTCATCTAGGAAAAATAAAATCAATCAAAAAATTGAATAGGCCACCATAATTAATTAAACTGATTCAATTCAGGTTTTAGGAAATACTTAGTAGCTTTCGGAATATTTAAGTATTTATGTAAAGTATTATATATGGCACCTATTTAAAAAAAATCTGTATCTAGAAAACAAAATAAGCTCAAAGTAAAGGCAACTATCACTATCACATCAGTAGGTATTTTCCAATGTTAACTCTGTATTTCTGAGAATTCGGAATAATATTAATTGATACCAGGTGCTACGGTGCCCGTATGTAATTTGATTAGGCTACCATTTGCAAAGGGCCTTGGACTTATAGCTAACAAAAGGTATGACAACGTGTCTGTAGGTAGGATTATGCGTTCCGGTAACTTTAATTACTGTTCTAGAGCTAAACTAACAAGTTATACTTTCAATTTACAAGTATTAACAAGCATAAAATCTTGATTTTTACTTAGGTTCTATAACTATGTCTTGAGATGATCTGTAAAAGTCGTCCTAACTTCGTGACAATCACCGTAAAAGATTTACTATGCTTATGTATAGTTATTTAATTCAGCTGGTTTATAAGCGTATGTTCGATACCACCACTGCTAGGAAAATAAAGTTATTAGAAATATAGGTTTCGATCTAATATTATGGATTTATGATCTTAGATCCACGTTTTCATTATTTCTGAGACCTAGTTCCATTGGCAGAACTCCAAGCCGAGATGAGAACGAATAAAATTGAAAGAAGTGTGCAGGGCTAAATAAATCTTACTTTAATGTACATTCTAAATGAACGCTCAAGAAAAACCAGAGTCAGTCGCTAGTTTAGACTTGCGTGAACGATTAAGGGCGTTTCTTTAGATAAAAGTGCTCCTCGAAGGCCGCCTGCTGCGCTGACAATGCGCGAATATTGCCAGCTAATTGATCGATTGTAGCAACTGTCGCACCTGCGTCACGTCTTGTCACCTCACAATGCACATTATATATTTATAATACGTAAGGAATCTATTTATCATGTCATTGGAGTATTGTCAGAAAGCAATGACTTGCTGTGCAGCGCTATGATCACGATGTAGAACATAATTAGTACAAACCAATAAAAACAGTTGCAGCACTACTTTTTTTATATAAGATTTGCCCACGGCTTCGCCCGCGTGGATGTCGGAAATTGTCCCTGGGGAACGTAGGTAAGTTACTGGGATTAAAAGAGTACCTTATATGTTAATTCAGGCCATAAACTATCTGTGTGCCAAATTTCATCCAAATCTGTTAAGCCGTTTTAAACCGACAAAAATTGAAACTTTTTTGATTGACTCGTTACCACACCTCGTAACAATACTTTTTTTTTTAATATTCAATTTACAGTTTTGACTCGTTACTGTTTTATTATAAGTGTAGATGATATTGACGCAATAAGATGTAGATTTACTGTTACGAGTCGAAATTGGAAAACCTGGATGAAATCGACAGACCTTTTTTGGTCAGTAGGTACCAACTTGCAAACTAGGTTCCTTCCTAGTTATAGCTAGTAGACTTTGCTCTTCGAAGACTATGCTTTGGCTCAGATTTAAGGCTCTCACAGACAGGCGCGACGCGGCTCTAGTAGCACAATTTCTATAAAAAAAATCATGGAAAGAGTCGCACTGCGCGTCGCTCTGCCTGTCGCGGCCGCGATATCTTGCCAGTCTGCACGAGCTTTTAGTATGACCCCCTTGACCTCACGACCGGAGTTTTTGGAATACAGTAGGTTAAAACAACACAAATAATAGTCGGTAGCCGAGGTAATGTAATTGCAAATTGCAATCGAAGTTATTTGTGATGATAATAATGGATGGATTGGTCAGCTAGACAGCCGATCGGCCAATTTAGTGTTTCCTCGTTAAATGGCTTCATCCTGCCATGTATGCCTGTAAAACTTATTTGTTTTTGTTTCCAATGCAATTGATAACTACTTTTACTTGTGTATAGTTCGTTAACTACATATTAATTGATCAGCTTATACAGATCTTCGATAAAAATAACGCATAAATCTTCCAACATAGAAGTTTGAAACCTTTAACAAGTCTATACATTTAACAGTTGAAATATTTTGCTGTCCAATGATAAGGAATGAGCTCATAGGGCATTTGTCTGGAAAGAGATTTATTCAGAAATTCTTTGTCTTTATTATCCATATAAGGTGTGCGGACAGTGGACGGGGCGCGAGCAAACCAGTTCTGATTTACCAGATCGTGCGGTATTTTAAACTCGAATGCAAATAAATTGACCCATGATAAAGAACTTGAGAGCACAAAGAAAAGATGGTGCATACCGATCTGTAAGTATTGTACTTTACAATTCAGACTCGGCATTGGAGTTAACTACACAGAAATTATTTAGCTTCAACATTATTTTACGATTGCAATTACTGCATTAGGTAATGCGATTTATTGAGTTTAAAACAAAGTTACGTACCTACTAGCTTAAGATCTATGTGTGGCTATTATTTTTGTAAGGACCCTTTTTTTTTTTTTTTTTTTCAGGGTGGGTAATCATCAAATAACTTCTCCCGCTCTGGGTGGAGCGGGAGGGTGTGTCAGACTCTTACTGACTAAAACCCACCCGTATTCCTTCCTGTTGCCTGTGTTGCGGGGGCCTCGGTGACCCATAAGTACCTTCCCGCGACCCCGGCAGGCATCGGCCCTAGTGGACCCCTACTTTGTGCTGATGACATCTCTTTGAGGCGCGCGTGGAATACGACGCGCCGTCGACCCGGGCCTGGTCCTTACCGGACGGTGAGCTACCCATTGCTCACCGTCCGCAAGCCCGCGCCTACGGTGGCCGGAAATCCGCCCGGGATTCCCGACGCCCTGGGCGTCTCCTGCGGCGGCTAGGGGCGAGAGGGCGCGAAACGTGGCTTTCCCTCAACCGTCCCGCCTCCTCCTTCGCGAGCATTACTGCTTCGCAGAAGGAGGTGACGGCTGCCCATGCCCTCTCGCTCCGTACCATGGCCTGAACCAGGGCCGGACGCGAGAGGTCTCTGCCGCCGATCGCCTCCACGAGGACACGGCGGTGCTCTGCCCAAGCCGGGCAGACCTCCACCGTATGCTCCACCGTGTCCTCTGGGCGATCCACACAGTGGTGACACCCGGACGTTTCCTCCCGCCTTATCCGACACACGAACCTCCCGAAGCTGCCGTGTCCGGTGAGGACCTGCGTCAGGCGGAAGGTGAGGACGCCGTGGCGCCTCTCCAGCCACTCCTCAAAGAGGGGACTTATCGCCGCAATCGTGGCGTGCCCAGCACTGGGTTGCGACAACCGTACTTTCCATGACGCCATGAGATCCCGCCGGAGCTCCGTCCGCTGTGCCGCGATTTCTCGCGGCGGCGGACTTACGCCCCGGCGTTTCGCCTCCTCGCGCCACTCCCATACGTGCGCGAGGACTTTTGCCTCCAGATCCCATGGCGGCAATCCGGCAAGGAGGCTCGCTGCCTCACAGGAGACCGTGCGGTATCCTCGGACCATCCGGATGGCCATGACCCTTTGGGCCTTGTAAGGACCCTTAATTTAACTTAAATACCGTTGCTAAAAGCAATTTCGCAGAATATGATTTGATTGTTTGTAAGATTTGTTCAACTGATCGCGGTCTTTTAAAGTATAGCGGAAACGATGTGAAACTTTAATTCTCCTAATTACAGCTGTGAGTCGATCGTGTGTTAAATTACCCTCATGTAGCAATTACCAATGAAGATTAGCTTGAAAATACATGTTCTATATCTCCTTCATTAGTATGTAGATCTTAATTTAAGTTATGCTCTACATATGCATACGGAGATCACCTAATTGGAGCAAATTAATATTTTATTCTAAATGTATTATGTTATCAAGTGTTCAGCAGACATAACTGAGATTGTGTGGATGAAACAATGTTTCAATGTTCGTTCACGAAAAATGTACACACTCTCAATTTATTGACTTGCATCATACCGACTTCGATTTACGAGAACACATATTAAAGGCAACGTAAATGACTATCTTTAGTGAATCACAGGAAGTGGATACGCTTGCCATCTGATGGTTTAAAGTTAAACTGATATGATCGAAAATAAAGTGGAGACTGTAAGACAATATTAGGTACCTACGTCCATAAATATACAAGCACGCCTACCTGATGCCATTTTATAAAAAGACCAGGAAGTGCTCTAGACCCGTTTCGCCCTCAGCTGAAACGAAATTAGTGCGCGACGCCGATCCAGTTTGTTTAAAGATCACTCTGACATTTATCACACAAATATGTTTACTTTGAACTTGTGAAGGGCGCTGCAGCCACCTAGCTGTTGCTAAGGGACTTTTCTATTTTTATTCCTTGGGTTTATACGCGTAACTAGTCTTACTTATCGGTTTATGTAGGTAATTGCACCTGCAAGTAAGTTCCTATACTTCTATTTATTCAAGTTCAACTGTTTACTCTTTGCATCTCTGGCATTCAATGAGGAATAATATAAATAAAATAAATAGTGTTTTATTGCAAAATACCCTTATACCACAAAATTAATAAATACTAAACAAAAACATTAAAAAGTCACTTGAATAAATTGAATTGCAAGCATGATCACACTGGTCACGCTCTTTATTGCATCATTACATTGTTCATGAATGCTTGTTTTAAAACAGAAATATAAAATAACTAAGGTACCTATGTAAGTAGGTAGGTACCTAAACAAAAAAATAGATGTCTGATTGTAATATTTTGTGGAGGTAATTATGTGAATGTATAAAATGTAAATGTTATACATCAACCTTGCTGCAGTGACATGTAATTAAAAGTGTTATAAAATGTCCGCTAAGTATGTTTACGCTTTATAAGCTTAAATAAAAGTGCTGGGACTTTACATTTATTGCTAGAAATCAGATTAAAAATTTATTACTCATTACAGTGTAGGTAGGTATCCATCTAAGTTTACTAAGTTATATTTATGATCAATTAAAATGTAATTACTAACAATAATTGATTCAATTAATATAGGTACGATCAATAACAATTAAGGTTAATTCAAATAGTTTTCGCATTTATATTAATATTATAAATGCGAAAGTAACTCTGTCTGTTTGCTACCTTTTCACGTCCTAACAGATGTAGGGATTTGAATCAAATTTGGCACCCATGTTAGGAGTAGGGTTGCCAATAACTTTTTTGCAACTTTTTTTATATCAAATAAAGTGTTTTCGAAGCCATTGCCTGTAAAAATATAGTACATATATGAAGTAGGTATGTTTCGAAAACATTTTTATTCTTTATGTGCATATTTTCTGCTACTATGAACCTTTATTAAAGGTTTTTTTTTAATGTCTCATAACTATTTTTACACTCATAACGAAAATAAAGTTACAAAATACCTACTATTCATTCAGCTTTTATGAAATTAATTATAATAATGGCTAGGGCCAGTAGGTATTTTTCTCGAATGCGATCATCTCGCCATTTTGTAAATAAAAACTACTTATTATCTTTTTCTTTAGAAATATTTAGGCCTCTAATATAGCAGGATACTATATTATATAATAGGATTGGCAACCCTAGTTAGGACATAGGATTCTTCTTATAGGTAGTACGTACCTCAAAAAGGTAGTATAATATAAATGTAATATGTACGGTAAAGACATGGCAGTAGGTTGAATATAAGTAGGATTTTCGAAGAGATTTACTAGATCTGATGGAAAACATTAGGTAGGTAGCTACTTTAATCCGAGTTGAGTCCGATGGGGCGTCAGGCTGATAGGTACCTACTTATGACTCAAAACGAAGGCTTTAGATAGGCAAGTAGGTACTTGGGGTACAAAAATAAATTCAATAAAGAACTAATTAATACTACTAGTACTTAATGAGGAGAGCTTTGTCTGCAAATTGTGGTGACTATGGAGTGGTTGATGATGTCTTTCATATTCTGATGAAGTGTGTCCGGAATGAAAATAAGTACTTAAATTAATGTTGTCGGACAATATAAAAGGTATGATATTGACTTTTGTAATACCATTCTTGCTTTTCCAGTGTCCAATATTATAAGGTTAGTTAAGTAAGTTAAGTTAAAGTTCGTTTTTTAATCCCAGAGACTAATTTGACATTTCAAGTTATTGCTGTTTTCAATATGGAGTTTGAAATTTGCATCTGTCAAATTAGTCTCCGAGATTAAAAAATAGACTTTCGCACTGGGCGATATGGTCGCTAAACGACAAAGCCCTTTACACACATAAAAAAAAAGATATTTAAAGAAAAGTACCAAACATAACTACCCAAGTTATTAAATTATTAAATCCCGCACGTTTTTTAACGACTATATTATTTGCTTCTTCTTAGTAGATTATTTAAGAAAGCTATGATGCAAAGGACGACCTTTATTTCAGGGGTAATAGTTTTCGTACGTTGTTATTACTTATTACCTAGACCATAAAAGTCACTAACAAGTACAGGAATTTTCTTCGAATCATGCATAATTTGATCAAGTTAACCAATTCAAGTAGATTGAGAACTAGACCGGAAGTTTGAACCTAAAAGTTTGAACCTAGAAGTAAGGATAAAGTACTTAGTAAGATAATTGAGACTAACTGAACAAGCAGGCACTGTTACTATAAGACAGAAACTTTGTTAATTAATGCGTACAAAACTTTAGATTCTGTGACGAAATTTAAACTTGTACACACATTTTTGTTTGTTTACAATATTCAAATGTCATATGGTTATAATGCAAGGGATGTAATATAAAATATAAATGATATCATACCAGAAGAAAAATCCATAATAGGTTGTAACTCATTTCGTAGCAGGACAACGCCGCACCTTAGCTAACACACTAGTTCGGTCTACTGTATCGATAATGACATGTCCACTCTGACGGGAACTACTAACAAACACATCTTATCGATGGAAACAAATGGCAGTTGTTATGTGGGGCACATCGGGACTGGCGGGGTACAGGGTGGCTCCAGGACTCGATGCAACACTAAGCGAGTTCCTCTGATTCGCTATTCGACACGAAAAAGCGATTCGCTTCTACTACACGAGTGGCCTGTGCGCGCGCCGCGTTCAACTAGTCCGCTCAACAGTACTTGTGACCTTAACAATTAAGAATTTATTTTATTAATGCACTTTCTTATGACGTGTTACGCCAACGGCTCGAGAATATGAATCGACATCCATGATGAGACAAAGACGTTATGTACGTAATAATTTATTGGTATTAGCAATTTAATTAATAATAAAATTTTATTGCGAGGTGAATAATTTACAAAATAAACAATGATCAACTCTTTTTCTTTGGTAAAGAACGTAGAGAGATATATGGAAAATAATATTAGTATCCAATAATTAAGTTATATAGGGTAAAATACCCAGTGGTCAGCCTTTTTAAGCTTTAAACAGTACCGATATTGCTTTTTAAGTATAAAATCACTACCACTCTGATCATTACGTTGATTGTACAGCTTTGTTTCTATATCCACAATTTTTGATCTGACAGCTCTTCAAAGTTAAAATTCTCGCTAAAAGGCTGACGACTGGGGCACGAAATATTATAAGGGACTGATTGCATTAGTGTCCATAGTAAGGATCGTGCTGATGCTGTGGCTGCGGCGGTGCGTATTGGGGCTCAGCGTACTGTGGCACGTAATGTGTCTCGGGGTACTGTGGCGCGTATTGTGTCTCGGCGTACTGGGGCCCGTACTGTGGCTGGTACGAAGGAGCCTGCAAAAATAAAGAACACAATATATTTTTTCTCTAACTTGCAAGTCGTCACAGTATCTGCTGGAGTTGCGGGAAGATACCGTGGCCTCTGGCAACACAGGCAACGAAAAGAAACATGGGTGGGTTTTAGTCAGTAAGAGTCTGACACGCCCTCCCGCTCCACCCAGAGCGGGAGAAGTTATTTGATAATTTCTCATCCAAAAAAAAAAAAAAAGTCATCGCAGTATAGATTTTATGGTTTTATTAGCATCAATGCTACGGCCAACGATGAAATATCTGACTTGATCTGCCATGGAATAGTAAATAGGTACCTAATCCTAAATTTGACTGAATTCTTGAATAGCTACTACTACGCTTTGGAATGGGCAACTAGCTTCATCTTTCTGACTGACCACCCCTTGACAATTCAAAAGTGTCTGTAATTGGTTTATTTGAAATAAATGCTTTGAGTTTTGAGTTTTTGAGTTTTAGCATCCACACTAAAAGCATTGAGATGATTTAAAGTAATTCAAATAGGTAGGTAGAAGTTTTGAGCATATGTAAACGTTGAACTAACAGATGTCAACGCACAATTTTAGCAATAACATAAACCACAAAATCAATTAAAAGGTCGTTTAACTATTTTTTTTAACTAAAAGCAAAACATTTTGCGGTTTGCATAAAAAGTTGAGGAATTTCTTAATTGTATTAGCAATTTACCTGAAATGAATCGACTTTTTGACTCAATGAGGGAAAATACATAAGCATAGTCATCTTGGTGAAACTCCTGTGGTTATGTTAGGTAGGTACTTAGGTAGCCAGTTTTTATTAAAACTCAAAGCATTTATATCAATTAAACCATTTACAGGCACTTTTGAATTGCCAGTCGGTCAGTTAGTCGGTAGTGAGTTGAAGCTAGTTACCCATTCCTAAACATAGGTCTCAGTGTAGAAGAACGGGCAGGACAGTCTTTTAAATCAAGATATTACAAAATCTTAGGTACATTATTCTTGATGCTTCTCTATGTAAAACAAACCGGACAAGTGAGAGTTGAACTCGCGTTTTAAGGGTTCCGTATAATGAATATGTTATCTACCTTTTTTATCCTAAGATAATTTACCCCAAGAACAAATTTAACATTGTAGTTGAAAAACATGTTCCCACAACCACACCACACACCACATTCCAACTGCAAATGTAAGTTTGTACGCACAATATTGAGAGATTTACCATGTTATTTTAACAACATAGAACTCTTAAAGATTTTCCTGTAATCTAGAAGTAAAGAACTATTTTCTGCATTTTTTATTAATTTAATTTTAGGCTTAGTAGATTCGGAGATATAGGTCAATTTTTATAAATTTTTCTAAATAACTTAAAAAATATTTGTTACCCTCACAACAAGCCCATTTATTTGATATGTCACACGGTAACTACAGATTGAAAACTGTTCTTTAAAATTTTCTAATTTGCCCCTCAAAAAAGACCCTCATATTCCAAATTCATTTCGTTACGTTACACGTCCGTGTTTGAGTCACAGAAATTCATACGTGTAACAAATGTATAATAGATTCGGAGCAAATCGGCTGTGACAGAAGGACAGACAGACAGACGAGTAATCCTAAGGAATCCATTTTTCCTTTAATTTGTACGGAACCCTAAAAAAAAATTAAAACAATTCAAAACATAAGAATTATAAAGAAGAGGTAAGTAGTATACTCGGTGGCTGGTATACGGTATACCTAGGATACCCACCTTACAGGTATACATTAAGCATTCATTCTTAGAATACAGGGTGGCAGCTAGGGACTTCGACGCGCAACCTGTTTCCCATGGATTCAGTACATGATTCTGAACCTGCTGAATTCATGGTTACAGTTAGCACGTCGATCTCTACCCTGTTACAATGTATTTAGCGTCTGCAAGTCGCCTACGATTTAGACGTGATTTAATTGCTCACTTATTACTGATTTTATGGTATGCAGTCACTAGTTAATTATTTCGTGTTGCGGTCTCGCCAAATATACTTGAATGCACGAAGCGTGGTTCAATGCCGGCGCTAAAAAACAATATCTTTTTATTACCGAACTTGTAGTTGTTATATAATATTATCGTGGTTTATACTATAGTCCAAAGATACATAGGTTTTTTTTTTAGGTGGTAAATTATCAAATAACTTCTCCCGCTCTGGGCGGAGCGGGAGGGTGTGTCAGGCTCTTACTGACTAAAACCCACCAGTGTTCCTTCCGTTGCCTGTGTTGCCAGGGGCCTCGGTAACCCTTTCGAACTTTCCCGCGAAGACATGGGTACTTGTGCAATTATGCAACACGCACATAAAGGCTATCGTCTTCATCCAGAAGAATTCTGTATTACCTACTGTTAGACATGCCCGTACTTAGTGGTAGGTTTACCCCAAGTTTCGCCTAGGCTTATAACGCTACAATGACCGGTCCTGCTCTGTTCTACCAGCAGGCTTAGCATGATGCTTTTTATTTCTTCGAAGAATAGACAAGGCTCTTTCTATACAAAGTGACATTTCGTTTCTCCTTTTTTGACATCGCACCGTAGAAATCCTACATTTAAAAGAACCTAGACAACGATCGTTAGAAACGAAAGACAAAATGACAGATTGTAGAAGGATTTCTACGGTGCGATGTCAAAAATGGAGAAACGAAATGTCACTTTGTCTATAAAGAGCCGTGTCTATTCTTCGAAGAAATATAAAGCGTCATGCTTTTTTTTTTTTAGGGTGGGTATTCATCAAATAACTTCTCCCGCTCTGGGCGGAGCGGGAGGGTGTGACAGACTCTTACTGACTAAAACCCACCCGTATTCCTTCCTGTTGCCTATGTTGCGGGGGCCTCGGTGACCCATAAGTACCTTCCCGCGACCCCGGCAGGAAAGCGTCATGCTAAGCCTGCAGTACCCTCAGTAGGTTGTCGATCCACCTAGTGGAATGCCTACCCACTGTGCACGGGACAATTTACTTGGTCAATATTTCATACTAAAGTCGAATTATTAATTCACTGGAGTAATCTGACATGTGTTAGCTGTCACTTTGTGTAATAAAATTCTTTATTGTATTCTAGACTTCTAATAAAACTCATTATTATACATTTATTTAAAATTTAGGTACATAAGTAAATCGATTAAACTAAACGATTACCATTACAAAGTGACAGCTAGACATGTCAGATTACCCCAGTTAATTAATAATTCGACATTAGTTTTCTGAAGTAACTAATCCTTGTGTATTTTCAATCGGATAGATCGTGAAAGTGAAACCTATCATTATTTACACTCGTGGTATTAAGTAGGTGCATACCTGATAGTTATAAGCAGGTTTCTTCTTCTCCACTTCTCCATGATGATGTTTCTTCAGCACCAAGCTTGCCGCGATTAACTCCTTCACTTTCAGTTTGGTCGACAGGAAGTTTGCAGCCAAAGCTTTGTTAAAAGCTTTCAGTTCCTTGATCTTCGCCTTGACTGCCCAGAGTCCATCCTTGAGCAAGTCCAGCTTGCCCAGAGGCATGTCCTCATCTTCCTGATACTCGTCGTGGTCGTAAGCAGGCGTATCGTACGCCGCTCGGAGGAGGTGCTGGTCTTCATCGTCGAGATCGGCGTAACGCGGCATGTGTCGCGAACACACTATAGGACGAAAAATTAACATTGATCTGTTAAATATTTACCTATTTTATGTAGAAATCAGTTACATACAAGACCATTCGTCATTTCTAGAATTGTTAAGACGAGTGTCGAGTGATGAGATGATTAATTGCACACGTTTTGTTTTACTAATGATTTGATATTTATGACGTTTTAACAATGTTTTAGCGACTAAATAATGATATTCCGCTATTCAATAATGTAGCTCATTAGCACCGCATGGTGCTAACGCATTTAGATTGATACGAGTACGTCACTTTTAATTACGATATAGGCATTGAATATTGCACGAAATGCAGGCAATAGGTAGGTACTTACCGGAACTGATGAAAAGTATGAAATAAACGATTTTGATGCACATTTTCGATAATTAGAGGCGGATCTAGTGTTAGCACGCTTGTTCAAGTGAGCTGGCTTCCTTGTTCCTTTTGTATGAGGTAGATAGGTAGTCATCGATTCTTTAACTACCTAGGAGTACCCTCAACTTACTAAAATCGAATAGCTTAAGGTGGTGTCGCACGATTCACACCATAGATCATAGATAGTAAATCTATAATTATTTTTTGCGTTAAATAATGGAATTAAAATCGCTGCCTCTAGCTTTTACATTACTTTCGAAGAATTAATTTAGTCAATCAGCTCAAAGGCTCAGAGCGTGAATCTGAGAATGTGAGAAGGTATATGTGTCATTAATTGCATTACCCATATCGAGAGTTTTTGCTATTTCCATAGATTTAAAAGTACCTAATGTTTTAACTCCATATCGATCGAGGTCGAATTAATGATTGATAGTGCAATTATTGGTTATTGTACGAAGCATTATTCTTACTGTAAGTACCTAAGTCACATTATCATTGAACATAATTAGTTACGCGTATATTATCTAGATAAATCATACAAAAACCAACAAGTGGTGGTCAGCTAACATTAAGTGGTTATGTTAATTATATCATACTGGCCATATCGATCGGGTGTGTCGAAAAAACGAATAAATAAAGCAATTACTTGAATTATGAATATATTTAGTTACTGGATGCGGAATACTAAGTAACGTCGGCGGGTGGCTGTCTACATACGAACATGTTGTTTCTAATAATTATAAATAATAATATATGACATTAAGTACATAGAGGAACGACGCAATATATTTTTTCTGGAAAGAATTTGAATGTAAAGTAATAATAAATTTTATAGAACTTGGGTACAAGTGACCGCCCACGAATTTGTAAAATCTTAATTCTAATGCGAAAGTGAGTTTGTTTGTTTATTTGTTTGTTTTGGATAAAAATATCGAAATTCAAATCATACAGGGTGCGTATGATTTCAATTTCGATATTTTTTCATCGATTTATTATTTTTTTTTCTGTTTTTATTGTTTTAGTATGAAAAGTTTACTTCAAATGGGTAGTATTTATTGATAAATCAATTTCTTTACAGGTTGAAGAAAAAAAATAAATTGACTATGCCATAGGCTTCTACTCCGTTCACCTACTATATATACCCTATGTTTTTCGAGACGATAAAAAAAACCAGCCGGTATAAAAATCAAGTGTCAGCATATTCGTACACGCTAATCTCTGAAACAACCCAACCGATTTCGAGTCGTGGGGCTTTCGGGACCGGGACCGCGGTCCCGGATTCCACCTATACATATAATAATTATTTTTTAGCAGTATTTTGGGACCGCAAATAAAATAAACAAAGTTAGCTCTTGGGAAATTACGGTCAAATGTAATAAATAATAAAAAACGAAAGTTTTTTTTAAAAATAATATTGAGTACTTCTTTAAAAATTAAATTACAACAGTTTAATTAAAAACATTTTTTGCTTATTATCCCTGGAATATACACAACTGCACATAAAATTATTATTTTATAGCTACAACTATTCTTATAAAAGTGCAACTACGTAATATTAGCTTTATTTTGTACCGGTACTGATAATTCATGCTTGATTGTTGATCAAAATATTATATCAGCTTTTTTGTTAACTGTACTTTAACTTCTATTTTCTTGTGGTCCCAAAATACTGCTAAAACCCGATTTCATTGAAATTTTTATCTGTGGTAGGTTCCAGCTTGAAAGATAAAATAGTTTTGGACCCGATATGTGGAGCTCCGCGCGAAGTAGGAGCGGGTCATTAATAATTTTCAAATATCTTTTATGCAGTCGTCCTAGATGATGCTGATGATTTTTTTATTTATCAACGACTTATTTATGTTTAGATTAGATTAAGTTCAACATTTTATGAAAAAAAAAAACTAAAATATGGTTGTTAGATATTTACAGTCAATTAGTATGTACTATCGGCCAATCTTCCGCATGCTCACCTCTAAGGCGATAATCGTATAGCACGGCTCACGACTCGATCGCCCGATGCAAGCGTTTTGGCCAATGGGATGCATGAAGCGTATTTTAGCCGTATTTGTATTAATGTAATTATGTATAGTGTGTGTGACAGTCACACTAGGCGCGTGCTATGCTCACTTGTTTGTAAGACATTTTTTTAATGGGCACGGCCAGCGAGAGCGCTTTATGAATTGTTATTGTTGACAAGAAGTAATTTCGTACTAATATCTTCCGTTTGGTTTAGAAAATGTATTATTGGTATTGCTATACGCGTACCCTAAAAAAACTTTATTTAGCATTTTTGTTTACCACTTTGCCAAATTACAGCTTTCTAGTAAGAGTCTGTGAGCTAAGCCGGGGACAGACAGACAGACAGACGGTCATGGCGAAACTATAAGAGTTCCTTGTTGACTACGGAACCCTAAAACGAAGCAAGTTACGTAGTTTTGTTAGAAATTGTCATTTGCTATCTCTTTCTTTTATTGCTGTTTTGATTAAAATAGCAAAATTACTTACAGTAGTACCTATTTGAACCATTACTTGGCGCAGTTTATACAATGTTATCAGATTTTTTTATTATTGCTCTCGCAACTTTTGCAACTGCAATAAAAATAAGTTCATTATCTAAGCACCATTGTTATTCAGTGGGAACGTCAGAACATCTGGTTAAACAATAGATCGGCTTTATAGAACGGCCATAAAATACGGTCGCAAAAAATTACGAAATATTTCTTCAACACACTTGCTTGTAAAGTGACTCAGAAATTCAGCTTATTATATAGAAGTATTTTTACTTTATATTTCTTTTTTCAATATACGCAGTTTTTGTCCAAAAACAATGAATATTTTTGAGAAAAAAAAATTCGTTACATCAGATAAATCAATCATCAAAATTATCATCATTTCATAAAATTATATATTTTTCACTACATATTAACCTTAATTTGCTTATTCAAAACATTATTTTGTTTATTATATTTTTTATATAGGCTGTTTAGCGGTTTTTCCAGCGCCTTTATTTACACCTGCGGCGCGCGGGATAAACAAAACAAGCGCGGTATTTTCCAGAAATACTTGTTAACGTTTTCATTGTGTGGTTAATTATTATCAAAAATGTTGACTTCAATTAGGAAAGAAGAGCGAAGAGCAACGCGTAGATTTAACCCCCCGGAAATACTAATCTAGGCACGAAACGCTAGTGACAACCTGTTGCCTGCAAAATCTAGAGAGAAATACCTAGCGGCGTACGAAACTAATAACAATACCAGTCTCTTTTTTTCCTCTCAAGTTGAAAACCGTCGTATGAAACGCGCACACACTCGACTCCCTTATCGCGCTCGCTCGCCCTCGGCTCGCGCGAATAATACCGGCTCGTGCAGTGAGTAACCTTTTTTTTTTTTTTTTTTTTGGGTGTGGCATCTCGTAGTTGACCTTGAGAGGTCGTGACTACTTAACCGGACTTTCCTGTGGCTGCCTTAAGCGAACTCAAAGCCTCCAGCCAGGGGCGAATTTCTTATATTACTAAGCGACTGCACGCTAAGGGCACCCCCTGTGGGGTACGGACCTCGGCTTAGGGCGTCGCTGGGGGGAGGACAGCAAGATGGGACAGGCTGGATCTGGTTAATATTATTATTATTAATCGGGGAATTTAAAGCTACAGGCTCAGCTGCGGCGCGGGCTGGCACTTCTTCGAGCAAGGGTCGGGGGGGACAATTACGTCGGGGTTTACGCGAGGGACCTCGGCGGCGAGGTCGGAACGTAGGTCGTCGGTGTGTTTTGTGCACTGTACTCGTTGCCCTATTGCTTTCCTGGAGGAGGGTAATGGGGTCATCGGGGTCGGAGAGGGTATGCCTTGGACGGCGAATAGAACTAATGGTGGAGGGCCTATAACTGGCGGCCTGCACAACTAGAGGGTTGCGGTGGGTGGTGGCGGAGTCGAAGAAGCGCTTCGTGATGCGCTTCATGAACTGCTTGATGGTGGGGATTCTAAGATCGAGATGGAGGATCTCGTTTCGAACGAACCAGGGGGCTCCCGTTGCCTTTCGGAGGAAACGGTTTTGGAGGGACTGCATCCTGTGGATGTGGTGGGGTTTAGCGTGTGCGAAGACTGCACAGGCATAAGTCATGATGGGACGGATGCACGCTGTGTAAATACGCAATTTGCCCTTAAGGGACAATTTGCTGCGCGCATTTAGGACGGAGTGAAGTCTACCGAGAGCGAAAGCGGCACGCGAACGCACCTGCTTGATGTGCTCTGAGAACGAGAGATGGTGGTCAAGGGTCACGCCTAGGTATTTGGCTCGCTTCTCCCAAGGGATAGGCTTGCCGAACATGGTGAGCGGTCGGGGGGCGATGAGGTTTTTACGCTGTTTGGTGAAGAGAACAGCCTGACTTTTGTCGGGATTGACCTCGATTCTCCACTTTCTAAACCAAGCGCCAAGCTTGTTGACCTCGGTCTGGAGAGTGCGAGATATGTGGTCGTGGACTAACCCGGTGTAGTAGATGGCCGTGTCGTCTGCGAACAGAGCCAACTGCGCCTTTCTACTTTTCGGGATGTCGCTGGTGAAGAGAGTGAAAATGAGAGGGGATAGTACAGAGCCCTGAGGGACGCCTGCACGGATAGGGTGAGGGGAGGATAGCGCTCCTTCGATGCGATAGCGGAAGGTGCGGTTCGACAAGAAGTCTCGTAAGATGAGCACGAGACGATCGGGCACACCGAGTTTGTAGAGCTTATATAATAAGCCGTTGTGCCAGACCTTGTCGAACGCTTTCGCTATATCGAAGAATACAGCACCGGTCGTAAGACCACGTTGAAAGCCGTAGCTTATGTGTTCAACGATGCGGTGGACCTGTTGGACGCAAGAATGTTGGGCTCTAAAGCCGAACTGCTGGTCGGGGATGAGGCCCTTTGTTTCCGCAAAATCTCTGAGGCGCTTTAAGATAAGCCTCTCATAGATTTTGCCGAAGACATTGAGCAGACTGATGGGCCGGTAGCTGGTGGGCTCCGTTTTCGGCTTACCGGGCTTCGGTATGCCGATGACGGTGGCCTTCTTCCACTCTTGTGGGAAGATGTTATTGCTGCAGTGAGTAACCAACATACCACACATATTTATATTTTTTGTTACACGCCCTATACTCACACAAATTCATATTGTCTCTAATTGGACGAAACCAGGAAGGGGTGTGGTTTGTCACTAGCTGCGCTTGCCGCAGAAATATTTTCTAAAGTGAGCATGCTTAAGTTTTGCCAATAGTACCTACAAACTGTCTTTTCAAAATCGGAACATCAGAATATATCAATATATCATCCTACAACATGGACACCTAAATGGAGCCACCCTGCATTAAAAAAATTAATAAGTCTAATAAGTCTCTTTTCGCATTTCTCAGGGCCAAAATTAGCGAGGAATTTTTGAAGAAAACTATGGTTTACATGTAGAGAAAATGATAATTTTGTAACACATGTTACAAAATTATCATTTTCTCTATGTCCGTCATGCGGTACTGTGGAACGTTCTCCCATGCTTTCAAAATTGCAGCTCCTGCAAAGTTTCTCGAGCTGGTTGTTAGTTTGAACACGTTAGTATCACAGTAATAGATTGCCAGCAAGAAGCCCTGATATGAATCAATATAGCACATAATATGTGTTACAAAATTATCATTTTCTCTTTGTAACATGTGTTACAAAATTATCATTTTCTCTATGTCCGTCATGCGGTACTGTGGAACGTTCTCCCATACTTTCAAAATTGCAGCTCCTGCAAAGTTTCTCGAGCTGGTTGTTAGTTTGAACACGTCTCTTCAGCTCATCCCATATGTGCTATATTGATTCATATCAGGGCTTCTTGCTGGCAATCTATTACTGTGATACTAACGTCATGCAGATATTCTCAAACAATTCATGCAGTGTGCGCCCTTGCATTATCATCATGCATAAAAATGAAATCCTGGCCCACAAACTCAGCATAATTATGGCATTACATGAGCCTCTAGACATTGACGAATCTGTCGGTTGCTGTTCCGTGGTGACAACCGTGGTTTTCCTTCGGTAGAAATTCCGCCCCAGACTGTTCATGACCCACCACCGTAACTTACTTTCTCTTCAATGCAAGATTGCTGAAAACGTTCTGTCTTCGGTAGAATTTCCTACGTCCATTATTGCCATATAACAAAATCTTGGTTTCATCCGTAAAAAGAACCTGGCTCCATTGACGTTGACTCCAATGCAAATGTTCGCGTGCAAACCGTAGGCACATCATTCTGTGAGCTTATGTCAGTTTGGGACCACTGGCTGCCTTGTGAGATTTCAGGAATAGAATAGAATAGAACACTTTTTATTATATGTACACCATACAAATTACTGATATAAATGTAGAAATTTTACATAGGGTGACGCAATGAGCGATCTTATCGCTAAAAGCAATCTTTTAAAAACCACCTTTAGATGGAGGGGCGAAAGGAAAGACATAACTGCAGGTAGTCTGTGGTGTACCAGTTACATTTATACAATACACACACACATACACAAAACATATTAAAATATCTATATAATACATATATTCAATAATAATCATGAAACAAGTGAAAGAGTAAAGAAAATAAAAAAATATGTCTAAGGAGAGAGATACTGGTGCCGATTCCCTTGTTCACAAACTAAACTAAATTTAAGTTCAGTGCATCTTTTGCTTTATATTTCATTAAGAAGAGGATAGAAGATAAATTTTAATTTAGTCCTGTCAAATTAATCAGCGCCTGTCACTACTCCATACAAGTTTAGACATGATTAAAAACTTGCCTATTAAAATTACGTCAATTTAAGTCAAGCGCTGATTAATTTGACAGGACTAAACTAAAATTCATCTTCTGTCCTTTTCTTAATGAAATAGAAAGAAAAAGATGCACTGAACTTAAATTAAGTTTATTTTGTGAACAAGGGAATCGGCACCAGTGCTTTTTTTTTACCATAATTTTAAAAATGGACAAGGATTGAACACGCCTTTTCGACACGGGCAAGGCATTCCATAATCGTACTGCTTGAACTGTAAAAAAGATATCATAGAAACTGGTGGAATGCGAGCCACGTTCTTCGAGTCTCCTTCTAACAATTCGAACGTAAACGGTTAGTCCATGAAAGTCTCGAAGCTGTTCTTGGACCTGTAATGAGCTCAAGTGACGATTATACAGGCTGGTGTTACGCCGGTTGCGTACTGTAGTACCCCAGTGGTGAATTTAACATTTCCCAAGTATAGGCTGTTAAATTTTTGAAGCGTTTATCCCTACAGTTGTCAGTTCCTAGATTATTTTTACAATCCAACAATTTGCTTGAAATGGCACAAGAAATACTTTTGGGGAATATTTCTGAGCTAATACCGTTGAATGTACAATGAAAGGGTAGAGGGAAAAGTCATCGGGAAGATTTATTGTAGACTTCCTTGTGCAAGACATCAGAAACCCGTTACAAAAACGGAAAAATCGGCTCCAAATTTTCCGCCTTAGGCTCAAGCCTACTCAGCCTGCTGGTAAATCCGCAACTTAGTGACCCAGTTTCGTGGTCCTCTTGGATGGTGCACGAAGCCGCCAGTCTCCAAGTATCGATGGTAAATTCTTTGAACGGCAGAACGACTAACATGAAGTTGTGCACTTACGATTCGCTGACTAAGCCCAGACTAAAGCCATGGCTTGCGCGACTACTTCAGGTGCAGTATCCATAATTTGAACGTCAGAATGGTTTAAAAAATAAGAAAAGACAATTTCGATATGTACCTACTCTTTTTATGCAAAACAAAACAAATAACTAATGCATATCAAAGCTTGTTGCTTCTGTAAGAGCGATCAAACTCCGACTTTTTTCTCTTTTTCAAATTCGTGAATTCAAATTTTGAACAACGGTGATACCGAAATGATGGCCAGTATGTCAGCTTCAAAACTGCATAAAAATCTTTTTATCTGGCTTATCATTATTTTGATGTTTCAGGCCTATAAACATAAAAATGCACGGTGGCTCGATTTTGGAGTCCAAGAGTATATTTTATTTTGTATTTGATACAGCTGCAAGTTTCTAAGTAGGCGGTCGTCTAGTGCATAAAATAAATAATAAAACAAACGCAAAATATGAAATTCATTAATTTTAATTTAGTTTTATCAATTATCTAGACTAGCAAGGAAAATCTAGTTAAAATCAAACTGACTATGTTGTTGTGACGTTTAGAAGCGATAAATCGGTTTACAACAGAAAGTTTATTGATTAAATTGGTATTTTATTTGCAAATAAGACCTCACTTTTAATTTATAACATAGGTTCGATAAATAATTTCTTACTTCTAATAATTGCACTATAGAATTGTGAGATAATACATTTCACAATTAATTAACTATTTGTTTCGAACCTACCTTAAATGTAAGTATGTACCCACACTAGGTACCTAGATAATGGTTTCATGTATGATGGGACATCTTTCTAGCAGTTTTACAATTTTCTAACATAGGTCCTTATTAAAATAAATAAAAAACTTAATAAGTAAGTATCTACTTAATATCTTTGCTTGACAAAGTAATGGAAGACTTTAACTAAACATAGGAACACCAAAAATTTGGACCAATATAATTAAAAGCGTTTGCGACGGATAACATAAGTCATTTTAACATTCTTAAGATAATAACTACTTCCTAGACACACATACAATTACATAGTGGCTACTTAATGTGTAACATTTATCTAAAAAATATAATTATTGAGTAGGTAGTGAGCACGTCAGCCGAATATTTTTGGGTCGATTGTTTTTTTCGGTCAGACATACTTAATTGTTTAATATGATCCTGTGGCTATACTTAAAAACATGATGTGTAGAACAATAATATTGGTGCGCAATTTCCTTATCAAAAATATTATTTTCTTACTTTAGAATCTGTAAAATGTTGCTCGATTGTGATTTGCTCAAAACTTTTAATATCCATGAAATTGATTGTAGTACCTACTTTTTTCGACTAAAAACTAGATGATAAGGATGTAATTTAAATGTTGTAGGTACCCGTTAGAGCTATGTAGACGAAGTCATTAATTCCTAAAGATGACTTAAAATACTATCGACCATGTTTAAATTGCGAGACAATTTGCTAATGAGTTGAATGACATCGCCAACCGCAGTTAGCTCACTATTATTGACCTGAACTTGACCTGGACTTATTGTGTAACTTCGGGAGTTCTTTGAAATAAAATTCATCAACCGCAGTAGAAGTAACGAATTCTTAAAATCGCCACTGCTAGATTACCTCTATTTCACCTCTGCTCAAATGTTTGAACTTATCATCACATTCGTCACATCTTACCGCGTAACGTCCAGCTTGATAGCAACAGGCAGTTAGGCAGCCGATTCGATACATTTCACAACTTGTATCTTGCGATTAGTCTCAATAGTCCAAAATGTGGTTTCAGAAGAATGTTGAAAGATGCTATTAATTTCGCGTTCTAAAAATTCTGGGCATTAGGGGGTCAGCAGACGATGTTTGTTTTAATGACACTATGAGAGCTCCGGGAGGTCACTTCATACAACGCGCGATGAGAAACCCACACAAGTAGTTGTAGTACTATTTAATTCGTTGTTGTTGCAGCAGATTGCGTATCATAATGCACAATTGCACAAGCACATCTCTTCAATTGGAGATTATTTGTATGAGAAATTTAATGTTTCGATCAATTTTCGGACAAAGCTGGCAGGTGCAAAAATGGTGGATGAGATTCAAGTCCTTAGATTCTCTTCTGTCAATCGATATGTTAAGATGTAGTTGCAAGACGTCCCGATTTTGGCGGAATGTCCCGATTTTTTGCCGAAAATTAAATGACCCGCGCGGGGCAGACTCAGTCCTGCATTTCATGGATAAAATAATTCGTAAGTAATGTAAATTACTTATTTATATTATATCCCTCTGAAGACTTAACTGCCTTACAGAGCAAACCAGACAATTATTGTTATTACTATAGTAAAGTAATGTATTTTCATAAAAATACATTTTTATGGCTATCTAATAACATTGTAAACTTAATTTAAAACTCAATTATAGGGATAAGTAGTAATTAATGAAGTAGGTACTAGCCTAGGTTCGAGTTCCACTATGGGACGCCCTTAGCTGTGCTACCTAATTTTAATTTAAATAGGTGAGAGGCCCTTCTGGCCCCACCGAAACCCGGTAAAGCAGTCGAGGACCCCCGCGGGACCACTGCATAAAAGCCATTATCAAAAAAAAAAAAAATACAAAGGTATTACTTATTAGTTACGTTTTTTTATGTCACACCTTTGACAAAAGAATCCCGCATTTTTTACTCAAAAGGTTTCAAAATACCGCTTTGCCCGAAAAAAAATCTGGCAACGCTGTATGACACTGATGTTAGTAGGTAGTCGGTACGCTTGTATGAAGTGGTATTTCTGTTCAGTAGCGTCTGTGTGAGTGGTCATGCACAATAAGGAGTGGTTCAGGTCTAAAAGCGAGCGCGGCGCCTCGCGTGTCACAAGCCCGCACGCGCTTTGTATATCTCGTCGTCCAGCTCGAACGCAGGGTCCGCGTACCCGGAGTCGTCGTACCGTAGTGACCTGCAAATAAACCACTATCATGAGCGACTTTTACTCATAAAGAAATGATTCTGCCTTCCCCAGCCATTACCTGGATAAATAAAACGACAACATGGAGAAGCAATGGAAAAGCAGGGGACAGGTTAAACGCAGAATGCGTTGAAGAAAGGCTGATGATGGCTGATCTTTTATAAAAAGCATATCGTTTTGGAAAATGAATTCTGTCGCCGACGCTTATCCACTTGTTCGTGGTCTCACGAGCCATCATAGGTCATAGCTCAGGCATCATAGGTCATAGGTAGCGTCATAGGTCAGGAGCCATTTTTGTTTGTAATGACAGTCGATATAGGTACCTTATTTTTGAGGCTTACCTGTCAGGTGTCCTGGTCCGGCAGCGCGAGGGTGGCGGGGAGCGGGACGAGGCGCGCAGCAGCGCGGGGTCGTCGTACCGCCGTGAGACCACAGTGAAGTCGTGGTGCGCATCAATCAGCTTCTGCAGGCGGGACACCATCTCGAAGTCTGACACCGACACCGGTACTAAGATGCCTAGCAGCTTCGCTATCGAGTTCCTGAAATGGTTTTTTTTTTCGTTTAGTTTAATTGTACAGAGGTAGCCACTAGCCAGAGATATACCTATAGGTATAAACCTGTTTCTTTGTTTCCAAAAACGCACCTATTCCCAGGGAATAATTCCCTTTGATCCTTCAATGTTATAATACGGTATCTTATGCAATCTTATCACGACCAGGCACCGTTTAACAATCCCCTATTATTATATGTATTCATGGTAGTCTTATTTATTATTTTTATGTTATTTTATATTTAGTATCTACATACACCATTTGTCGTATAAAATAAATCTAGTTAATCCTATGATCACTCTGTCTTCTCACAAAACCGCAAACATTATCGCATCGCATCGCATCATTAATATTTCTCCTACATTTCAGTAAATTTAAGCTTTTAAGGAACCAACCTGAAACTGGTAAGCTGTGCCTCTCTGCGCTGGCACTCAGCGAGCGCCTCCTTGGTTCGCGCCAGGTCATCCCGTAGGATAGTGATCTGGTGGTCGTTGGAAGAACGCTCCTGCTCGAAGGTCTCCCCAGTCGAGCGCACCTGCTCTTTCAATACGTTCACCTTGCGGTTATAGCGAACGCGCAGTAGCTCCGCCTCCTCTAACTTCTTTTGTAGCTCTTCCACTTTCCGGGCCCGCTCCAGTGAATTTATCTGTGTTGTTTAAGAGATAAAGAATGAAGGCGCCACTGATGACGCAGGCTTTGTGTTCTGAATCGCATTTCCAACTTGTTTACCTCGGCAGGAAGAGGTGCACATGGTGCAAGTGCAGTTTTACTACCTCCTCGCCAATAAAATTATTACTTACTTCTAACTTTAAACTGGATTTCAGTAGGTACCTACTTTTGGTTTTTTTTTAATGCTCTATATGACGTTACCATAATCTCTAATGTAAAGCAGTGTGGGATAGGTAAAGCTTGATAATTCGAATAAATGAATACATTTTATAAAGTTCAACTACAATGAATGAGATCATGGTTCTGTTAAACAAATCACTTCAACCTTGTATGTAAATAAGGTAAGTATTCCAGTAATTCGCTGTCTAGATTTACTTCACCTACATACAATTGTTATATCATGGATTTGTACTAAATTGCGAAATTCCATTCGTCCTTCAAAGTGACCGTAAAGGCTCCTGGGATACAGGCCGACTGTCATACGCCAGAGTCTCGTCGGTTAGTGGCCAAATTTATAATACCCCTAAGTAGATTCTTAATTCCCCATGTGCACACGACTGTGGATGTCGGATTTTGGACGACCTTGTAGCAATAATGACTGGTGTTTTGACCTCTGCTGCAGTTACTACAGTTACGTTGTTCCTACCTACCTTGCCAATATTGACAATTAAACTACAAAATATAAATACATGACATCAGCTCGTAAAACCACAGCCCTCACGACGACGGCCCTAATGAAAGAAAGTTTACAAATAATGCCATGCCATATTATGATTGATCTTCCATCTCCTTCATACTATTCTATAAGTAGGTTGTGAGGAATACCAAAAAAATAAACTTGAAAGTGAAGCTTGAAAAATGAGCTTTTAATTTTGGAATCGTCTCCTCAAGCCCTTTATTTTGATACCCCACATGGTCATGGTACAATTTTTTTTCAAGACTACTTATGGTGGACGTCTAAAATCCGCCATTTTGATTTAATAAAAACCATTCCTATACTCGTAGGTGCCGCGCGACGATTTGATATATTCCTCACGTATTAAAATCCATCCAGTCATTAGGATGTTTTGAGGGTACCTATGTTTAATGAATCCCACATATTATATTATTACATACGGTACAAAGATATATTGATAGCCCGTTTTTGCTGTCACGCAGTCGAGTAAAATGTAGGTACCTTATACTCAGCAGCGTCGACAAGTTGCGCGTTTAGGTCGCGGATCTGCGCACGCGCATCGCTGAGTTGCACTTGCAACTTGTCACACTGTCGTGCCAGCTTCTTGTTGCGCGACACGGCCTCGTCGCGTTCCGCTTGAAGCACGGCGCGGACGCGGCAGCTCTCGTCCTGGCGGGTGTGCCCACAAAAAAAGTCAGGTCTAATCAAAAACTGAAATATCTGGGTCAGTCTCGAGGAACGAGAAAAAATATCATCCCACTTTACATGGCGAAACTATAAGGGTTCCTTGTTGATTACGGAATCCTAAAAATTTCGAAAAAGTGTGGGTAATTATTTACATCATAATAAACAACTGCACTACTTTCTACGAGTTTGAGTAGTTAGTAGGCCTTATTTCCAGGAGCTCCAAATACATAATGTTCTCCAAACAATTTCTCTCCACACATTGATTCCCAAGAGCTCCATAATTTTGTTACCTAGTCAAATAATAAAATAGTTCCCAGCGGCTCCAAATTAAATTGCGTAAGGTCAACAAACCACAAATTACTAACATTAATGTTATAATTAAACAAAACAAATCAATCTTATGCTAAGTATGTACTTGTACCTATTGTAAAATTGAAAACAATACTCGTAATAATCTCACAATGCACTTTCTGTCATCACAATATGAAGTTAAAGAATAAAAAATTACAGTCTTCTCATTTAAATTGACCTGTTAAGAAAATCAATTGTGTCTCATTAGTTGTCCTTGACCAATTAATCTATTTTTGTGCAGTTAGTACTTTAACATTTTTGGAGCTCATGGGAAAAAAAAAATATTATTACTTATTGTTTTTTTTTTTTTATTTGGAGCCGCCGGGAATACAATTATGGAGCGCCTGGGAATAAGCCATTAGTAGCCCGCTTTAACCACTTACCTGCACACTAAGCTTTCGTCGCAGTAAGTCCAAGTGCAGGTCCTTTCTCTGCAGCTGCTCTCTTAGAATCCTTATTCGTCTTTGTAACTGGTAAACTACTGCAGTCTGAAATTCAGGAACCATGTTATGGAAATAAACACGGTACTAAATGACAAAAGTTAATCTATAAATCATCGCTGTCATGCAAAATGTGTGCGTGACTGTACTGTGTTTGTTCTTATCGATGCCGACGACATCGCGTGTGCTGCTGACTGTACATTCCAAATCAAATCGGTTAAGGTTGCTTCAGATGTTGTAAAAAGTTTTAAAACGTGCACTATTTCAACAAAACTTCTTTTATTTGGAATCTAAAATTTACCTATACCTAGCATGATCTAACTTCTTGTAGGTACTTAGAATGTGGGACAATAACTTCAACCCAATTTTTATTTAGGTACATAATTGCGTTAGTGCTTATAACATGGAATGGGTAGGTGTTTCCATATACCCACCTACTCGCTGTAATAATGATTTAAGTATATCAAACGCGTTAACTCGCCAAAGGAAATCATTCAGTAATGCTTTCTTAATTATTTATGTGCATTATTTTTTACGAATTTTACTTAGGTAGGCAGTATAATAGGTACATTAATTCAACGTTTCTGTTTCAGTCCAGTGACGATTGTGACTCACCTTAATTATGTAGTTATGGGTACCTTAATCTAACTACTGAACTTATAAATAAATTAAAATGTAAACTATTCTATCTATTCATAAATTAATTGTATCTACCTACTTTATAGACAGTAAACATATGCAGGTTATCCGCACCTAGTGATTCTAATTACAATTAAATTGCGTGAAATTATTAATTAAGTATTGTTTATGAGTGCAAATTTATTGTGCAGGATGATGGATGCACAAGTCAACTATTATTATATTTGTGTGATTTCTCCAAATTACGGTATGACTGCTTATTTTCTATTGTATGTAAGCAGTGCCATTCCAATTAGTTTCAACTGCAAATCTTACTTCTTTAAGATAAGGCAAATCATGGAAAGATCTTTCTCTGCGCAGTCTGGGGAGCGTGCCATAATATCCGTAATATAGCATCTACACAGAACATATACGGGTTAACACACAGACACGAAACAGATGACAAACGCTTTGTACAAGTTGCAACATTGCCTGTACAAGTGTACACGTGAGCAAGTGTACCGACACGGTAAAGGTGAAGGTAACGTACTGTTGTACAAGTTATTACACCGCTAAGGTGGCGTACCATAGCTGTTTAATAATAGATAATAGTGGAATGTACATAATAATTCAATACAAAACGGTTATGTAGATAACTGTGACAAAAGTTAGATAGGTTTTGTACGTACATGGAAAGTAAATACCTACTTAGATAAATAGACACCCTTCAAACATTTAATAAGTAAGTAATATGAACACATAATATAGAAGGGCTCAACCCTAGAATATCAAAGTGTTAATATTAGAGTCAAATCCTAGGCGACAAATATTACAGTACTAGCTGCGCCCTGCGGTTTCACCCGCATAAGTCTCGATCTCGTGGGAATATCGGGATAAAATGTATCCAATGTCCTAATCCAGGTCATGGGCTACCCATGTACCATGTTCATCCAAATCCATTCAGCCGTGAAAGCGTAACAACCAAACAAATAAACAAACAAACTGACTTTCGCATTAACAATATTATTAAGTTAGGATTATGATAATATAGGTACCTATTGAAATAGACATCCTGCAATGACGCAGCAGCGTACTGAGCATCAGCTCAGCTGTCGGAACCCCCTACTAACACTAACCTTGTCGACAATCTTGTCGCTCTCAAGCCGCGCTAACTGCTCGGCGCGGTGCATAATAGATTCAGTGTGCAATTCTATTCCGATATCTTGGGTTAGCTCATCCATATTAAGAGTTCTGCTTAAACGTTCTAAGAATGCAACAAACTGTAACAAAACAGATTTCTCTATGAACATTAGATATTAGTTTCCGTGTCTGTTAGTTCGCAAAAGATAAAACTGAACTTGTATTTATAAATCCAAGTCATAGAAGTTTTCTTAGTTCGAAAAAATCACACAATTAGATCGTAGCCTTAGCAAAGCACGAATATAACTGTGGCTACTCAAACATCTCTCAGCCCTACGTGGTTAGTTCGTATAGGCACCAGCTGACAACATGGTGCCAACAGAAAATCTCCCAGCGGCCCACTTACACCTGGCACTAATATGTAGGTTCAAATTACAGGGATGGAAAGATGGGGATACTCTGATAAGTCAAAACGTAACTGTAAAGCCACATCACCGATACGTATAACCTGCACTATCACAGACAGAGCGAGGCATTAAGTCCGCCTCTGTACATTTGTGTGCGTATAAAGTATTAAATAAATAAATAAACTAACGCTTTCGATATGGCTCAGTTTTGGTCAAAACAACTACACTTCTGGACACATCTATTGGCCCACCTTGTATTTTCAGTTTCGTTTGGTCCTAGCTAAAATTTTATATTAGGTCGAGCAAAAAGTTTTTATGCAGTTTTGAACCTGGCACATTCACAATTTCATTCAATAGTCTTTTTTTGAATTTCGAACACAGAATTTAAAGAAACAAAAGACAATTTGGAGCCTGTTTGTTGATATCAAACAATCGAATACTAAGAAAACTTGGTTTTATTGGTTTACTTGGATTTAATTCTTGAAAAAGTGATTGATATCTTTGGTTTTGCAACAAACATTACTTATTCTTAACATTAAGGTGAGGTTCTATCAATAATCTATGGATACTTCACCTGAAGTCGCCGCCCAAGCTGTGGCACTTATTCAGGCCGGACACAGCCAAAGAAACGTGAGTGCTCAACTTAATTTAAGTCGATCTGCGGTCCGAAATGTTTATCGGAGGTACCTAGAGACTGGCGGCTTTGTTCGTCGCCAAGGAAGGCCACGATCTCGGGTCACAACTGAAAGGCAGGATCAATTCATCGTGACGACCAGCTTGAGAAATCGTCACCTTACCTCCATTGAGATACAAAACCAACTTCGCGACTTCCACGGAGTATCTGTGAGCGCTCGAACTGTTCGGAGAAGGTTAAAAGAACGCGATATGGTACCACACAAGCCAGCTAATGGGGCCAAACTAACGCGAGCCCACCGAACAGCGCGCCTCGAAATGAAGGCGCGCTGTTCGGTGGGCTCGCGTTCATTTCACGCAGTCATTTAAATTGGACACAGCAAGATTGGAGCCGTGTACTCTTTTCTGATGAGTCTAAAATTGTGTTACATGGCAATGATGGAAGGAAGAAGGTCTACCGACGTAAGGGAGAGCGTTTCGCACAATGCTGCTTTGAAGAGAGGGTTGCTTATGGCGGTGGCTCATGGACTGTCTGGGGCGGTATATCCGCGAGCGGCAAAACTCAACTTGAGGTTGTTACAGGACCACGGCTGCCAACATTAAATGCTGAAAGGTACATTCGTGAATGCTTAGAACCTCACGTGATACCATACGCGGACTATGTGGGTTCAAATTTCCTTTTTATGCATGATAATGCAAGAGCCCATGCGGCCGGCATCGTCAGGGAATATCTTCGGGATGTGAACATCACAGTAATGGACTGGCCAGCCAGAAGTCCAGACATGAACCCCATTGAGCACATGTGGGACGAGCTAAAAAGACGTGTTAGGGCTCGTCAGCCAGTTGCCCAGACGATGCAGGAGTTGAAAACTGCCATAGAAGAGGAATAGGAGATGATCCCTCAAAATTTCATAGAGCGGTTGATAAACTCTATGCCTAATCATATGAGAGCTGTGGTAGATGCCCATGGAGGCAACACGCGTTATTAAATTAAACCTTTATTTGATAAAACATGTTTTTTATTCAAAAATCAATTGCCTTTAACAAGGCGCATATCCGACTTGTAAGGCGTAGCTCCATGTCGTATGGTATTCTAAATTCAAATTTAAAACAATACGATCGAAAAAGATGGTGAAATGTATCAGGTTTAAAACTGCATCAACAGTTTTTGTTCAATCTAGCAATCATATTTCGGTAGGGGCCATCGAAACCTAAACTCTAAGGTGGGCCAATAGATGTGTCCAGAAGTGTATTAGTATAAGATAAACTACTTAACAATTGGAATCATCAACACGACAAAGAAGATCACGATTCTGCCACCATCGAATGCACTTGACTATTATTGAAATCCATGACGCCAGTACTGAAAAGCTTGGCCAACAGGCTTAGCACGAGAACCGTAGAGAAGCGTTTTGTCAACGGAAGAGTGGACAAAAATGACGTTTCCGTGTAGACAATTGACAGTTTTCTACCGAGAAATGTAGACAAGCGATTTCTATTCTACAGTAGCGTATAAATAGAAATCGTCATCGCCGTCTGAACACAAGTTTTGTAAATGCGGAAATTATACTCACATTAGCCTTATCTTTTCGTAGGTTCTCCCTAGAGAGTTCCTGGGCGTTGAGTTCAGACTCCAACTTGTGTACTTTTGCTTCAAGCATGTTTCTCTCATCCTCTAGAATGCGCACACGCGTGGTCGCCTGGTCATGCATGTGTGCCGCCCTGCCCAACTGCTGAGACTCCATACCCAACTTGTCACGCAATGCGTCTATTTGCTACAATCCAAATAATATCACATTCAATTGTTACTGTGTCTGAAGAACATTCTAAACTAAAACTCTGAAAGTTTGTTGCCGACAAGACAGCAAATTACTTTTTACTTAATTCATGACTCAATTTTGTACTCACTACAGATTTATCTTTATTATCACTTAAAATTTCGCGAATTCTGTCTTTGATAGTACTTTCATGTGCCTCCACAAACCGTGTCGGCAAACTCAATAAGATGGCTATCGACTCCATGGTATTACGGAATTCCGCGTGTAGCCTTTGATATTTTTCATCTCGATGCCTCAAATCCTCTGAAAATTACATTACATAAATACAAAACATATATAATTGTGTGTTAATTTGTAATTAATTTATGAAATACCTTTCAGCTGAATAATTATAGATTCATTCTGGTTTACATTATCAGTAACAACATTTAAGTTTTTAGAACAGTGTGATAATTTCTCTCTTGCTTCATGCAGTTCCCGTTCGATAACTCTGTTTTGGACACATAAAGATTCTTTTTCTTGTTTGAGCCTCTCGAGATCTAAAAGTTGGCCTGATAGTTGCCTTTGTAAAATATCCTTGTCAGTATTAGATCTCTCTAGTGCATCCCTGCAACTCCTCAGTTCTTGTTCGACGGTTGACAAGTTTTCTGTTGTATTCATGCATCTGTTTTTTAGTCTGGTGATTTCTTGGACGAGTTCAGCGGCCTTTATAATTAAACTTTCCGGAGAATGAGTATGTGCGGTATCACAAAAATCAGATTCCAATGCTGCAGACATACGTCGAATGAGATCGTGAAACTGACAACGGGCATTTTCTTTTTGTTGTTCTTCACTGTGGCATTCTAATTCAAGAGAACGTATTTTTTTTTCTAAATCTTTAATCTTTTCTTCACAATAACGGTTATCTCTTTGTAGGGTTTGCACTGTGATTTCACTTCGACCTTGCGATGTCTGGAGATGTCGCTGTATCTCTTCGAGATCTTGAATCTTCTTTCGAAGAGATGATATGATAGCATTTTGGCGAGCATTCTGTTCACGAAGGTGGTCGATCTCTACTTGTTGCTCAAGTATTCTCTGATCTCGAGATAACATTTGATTTTTTAAGTCACTGTTCTGCAATAAGTAAGTACGTATGTAAAGCAATCGATTTGTTTTCTGTTACTTTAACAAATAGTTATGACAAGAAGTTTAATATTGCGGCTCACTTCAGATATCAGCTTATCCCGCTTGTACTGGAGACCAGCGAGATCACTTCGAAGGCTGGTTACTACGTCGTTACCAACATCTGCCTCCATCTGAAGACATTTAAATTCATATTTAAACATTTCAGATCTTATTGTGCAACTATTTTTATCCCAGATTAGGTCTACTGAAACTGAAAGACTTACAAAACTCCATAGTGAACTAGATCTTGTTATACACTACAGTAAAAAGAAGTCAGTTTTTCATGACGAGCAAAAGACGACTAGTGCAAGTAAAGTACATCTTTGGTTGAAACGTAGCGTGATCCGGCTCGAGGTTTCAGACTTACCGACCGAGAGTCACGATATCTTTTTCACCGACCTATATAGGCAGGTACTAATATGCATAGCTTTATAATTTACATAAACGATGGGGAGCGTACCCCAAATCACAATTTTTATGGACATGATAATTGGTTGGATTGTGATACAGTTGCGATGTCATCACGGCCATCTAATCGAACGCTGTGTTGTGACAGGTAGACGAGGAAAACACGGAAATGTTTCTGAAAGGGAAGCTTGTAATCTACGACTTGGTTGCTTCGTTAGATATAGGAACGTATAATATAACAGTATAGGTACTTATGTTTATATTCCACGGGAAATCCGTGCGAGGTACGGGACGATGCACGCTACCACCCCCTTCAGCGAATATTTTTCTAATTCTCGTTAAACTTATCGACCTTTTGATTTTAGCCTCTTTGGTTATTAAATATAAGAATGTCTGATAATTTACTTTATTGAGCGTTTTATTTCGCGTGGTTGATGACAATACAAATAATGACCAAATTTAGCACAGTAGCACGAATGCGGAGTCTTGGGTTCGATACCCGGGTCGAGCAGTGTTTAATAAACCTAATGGTTTGGGTTTGTGTTGTGGTGTTTTGGGTACCTAAATCTCAGGATACAGACCAGCGTCTGGGTTTGTGCCCAGTTACTAATAAAGTTATAACCACAACGGGCTCCTGGGTTGAAGATGTACCTATCACAGTACCAACTTTAGATGTTTATAAATTATATGGAGGAACTATTTCATGATTTTTTTCAAACGCGTTTTTCCCTTTTGTCTGTATCGCGACACACGGTGACGACCACTTTCATACATTGGGCCTCCATCTTTGCCATGCCGTTGCCGCATGCTTGCTGGTCAACAGAATTATGCCCAATTACCTTTGTTAAAATCATCGTACCTACGTTACTTTTATAGGAAACTGTCGACAAAGACCAAACTGACTAAAATCCACCCGTGTTCCTTCCGTTGCCTGTGTGTTGCCAGGGCCACGGTATCCCTTTAGGACTTTCCCGTGACCCCGGCAGGCACCGGCCCTAGCGGACCCCGGGCCTGGTCCTCATCAGACGGCGAGCTACCCATTGCTCACCGTCCGCAAACCCGCACCTACGGTGGCCGGAAATCCGCCTGGGAAAAAGCGATAACCCTAGAATACTAATCTTATTTTATCACCGCTTATTACTAATTATCGCCTGGGAGGCAATTCAATAATTAAATCGAAATCACTGTCACTACATATTATACTCGTAAAACAAAGCGGCATCGTTTGTTGTTGTGACATCAAATAAATTCAATATACCACGTCTTAATAAGTTTCACTCAAAACATTACGCTCAGGCGGAGTTTTGGATACGCGGGACCTCGTTTTACGCGGGGCCCGTAGCAATTGCTACTCTTGCTGCGTGGTTAATCCGGCACTGGGGATGACTCACAGTAACCATTGTTATCTTTCAGAATTTGATAAAATTTTCATTTCCGAAGCTATTTTGATCGGTATTTTATTAATCGTTGTCCAACAAAATAATATAGTAGGTACCCGTGGGATAATTCCTGACCTCCACGCGGGCGCAGCCGCGGGCAAAACCTAGTGTTCTTATAAAACTTTTACAGAAATTGTAGAAACTTTGATGAAAATAGCAGGCAACCTACTTTTCTTAAATTCAAAACGTTTTATTCACAGATACTCTAAATGGTCCGGAAATTAAGTTTAAATATAGTATTACACTTTCTCACAGATTCTTTTATAAAAACCGGCCAAGTGCGTGTACCGGTAAATGTAAGTTCGTAAGCACAATATTGAGAAATTTACCACGTTATTTTCATAGACTTCTTATAGACTTTGACCCTTGAGTTTGTTTCGCCATTTCTTCTCAGGGGTAGTCAGATAGGAAATGTCGACTCCATCTAGCTTATTTTTTAATATGACGTGTAAAAGTGATTCTCATATCCTATTTACAGAATAAACAATTTCATTTCATTTCATTTCATTTCATTATAGATTTTCCTGTAATCTATCTGTAATCTTAGTATTTTTTTTCAATATTTTAGGCTTAGAAGTTTCGGAGATAAGGGGGTAATAGTCAATTATCATCTATTTTTTAGGGTTCCATAGTAAACCACGAACCCTTATAGTTTCGCCATGTCCGGGTCCATCTGTCTGACCCCACTGTAGCTCAGAGACACTTAGTACTAGAAAGCTGTAATTTGGCATAGGTATACCTACATAGTAAAAATTATATGTACACAATTAGTTATCAGCCTACCTACCTACACAAAACGAAAGAGCAGATTAATATTAAAATTGTTATCGAATATCTATAACAGCCCTCCTCCTAATTTTTATGTAGTTATGCCCGACAGGGCCCACAATGCTCCAAAACGAATATATGTCTTTATGTACCTACCACTTAAGTTCACATTGTGGAATGCAATAAACGTATTGAGTATTGAGTATTGAGTACATATAAATTACGCCGACAAAGTGCTAAATTAAAATCTTGAATAAGTTTTTTTTTAGCGTACCTCCTTTGCACGTAATGTGGGGATGATTTTTTTTTTCTCGTCTACCCCGTTGTGTGGGGTATCGTTGGATAGGCCGTTCAAATATATTGCAGGTCTGTCGGCACCACTTTTCGATTCAAGGATCCATTTGCGTAATATTAAGCATTAAGGCTCCTGCATACTGGCGCAACTTGTCGTGGGACGCGACGCGACACAAAGACACCGCGTGTAGCGCTACAAGCGGTGCCTTTGTGTCGCGACGCGTCGCGCGACAAGTCGCGCCAGTATGTAGGAGCCTTTAAAGTGCTAATATTTGTTAGAGTCAAGTGTCCCCCCCTGCCAGCTAAATGGTTGTTCATGGAGATGTGAAAAAAATCATGGCAGTAGTACGTATAATGAAATTAAAAGGAAAACTATCACGGCTAAGTAGGCTTTACAAGTTAACGAGTTATAGTCGACCAACTTAAATTTGCATTTGGAGAATTGACCGTGGCATATATCGATCTATGGGAGAACAGGTTTTTCAACTACAATGTTAAGTTTGTTTTTGGGATACATTCATCCCAACTACGGAACCCTTCATTGTGCGTGGTCCGACACGCACTTGGCCGGTTTTTCCTTTTGAGGTACGGAACCTAAAAACCTGTCCTAACATAATATATTTTTTTTTATTAGTACTTTAGTTTTATTTGATTAGTAATATGTTAGGACAGGTTTTTCAGCTTAGTAGGTACCCAAGATCTTCCTACATCGGCCAGCACAAAGATCCGGTTAATTTAATATTTAAAAGTCGGGTTAATTTTAATATCATAAACGTCGACTAATGAATGAGACACAATTACCTATTTATCTATTGTTGCGAGACTCGAATCCCAAAGTCTAGCATCGAAATAGGTATGTACCCACCTATCAAAAGTCTTCAACTAGTTTACCAGTGCGTCTTGTTGTGTGAGTCGAGTGAGATATCGACACAGAGACTAAAATCGGTTGACAAAATTACAACATCATCAGTGTCAATTGTCACTATTTCAAACAAAACAATGTAGGTAAATACCTCGGTTGGAGTTTTGCTGCACAGTGCTTCGTAAACTTTCCAATTTTCAGCTTCTTCACTTCCTTTGTCTTCTTCCATTTTTATAAGATCACAAAACAGTCCGTTACCTACACACACATCACCACACACATTGTAAGTTTGTGCTGTGACAGTCTATACAGTGAATGCAGCGTTGCTATGGACTGTGAAAACGTAAACATAATAACGTATCGATTAATTATTGATGGTGAAGAGTTTCACGTTCATGTTGCGGTTGGGGGTGTGGTTACCTACAGTCGACTTTATCTTGGTATGGTTGTTTTTGATGAATCCTTCACTTATTCTACTCAATTTGTCTGAGCCGAGAGAAAAAGGGGAAGAGTCGGTACTCTCTCAAAATCGATTAGCACAAAAGTGCAGTTCAGAAATAATGTAGGTAGGTCCCCATAGATATATAGATAGATAGAATACTCTTTATTATGTACCCCATAAAAAAAAACCAAAAAAAAAATTAAAAAAAAAAACAAAATCAAATTTAATTTATTTATTTACTCAGACAACATGATCCATTAGGTAAAAAAAACTATGTTAAGTAGTGTGTTACAATAACTAAATACTAAGTTTACAGAAAAACAATGGCGCCGATTCCCTTGTTCACAAACTAAACTAAACTTAAGTTCAGTGCATCTTTTTCTTTCTATTTCATTAAAAAAAGGACAGAAGATAAATTTTAGTTTAGTCCTGTCAAATTAATCAGCGCCTGTCACTACTCTATACAAGTTTAGACGTGAATAAAAACTTGCCTACTAAAATTACGTCAATTTACGTCAAGCGCTGATTAATTTGACAGGACTAAACTAAAATGTATCTTCTGTCCTTTTCTTAATGAAATAGTAAGACAAAGATGCACTGAACTTAAATTTAGTTTAGTTTGTGAACAAGGGAATCGGCGCCATTATCTACATAAATTCACCGGATGTAATGAATCATTCCTGTCTAACCAACACCTTCATGAAGTGATTCATTATCGGCGAGTTATTGTCCACTATCATCTTCAGAATACTATTAGGGCTTGACCGCGTTCTCTCTAATAGCGATGCCATTTTTCTCCTCACCATTCCGTGGAAGTCGTGAACACGCGCCTGAGCGAACATGCCTGAGCCACTACAAAAGCGCGGCAGCCCCAAAAGCATTCTTTAGCTGTTATTGTATTGAACCCTCAGGGGAGGTACCTACTTCCACGTAGGTATACAGTGTTTTTTGGTACTGGGACAGTATGGAGGAATACCGAGTTCATACGAGATATGGAGAACTTATGAACCGGAGATGATTGTAAAAAAATCATTCATACATTATAGTTTCGCCATGTCCTGTCCGTCTGTTTGTCTGTCCGCGGCTTAGTTCAGAGACTCTTAGTACTAGAAAGCTGTAATTTGACACGGGTATTTACCACGCCGACAAAATGGTAAAATGTTTTTTTTTCTCGTATATCCCATGGTGTGGGCCGTGGGGTATCGTTAGATAGGCCATTCAAAAATATTGCGGGTTTGTGAAAGTCATTTGTTCAGCGGTTGGGCGAGTCTAAAGCACTATATTTTTGACTTTTCTATATGCAGAGAACAGTTGTTTTTACTGTTGTTTTTATCTTTAATTAATGTACGTTATTTATACTTATTATTCCGCTATAATATCGAATAAAATTCAGTACACATTGCCCGGTTTTAATGACTTGCTTTATGTTAAGTTTGCACGACATACTCGTATAATTTGACATTAGCGAGCAGGTGGTGTGAAAATAAGTACTTTTTACTATATTATAATTATATACTTATATTTTTAATATACATATTAGCATTTTCAAAGTGGCTAGAGTCCTGACAATGTTGACGATATCTTCTACCATAACATTTGTCATCTTGAATTTAAATTTACGCCATTATTATTCAAAATATTGAAATGCACCAAACCATCTAACTGTTCACACGTTTTTCTTGCGCTGCACAAGTTTTTAGGCTATTAGATACCCTTTAGGGCCTGTGCACACCACGTTTTTTAAACGCGCCGTTGACACGCGTTTGTAGCGATACAGACGCGATACGCACGCGAGTCAGACGCAGCCTGTAGACCTTCTGTAGGATAAAAGCGCGCCGTCGACACGCGTTTCTAAAACGCGCGTCGACGGCGCGTTTAAAAAACGTGGTGTGCACAGGCTCTTATAACAATTATCGTAATAAACAACATCACATCATCACGCCTGTATTCCACTTTAAGAGAATAAACGATTAAATTCAGTTGACACAGATAGCGAATTTGTTTATTTCGGTGCTGGGTGCCCCGCTAACCCGTGGGACTGACACTGGCATGGCCACCACCAGGGATTTTATTTTGGATAACACAAAAAAAATATCGCTAATTAGTCGAAATTAGTCGCCAAATATCAAGTCGGTCACTGGTTCAAAAGTTATAAAGGTTTATAGGTGGCCGATCTGGAGAGAGCTTACCCCAGCTTGGCCCATTTGAATCTCAAAAACTAGGGCACCCCGCGAAGATCTGTTTTCTTCCAAATTTAGTCGCTAATTAGTCGTAACTTTTCGCAAAGTCACAGATTTAGTCGGTGTGTAATTAAATAGATATTAAAGAATTGAATTTCTCCATACATTGGTACAAGCAAGTACAAAATACTCTACGTAGTTTCTAGACAGTATATAATATGATCTCTTAATAATAAAATAATAATAATAATAAAAATGTTTATTTTTCTTCCACAAATAACACCTATTAACTAAAACTTACAAATGGAAAAAATATTATTATGATGTAGGACAATGTACATTTGTGGGAGACTGGTGGCGTGCCTAAACTAAGCCGTGACTTGTATTTCAGGACACCAGGGATTCCCCCCTACAGGCAAAAATACCATCAAAAACATTATTATAGACAATACTTAGCGAAAGTTACATTTCTATGTTAAAAGGGCAAACTGTTTGATAAAGAGAAGAAAAGTAAAAATAATAATAATAATAAAATCCTAAATTTGTATGAAGTGTAGTGGAGTTCAAGGTGCATGTGGGATTTGGGTGAAGGTGTGATGTGTTTTGTGTTTGCCTGAGTGTGTGTGTGTGTAGTGTTGAGAGTGTTAAGAGGGTGAGAGGGTTCATGGCCAACTAGACGAATGGCTATTACGTTTTTATGACTAGTAGCTCTTCTGCTTTTGTGTAGTTCAATTTTAGTAACCAGTTAGTCAATATAAGTTTACATTTAGATTTATTGTAATTATAAATTCCTAATTCTTTATTTAACTTATTGTAGAGTTCAGGTCCACGGAAAGTATAAAATTTTTGAGCAAAACCTGTTTTAGATTTGATGGTGCTACATATTGCATACCGCCTCCTCGTCGTTAATTTAGAAAGATCTAAAGAGGATGGATTTGAATGTTGCCGCAGAATAGTAAAGAGGATGTAAATTTGCCTAACAGTTAGCACCTCAGCTTCCTGATACAGTGCGTCAGTGGGATAAAGTCGTGGTTTTGAAAGGCCAACTTTTAAAATCAACCTTTGGGCTCTTTCTATTTCCAACATTTTAGTTTTACCTACAACCTCCCCAGGTTGTTACACAATATGTCAGTATAGATTGAACAAGGGCAAAATATACCATTTTGAGCGTATCACCATTTGCCACCTGCCACCTGTCTAAGCTGTTTAAAAATATAAGTCAGTTTCCGTACTCTTTTACATAAGTTGTGAATGTGCTCATCAAAGGACAACCTTTTATCGATGGTTACACCCAAATAACGAATACTTTGTGTCGGCTGTATAGTTGAGCAGCTACATTGATTCAAAGGAGGAAATGAACACTGATGAACAAATATGGGAGGCTTATTTTGTAAGGTTTCTCCGCTCCTGATTGCAAAAGGAATATATTTTGTTTTATCTGCGTTAAGAGTGAGCGAGTTTGCAGCGAGCCAGTGGGAGACTATATTCAGACCCGATTGAGCTAAGAAATATACTTCTTCCCAAGAATCGCCCTTGAAAGTAAGAGTTGTGTCATCTGCGTAAGATATTATTTTGCAGTTTTTTAGATTAAGTTGACATAGCTCATTTATATAACAGAGAAACAAAGTGGGGCCAAGAACACTTCCCTGAGGAACTCCGTGCTCGATAGGAAGTTCATCACTCAAGTGGTCCCCGATCCTTACACGCTGCGTACGATCGGATAAATAATTAGCTAACAATATCAGTTCATTACCCCGTATTCCCATATTAGTTAATTTACGAATTAGGATGGGGATAGAGACTGTGTCAAAAGCCTTGGCAAGATCGAGAAAGATGGTTAGGCATTTCTTGTTATCGTCTAGGTTTCTTACCACAAAATCAGAAAACGTATGAACAGCCTCATCAGTGGATTTGCGTGCTCGAAATCCATATTGTGTTTCAGCAACAATTTTGTTTGACTCTAAGAATTGTATTAGTCTATAATTAATAGTACGCTCGAACACTTTCGATAGTGAAGAAAGGATAGAGATGGGCCTATAGTTGTTGACACAGCCTGTATCCCCTGCCTTATGTATGGGGATTACAATTGATTTTTTTAGTGCTTCGGGAAAGACACCCGTATCAAAGCAACGATTTATGAGATCAGTGATAACGGGAGCCACCAAATCCACAACATTTTGCAATAGCCTAGATGAGATGGTGTCCCATCCAGGTGAACATTCACTCTTTAAATTTAGGATAGCAGTTTTAACTTCAATAATATCCACTTTGAGTAGTACGAATGAGTTGCTAGGGGATGTGTCCCTGATTACAGCGGTGTTATTGAAAGCTGGAATATTCGAGGGTATGCGTTGAGCTAGTACTTTTCCAATTGTAGAAAAAAAGGTATTGACATTATTAATAGATGATTGAGGGCTTTGATCTGTACATAGTAGTTCTTCAGGAGATTCTCGATTTTTATTATAATTTGTTATAGATTTAATAGAGTCCCATAATAATTTGGAGTTACCTTTAGCCATATTTAGTTGATTTTGTTCATACTGTCGTTTTATTTTTTTAAGAAGATTGTTGCAATAGTTCCTATATCGTTTATATGTTACACTTAACATTTCATTGCTTGGTTCTTTTTAGTTTTAATATGCATGTTGTCCCTATTTCTAATGCATCTGAGAAGTCCTGGCGTTATCCAGGGTTTTAAGGTAGTATTATTTCGTGGCATCCTAACGATCGACATATGTTTTAATGTTAGATTAGATAATAAATCGATAAACTGCCTTATAACTTAACCTACCGGTGGTCAGAGCTCCTGAGAGAGAAAGTACCGCTCTCTGGATTAAGCCCTTGATCCAGCTGCCTAACGAGAGCTTCTTCAGGTGTTGGTCGAGGCTCTTCGCTCTTATGCCATTGGCCGTCACGACAATCAGCACAATGATTGCTGGATCCACGTCCCACATGTCGACAAACTCGCGAGGTAGGTCAAGATACTTAGTCTGATTTTCTTTTTTAGCTTTTATGAGGTTCTCGTCATGCGGGACCGCTATATCAATAATCATTGGGCGACGCGCTAATCGATCTATCACCACTATGTCTGGCTTATTGGCAACAATGGTCCTGTCAGTGATGATAGATCGATCCCAATACAACGTAATATTGCCATTTTTGAGAACTGGGTCGGGCCCATACCTATAGTACGGTACTTCCGATTCCACAAGACTGTATTTCCGAGCAAGTTGCTGGTGGATAATCCTGGCTACCAGGTTGTGCCTATGCAAGTAGTCTCCGTTAGCCAGACGAGAACCGCCAGAAATAATGTTTCGGATTGATTCCCCCGGACGGCAGGGGCATGCGGTCCATAGAGGCAATTAGGCCTAGCCTACCCTACCAACAACGCCAAATGCATTTATTTTAACTATGTAATACAATAATACAAAATACAAAAAAAAGTTAAACTCCTGTTATAAAACTTATAGCAACTTGTCGCGCCCACTGTGTGACGTACTCACAGTTCAGATCGGTACGGTACGCACTATTTATTAGGCAAGCACTCGGCTAGCCTATATACCATTGATAAATTTACGCACACTGGTGTATATTTTCGTGTGTATGAACGGCACACAATAGTGATATGATTTAAATTATGGGCATAACTCCTGCAGCTGGAGCTGGCCACCGCGTGCAGTCATTGGTTGTGTACAAAGTCAAGATTTAATGAATGAAAAGTATTGAAGACCAGGGTTCCCAATTTTTGGACACTTCCCCGAATTGCGGGGAATTTGAGAAACAGACTACACACAGACACGATAGTTTCCTCCATGACTACTAGAGACAATTAAAAAACAGGGTGGTACGAGGGTGACACTGAAAGTTCTTAGAAAATCAAATAGTCAAACTAGCAAGTTATTAGTTTTATTATATCATATATAAAAAAGAAGAGACGGCAATACTGCGCAGAATATATTAAATTCGGATTAATTGAAAATCCCACAAACCCATCGTCGCCTTTGTGCCTTCTAGGTGTGTCTAAAAACATTTTCGAATGAAGCAATGAAGCCCTCAAGACTGCAAGATCATTTGAATAAAATGCATCCAGATAAGACAAGAATGTAGCATATTTTCAAGACCTAGAGAAGAAGCATAATACTCAGGCAAGTGGAGCAAAAATCTTTTCGGCGGCTACTAATCAAGATGACGACGGACTTCGAGCTTGGTACAATATCTCTTTGTTAATTGCTCAAAAAGGCAAACCACACAACATCGGAGAAGAGTTAATTTTGCAATAAAGGAAGTAATAACTACTGTGCTTCATAAACCGGCTGCAGATAGGTATTATCCAAAAAAATCCTTTGAGTAATAATTCTGTGCAAAGACGAATTGATGAAATGGCTGAAAACATTGAAGAATCATTGTGCAATCATCTGAGGACTAGTCAATTCTCAATTCAGCTCGATGAGTCCACTTTACCAACTAATCAAGCATTGTTGCTGTATTACGTGAGGTTTATTAAGGATGAGAAAATATGTGAAGAACTCAATAGTTCTTGTTTGCTAGAAATATAGAGACTGATACAAAAGGCGAAACCATATTCAATACATTGGAATAGTTTTGTAATGAGAAAGAGGTTCCCTTGAAAAATATTATATCAGTTGCTAAGGATGGCGCTCCGGCTATGACAGCGTGCCATAAAGGCTTCATAGCGTACTTAAAAAATAAAATTCTTGCTGTAGTCCTTGCTGTACATAGCGTTTTTCATAGGCAACATTTGGTTGCTAGAAATTTAAGTGTGTCTATTTCAATCGCTGCAATATGTCATCAAAGCAGTCAATAAAATCTGTAACAGCTCTTTGAATGATAGACTATTCATCAGCTTTGTGTTACTAATGACGAAGATTTCAACTGTTTGTTGTTTCATACTGAAGTTCGTTGGCTATCAAGAGGCAATTGTCTGACTCGATTTTACAACCTGTTTGACTCTGTGATAGAGTTCTTGGAAACTAAAGATACCGAATTGCGCAACAAGCTCATTACATCAAAGAATGATATAGCTTACATGACTGACCTGTATAAATTGTTCAACGACATGAATGAAACTGCAAGGCGATGAATTAAATTTAATTAAAACAAAAAATGTTGTTGCTGCTTTCGCAGCCAAACTTTCTACACAAAAAGAATATGGGCAGACGTGAGTTTCACAATTTTCCGAATTTATCAGTATCCTGTAGTAACGACGACTTGTTTTCCCACTGTCAACATTTGGAAAACCTCCACATTGACTTCACCGAACGATACCAGGACATTTTGAACTTGGAAATACCAGACTGGGTGTTGGATCCGTTTTCAAATGTCAACACAGCAATATCACCTCAGCTGGAAGAAGAACTTATAGAATTGACAACGAACGAGGTAATAAAAATCAAGTTCAAAAATGTCTACCAATGATTTTGGCTACAAAAACCGATCCCGCAATTTTACCCTAGATTGTGGTCAATCGTTCAACGATTCTTGATAACATTCCCATCGTCATATTTGTGTGAACGTGGATTTAGTGCTGTGGCAACGCTGCTTACTAAAAAGAGAAATCGTTTGCATGTTATCGAACGTGGCGACTTGCGGCTGTTCTTGAGTCAATTGGAACCAGATATCAACAAACTTATTAAACAGCATCAGATTCATCGTTCACATTAGTTTTTATATTAGAATCGACTATGTTTGTTTTATTTTGAAAAAAAGATACCTACTCTGTCTGAATACTATAAAGTCGCGTTTCAATAATCATTTCGTCGCTTTTTTGTAGTCATTCTAATTTGGTCGGATAACCAGTCGTTGTTTACATGTTTTGATTTTTGTTTATATACACATACACAGTTTATATTTTATATACATATTGCGAAACATTCCAAGCTAAATATTTGCACTATATATTTTTGACTAAACGCACTAATTTTTGGTTTACACCTACCTACACATCTTGGGTTGAGCCGGTTTCTTGTATTTTGCCGTCAAAGTTATGACACCGTCGTTTTGACTTTTAGCAATATTATTCAATATCGCATGCATGCAATGTACACTTTGAAACTTTTATGGTTATTAAAAGAGTCAAGAAGGACCGAATACAGTTTTCAGCGAGTATATACGTTTTCTCATTTAGGCGCTGCGATATTTTTACGGGTTTTAAAAAAACGTTATTATTAGAAAATTATAAATATTTTCTTAAATCTAATTCTGTCACAATTCCGCACAAATTAAGAGCTACTCGTGTATGTTTATTCTACAGGCGCACATACAAGGGTTTTAGAGATACACGATTCTGCAAATCGTTACTCCACCAGTAAACGCAATATCTCGAAAACCAGAAGACGCACAAATTATATTTTCGGCACACATTTTTGCACAAATATAAACTCTCTGCCCATGCACATGTCCATTTTAACCGCGCGGCCAACTCATAAAATTTGATGAAACTTTGCCAGGATTTAGTGGTAATTTGTTACTATGCACATCTCTTTTCCTGAATTTGTTGCAAAAAAAACTAAGAAGGTATGACCAAAAATAGCAGGCCGCTAGAACCGCCACTTGCCGTAGTCATCGCCTGTGATTACACAGAAACTAAATAATGCAGATAGGCGACTGTTGCATCAAAATAAAGGTCTTAATTTGTGTCGGAAAGTAAATAAACAAAAAGTTATGCTATATTTAGTTTCCAGGTTATGGTAGGTTAGGTATCTTACCTTAAATATCAAATCAATAGAGGCTTATGTGGATGGACAATTAGTTGCTAATTTGTTGCAGCGAATAAATAAGAAAAATACTAGAGAAAAGGTTCAATAATTTGTTAGTCGATTTGAGTTGGCCGCTCGGACGGCACACAGTGGAACGAATGTATGGGAGCGGTTGGACGTAGACATGTCCGAAAAATAAGAGTAAAATTATGCCAAACTAATGATGCCATCTTATTCGATTACTTAATGCCTTCATAAATTGTGGTGATGAATTTCTTCATAACTCCCATATTTCGGGAGTAATTTGAGAAAATGTGAAATTTTACTATGAAAATGAGTGTATCGAGCTCTCTCCCTCCTGATTCCGGGCTTGTTTCAAGTAGCGGTCTCTAATATCGTAATGCTATTACTAAGAGCTATATTTAATACTAAGACACATAGTGCGCCAAATGTGCACTTTCTGGGATAAAAGGAAATGAAAATTTAAAAAAAAAAAACGTTTTTTCCCCATTTGTATTTACTTTAAACCGCAGACAGACTTATTAAGAGGTCTATAAATATATTATATATATACAGAAATATATATTAACAAAAATATTCACAAGAACTGATGAGAGTATGACTTTTAAGTAAGTTGATAATAAATTACCTAGTTTCATTAAAAGTACAATAAATAATTAAGATGTAAGCTCTAATTTACTAAGTTACACATTTTAAAACAATAACATCATTTAATTATCTTCGTCATCATCATCATCATCAATTAATTCAAATTCAGAATCGATGTCCGCTAAATCATTTATGTTAACAAATTCGATATCACTTTTCTCAGAATCCGTAAGCTCATAAAATTCCTTAAAAGAAGATTTTTTTACAAACTTATTTCCTTTTGGACGGATACTTGTAACAAGTGGATCAGAAGACAGTAAAAGATTGTGCATAATATCTTCATTGCATGAGATACTGCTATGCTTTCGAGAATGCCCCTCTCTATATTTTCTAAAATCTTTATTTCTAGCCTCAGATGCCTCTTCGGATAGAAAAACAATGGGCACAATTGACATGTTCTGAACTATATCTGGCCCATGCATTAAAATTTTATGAAGTGAAGAAGGCATATAATACCATGGGTATAACTCCACGTAAAGCTTAGCAGTATCAAAGCAGAACTCTCGGAATTTAGTTACGTTGATCTTCTCTCCTGATGAAATACACTGCAAGATCACACAGATTTTTCTTAAAAGCATAGCATCTATTCCGGTCAGTTCAGCAGATTTAGTGTAGTTTTCAAAAAATCTCCTTGCCGAGTTGCCATTGTTGGTGGATCCACTGCCTTGTTTCACAACATCGAGAAGTAAGCCCGTTTCTCTTCTTACAGCCTCTTGAACTCTTTTCTTCCTGTCATCAACTTGCCTTTTTGCTATATCACCCCTTACTTGCCATGATTTTATGTCTAATTTGTAGGAAATGTGTAATAAGCATTCCATTGAGCGAATCCAAGCGTGAAGGGTGCTTAAGCTATATTTATACATGTCCTCGTTTGCGTGTTTATCTTTGATTAACTCTAAATTATTCATTTCTTTAGGACAAGCCTTGCATATGTCACACACTGAAGCTGCTGTATTGGATATAATGGAATGAATTTTACCATCAATCATTGTCAACAGCAGTTGGTGTTTGACACTAATTCCATCAGTGATGGTGGATGGAGTTAAGGCTTCAATCTCTGCTTCGATTTCAGCCATCTCTCTCTGCACATTTTCTTTGGTTTCCTTTATAAACTTAAACAATATTGGCCGGCAAAATGAAGTTGAAGATGGTCGCTCGTTTTCCCAAATTGTTACACCTTTTGAGACGAGCCGCAGTGGTACAAGACTAATCATAAAATTACTAGCAAGATCGATTTGCTCATCTTCACTCGTCCTTTGATGATAAATGCTTTGGCTAGATGATCCGTCAAAACCCCATTTGCTGGTCAATACGAGCTGTTGATTGGGATCAACAGGGGTTTCTAACGACCTAATAAGTCTTCTTGAGGTTAAATCCATCAAGGCTTGTAATTTGATTTTTGCAGAGCTCTCTGTAACTGTGAGATCTTCTTTGGCCGGATAGCACTTAATTTTTTCTTTAACCAACATGTAGTAACTCGGGTATTGAAGAGCTCCTTCTTGAGTGTTGAAATCCCGAAGAGTGTTATAGCGCCATTTCGATAAGTTCATCGATACATAAAGAGCCAATGCCTTCAAAGGGGATATTTCCCGTACCTGAATTGATTTACCTTCAATGAAGGCTTTGATTTTTGAGGCCTCTTCTGGATTCTCCGTCAAGTATTTCATAACATAAGCTGTATCGCTTTGTCCTGCCTTTTGAAGCGCCCTTTCGGCCGAAAACATAATTTCAGCGCTGCTACTGCTGCATGAAAGACTATCTTCAGTGCGTCTTCTTTTTTGCCGGTTACTAAGGTCCTCAAAAGATTTACGAGGACTAGGATGTGTACAAGTTGAAGCATCAGATTTAGCAGGAGAAATTATGGGCTCGATGACGTCACTTATATTTTCTGTAGAAGGTTCCATATTTTCATTCTGTAATTCCGGCCATTGAATTGCAGCCTGTAGCCAAATCTCATGTTTCTTCCGAAACTTATCTGTGCTTCTTCCAGACTGTGTCCATTTTGCATAAATGCGGTAGCAAAATCGACGACACCAGTCTTTTAAACTTGTTTCAGCACTTTCACATAACTGAACACAACTGTTATCTTTTAAAACACTGAACAAATAGTTAAAGTCGCGTAAATCTTTATGTGCGCGTGCGCATAAAGCAACGTGAATATCAAGATTTGTATTAAAATTTGGAAAATACATTGCGAGATTAGCTTGGATACAACGAGGTGTAAATCAACACTGATTTTAAAGTTACTAATAGTGACCTATTTATATAAAATCCAGGTATCCCAGGTATCCTTTGTTAAATATTGCAAGGTAATTAGTTATTGTGATAATTAGTAAATGATGCATGCTAAATTAGTGTATTAAGAGCCATTTAGTAATTAAATAATAGTAATGTTCTTATCAGTAATCATTAGTGCATCAGTTTTATATGTAAACCTTAAGTCCCTAATTATATATCCTAATTAGCTTATATCTTCTCTAATTGGCTGCTCAGAAATGTTATTGTAATAAGGTAAACCTTTAGAAAAACGGTTTTAATCAACAAAATAAACAAAAAATAAAAAAATTGTGTTATAAAATAAACATCACTCTTTATCCCAGAAAGTGCACATTTGGCGCACTATGTGTCTTAGTATTAAATATAGCTCTTAGTATTAGCATTATGATATTAGAGACCGCTACTTGAAACAAGCCCGGAATCAGGAGGGAGAGAGCTCGATACACTCATTTTCATAGTAAAATTTCACATTTTCTCAAATTACTCCCGAAATATGGGAGTTATAAAGAAATTCATCACCACAAGTTATGAAGGCATTAAGTAATCGAATAAGATGGCATCATTAGTTTGGCATAATTTTACTCTTTTTTTTCGGACATGTCTACGTCCAACCGCTCCCATACATTCGTTCCACTGTGCGGCAATATGCCTCAAATACAATGGCGTTTATTCCGTTATTAAAAATAGGCTCAAGCTTAGTTAATGTACTAATCACAGGTAACGTAACCTAGTTTGGATAAATGTGGCGAAAATAACGGTGAAATTCATATTTCAGGAGATATTCACTAAAATATTGTAGTATGAAACTGTATTAGAGTAGGGTGACCATGAATTTTCACAATGAAGTGAGACTGAATCGTGAATATTGGAATGTTCGATAGTCATATCTTAATGTTTTTAGGGCGAGTGCATACACATTAAGGTATCTTAGAGCATACTAAGTCAACGTCACAAATCGATTAACATTCTTTATTCAAAATCAACACAAAGGCAAAAAAATCGAATAATATAAGTCAACAAGATAAATACAAAAACTTTTTAAACTAGCACAACATTTATGAATTAACTGACACGAATATAAGACACAGAATGTAGACATATTTTCTTACAGGTACTTATTTCAATTTTATAAAAGAATTGTCTTCGTAACAAAAATAACATAACATTTGATTTAAACGGAGCTGCAAACTCAGTTTTACTCACTGAACTACCGATTACTATTAATATTAAAGATAATTATTATTTTTTAGTTGGTGCTATAGAATTTATACCTGAGAAAACCTGGAAAAATGACATTTATAGTGGCAGTGGTACAAAAATAGGCCACTATAAATGTCATATTTTAAATAAAAATACACATGTTTTTTACGACAATTCTTTTAAAATTGAAATAAATACGTGTGCGTTACACCAGCTAAATAATGTCGAAAATAGTCATTTAAATCTTATAGATAATTAATTACCCAGCTTCTGTAATTGTTGCGCACATTTTTAAATTTGTTGCACTTATAGTTTTTTATTTATTTCACAAAAAACATTTCCTGCTGGGGTAACGTTTATAAAGTTACCGCAGCCAGACATTTTTTTTAATGGGAATATTGATGATATTCAGTTCTCCACGTTCACGGTCACAATGCGCGCGGAGTTATTTAGCCACCGATAAACCTGTATGTGGATATATAAACTTCATTTTATATCAATAATTAGTTGCTTAGGTTGCACAGGTAAAATAACCATTTCAAATGAACTTTTAAAATATGAATTAAACTTTAAAACAATCGCAGATGGCAATTTTGCTTTTATGGCATTTTCCATTAAGTATGTATTTTGAGTACTTAAATAGATAATTTCTTCATATTTTGCAATAAATTCCAAGCGTTGTGTCATCGTGCTTCTCTTTCTTTTTTATGCAATCTAACAGTGACCGCGGTTTAGGTGTTGTCAGCGTCTTAATAGAAGATTTTCTTGTTTCGCCTCGCCACCGCTGCTTGTCTTTGGCCCCGCGCCATCCGCTAACGTCGCGTATACTTGCCAACAAACGTTTGCACGCGACTGTACGCACAACAGCTTAGGTTTATACGTCCAATGAAAAAGGTCATCGATATGTATGAATCCGTCGCTTTTTTATAGTCGTTCGAATTTGTTCGGATAACCAGTCGTTGTTTACATGTTTTGTTTTTAGTTCATATCTTATTAATGCGAAACATTCCAAGCTAAATATTTTCACTAGGCTTAGGCTTATTTTTGTAGTAATCATCAACAATATATTTTTTTTAAACCAGCCAAGGGTGTGTCGGACCACACACAATGAAGGGTTCCGTAGTTGGAATTACTTGGGACGAATTTATTCCAAAAACAAACTTAACATTGTAGATGAAAAACCTGTTCTCCCATACATCGATGTATGCCACGATCAATTCTCCAACTGCAAAATTAAGTTGGTCAACTATAACTCGTTAACTTGTAAAGCCTACTTAGCCGTGATAGTTTTCCTTTTAATATCGTTATATTTACTACTGCCATGAATTTTTTTCACATCTCACATCATAAACAACCATTTAGCTGGCAGGGGGACACACACACTCGACTCTAACAAAAATTTGCTTTAATGCTTAATATTACGCAAGTGGATCCTTTAATCGAAAAGTGGTGTTCACAGACCTACAATATTTTTGAACGGCCTATCCAGCGATACCCCACACCATGGGGTAGACGAGAAAAAAAAATATCATCCCCACATTACGTGCAAGAGAGGTACGCTAAAAAATAATTATTTTCAAGATTTTATTTTAGCACTTTGTCGGTGTGATTAATATGTATACCTATGCCAAATTACAGCTTTCTAGTACTAAGCGTCTCTGATCTACAGTGGGGTCAGACAGACAGACAGACGGACAAAACTATAAGGGTTCCTTGTTTACTACGGAACCCTAAAAAACAACCGCCAATCAAATGTTTGGTCATTATAGTACTTTTTTTCTACTAATATTATAAATGTAAATGTCTGGATGTATTCCTTCGTTCACACACAACATACTGAATGTATTTTAATGAAATTTGGGTATAAGAAGATAGCTTATACCTACCTTGGAATAGCAGTTAGGGTACTTATTATAAAGTACTTAATCAAGTTCAAAGTCACTGAAACAGGTACTAAAATATAATCCGATGACAAATTCATTTTTTTACTTCTTTTCTACTTCAGTGTACTCAGGCACAACACTTGCCAACCGGATCGTCAGTAAAGTTAAGAAGGTCATCGATATGTATGAATCCATCGCTTTTTTGTAGTCATTCTAATTTGGTCGGATAAACAGTCGTTGTTTACATGTTTTGATTTTTGTTTATAGGTATCTTCTTAATGCGAAACATTCTAAGCTAAATATTTTCACTATATATTTTTGGCTAAACGCACTAATTTTTGCTTTACACCGACACATCTTGGGTTGAGCCGGTTTCCTGTATTTTGCCGTCAAAGTTATGACACCGTCGTTTTGACTTTTAGCAATATTATTCAATAACGCATGCATGTACACTTTTGATACTTTTTATGGTTATTAGGTATAAGCGTCAAGAAGGACCGAATACAGTTTTCAGCGAGTATATACTCTTACGTTTTCTCATTTAGGCGCTGTGATATTTTTTCGAGTTTTAAAAAAAGCGCTATTGCTTGAAAATTATAAATATTTTCTTAAATCTAATTCTGTCACAAATACGCACAAATTAAGAGCTACTCGTGTATGTTATTCTACAGGCGCACATACAATAGTTTTAGAGATACACGATTCTGCAAAACGGTACTCCAGCAGGAAACGCAATATCTTGAAAACCTGAAGACGCACAAATTATATTTTCGGCGCACATTTTTGCACAAATATAAGCTATCTGCCCATGCTCAATATTTCTCTCTCCGATCATTCGTTTAGAATTCGATTTTTCCGTTTTTTTCCAAAACGACAAAGCGCACAATTTTTTTATTTGGCGCACATTTACAGCAGATTACGCACTAATTATACGTACCACTCATAACATAACACTCTAGGAGCCACTTTCCTGCTGGGGTAACGTACACGGTAAAGCACACTTTTAAAGATCTCCGTGGGCCGCGCGGTTCGCCGCGTTCCAATGGCGCTGCCCCGTTCAAACCCTTATAACTTTTAACCATAAATGGCTTTGACAAATTTATGGTTTTGGGAATCATTTTTTACAAATTGTTACAAAACGTTGGCATGGTATTTAAAAACAAAAAACGTCGTTGTCGCGCCATTGAAGCGGACACGTCTTACGAAGGGGTATCGTGTTGCCCAGTAAGTGGGATGTGGAGGTCAGATAGGCAGTCGCTCTATGTAAAATACTGGTATTCAGCTGGTGTGCGTTACGAGTACCTTGGCAAAATAATGTCGAAAATAGAAGCGTTTTTCCTGAAATAAAACGCATATTAAATACTTACCTTATTTGAAGCTTACAATTTGAGATAGGACCTCTCTGTTTTCCGGTTATTTATGTCCTTCTCCTTCACTCCTATACATCTGTCTCGCTCGCACACTCCCCACCAGGCAGGCCCGAGCGCAGTCGAGAGGCTCGAAAGCGTTCACGAATTACTGATGTACCGATTCGATTATATTCATAATCGATTAATCGATTATGCTAATAATTGTAATCGATCAATAATCGATTATCAATCGATTATCAAGCGATTATTGAAACTTATCCTAACAAAAAATATGACTTCTTAGGGTATACTCTTCTAAAAAAAGAAAACATAATCTTAGTGATAATATTTATTATATTAAAAAAGATGAAAGTATTAATTTTTATTCAATGAATCATACAAAAAGGAAAGTTGACACATTTATTATTTTATATTTTCAAGCAAAGACCAATTTGCATTCAAAAATATTATAAAATCAAGATGTTTCGGGAGAAGCCGGTTTCTTCTTAAATTAGTCACCATACCAGTTTTTGAAAAGATTCTTTCAGAGGGTACTGAGGTGGCTGGTATACTCGAATATTTTAAGTGTATTTGATATAATCCTGGGTTATTCGTTTTCATGCTCTCCCAATATACTAAAGGGTTGCTCTTTCTGTCAAGGAGTGGTAGCTCAAGAAACTGTCTTAAAGTTATTATGTTCTCTGTTGTACTTGTAGATGTAGCAGCATAATTAGCTTTTTTTTGTTCAAAATGATCCCATATGGACATTGGTTTTGCCGTCGCTTCTTGTTCAAGTGCTGGTATCGCCATTGAGGATTCTTCTTATTGACTCGTCACTGTACTGCTCTGTGTAATTAATGTAAGTTCTTCTAAACAACGCTGTTGAGCATTGGCAGCATTGCTCTCTACTCCAAATCCCAGTTTTTTAAAGCGTGGATCCAGAAGACACGCTATAGCTACATGTTTGTTACCTTCCAATGTGCCAAGACGACGTTGTAAAACCTCTGTCAAGGTTTCTTCCAGCTGAGTTCCAGTTGGTGTTTCTGTGATCGTCGTATTTAAATTGTATTGTAATCCTCGTATTAACGGGATTACCAACCCAATCGTGGGATATTTTTCTCCTGATAATTGTTCCGTAATTTCTTCAATATGTTTCAAGAGCGCAACACAGTCCACTAGAATCTTCCACTCAGTGTTGTCCAGAATTTCCGGTGCAGTATCAATTTCAGTTAAAGCTACCGTGAGTGGAGCTTTATGTAAATGTCATCTCTACAACCTGTCATGGCTGTCATAACTCTTAGGACAAACGTCAAACATTTTTTATTTTTATCTTGTGCATAAAATCCATTTAATATTATGAAAAAACTGTTACTTTATTCTATTCAGGGGTAATTTTCCCAGCTTTGGTAAAATGTACATGTTATGGCCGGAGCGCCATATAAAAATGAAACGTCTCCTTTTAGAAATAGTAAAAGTTGCTAGTGTAATAAATAATAATAAATAAATGCTTTTTGTCACAATCGATCATAATCGATTATGTGAATTATAATCGATTGGCAACCGATTATTCTCATAATCGATTAATCGATTATTGATAATCGATTCCGCACATCACTATCACGAATCATTGAGTCGAAAATACCAGGCAGAAATTAATTGTAAGCTTCAAATAAGGTAAGTATTTAATATGCGTTTTATTTCAGAAAAAACGCTTCTATTAAATCCATGACCGTTATTTGAAGCTTACTATTTGAGACGTGTTTGTTATCGCCTGGTGGTGGGACGCCAATGTGAAGTAAGTTTGATTGACTTCAGGAAAATAATCTACCTATACCTATGGATTTAGCGATAGATATCCATTATTTGGAAGATAATGGTGCCGATTCCCTTGTTCACAAACTAAACTAAAGAACAATGGCGAAATCATAGCTGATATTTATTGGAGCGTCTAAAAGTAATTAATATACGAAGGCATTTCTATTATTTTTCTACGTTTTTTCAAAGTATCACATTAACTAGTTAAAGCCGGATAAAAAAGATATTTGAAATGAAAAGTTTTTTTTCTGCCAAGTGACAGCAAGTACATACAGCATTATTGTATTAAAATCAGTTTTTGTTTGTTATTATAATTAAATGGAGTAAATGAATTAACAATACCTACTGTTTATTTCTAAGTGGAAGTGTTCTTTGCAGGGAAGTAAAAATATTGTAGTGTAAAAATAAAAATAAATTAATTACTTTCAACTAATGACGGGTAAAAAGACTATTATCCCAAAAAAAAAACTTGGTTTGACTTTGACAATGGTTTGGTTAATTACTCATGTCACAGACGCTTGCGCTTGTTCTTCGTGTGTATTTGTTCTCGATTGTTTTCTTTCCGTTTTCTTTAATTTTTACTTGACCCGGACTGGGGTCAATATTATGTGTATATTTTAATAGAAAATGATATTCCTGGTAGGACAGGAATCAGCGAGTAATGTTGTAATTGCTTAGTTGGTCGGCGCACAGTAGGATGTTGCGCTCATGTCATGACGCTAGTCTGGTATTTAGGATGGGCCAGACATCAGCAAAATACCGTAAAACCGTACAACTTTGCCCAGATTTTTTGTTCCACTTTAAATATCTTTTAAAATAATACTATTAATTTGTGATTGTGCTACATCATTCATAAATGCAATGTTCTTTTCATAGAATATATGATAATATCAAGACAATGAATGTTTATGTGCTAAAACCTCAATTTATACAGCGGGCCAAATATATAGTACTTTTTACAAGGTTGCCCATTTTGCAGAAACCTTCGTAACTGCAGTATTTTCTACCTTAAGAGCATAATGATTAAGGATAATTTTAGACAAATAGTCAATCTGTCATAGGACCTTAATACTAAACGTTTAAAATTTCATATTACCTGTCAAATTTGAGTGGGCAAAGTCGCAACAATTTTTTTGTAATTTTTCATACAAATAAAACGATGAACTAGGGTTGTCACTTTTTATTTTTAATCAGTACGGGGTACGCAGGTACGTTACGATCACGTAGCTCGCTCTAAAACATTAATCTAAAAAGATATTTGAACAATCATAAAATTAGCAATATTTTAAAGCAAATGGTTACTAGCTTTAAAACAAACAATATATAATAATAAAATTAATATAAACTCTTAATACCTATAAATAATAGGAATATTGACTTTATAGACTCATGCAAGTGAAATAAATCTATATTCAAGATAAAGATTTTAAAAATCAACGGTATAATACTATAAATTAACAGCAACTTTTAGCATACCTAAGTAATAGGATTTTTAATAGGCTCATCAAAATTTAATAAAATATAACTTAATTTCGCTTTTCCAGCAGCTTGTAGTTGTATCTACCATAGAAGTGACAAAAACAGAGACCAATGCCTGCAGTCTCGACATAGATAGCGATCGCTTTACGACCGAATTCAGTCGCAAAGTCCTAATGGGATCTCTAGACGGTCAAAATTGCTTGATAAAAATCACAATCTTGTCAAGCATTTTTGACCGTCTAGGGACTTCATTAGGACTTTGCGACCGAATTCGGTCGTAAAGCGATCGCTGTATATGTTGAGACTGCAGGGCCTGCACTATACCTGGGATTGGACTGTCTTTCAAAACTATAGTGCAGGTCTATGTTTTCAATTACCACTCAACCACTATGGTTTTGAAATAATCTTCGAATGAAGCCGTATCAAACCAACCTGATTTCGAACAATTGTATCTAGTTCCAGCTGGGCCCCCTTCAAGCCACTCTGAATATAAATTTGAGGATTTATAAACCACATATGTTGGTAGACATGTCCCAGCTGCGCTTGCAGTGAACATGATGGAAACGCAACTCTTTGAGCTATTTAGAATCCTTTCAGGATGTTTGACGCCCCTTCTAAAAACACATTTTGAAGTGCCTGGGTTGTCGGACAAATTAGTCTCGTCGTAGTTAAGTATGTTCATCGGTGGTACATTATTTAGGGATTCACTTAAATTAGCATAAAATTGCTCCATTTCTTCTAATCCTTTCTCAGCCCGTACCTTTTTTATATTTTGAGTAGTTCTGATGGTCAATTTCGAACGATGTCTGAATAAAAATCCTTCCACCCACGTATCACTGCCATCGAACAAATCAGTTCGTGAATTTTTTTCTAAATATTTATAGATTAGCATTTTTACATCCATTTTCGTCATGGGGCTGCCGTAATCTGCTGAAGCTAACAGCACGTTTGCCAGTTTTTCTTCTTCTATGTCAGTGAGTTTCTTCTGTCCTCCAGCTGGTTTCAAGTGATTTTTTTTAACTTTGTTTAATATCGTCTGTCGAGGAATCCCGAACCTCTTTTCTGCCTCCCGACTTGACATCCTGTTATTTTCTACCATGTCAACCGCTAACTCTAACATTTCCTCTGAATAATTTCTGTATGCTCGCGATCCTAATATTCTTCTTTTTTTTCTTGTGTTTTTAGGGTTAGTATTATTCATCCTAAAATAATTGAGAAAAAAATTACCTTAGCGAAATTAACAAATAGGTACTTTTAACCAAAATAAGGTTATTGAGTTACCATGATGCGAGACTTAGTATACTGCTCAGTACTGTAGGGACACAATGTAAACACGAAAGGCAGAACGCTTGATAAGCAAAAATGTATACAAGCAAGAAGTATGAATGGGGACCAGTTACTGCGCACTGGACGATACAAGAGAGTCCCTAAATTGGTGATAAAATCCCAATTTAGGGGTCTCACTCGTATCGCGATGTGTAAGCCCCTAATCAAGACTACGTCGGCTGGTTGTAGAAGGTTACGGGTCCATTAATTGTTAAATTAATAACGTTTATGTTTATTACATGAAAAACCCTGACGCAGACTAATGCGCAGTAACTGGTCCCCATTCATACTTCTCGCTTGTATACATTTTTGTTTATCAAGCGTTCTGCCTTTCGTGTTTAAATTGTGTCCCTACACTACATTAGTACATATTTGAACCCCTAAATCTTTAAGAGATAGCATAATGGTACTTATTTCTCACATAATGGTATTTATTTCTCAGATCCATTAGTAACACTGTAACGAAAGTTTCATCGAGATCTGTGTACCAAAATACAAAGAAATCAACTGCTTCTCATTCGTAGTCAATTATTTTGCAAATACTTTCAATGTAGATACTTGTTGAAACAAAATTTACATTTTTATCACATGTATTGATTAATTCTTATTGTAATCCTTTGTATACAGAGTATACAAATTATTACGATAATTAATCAATTTATGTATCAGCATTACTTAGGTAGTTCCGAAATGAATGTATAACAAAGTACCTACTTATCTCAGATCTAATTTACCATTGAGGTGACAACCCTAACGGTAATATTTTGGTGGGCAAAGTCGTAACAACTGCCTTAGAAAAACTAATTTGACATTGCCCACCAACCTAATTTCGAATTTAAGAGAGATTTCACGTTGGATATTCGATCATTCATGTGTATTTATTACAAACTAACAGTGGTAAAAAACTTACTTACCTGCTGTAATTACAAATCGAGTTTTACAAAAAGTTTTTCACACGACTTTTGGCCCGCGAAATACACCACCAACTTTGTCACAGTTTTGTAGCCGACTGAAGTGAAATTAGGAAACATCAGTTACGTAGTGTTGCCAGAGACATATTTAATTTTTATCCATAGATTAAATAATAGACGCAACTAAAAAAAAATTTCCGGTTTTTTGAATATTTGTGAAAAGTACCTTGCTGGGTAAAGTCAGATTAGTTGGGCAATCTTGTAAGGTTTTACGGTATTTCAGCACCTGCAGAATTTCTGGATGAAATAATTATAAGAGTGGATGACGAAGAATAAACATTACTTAATATAAAAATAAACTTGTTTTATTGATTGTTATGAACATACTCAACATATTCCAGACGCATTCTAGGATTTTATACATTCTTATTTATCTGAATGTTAGCAAGTATTTATAAAATCCCAGAATACTATTATAATCCTATTGCTTCAATACCTAAAAAAATGCTGACGGTGACTGGCAGCCTCAGTCAGTCAGTCCTATAATTGTACACAGTCATGTAGTAAGTATACCTAAGGTAAAGCCTACCAAAGAGTATTTATACCTTTTACAAGGAATTGCATGCTAAAATAACTGGGTAAGGGAAAAACTAATGTAATATTGCCCTTCTAACTTTCTCGAATTGAAATTACCATTGACATAACCTACAAAAGTTCACGACTGAATTTCTATTAATTCCGGCTTTCTCGAACAAAAATTCTTGCACCAACTAATTCAGAAATTGACGCCGAGTTTAACAAGATATTTTTCATTTAAAGACGCAAGAGTTTAATCTCAGCTAAATTAATGTATGGGTGGCTGCCATTGTTCTTTAAGTTCAGTGCATCTTTTTCTTTCTATTTCATTAAGAAAAGGACAGAACATAAATTTTAGTTTAGTCCTGTCAAATTAATCAGCGCCTGTCACTACTCCATACAAGTTTAGACGTGATTAAAAACTTGCCTACTAAAATTACGTCAATTTACGTCAAGCGCTGATTAATTTGACAGGACTAAACTAAAATTTATCTTCTGTCCTTTTCTTAATGTAATAGAAAGAAAAAGATGCACTGAACTTAAATTTAGATTAGTTTGTGAACAAGGGAATCGGCGCCAATATATTATTATATTAAACAGCTTTGGAGTGTGCAAGAAATAAATAAAAGAAAAATCAATCATTAATAATTCTGTAATCACAACAGTCGCTCTATTAGTATAATCAGTGTTCCAAAAGATTAATACAAATTAAAAATTTAATCAGCTGGGTTGAACATTCTAGTAATGCTGTTGCTAGCAGAGGCTGGCAGTATCTCTCGTCTGTAGAAGCGTGTGAAAGTCTCTTTGGACTTCCAATTTCCTCTGGACAATATTTCATCCAGAGGTAAGTTATCAGACCAATTTTTTGAAGATACTGCTGATCGTAGACTTCCCGGTGTAGCGGGTATACCAGCCTCTGTTAGTACAGTTTTAACCCATCCCGCAATTACAGTGCGAGAGGCCGCCTTTGCTTGTCCTCTGATATTTATAAATAAGTTTGGACAATTACTGGAATCTCTTCTATCTTTAAGAAGATCAATTAATTTTCTGACCCAAAACACAGGATCCAGATTTTTATTGCTTGTGTTAGGAAGTAACTTCCATCCCGATTGCCTATGAGTGTCACTATCGGTTTTAGAGCCAAATATTGGCTTTAAAATAATATTACTGCCGTCATCGATGCAATGCTCTGAGTCCACTAGCAGCAATGTCAGATCGTAAACTCGTCTGCCTGAGCACAGTAGGAGGAGTGTTGCTGTATGTCGAGAAGTGGCAAAAGGGTTATTTTCATCTACAGTGTTTGAACTTAAAAAGGAGGTCAGTGCATCTATATCCCATACAGGAGGCTTATGGGCGATAGGCTTCTTTAAAGCAATAGACTTTAGGACGTGTTTTACTAATGTGTGCGAACTTATTCGTCCAGCATCTTCGGCATTGCATAGAGTAGCTACCACCGATTTGTGAAGCAAAATAGTGTTATAAGAAAACTTGTCGACTAGATGTAAGTCCGCTAGATATCTAGCAACGATGGGCCCTGTTGGGTGAAAAGGATCCAAATTATATTTTTCAGACCAAGATACCCATCGATCCCACGCGATCTTATAGGTTTTAAGAGTCGAAGTCCGCCACGAGGATTTAAGTAATTGTATTTGATCTTTATTCCAACCCGTCAAACTCCTTGACCACCCCCACACTTCCACACTTCGAGCGCCATCTCTTAAACCTTGGGGGGTGGCAGACCGGTCGTGGTGTCTATTAGATTCTCTCTGAGATTGGTGATCGACCACGGAGCTGCTACTGCCCGAGCTTTGAGATCGGCCCGCCAGAACACCCGACTCCACCGGGGGACAATTAAAAGGTACAGCCCGGTCGCCGAGTTGAGGTGGGCCAGCACCTTGGGTATCAGGTATGGTGGTGGGAATATCCACGCAAGGTGGTAGTTCCACTGCCGGGAAAAGGCATTGTGGAATAATGCTTGGGTATCTGTTAAATCCATGGACACGTAGTTGGCTACCACGTTTGTTCGACTGGATGCAAACAGATCTAATACCGGAGTGCCAAACTTGTGAAATACCTTCTCCGTGCAAGCGGGCAGAAGATGCCATTCTGGTACTAGCTTGTGTCTGGAGAGGTGATCCGCATGTCCGTTGTAAATGCCGGGTATATAATTGACTGTCAGATTTATTTGATGACAATCTAGTAAGCGGAACACTCTGTACGTTACTTCCATCAGAGGTGGCGATCTCGTGCCGCCCTCGTTCCGCAAGTGGGTAACAACTGTTCGATTGTCGCACTGGAACAGAGCAGTGGACTTGCACAGTAGAGGACCGTGGGTTTCGAGCACCTTTAGGATTGCCAGCATCTCTTTTAGGTTGCAATGTAGGTGTTGTTCTTGAGCAGTCCACACACCTGACACTGCGTAACCGTCCACCTGAGCTCTTGATGCTGATTGCAGATGTTTGGTGGCAGTTGTGAAACCACCACTGAAGATCTTCTAGGACTTCGTCTGGTAAGTGGATCTCCTTCCTGACTGGCATTTTTAGAGATGCATTTAGGAAACTGAGCAGAAACCGGTGATGTAGTCTGCCCTGTGGCACCACAAAACTTGCAAAGTTTAGAAGGCCCACTAGGCTTTCCAATTCTTGTTAGCAAGCCTTGCCCAAGTTTAGCCTTGCAGAGACTTTGTGGATAAGATTTCCGACCTTGTCTTGCGGCAGAGATTTTTTGTTGGCCCAAGGATCCCACTGAACTCCCAGATACACAAGACTCTTCTGTGGGGATACAATGGATTTCTTTAGATTTACTTGCCACCCTAGATATTCTAGACGGTTCAGGAGAGTACGAACATGAGTTTGCAGAGTGTCCTTGTCCTGGTGAACTACCAGGAAGTCATCTAGGTAGACAATTATGCGCAGATTCTGTTCTCGCAATGTTTGAGCGACCCAGTTGCTCAAACATTGCGAGTCTTCAACATTCGAGCAACCTTCGGTGCTGTGCTGAGGCCGAAAGGTAAGCAGGTCATTTCTAATAGCTCCCCTTGGTAAATGAGGCGCAAAAATCTTCTGTGTGCCGGGGATATTGGTAAATGGAAGTAAGCTTGCGAAAGGTCTACTTTGCAAAGCCAGTCGCCTGGCTGGAGGAACTCCGGTATACGAGATACATTTATCAGGCTGAAAGGTTCCGTGATTACATAGTCGTTTAAGCCTCTTAAGTTGAATATTGGGCGGTCGGAGCCATCGCTCTTTGGCACAAAAAACATTGTCGACAAGAAGCTCGGGGAAAGTCGCACTGCTTCTAATACACCTTGGTCTTTCATTTGACTGATGAGTGCCGACATCGATTCGGACTCCTGTGTGATGTAGGGCCCTTTCCTCAAATGTGGCAACATTAGAGGTGGTTTTAGAAGAAAGGGTATGCGATACCCTGTTATTATGCGCAACAAAAAGTTTGGAGCTCCCATTTCCTCCCATCGATTGTAAAATAGTGCCAGCTGACCCGCCCTGAATTCCGTCGAGTCAATACTTACGGTTTTTGTTCCCAGAGTTGTAGTCTGAGGAGACTCCGGGGCGTTTACGGTTTCCTTTCCCCTGACTCTGAGGTTTGTAGCTTTGGCGGCCACCCCGCGGGCGAAAGGAACCTCTGTTGTTGCTTGTAGGCGCCGTGCGACGGTCACTCTGGTTGCTCTGTCGCTGAGGACGTTCATGATAGCAGTCCTGCGAGGACTGGCGGTATTGATAATGTGGATGAGGCACAGAGGCGCAGCATCCATGGCTGGTACCCTGCGAGGGTCCATGATAGTGAGCCGACCCCTGCGGGGGGTGGCGTGCAGCTTTGCTTGGTCCTGCTTGCGAAGCAGAACCACTTGTAGGTTTAATTAAGGGCATGAATGTCTTTTTAACCCCACCCATTTTTTCAAGGGCAGCGGTAAACGATTCGCTTTCGAATAAATGGCGATTGGATGGTGGAATCTTGCGTAACGTTGCCTTTATTAAAGGATCACGAACGTGATTAGATATTCCATCTCGGCGCATTTGTATAACTTCAGCCCTGTGTCCACAGATAAGCTGCAACAAATCTGAAGATGCTTTGTGGAAATCACCTTTAGAAAAAATCTCCGTAATGTTATCCTGCAAGCTATTAAAATTTAATGTTCTGCGTGAGCCCAGGATAGTAGTTCTGACAAAGTAGATGATAATGCCTGCCTTTGTTCCAGCGCACAAAATGTAAGAGCTGCGTAAGCCTTATCAGCATAACCCAAATGGCGCAACTGATCATATTCACGAATCTCCTCATTAGCTTCTAGGTCAATAAAACCAGGCGTATGGCAATATGATTTCTGTACCTCAGAGTACCTAACGTCACTTCATTCACTTTTATTAAAATATTGTATATCCTGAAGGGCTTTCAATAAATTATCGGGTGCTTTAGGAACCGCAGGCTCTTTCAGTTTAGTTTCAATATCGAAATTGAACGGCAGTTGAACCTGAGCAGGCTCACTCGCGCACGCGTCACTACCATCATTGTACAAGATGCCACTAACACTGTCATGCACTATTTTTTTCCAAATCATCCATCCTAAAAGTAAAACACTTTTTAAAAGGTAGGTAGGTAATCTGTGAAGCACAAAAATTCACAACTAGAACACAGTATAATTATGACACTTTATACTGAGATTAGGAGAAAGAACATAGGTAAATGTTTCTAGAAACAAAAAGAAACCAAGAAAAATGACGCTAATAATACGTTACATACCTGCGTAATCAATTTGAATTATCAACGTTAATATCAAATCGCCTTGAATACGAACGGTAATACCGTTAAAATATATAATTAACTCACGCGCAGGTGACACTTTCAATTTACGGAGGTGAACTGTACTCGCCGGAAAACAAGACGCCAATGATTCGTGGATTTCGTGGACGCTTTCGAGCCTCGGCTCGCTGACTGCGCTCGGGCCTGCCTGGTGGGGAGTGTGCGAGCGAGACAGATGTATAGGAGTGAAGGAGAGTAGAGATGGGTTGTAACAGGTTAAACTCGATATCTGTTATCACTGTTACTGTTACACAAAAATAACAGATCCAAATATCTGTTATTAAATAACAGCCTGTTATTTTTGTACGGACGATAAATACTTATTTAAATCTCAATTGAATATGTTCTTTGTTTCTTTTCATTTAAAGTCGAAAATCGTATCCGAAGTTTTGTCTAGGACGATGTGAAATGGTAGAATTACGTTTATTTATTTATTTTTTAGTCATCCAGTTAGACTGGAACATAGTTGTAAAATGCTGGGCAGATTCATCGATTATTTTTCCAAACTGAACACTTTCCTTCATACTTTATTACAGGCTTAGGACTGTCAGTTTACTATTTTATTAATATTACGACGTAATTACTAATTGATTACGATTCTAAAACTGGCGCACTTACATGACTACCTATTTACAATATCACCTATTCTATATCTACATGGCTATTTACATTACCTACCACCTATTCTATATATACCTACATTTCCTTATTCTATATTTACATATTTTGATTTAGAAAAATTAGTTGCTGTAACTTTCTTACTCCTAACCGGGTCCGCCTTTCATTAAGGATATTCCCTGCAGCAGAGAATACCCTTTCGCAGGGAACCGACGAAGCCATTGCGTTGAGCTTTGTGGCTGCTATCTTATATAAAGTGGGGTACACCGATTTGTGCTCTCTCCACCATTTCAAGGGGCAGTTGGTTCTAGAAATAATTTTGTCATCTTGATACCGTTGCACCTCTACGATGGCACGGGATTGAGCTGTGCCCTCCGGTTGAATGCCTTGCATTCTTCTCTCAAAATCTTGCCAAATTGATTTGGTTTGGCTGGTAGAAGATGTTGTGGGTTCAACTACTTGTACATGTACGTCGCTTTGAGTCGCCGCATCACGCGAATGTTGAGCTGCAACTAATGAAATTATGCGTCGCTTCGTTTCTTCTGCCACATGTGGATCGTTGAAATAAAATTTGTATCGAGGATCGAGAAACATACAATTTCCGAACGTCTTGCTTTGGTTTAAATTCAGAAACCTTCGTTTTATGTTTCCTATCAGGTCCCGCCGTAACCCATCTACGATTGGCATGAAAACGTTATGGTCCCCCAATTGTTCCAATGCTTTTATAAGCCCTACCGTTATAGGAATGACTAAGCTACCAGTTATATATTTTTGCCCACTTAACTCGCGTGTGACTTCTTTACATGGATGGAGTATGTGACATAAGTCTTGACAGATTTGCCACTCGTAACTGGAAAGTAGGCTCATCCCCAGGTTAACCATGGCACTGTTCAGGGGTTCTCTTAGGTCCACACACCGCTGGAGCATATAATAGGTGGAGTTCCACCTCGTTTGCACTTCTTGTAAGGGCCGTTTAGCCGTGGTGCCGGCTTGTTCCTGGTATCGCTTTAGCTTTCCCAAGCAACATTAGTTTGCTTGAAGTGGCGGACGATGCCCTTAATTTTGGTCAGCAATTCAGCAATTTCTGTATCTTTAAATACGTCATTAACTGCCAAATTTAAGGTGTGGGTATAGCATGGGAATGTTTCCATCCCAGTTCCCTTTCAATTGCGCTTTTAATGTTGGCACCATTATCCGATACGGCCAAAAGTATTTTGTCCGCCACATTCCATTCCTGACATATTAACTTCACTGAGTCAGCCAAATTTTTTGCCGTATGGGTATTCAAGAGAGTAATACAGTCTAAAAGAAAAAATTTGAGGGCAAACTCTTCTTCCTCGATGTAATGCCCAGTCACGGCTAGCACCGAGTCATTTGCGCAGGATGTCCAAATGTCTACCGTGATACACAGCCAAAGAAACCGTTTGCAGCCAAGTAAAGTTACTTGGCTGCAAACGGTTTCTTTCAAGTCTGCCTTAACTTTCTCATACACTGCTAGCAACATAGTGTTGGCAAAATATTTCCTAGTAGGGATTGTATAGTTTGGGAACGCGTACTTCATCAGCTCCCGAAACCCAAGATCCTCTACCATCCTAAAGGGCTGAAAATCTTTTATAAAAAGATTCATAATTTTTTTGTCAATTTCCGCTTTGACATTATTTCCTGGCCTGTGTACAAAATTTGTTATAGCCTGATGGCCATACGTTCTTCTTTGTGGTAGTTGTGACTCCGGCTGTAAGAATACCTGGGTTGACGGTGTGGTTAATGTTAATGACTGGGGTGACGGTGCGGATGATGACTTGGGAGTTGGCGCAGTTGATGCTTCTGCTAGCGACTGGGATGGCAGTACTTCTTGACCGCTGGCACTAGAACTACCGATTCTGTCAAGCACCCGAACCGTGGGATGCTTCCTATCTACATGTTTCTTAAGATTAGTCACGGAGGCTCTAAAAGACAATTTCGCTTTACAAATATTGCAGGTCGCGTAGTGACCACCTACATCCACAAAATGGTCCCACACAACACTAACTCTTCTATTTACATTAGCCATTGTAACACTTAAACCTTTTACTATTCACAATTTAATAACCTAATTTTAAACATAAAATAACTGCACACCTACACTATACTTACAAAACTATAAAACGACTAACCTAAACTAAAAACTATAATATACATAAATCGAATATGAACACTAAACACTAATACATAGCGTATTAGTGTTTAGTGTTCATATTCGATTTATGTACAGACATAATTTGCGAGCACTTTTTGGTTGCAATATAAATTGCCATTAACGAAAATAGATTATAATTTTAAGTTTTTTTTATAATGGTCACTGGTCAGTAACAGGTAACACGACCTAATGTAGGAGTCACATTTTCGAAAATGTTTTTTATTGTAAGACCACCGACTATATTTTAAGGATAATAAATACTAAGTGCTTCTCTGTTTAGCGTACTTTAAACGCTTTAGTAAGAGTGAGAAGTAAACATATTTCGAAGTAAATAATAGGTGTTTCTCTTTTTAGCAAGGGCCATTCTTTAACGAGGGAGAGTGAAATTGATAACCTTGCTATATTTCTTCCTTTGTGTGAGTGTATAAGTAAGTAATAGCCGTAGTAACAGTCTGTAGGTGGGGACTATTCAGAATAACAGATTTAGGGCTATATTTCACCGGGACACCATGGCGGCGCAACCAGTCGCCGCTACCAACAAAATGTATACAACTCTATAGAGAGTTACTCACTTGGTGTCCCTTTGGTTGCGCAACCAGTTTGGCGGCGCGACCAACTCGGACGCGTGCACAGAATGTTACTGGCTGCGCCGCCCAGTGTTGCCAACTGTACTATCATCTCTGTAGCTAGATCTTTTGCAAAAAGTTGCCAGATTCCCACATTATCTTACCCCCAAAAGTAGCTAGAAGTTGCCAAAGTTAAAAAAAATTAAACTAATCGTTAAAATCGTTTTTCTACACTAAAACTAATGTATGTAATGGATAACTTTATTTTCGTAATATATTTACAGGTACATGATATGGTAAAAAAATATTAATATTAATCTAGGGAAGATGACGTAGATGGTTGTGCATCCTGAGAATCCAGTGATTTTGTATATTTCTCCAGGGTTCCCATTTGTTGCAGAACTGTTGAAGGTACAGTTGAAGCAACATTTGCCTTTTTTCCTGAGCGAGTCTCTTATACATAGAATAGAATTTAGAGTTATCAGACTCCCTGCTTATTTTTAACTAAATTTATTTGAGAGATTAATGTTTGAACGATACCATTATTTTTTTCTCATTTTTTGGTAAGTAATATAATTTCAACAGTGGCAACATTGTTTGTATCAGGAATTTATGCCATCAAGTATTCAAATGAAAAACTTTCAAAATTATTGAATCACTCTAAAAATATGTTTGATTATAATGTCCTTTGGACTAGACTAGTACAAAATTATCATGACCTGAAAGGCTTAACCTAAACTATAGGTACTAATCGGTCTGAGTGTCTAAAAATAAAGCTATATGTACGTATCTGTTCTGAACTCCAATTTTTGCTTGAATGTTTTTTAGTCTCAGCATGTTTCTTAATGTCAAATAGTTTGGCCAGAATTTCCACACAACAATAACTGCAAAATACTTTGGACGAGTTTCCACTTGCTGCCTTTAACCACCCTTTAATTTAAATTCCTTAATGTTCTCCCACTCAGTTCTCTGTATTTTTGGGAATAAGTCTTAGGTTTCTTGAGTAGATCCATTTTTCATTACAATAATTACGACACATACGATGACTAAGTTTTCCGAACGCAAACGGTTATAATAATAATTACGCGGAATATATATGTAGGTATGTCAGTAAACCATCTACGACAACAGACAAAACTAACAAAACGCGTGAAATGTAGACGAAGCTAATTATATTATGAGAGTGAGACAGAATAAAAACAATCACAATGTTCCAGCAAGCGAAACTATCGGGGTAATCCCCTCTCTTGGGCGTCTTCCTTATAGCGCGCCCTTTGTGCTCTATAACACTATGGTCTTTCTTTTACATTAAGACTCAAAATGCTGACGACTCTACAAAATGCTTCCACAGATAAACAAATAAAACTGAAAATCACACAAGCACCGATGATAGTGTGTAGATGAAGTCGCTATGTTGAAAAATTGCTAAAAAGTAGCTAAATCTTTTAGCTACAATTTTTTAGAAATTGTCGCTGACAAGGGTGCAAAAATAGCTAGATCTAGCTATAAAATAGCTAAGTTGGCATCACTGGCGCCGCCACGCTGGTCGCGCCACCACTAGTTACTATAGCGCTGTATGGTGTCTCACTCACTCGGCCGCCAGGCCCGGCCGGCGGCCAGTGACGCCCCCACGTCATTGCATGCAACACGTGTGTACTGTTGTTTTGTTTTTTAACTGCTTATTTTAATTGTTTGTTAATTGCATACGATGGATAACTTCGATACAGAAAGGTTTATTATCGAAATTCAAAGTAGACCATCAATTTGGGATAATTCCTCATCAGATTATTCCGATAGAGATTTGAAAAAGAAATGTTGGGAGGAAGTTGTAGATTTGTTTGGAAAACAGGAGCAAACCGTTGAAGAAAAAAAGAGCTTAGGTAAGTAAAGAACATATATTTTTATTAATGAATTATTAATACAAGGTGAAATTTAATGGGTTGTTTTTACGAGTGAAGTTGTGTATGTATTTATTAATGCATATAATTATTTTGCCATGGAAGTGGGTTTTCGTTTACAAAATAATGTGTAAAATTATCTCGAGTGGTAGTAGCAGCACGCCCTCCTCTAGTGAAATTTTGCTGTGTTGTAGTTTGAAAGCCCGTTATTGTCAGAGTATCATCATATGAATATCCATCTCTAGAACGTACAAAGTTGTGTAACACACAACATGTTCTCACAATGGATTTTGCTAATTCTTTGTGGACATTTAATGGTCTGTGGAAAATTCGCCATTTATTTGTTAAGATGCCGAAATTGTTACATTATTCGTCGACTTTGTTTCTGTCGCCTCTGGCATAGACTAAAGTCAAGAGCAAACCCATCACAAATAAAAAAAAAAAAAAAAAAAAAAAATGCCGAATGTGCACTCGATGTAACGGCGAGCTCTCGATAGTCTGTAGTTAAAAATTTTCTTTTCGTCACTGAGGTTGTTTCCTCCGTATGGACGCATAATGTTTGGGCTCAACCCGAATGCTTCATCGCCTATAAATACATAAGGGAAAAGCGTTGGGTTATTTTCTGAAATTTGTAGGGGCTCTGGAATACCTAAAGTATTACTTATGAGTTTCTTATACAATTCAGTTTCTTGGAAAACTGCTGAATCGCTACTTTTCCCATAGGCACCGACGTCTATATAAATGAAATTATAATTAGCGTCACATGCAGCCATCAACACCAATGAAAAAAAGTGTTTATAGTTATAATACATCGAACCAGAATCAGCAGGTTGAATCAGTCTTATGTGCTTTCCATCGATACTACCGATGCAGTGTGGAAAGTTGGCATGTTTTTCGAAACCATCTGCTATTTTCATCCAGTCATTTGCAGTAGCCGGAAGTGATAAACATGTTTGCAACTTATCCCAAATCACGGCACACACTTCTTTTATTATTGTGCTTAATGTCGTTTGTCCTAGACGAAAGTTATAATGCAATTCCCTCATCGTACATCCACTTGCGAGGTACCTGTAATTAACAAAAATTAATAAGTAATATAATTTAATTTCCAGGGTTAGTGTTGCAAAAAAGATGGAAAAGCATCAGATCATGCTATGCGCGGGAAGCCAAACGCCAAAAAAATATAAAGTCTGGTTCTGGAGCCACTAACCGCAAAAGCGAATACATATATTTTAAGCAGTTACAGTTTCTACAAAAAGTAGTAGCTATCAGAGAAGAAGGTGTAGAAGAAGAAAATTCGGAGAGCACTGAAGTAGGCGAGCGACCTAAACAAAAAGTTACAAACAAACGTAAACTAACAGTAGACGATGATCCCTTTGTTCAAGCATTAAATAATTCAATTGAGCAAAGACGCCGTGAGATAACAGAGCAGAGACTACGCGAGACAGCTGAGGTTGACGAAGATCGGCTATTTCTGCTTTCATTGTTGAGCACATTAAAAAATCTACCTCCTCAAGTTAAAATGGCTACCAAAATAAAGATGCTAACTTTGTTGAACGACGCGTCAGGTTTTTCTGGTAACAGGACGTTTGATTATGCTGATCGGTCATTTCGGAATTCTTCAGAAATTAATCCAGGTGGCAGGATCGTGAGTCATGAGACCTATCATCCTGGTTATTCGACGCAACGGCAAGTGATTGCTACTGAATATCCTGGACCGAGTTATAGGACAAACACGAATTATCAGAATGAACCTATTACAAGTGGTCCTAATTCTCCATATAATTCTATGAATACAATGACATATGCAAGTTCTCCAAGCGACACACATGATTCACAGGACTCGGAACCACTTATGGATCTATATAGCACTTAAACATTAATGGCTTGTTTGTTTGTCTACATTTTTTAATAAAACTTACTTTAAAAATGTTCATAGTTTGTTTTAACTTACCTTAATGTTACAAACAACTTTTCTTCAGGACTGATTGATTTTCTTAATATTGTATCTTGCTTCAACAAATCATTTTCACACAAAGTCAGTAATTCATCAAAGGACCTCACGGACATCCTCACATAACTAAAAAACTTATCCGGATATCTTCTTAGATCGTCGTATATGTTGACGAATTGTCCTTTCTTACAGCGATCGGCTAAATAAGGATGAACCCACCACTGTTTCTTTTTTCTCTTGAACTTTCTTTTCCTACGTACATACAGCAGTAGTGCTATCTCTTCGAGGTCCATTTTGATACTGTCTCAGTATGGTGTGGCGACTCTGGTGTCTGTATGGTGTCTAGTTTGGTAGCTTACGGACACCACGGTGGCGCAACTGGTTGCGCCGCCATGGTGTCCTGGTGAAATATAGCCCTAACAGTAACAGCCGCGGTAACAGTCTTTGAGGGTCTGTTATTTTAGGTAACAGATAAGTTATATTGGTAGGAACAATTGTTATTTGTTATTTTTTAATATCTGTTAATTCTACCTGTTACGATAAATACGCCTCACCCCTAAGGAGAAGGACATAAATAACCGGAAAACAGAGAGGGCCTATCTCAAATAGTAAGCTTCAAATAATGGTCATGGATTTAATAGTCATTTAAATGTTACAGATAATTAGTTGCCCAGCTTCTGTAATTGTTGAGCACATTTTTAAATTTGTTGCATTTATAGTTTTTAGTTATTTCACAAAAACATCAGCCAGACATTTTTTTTTAAATGGGATTATTGAAACAAATATTAGCTATATAATTAGTTGTCTAGACGAGGTAAATGTTGCACCTTATTTTGTATTTGTTCTTTCTTCGGCTGCGAAGTTATTCGAGATCCTGCTGGAGTAACGTTTGTGGTTTTGCTGGATCACTGAAACGGTTTAGCGGATTCTTATCATCATTTTTACATAACTTCTTAGGAATTACTTGTAATAAGTTGTGAAATAAAAAAAAAAACAACAAAATAATGCATCGTTTAAAGGTTATTTAATAAAATATAAAAACACTTCAATAGGTCCTAACACTCTAAATAAAAGCTCTAAAGACTTACTTAAACATTTGTAGCTTGTAACTGCCTTCAAATGTAGGTATGTGAACTTTCATTAGTATCCTGTAAGCAACTAACAAATTATGATGATATTCTTCTCCATGTTCACGGTCACAATGCGCGCGGAGTTATTTGGCCACCGATAAACCTGTATGTGGATATATAAACTGAATTTTATATCAATAATTAGTTGCTTAGTTCAGTTTTATACCTGAAAAATGTCAGCGTAGTGCATACAATAATTAACGAGATAATAAAATAAAAGTGCAAGACCGTGATAATCCGACCAAGTTTAGGTTTTATTAGATATTCAATAGCAACGCATTGTGACCGTGAACGTGGAGAACTGAATATCATCATAATTTGTTAGTTACTTACAGGATACTAATGAAACTTCACATACCTACATTTGAAGGCAGTTACAAGCTATAAAATAATGTTTAAAGTAAGTCTTTAGAGCTTTTATTTAGAGTGTTAGGACCTATTGAAGTGTTTTTATATTTAATTAAATAACCTTTAAACGGTGCATTTTGGTTTTTTTTATTGCACAACTAATTATAACTAATTCCTAAGAAGTTATGTAAAAAAGATGATAAGAATCCGCTAAACCGTTTCAGAGATCCAGCAAAACCACAAACGTTACTCCAGCAGGATCTCGAATAACTTCGCAGCCGAAGAAAGAACAAATACAAAATAAGGTGCAACACTTACCTCGTTTACACAACTAATTTTAAAGCTAATATTTGTTTCAATATTCCCATTAAAAAAAAAAATGTCTGGCTGCGGTAACGTTATAAACGTTACCCCAGCAGGAAATGTTTTTGTGAAATAACTAAAAAACTATAAGTGCAACAAATGTGCGCAACAATTACAGAAGCTGGGCAACTAATTATCTATAAGATTAAAATGACTATTTTCGACATTATTTTGCTGGGGTAACGCACACTTAGATCTCCGTGGCCGCGCGGTTCGCCGCGTTCCAATGGCGCGGCCACGTTCAAACCCTTTAACTTTTTAACCATAGCTTTGACAAATTTATGGTTTTGGGAATCAATTTTTACAAATTGTTACAAAACGTTGGCATGGTATTTTAAAAAAGAAAAACGGCGTGGCCTTGCCATTGAAACGGACACCGTCTTACCAAGGGGTATCGTGTTGCCCAGTAACTGGGTTGTGGAGGTTAGATAGGCAGTCGCTCCATGTAAAATACTGTTATTCTGCTGCATCCGGTTAGACTGGAAGCCGACCCCAACATAGTTGGGAAAAGGCTAGGCAGATGATGATGCAATGGCAGGATATTTCATTTGTCTTCTTTTCATTACTTACATCGAAAATTGTGTACCTGGCTTCGCTTACTTAGCCTGTATCATCCATCTCGAGGGTAGTGTTTGATAAATAAAACACGTCTTTACATAGAGAAGATGACTGTATTAAGTACAAAAAGTATTACAAAGTATGTCTGCAAATAACTGATTTCAGTCGTTTCAATTTCAGTGGCATATTTTAATCGTTATATCGTTTTATCACACGAGTTTCGAACTCGAAAAGGACTCTGTCATGAGCTTGTCACGCGGCGAGATGGTGAAGTCCAGCAAAAAGTTTGGTAAAACGATAAACAATAATGAACATGCTTACAGTAGGTACCTATTTTTACAATAAACAGATCTACTAGTGTTAGAAAATATATTGTCTTAAAAATTTACGAAAAAATTGATAGCCCATTCGCTGAAGCCAATTTCTGTATTGTACTGTGGAACGCTAAGATCTTTTCAATAAAAAATCGAGATACTGCACTCTTAACTTGAAATTGGATTAGGAATTACGGTCATTATTATTCGTCGGAAAATAGTTTTAAATCAGCGATTGGGCTAAAAGCAATAAACAACCAGTTGGAATGTAAAGAGTAACATCAATATAACTATGTACTTTTTCTCTCTCAAAATTAACGCTTACATCTAAAGAACATAATAGTAGTGATGCCTGTGGCATATTTCTATGGCAATTTAATAACGTAAATAGCTTTTTGCCTGTGGCAATTTCTAAATATTCAAGTTTAGCACATTCCAAGAATACTTATTTTCAAAAATGCGGAAGTTAAGGATAGGATTTTTATGACTTTACATGTCTGAACATGTAAAACAAGCTCGCACACTACATACGACTTTCATTCGGTGGTATGTCATGTGACTAGCAGTTAGTTAACAGAGCTATTTTATAAAAAAAAAAACTAGCAATAAACACGAAAAAAATAAAACAAATTAAAATGAGGTAATTAATAGTCGCATGGACCGCAAAACCTTAAGTGTAATTAGCCTAAAAAAAAGAATCATAGAAAATGTCATATTTTGCTTGAATCAAGTACTTTAAAATCGTTTATGCTCAGATTATGTCAGTCACTGTCTGCAAATTCGAGCAAACTAAGATTCAAATTTTGAGTATTCCTTCTCGGCTACTCTCTCTACTTCTAACGCAAGACTAACGCCTCAAAACCCTTAGCCAGATGTTGGTCATGTAACGACCACATAAACTAGGCAGTTCCATTTTCCTTAAACCTATCCATTTAATAATAATCACATGGTAAAGTCAAATACACAGCCTCAGACCACGAGATATTGTGTGCAAACAGTGGCGACATTTTGGCATCGGGTACAAGGGTCAGTTCACACCGATGCCACGCGCAGCTAGATGCTTGCCTGCTGCGGCTTTGGACTGCGTGTAGAATTGCTACTAAATACTTTCAAAAATAATTTTGTTTAGATATTTTTTTAAAGCGCGCGCATTTCGGTGTGAATTGACTCTGAGAGACATTGACTGTATAAAAAGTTTGGCGTGGTCTGTATTAATGTATAAAAAATGCTCCTGCGATTATAAATCTACAGGAAGTACAAAGTATCACTTAATGTGTAATGGGGCTGGCTATGAAGACTGTTGGCAGCCAAGAATGCCAGCTTATGAGCGTACTGGCACACCGAAGGGACACGGACCTGCGACGAGCAGTTGAAGTACAGGTGGGTTAGTTTGTAGGTCAGCCATTGCATCTGAAAACAATAAATGTGTGATAAATTTCCTTATAATAAAAGATGAATTTAAATTTTTATGGCATCTTTTCAGTTTAACATCTTCAATAACGGTTGATTTTTCAACCAATCAGGGCCTCAAGTCTGCTATTACAATAGTGTCAGAATGGTCAAAATCATTGATTTCATAATTGTTGATTTTGACAAGTTTGGTAATCTACTAATACAATGGCGTCATTAATGAGGATCGGAACAAACCATTCTGACACTATTGTAATAGCAGACTTGAGGCCCAGATTTCTGTCTAACAGTTTACAGTGTTTCATGTACATGCATTCTTCCAATAAAAGAATATTATAATATAAATACAGGTGTGGCGTAAATAGTGGTCCAACGTTACGGAGTCGATATGTCGCAGCCAACTAGCTTAATTAGCCATTTAGTTACCATCCTAACTCTGTGGCAGCCATCTGATGAAATTAGCCAGCTATTTGGACGCCTAGGCCGTTCATTAAACGACAACTAGAACTTAGACCAACCACGCGCGCCGAAGTGGTAGCAGTAACTAAGCCAGGGCACTCCGATCAAATGGGTTAGATTAGAACTGTGACCAACCGCGCGCGAGCCAAGCGAGCGGTGCTGAGGCAGCGGCCGGCGAACGCTACTTCTAACGGTTAGTCTGTTAACTAAACGACTATCACAATTTTAACCATTTTTAGGGTTCCGTAGTGAACAAGGAACCCTTATAGTTTCATCATGTCCGTCTGTCTGTCTGACCCCACTGTAGCTCAGAGACGCTTAGTACTAGAAAGCTGTAATTTGGCATAAGTATACATATTAATCACAACGACAAAAAAAAACCTTTTTTTTAGCGTTCTCCCTTGCACGTAATGTGGGGATGATATTTTTTTTCTCTTCTACGCCATGGGGTGGGGTATCGTTGGATAGTTCAAAAATATTTCAGGTCTGTGAACACCACTTTTCGATTCAAGGATCCACTTGCGTAATATTAAGCATTAAAGTGCTAATTTTTAGTAGTACAAATAAAGAAATTAAAAGAAAAACTATCACGGCAAGTAGGCTTTGCAAGTTAACGAGTTATAGTCGACCAACTTAAGCAGTTGGAGAATTGACTGTGGCATATATCGATGTATGGGAGAACAGGTTTTTCAACTACAATGTTAAGTTTGTTTTTGGAATAAATTTGTCCCAAGTAATCCCAACTACGGAACCCTTCATTGTGCGTGGTCCGACACGCACTTGGCCGGTTTTTTATCCATAGGTCTCAGAATAAAATGTATTTTATTCTTTTTTGAAAAATTGACAACTTGCCTAACTAATTTGGCTGTAATTTCCAAATGACATTATTTTTTTATTTTGTTTTCATTTGTAACTGTGTAATACATGTGCTTATCACATGCCAATAACATTTTAAAGGTCTCTAAATAATTTAAAAACTTGTCCAGTTTTAGAATATGCATTATATTCTAAAATAGTATAATAATAATAACCGATTATTAGAACAAGTTATAGCCATTTCTCTTGAAAAGAGCTAAAATTAAAAATATACACAATATCATTTATATTTGTTAAATGAAAAATTCAACAACATCTTCATAAGTCGTTCGTTTGCAATACCTGATTGCAAAATGTTTTGGACCAAACAAAACAGAAGATATTCTTTGTCTTTTTGAGAAACGAAACAAAAAAACATTCTCAATAAAGTAAATAATTCTCATCAAATAGTAATTTATTTTAGACATCAGTAAAGGAAATCAAAAGGATTTAAGTCCGGCAAGCGAAGTGGCCACAGTATTAGACCTAGCCGCCAACTTTGTGGGTATGGGAGATGTCACCAATGGTGGGCTATTTTGAACATGTACGGTGTTATTACAAAACAAGGATTTCTTTTGACATGGTTTAAACCATCGAGCTAGTTTTTGTAATAAGAACGTTATTGTGATTGAAATGCAGTTCTTTATACAAAACTTACTATTTAGTCCGGTACTAAGTTGACAGTTTGGCATTAAGAACTTTAACATAGTCGGAATAAAGTTCGAAATTAAAAAACGGCTCATTAATTTAAACCTGGGTCTGAAGATAATCCTTGTTTTGTAATAAGACGGTTAGTGTTAAGTTTTTGATGAGTATTTGTATTTAATAAAAAAAAAATATTTTGGGGAATGTTTTTTTTCTCATGCCTAATAATTTAAAAAGTTAACGAAAGTTTGTACTAGACAAGGATTTGGAAAAATTAACCCTTATTAAGGAGCTGATGAGATTTCGTTTTCGTATGAAAAATCTTTTTCCAAGGGTTTATAAAATAGTAAATTTGGCACGATTATACCAAGGTACACCTTGGTAAATAAAGTTGTTTGACATTATTCGTTTTTCAAGTTACTCCCCAATAGGAATTTTTAGGGGCGTTAAAGTTAAGAATCTTATTATCGCGCGGTCCGATGAATTTGCAACTTGGCATTAATAATATTGATAAGAAAGAACTGGATGATTTTACTGTTAACTAGAAAACTGGTATATAAAATCTAAGGTCAAAAACGGAAACGAAACACGATTTTTCATTGAATTTAGATAAAGATTTTAATGATTAATTTTGCAAAAGAACCCTTTAAAGGAGGTAGAGGGGGTGTTAAGTTCGTAGACGAAAGTACGAAATCCATGCGGGCGAAGTGCTAGTATAAATTATAATAAAAAATATAAATTACCCGATCAGGGTGGAGTCCTGTGGTATCCTCGATAACATTGTACGAGGTAGGTGAGATTGTGCCCTCGCGCACGTTCTGTGACACCAAGAAGTAATCATAACTGTAAAGTTAAACAAATATTGTTTAGCATAGTAATCCCAGGTTTCCGAAGAATGTCCAAGTGCGTATGGTTCACAATAACAACTTTTAACATAATTATTATTTTCGATCATACCCCAGATAGATTGACACAGAGGATTGATCTGTTAGTTTGAGACAGCGGTCTGTCCATTGTTCAACATTATCAGCGTTATGTCAAAATCACATTATTGAGGTAACAATGGTGGTAAATAAAATGTCACTACTAACCGCTCGGGTTGAGTGACGACGTCGTCGATGATGGTACCGGGGCGAGGGTTTTCACCGTGGCGGCCGCGGTCCAGGAATATGCGGGTGTTGATGCGCTTGGACACGATGGTAAACGCCAATTTATACTCGGCCTCGGCATAAATCTCATTCAGTTTCTTTTTAATTTCAGTCACCTAGAAAGAATATATTTATGATTTTTTTGTATTAACACATTGATAACAAAGAACCCAACCAAGAAAAGAGACCTAATCCCAAAAATTTGACAACTGAAAAAAAAAAAAAAACTAATACTGTCCTTATGTTTTTCTCCAGGCGAAGTATAGAAAAGTTATTTTTCATCTCCTCCTACTAGAATACCCGTTTTGTTTGAGCTCATTGGAACCGTCTTGATGGGTAATACTAATAACAAGGTTTTGATGATGGAGAGCAGAAAGGTGGATAGTGGAACTCTTAGTGCACTTATTAAGTATACCATCGTGTCTTTCTCTACTTATAACTTTTACGCCCCCTGATACTGTACAAAGTACTATAGCAGACAAACAAAAAAAAAACAATCTATTCATCAAGCAATAGTTCAAAAGGTGCATAATATTGACCTACCTCATGACTGTGCACATAGGGAATCTGTCCATCACCAACACCATCACGGTATATAAATATACGTTGCGGCAAACTACCATCTGCAAGAAAATGTTTTTTTTTAAATGTTATTCCCCTTAAATAACAGACATCAAACAAGAGACTTAAAAATAAAATAATAAAATCATTATTAAACTGGTAGGTATTATTATTATTAATTTTAATATTAATGTCTTGAATATTTGAGTGAATTAGAAAAAAATAATTTTGGAAAGTATTTGTATTTATGAAACTGTTCATGGAACAATTAGGCTGAGATGAAACAAATAAAACCCAAATATTAACAGATAGTAATGAAATATGTTACCATTTACTTCACGATATCTGCGAAGGGCTGCAGCTATATTGAAGCCCATGTGCGCACTCAGTTCCTCGCCCGACGTGTGGGAGTTCACCGCCGAGTAGAAGCGTGTCAGGTAGCGGTCCAGTGTCGCTACAAACCCGCCGAAGCTCTTCTCCTTCGAGCGGGTGTCATGGCACACATCGTAGCCGATGACCATGATACTTTGCAGTGGTACTTCCACCCTCCAAGGGGCACCACCGAGCTGTATGTCATCAAAGCATAAATTATGGCTAGGTCACCACTCAATACAAGTAGCATCTTCTCTATCTTAAATTATTTCAAATGCAGCAAAGAAGTATTACAAAATAGATTTAGGTACAATGTTAAACCAATCTATACTAATAATAAAGCTGAAGAGTTTGTTGTTTGTTTGAACGCACTAATCTCTGCAACTGTCAGTCGGATTTTAAAAAGTATTTTTGTATTTGATAGCCCAATTCTTGAGAGAGGTTATAGTATAGGCTATTTAACATCACGACGACCCCTTAGGAGCCGAGCAAAAAGAAAAGTCAGAAAGAACGCTAAATGAAAACAAAGTAATAGCAGGGGACCGAGGGCGGCTGTAGGATATAATTATCATCATCTGCCTAGCCTTTTCCCAACTATGTTGGGGTCAGCTTCCAGTATTACCGGACACAGCTGAATACCAGTATTTTACATGGAGCGACTGCCTATCTGACCTCCACAACCCAGTTACTGGGTAACACGATACCCCTTGGTAAGACTGGTTGTCAGACTTTCAGGTTTCTGACGACCCGTAACGACTGTCAAAGATCTACAAATGACAACTGGGACCAATGGCTTAACGTGCTTTCCGAGGCATGGAGGGGTCGATCGACCCGTGCGGCTGTTATTACTTTGCGATATATTTTATGTTAAAACAAGAAACTTGACGCGGACAAATTCGCGGGGAGAAGAGAAATTATGCTTACCTTGCAGTTTATCTGAATTGCTATTTTTGTAGCAATTGACATAGCTGATTTCGAAGTCATATTGCGCGCGCAAACAACTTGCGTAGGCACGGCACGGTCTACCGTACATTTCTTTTTAATTGCCTCGTATCTGGAATTGTTTATTTTTTTAATGAGTTCAGGAACAGAGTAAAAAAAAAACAGCAGACAGCAGGGTCATGACTCATGAGTTATTAGTTTCAGCAACGAGTTGATCAATGCTTTGCCAAAAAACCCGCCATTAATATAAATAACAAGCACACGACCAGCATGCGTTGCAAAGCCTTTTTATTATTTTTTAGGCTTCCGTACTTAAAAAGGAAAAAACGAAACCCTGGATCACTCGTGTCTGTATGTCTCTGACTGTAATAGCCATTGGTACACGTATCAATTTCTGTGATCCAAACACGAACGTGTAACGTAAATAAATTAATTTTGAATATGGGTTCACTTTGAGGTAAAAATTAAAAAAAATAGTATGAGGATTCAAATTTATAATAATTAGTTTTTAAAGATAATAGATAAAAATTGACCATTTCCCCTAATCTCCAAACCTGCTATGACAGTTTGAAAAAAAAAAAATACATAGAATAGTTCTATACTTATAGATTACAGGAAAATCTATAAGAAATCTATGGTCTTAAAATAAAAACTGTTATTTCACTCAATTATAGTAGTATAAGCTTACATTTGCAGATGGAATATACGGGGGAACATGTTTTTCACCTATGTTAGTTTGTTCTTGGAATAAATTCATCCCGACTACGGAACCCTTCATTGTGCGTAGCCCGACACGCTCGAGACCGGTTTTTTTTTGTAGATAACCTTATTCCGCGCGCACATAGCCGTTTACCAGTTTCATCACACTCGGTCTAGTCATTTTCGAGGTTTTGCGAGATTAACGCACGGCAATTGATTTTTATTTATATAGATAGATAGATAGATAGATAAAGAGTAATACCTAAGATCAATAATTTGACTGAATCAAATTCATTATGAAATGTTTTTAAAAACTCACCGGTCCGCGAATTGACGTGCCAACACGCACAGTATCATAGCAGGATTCTTTCGAGCTATGGCGCCTTCGCAGGCGTTGGCATACTCCATTGGGCCGTCATTTCTGATAGCAACTATAGAACGCACATAAAGTCAGTCTTTAGGTAAATTTAATTCCATGCCATTAGATCTTGTTCAACGTGGCTTGCAATCAAGTTCGGCACAAGTGACAAGACAGTCGGTGACAAGTTTGGTTGTTAGTGCATGTGAGATTTGAGTGCAGCCTTGAACCTTGAGCTGGCCTAGCGTAGTACGCTGTACGACTTTCTAACGAATAAGACGCCAGCTTATACCAGCGGTGTTACCCCTGAAGTGGGACATACTTACATAGCCTAACTAAACCTTATGGTCTAAGCCTACAACACTATTTTATTTGAATAAGATTTTTAACAAAATCTATTGATCAATCAATAATTAGTTAATTCAGAGTTACCTTATTAGTGCTCAAGGTGAAAAGTTTATTGAATTAATGATAAATTGTGTATACCATTATAGTATGTATCAGAATTGTTACTTACTTATTTCGGGCTTGGGCATTCTGAAACCCACAGCTCCAGCTGTCTTCATAATCAGGTCGACGAAACCTTCAGCGTCACGACGCTGTCTCTCTGGAGTGATTACCACCCAGGATGGCAGTTGAGCGATATCAAGTAAAGGTTTTGACCTGATTAAAATGAACATAAATATTGTTAGTTGTTTTTGTAATTTTAAAAATTAAATTACCATTTCTAATTTTATCTTACCGCATGTCCCTGGTCCACCCTTCAGTTGTGTCCCCAGCTGGGTACCTGTGATTGTTACCCTGCACGATGTGTTCAGGAGGCAGTTGGCGACCCTTAAATTTGACTAACTCCTGTGACAGCGTTAGAGACCATTCGCCCATTTCCTTAAAAAAAAAATGTTTTTAGTTATGTGTATCAAAAAAAAAAATAGAAAATGAAAATTCGACCAATAATGAAAAGAAGACTATATACACACCTTCACCACTTCATGAGATTTGGTTAACCGTTGGTTGAAGGCCAATAATTTTTGGATACGTATATCGGGTCCGATTTTGGTGTGGACATCAAGGGCCCTCATGAGCTTGAAGTTGGCACGCATATCGTCCGTCAGGCCCGTCTGACGGCACAGCTCAGGCACTAAGTATACCAGCTCCGGCATACCGGCGCGGATGTCGCGCGGCTTTGAGCGAGAAATCAACAGAGGCTGGCCAACATCATGGATATTGATGTTATATTTCTGAAAGAGAAATATACAGTATACATATGAACGAGATTGCTTAAGAAAAATATTTTAAAAAACCCTAGGAAAATACATTATAAATTAACTATTTATTATACCTTTTTATAGTAGTCCATATACGATACATTTTCGTCCCGCATCTTGAATGTTGCTTTCGGGGATGCCTGCCAAGACACGTCGTCGACTCGATATGTCTTTTTATTATAGTCGGTCATGACTATTTTTCCTGTAATGATATTTTTTATTATACAACCTGTGATGAATTATAATTAAACAGGCTTTGTAATAAATTAAACATAGCGGTTTATTTAATAACACATAACATAACACGACGCCTGTATTCCCCGAAAGGGTTCCCAGCTATGGGCAAGTCTATTTGTTGCTATCAACCGGGCACAGATCCAAACGCCGAACAGCTAATGAGAAAATCCTGACTGAGAAATCCAATAACTCTGTCCGACTTAGGAAACTAATCCAGGAACTATGCGCAGTGTTTATAGGTTTAGTTAACGCGGCCGTACACGGGCAGCTCGAGAATTTAGTCATTAAACAACTTATGTACACAGACTGTCTCGGGCAGTCATTGTCAACTGCTTAAGCAGATGCTAGATGCTAAATTCAAGCAGTTGTTTTCAACCACTGGAATAGTTGACAATTCAACTGCAGTTGCTATATGGATTTTAAGGAATAAGTACTGCTGTTGCTGTTTTGCTCTGGCGGAGACCACGGTGTAGCGTAAGTTCTTGCGATTGTATTGCACTAAATTAGCGCTTCACGATCCCACACTTCGTCCAACCCAACGCAACCGTCCGCAGTGATCGCGATTGCGACTGCTCAAGCAGACTCGTGTGTTCCAATGAATAGAAGATTGTAGTTCGTTATGCAGTCGCAGCTTGAAGCGGTCGGTCATGCACCCGAGGTTTGAGTGTTGACTAGTATGAAGTGCGCTTCAGTACGGGAAAGTCCCGGTTACCGGGACCGATGAAAGCTTTCAGGTTTAAAAAAAAACCTGCCAAGTGCGTGAAGCGTGAAGTGCGCGACCACACACAGTGAAGGGTTTCGTTGGGATGAATATTTAAGCATGCACATTGTACGTCATAGTATTGCGGCTATAACAGAAAATATCCCTTATCTCGAAAACTATTGACCTTATTAATAGCAAGGTTACTTAGGAAAATTATAATCATTTTAATTATGGGAACTAACATTACCCCACACGCTTATAAGACGCTCGATCCTCTTCGCCTATCCCACAAGGGTTAGCGTAAAGTTATACTAGTAGTACATAATGTAGTTTTCATCATAACATGTTTTTTTTTACAAGGTGTGAGTTTATGTAAAATGTGCTTCCCATGGGGGTAGGCAGCAACTATAGAACGCCACCTTTTACGTTCCTGACATACTCCTTTTGCTTCGTTTACGTTCATACATCTGGTCATACAGGCACGCCGGTTGCGAGTACTACGCACCTGACCTTTTTGAAGAACATCACCAATGAGGTCCAAAGAACATTACTATCTTTCAGGGGCGTCCCCTCCCTGCGTTTCAACTCACATCTGCCTTGTAAGAACCTTTTGTTAGTCGCCTTTCATTCATCCTCTCAACATGACCAAACCATCTAAGCATACTCTTTTCAATTTTTGTCACATCTTCCTTTAAACCGCACTGTTGCATTATCACATCATTTTTCAGCCTATCATTTATAGTCACACCACACATGCTTCGCAAGGAACGCACTTCCACAGAATTTGCTCTACTTTCATGCTTCTTTTGCCACAACCCCAACATTCACTTCCATACATAAGCGTAGGCACCAGCTCAATATGAACAGTCAGTCGAGCCTCTTTGGGCATCGACTGGTTGGTCACCATCGCATATATAGCACCATTCACTTTATTTCTCGCATTTACTCTTTCCCATCTTCGTCAATCTTTCCATCCCTTGTAAACAGACTCCCCAAATATACAAATTCACTTACTTGCTCTACACTCTTTCACATCACACAGAAAATATATACTTAGGAATACTTTGTTGAGGAATACTAAATTTAATACACAGTTATTTATGAAATGCCGCGATCCCGCTCAGTTACTTTTGTAGCATGACTGCTTCAAGATGCGCCCGTGTATAGTCCGCTCTGAGTGTGTTAAATTGCATACACATGCACAATCGCATGTCGTTTTTAAGAATTAATTTATCAGAAGTTTTTTTATGGCAAAATCCTGAACATAAATCCAACAGTCAGCAGTAGCACTAGCGCTTTAGGATTATACCAAATATTAATTTAACAGGAAAAATAAATTATGCTTGCTATCTGATTATAACATCATCAACATAAATGATGTGGATTTAAAACATATCATTGAAGTAACTCTCACAAAGTTAATGACTAATTTTAAATTTACTAATAGTAATTTACCACCACCACCACCAAGCTGGGCTTTTTCTATTATTACTTTATATATTATACTACTTTACGTATTATATTACTTTAATTATTGTGAATGTGAGCACTATGTGGGTCATCTTTATTTATTTCGTTGTTTTTTTTTTTTTTTTTCTCTTAGTTTTAATTATGGTCTGGCATTTTGAGTTCTTTATGCGGCCAAACCAATTGTCCTTTCCTTGGTATTGTTCGTCGAGTCGTTGAGCTCCTTAAGTTTTGAGTTGAGCTACACGATTACTGACAAATGCTTGCACTGACTGGACAGGTCCACTCAAATTTGTGTGGTTCTTTCCTCAAAAGACCATTTCAGACATAGATCTACATGGTCCTCACATGATCTGACCAAGATTATGTCTGGACTTTAAAAGAGACTTTGACCCTTGAGTTTGTTTCGCCATTTCTTCTCAGGGGTAGTCAGATAGGAAATGTCGACTCCATCTAGCTTATTTTTTAATATGACGTGTAAAAGTGATTCTCATATCCTATTTACAGAATAAACAATTTCATTTCATTTCATTTCTACCAAATGAGAAAAGAATCACATAAATCGGCCCAGCCCAGTAATCATAGAGAAATCGGTATACAAATACATAATAAGAAAAAAAAAAAAAAAAAAAACTGGACATATACTTAACCTCCTCCTTTTGTGAAGTGTGTTAACATGTGACTGTGACTCACCAACAATATCCTCCAAAAAGATCTTTTTGTAGTTACTGCCTTTGGTTGCAGCATACTCACTAAGCATTTGCAGCACAGTGTCTAGACGGAGCACCTATTTAAAACAATGAAAACAAAACTCGTATACATACATTTTATAATCATACAAAAAAAGAAAATAAAAGATACCAAACAAGAACAAACAATTATGTTTATTTTGAAGGCAGAGGACAAGGTGTCCTAGCGCAGCCTGGGAGAGGCCTATGTCTAGCAGTGGACTGCAATAGGCTGTGTTGATTGAAGACATTATAAAATACACACTAATGCAAAGTAGCCTAAGCTTTGTATTCCACAAATAACCCAAAAATGAAAGTTACTTTGTAGTGGAAGATTTATTAAATAAGAAAAACAGGCGGATGCTTTACCTTGTGCGTTATTTCAGTTACCATCAATAGACGGTCTTCATACTGATTAATGGTTGTTTTGTACCCTGGCCAAATTTGTAAACGGTACTCTGGGATGTCAACCTATAAATGTTGAAATGTTTAAAAAATTTCATCAAATAAATTTGAATAATTGACCAGTCTTCATGGGACTTATAAATACATACCTTAGCTATTGGATCAAAATAGTCTCTGCCCATCAGTTGTAAGTCCAATATTTGGAAGCATTTCCTGATTATGATGTTGAAAATTTGTATGTAATGATAGTCCCCTGGGCTTACATCACAAGTTAACTGCAAACAAACGAATTAACACAATAATATTTACATAGTGTAGGTGTAATAAATTAAAATGAGTAAATATTGGTAGCAGTAAAATTAAATTAGAATATATTGCATTTAACCACCTTCACATTACCTTAATCATGATCCTCATTCGTTCTCCATCAGTTTTCCTGTCTGAGTACAGTTCTAACGGATCAGGATTTAATCTCTTTACAGTATACAATACTGTTCCATCAAACAAGTACCTTTAAAAAATAAGAAATATTTATGAAAACAATCTAAGAAAGCTATATTAACTTAACTCATATCTGTTAAAATAGCCATGTGGAAGACATTGTGAGGTGTTTTTACAATCAGTAACAAAATATATCATTGTCCGTATTCTAAGAAAGCACTTACCCTCCAAGGGTCTTTGCATGAATACGCATAAGGCCTTTGCGGACTGCTGTATTATCCTCCTCCGGAGAGATGTCCACATGATATTGGTATAGACTCCACTGAGGTGTTGTTTGAACCGTGAAGTAGTTAGCTTTAAGATCGATCACAGTTCCAGAGTGTCCTGTAAATTACGTAATTTCGAGTATTGTTCCTCTGACCATGATTTTTTCTTTACACAATAATAATCATCATTTTCCCCATGGAAAAAGAATCATGTTTATGTAGAAAAATATTAGGAGTAGTAGGTTTTTCAATGAAAATTATGCAAAAAATGAGCAAACCTTTCTTAGACTGTATTGTTGTCGGACGAGTTCTTAAAATGGTCATTTGTTCTGGCAAAACCCTACCACCACCACGGCGTGACCCACGTCCGATCACCAAGGCGCCTGGATCACCGCCTGCCTGTGCTGGTCCAGCTAGAATAATAATCAAAACAAAGAGTAATCAATCTACCTAATTTATATACTTGTCAATAGGAAACTGTATGAATTGAACAATATATTTAATTAATATTTATTATTCTCTTTTTAATTAAGGTTGTCAGTCCACCTAGCAGAAGGGGCTAGGACAGATTGGATGCAGAGGGCCAGCTGTCCAGCAGTAGGCTGCACATTAGGTAGAGTTGATTATTGTCTCACCAATTTGCATGCTCAGCATGCGCTGTTGTACATCCACATCACCAGGATGTTCTTGATGGGTTGTTGGTGTAGATCTGTGAGATGCCCTGCCTCCCTGCACAGTTGGTGTAGGCACACCAGCCCTAACAGGTGGGGTTAATGACGGAGGACCCCAGGCTGATGGTGGCTGAGGGCGGGGCCCTGAAGGACCTGCTGATTGTTGTGGCTGTGGGCGGGGCCCTGGTTGTTGTTGCTGGGGTGGTCTCTCGCCAGGTTTACGCGGAGGCGGTCCAGCGTTGTCTCCGCCTCTTCCAGCCCGCCCACGGGAGCGTCCTCTCCCAGGTTCAGACATCTACAAATAAGCAAAAACCAATAGAATCCGTATTTGACATCTAATGAAATTAAGAATACCCACTTGAATGGCCAGTATCATGCCATTCAAAGGACTAGAGTAGGTACCTAATATGTATATCTGCTATGTGTGGGGGTCAGAGGGTCACCTTAGGGATGATTGTAAGGTATGTACATTAGGGTGGAACGTTTTTTTTTTTTTTATCATATTTATTTGGAATAGTTGTATTAAGTTGCCAATTGCCATCAAATACCTCCATTAAAAATATAAATATTTTTAGACAACGGTAAAAGCCCCCGCCAGGACATCGTACATTTACAAAAACGGCAATTTAGGGGGTTATTTGCGCAGCCTACAAAATAGTACAGAATTAATAAAAATAGGTTTCATTTATTCAAAAACATGTTCAATTATAGTTAACTAGCTTTTGCAATCAAATATTTCATTATTTTAATATACTTTAAGGAGAAAAGTGTGGGACGAAGCGGGGGGGCGGCACGCGCCGATCTACGAATTGCAGTGTTTTGTTTCAACTAGTGTCGATAGTTGTCTCAAGGTGGAAGATCGCGCGTCAACTATTTTCACGAGTACTTGTTGATTTACGTTTTATAAGTGTACTACTTAACATGACTTCTACGAGACAAAAGTTAAAATGTCCGATATTTGGTGAAAGTGCAGAGTTGAAAGAGAATATCCTACCTACGTATGAAAATGTGATGAAATTCTATGAATGGGTTCGACAAGACTTAAAAGTAAGGAATAACACAATAAAAGAACCTACGTTTTTGCAAATTGCCGAAATAATTGCAACGAAAATTGAAGAATTTATTGTGGATAAAATCTTCTATTCCAATTGTCACACACAAACGAGTCTTACAGTTACTAAAAAGTTATCACTCAAAATGTTATAATTTGAAAAAGTCTTTGAAGAAACTTAAAGAAGAAAAGTTAGAAGAGTTCAGAAGACAGAGTAGAAAGCTTTTTGACATAGCTGCATGTAAATGTAAAGAATTTGTAAACTGTTCTTGCTTGAGAGAAAAAAAGTGCCAAAAGAGGAACAAATTTTTTTAGAAGACCAACGCACTAACAGACTAATGGCTTTAGGAAGAATGGATGTTATGCAGAGTAAAAAATTGAAGAATAGAAGATTACGTGCTCTAAAACAAGAAATCAGACATAATTCAAATACACGAATTAAAGAAATTCCCTCTACTTCATATCGGCTAAATAAATCTGAAGTTAGTTCTAACGTCGACCTTCCATCTTGTTCGTCAGCCGCAGATGGTTTTGACACCGCTGACACAGTGGATCAAAAGCCTATAAAGCTCACGGATGCCAGTCTTCATAGTTTGACGACTGTATGCGATAGATACGGAGTCTCAGACCGAGCTGCGGCGGCTATCGTATCATCTGTTCTGTATTCTGCTTCTGATGCCGACTCTGAGACGCAGACAACTAACGTCGTGGATAGGATGAAACTAAGAAGAATAAGACAGAAAGTACGCAAGCAAATTTTAACAGAAGAAAGAGTAACAGAAATTCCTGCATTATATTTCGATGGAAGGAAAGACAAGACGGCTAAAACTGTTTTAAAAGGATCGAAGAGGTTTAGAGTGATTGTACAAGAGGAACATATTTCGATTATAAAAGAACCAGGTTCTGTTTATGTTGGGTATGTGGTTCCAACATCGGGTAGTGCAAGAAATATTGAAAGAGCTATCCACAGCTTTTTGATGACTGAAAAGATACCTCCAGAGAGTTTAATGGCTGTTGGCTGTGATGGAACAAACACAAATACAGGGAAAGTGGGAGGCGTAATTCGTCTTTTGGAAAATAGACTATCTCGACCATTGCAATGGATAATTTGCCTCTTACACGCAAATGAGTTGCCATTAAGGCATTTGTTTACCTATTTGGATGGTCCTACTGCAGGACCTAAATCATTTGTAGGTCAAATAGGTAAAGCATTAGAGACATGCGAGACGCTCCCGTTGGGCCACTTTGAGAAGATAGAAGGTGAACTACCTCCACGAATATCAATAGACCTCAGTACAGACCAGAAATATTTACAAGAAATTACTACTGCTGTCATAAATGGATCCTGCCCTCCTGATTTATTACACAGAAGCCCAGGTAAGCTATCCCATGCCCGCTGGTTGACAAGAGCTAATCGCATACTGCGTTTGAATATTTCTTCTGAAAATCCACAGCAAAATCTTGTGACTTTGGCAACGTTTGTCGTAAAAACATACGCTCCTGTCTGGTTTGGCATCAAAACACATTCATCCTGCAAAGATGGTTCAAAACATTTATGGAAGCTCATCAACAGCACTAGATATTTATCCAACGAGTTGTTAGCGATAGTGGACCCTGTTTTAATTAGAAACAGTTACTTTGCTCATCCAGAAAACTTGTTGTTGAGTATGATAACAGATTCACGTAAGCATATTAGAGAACTCGCTGCAAGACGCATTTTAAAGGCTCGTCAAGTGAATAAAAAATCTGTTTCACGCATGTTTGAGGTGCCAAAAGTGAACTTAAATGCAAGTTCTTACATAGACTTGATTGACTGGCAACAAAATATATACGAACCCCCAATACTCATGAATATTTCCGATGAGCAATTACAAGATCTAATTGAAAATGGAGAAAATTCTGTTTTGGAGTTCATGAGACTGCCTTGCCACACTCAGGCTGTAGAAAGATCAGTAAAAGTTGTGACAGAAGCAGCTCTAAGTGTATGCGACAAGACAAGAAGAGAGGGATTTATAAAGTCTAAATTAGCATCTCGAAAGCTCATGCCAAAGTTTGAGACGAAAAAGGATTTTTGCTATAAAAAATGATGTAATTCATACCGACATAACTTTCTGAACCTGTATTTACTTTTTAAATAAATGTTTCTATTAATTAAAATACACTTTTATTTTAACATTTACATGTATAACATATTATATTTTACCTATTATTTTGTTTTTAAGGTCTACTATACAAAACGTCTATAAAAATATAAAAAAAGAAATTTCATGTCTATGGCGGGAGCTCAAGCTGTTGAGCTAGAACTTCCAAATTAAGGGGTGTTATTTACAATTACATAAAGCAACTTTTATCTGGTATTCCAATTCAAAATTTGAAAAAAAAAAAAATTTCATATTAAAGTGTTCCACCCTAATGTACATCAACCATACTTTAGCCAAGTCTTTTATGAACCTGTGCTGTAGCCACTGAATAGATTTGAATAAATTTTGACTGACAGGTACCAAAAAGAACTTTGTATCTACCAAAACTATAACCTAGACAATCAGGAGGTACTACATCATGTTTTACAATCGTAGGTAGGTTTTGATAGGAATGAAGTGGAAAGAACAATTAAGAGGGTAGTTGAAATAAAAACATTTTTAAAATAAAGATTATTGAATCTGATGAGAAAGGCCATCTCATCAGACTCCATAATCTTTATTTTATACAAGATTTATCTTTTCAGGAAAATCACTGCTGCACCATAAAAATCTTTTCACATAACATGTCACATCACTAATGAAACACCATAATCTAAGTTAGAAATGATAACTAAAATTAAACTTTCTGGTGAAAGTAGACAAAATAGATGTTACAAATATAATTGTGTTAAACTAAATAGATACCCACATTGTAAGACACTAAGTATTCTAGTATAAAATGAGTCTGCTGGCTGGAGGTTTAGTTTGGTCTAATATTTAAGAAAATAAGCATAATAGATAATAGGTTTATTATATTAACAAGAAGCACAAGTAGAACTACAGTTTGAGATTATGCAGCTGCTTAGAAGATGTAGTCCGCTGGCTGGAGGGGAATTCAATTTCAGGTGAGTACTGATGGAACAAATCTAGAACTAATCCTTGGAACCATCCACGCTCTGTTATATAGGATGGGGGCTGCTGGGTAGGTTACTAAATCAACAATAATAAAATCTAATGCTGGCTCCACACTATCATCCAACAGTCCAAAATGACCCGTCTGTCCCAACTCACAATCGATCAAAACACTCTCTTCAACATTGTCAAACATGCACGAACTACCTCTCACATGGAAAGTTAGACGAACAGTTGGACTGTTGGACGATAGTGTGGAGTCGGCAAAAGGTTATAATAATGGCCTCCCACTACGTGTGTGCGTTCCGAGAGGAATAGCAAAAAAAGGAAATACCGTACCGTAGATTTACGAAGTTCAGCAATTTTTATTTAAATATCATTTTTTTTTAATTTTACCTACAAATGAAATCTAAGTAAAATAAATTACCTACTAGTTTTGGCGGCCATTTGTCGCATCACGTAGGTATAGGCCTATTTGTTACAAATATCAAGAAACAAAAAGTGCTTAGGGTTGATATAAAAGCCATAGGTATCATATTTCTGTTCCGAGAATGCTGAGTTAGCACTTAGCGGTGTTACTAAAATATAAACGACAATCGCTGCAAGACAGACTTCGACTACCATAATTTTATTTTATTGCAATATCACAATTTTGAAGTCCTTGTACTGAAGGTGGCATGAAAACAATAACTACAATGTTGTTTGTTTTCGAGAGCAAGTTATTCAGTCAGTGGGTCGTCTTTGGGTCGTATGGAAATGAAAATAATAATTAACGTTTACCACTTATATTCGATATCGCATTTAAATTAATAACAGGAATAATTTATAGTTAAAACCTGTCTACAGGTAGCGGTTAAAAATATATAATTCCAAATAAAGATGGCGAACCAAATTGTATCCAACCAACGCACGTTACCTATAGATACAATTTGGTTCGTCCGTGTGTATTTTATTAGAGATATCAGACAAGTTAACTTACCACGATGAAAACTAGCTGTGACGCCTAACTATTTATGTAGTCAAACAAACGAGCTATCAAACAAAGGGAGAGAAATAGAATCGAGAGCTCCTGCCAGTCTTTCGCGATGTGAAGGGAAAATATATGGCAGTATAACGTCGTAAAGGGGAGTCGGGGGATTGAGTGACAGGGCGGGGAAGGAAGGCGAACGAGAACGAATGACGCTGAGTGTCGACCGACGTGAACGCATTCATCGACCGGTCGCTCAGAGTTGCCAAGTGCGACTGCTAAAATGTCCATAATTCATAAATAAATGTATTTTCTTTCTTTCTTAAAATTTTATGTCAGCCAAGCTCAAATGGAACTGTGCCCGACACGTCTGCCGCATGTTGGATGCATTGTAGATGCACCACAACATGGGTGCTTCAAAACGGTCGATCAGCCTAGCGCAGGCGTAGGTGGCGGTACGAATTTTAAGGCTTCTATGAGGGATTGGTTCACAAAGGCGCAGGATCGAGTTAGGCTAGTTATTATTATTGTTATTATATATATATTTTCGTTTATTAAGATCCATGTCGCACAGATCTTAATACAAAACATGAAACTTACATGAAAACTAGATCCTTGTTCGTTTAGATGTATGTCGCACTATATTAATAACTTGCTGATTTGCCGTTGTTATTATCAAATAGGTATTTTTGGTACCTAAATGGAGATATTATGTTGTTTACTTGCTGTTGTTGTTTGTTGTACTGTGCCTCGTGCCTAAAAAGCCATTTGGCTACAGTACCCCAAAAAAGAGGCTGCCTGTATCGACGACAGGGAAGCAGGGGTTAGAATCTATACACCCTTTACAACGTAATGCGGCATTTTTAATGTCAGAACCACCTCTCAAAGTTTTTTGTAAACAAGTTTTGTATGTCATTTGTTAATGGGCATTTTCACTTTTAAGTGTACCCTGATAAAAATACGGGTATTTTTTTTAAGATGTATAAAGGTCCTAGGTACGAGGGCGGCACTGAAAATTTCGGGAATCAAGGAAGTGACACAACATTACTATTTAAAAATATATTTATTGCTTTTCGAAGTATTCTCCGCGAAATTTGACACATTTTTCCATACGATGGAACCAATCATTGAAGCAACCATTCCATTCGGAAGTTGGGGTCTCCAAAATGGCCGTTTTGCAGGCGTCCACAGCTTCTTCAGGTGATGAATATCTCTGTCCACGCAATTTATTCTTTATTTTAGGGAAAGTATAGAAAACATTAGGGCTTAGGTCGGGGCTGTACGGCGGATGGTCTAATAATTCTATGTTTTCTTGCTCTAAAAACTCTTTTGTTCTGTGCGCGGTGTGAGAACTCGCATTGTCGTGATGGAGGATGATGCGGCGGTTGCAGTTCTCTTTACGGAGTTCAGAAACGACCTGTGGCAAACAAATGCTAGCATACCATTCTGCATTAACCGTTCTTTGTCCCTCAAGAGGAATAGTCGTAACATGGCCGGTTTTGGAGACAAACGTGGCCACCATTTTTTTTGCAACACTCCGTGAACGAACAATTTTTGTTGGCTTTAACTCATTTTCGAACTCAAACTCGTGACTGGTTTTTTGTTTCGGGTTCGTACGCGTATATCCAGGATTCGTTACCTGATACGATGTTGTATACAGCATTTGAGGATCCTGCGTGGAATCTTTCGAGAGTTCTGACGACGCGAGCCGCTTTTTGCTCTTCACAGAGCGAATGCGGTATCCATAGGGAAAACAACTTTTTTACACCTAATTGTTCATGCAAGATTATTTGTATTTGACTCATGCCAATGTCTAAAGTTGCCTGAATTTCGCGGTATGTCACATGTCGATCTTTCTCAATCAGATTACGCACAGCATCAACGTTTTCTTGGGTGACTGCAGTTTTTGGACGACCTTGACGGGGATCATCACTGAGCTTGACACGTCCACGTTGAAATTCAGCAAACCAGCGATAAATTGTGGTTTTGGATGGGGCTTCATCACCAAATGCAGAAATCATCCGGTCAACACACTGTTTTTGTGTTAAACCACTTCGAAATCATAATAAATCATCGCTCTTGAATTTTCTCGAGTCAATTCCATTTTCTTAACGACTAAACAAGTTTGACAAAACCTTGTGACAAGACCGAGAATCTTTTTAATGAATAAATGGTGTTCGATTTTTAAAACCAAGGAGTTTTCAATTAAAAAGATTTTAATATGACAGGAACAGTGGAAATATTCCATTTCCGATACTTTTAGTGCAGCCCTCGTACTACATACTCAGACGGACTGAAAATAGTATTTTATTTCAAATAAATAGTCTACTTTCCTTATTATTTATTAAAAACGGAAAATAAATGGATATTTTCGTGAAATAGTGGTCAGTTTGGTGACAACATAAAAGTCGTCCTGTTTTAATGTTTTCAGTGTTATGACTTAATATTTATTATTAATTGCTACTGAATATAACAATCCATTGAAAAAAAAACACATAATAACCTAGTATAGAAATCTCGTTTTTCTAAAACGAACTTTCAAATTGAGTTTTGGGACAAGTGACGCTACGAAGATTGTTTTTTTTATTATATTTCTTTGATAAAGTGGTTAGTTTTTTAATATATTATTTTAGTGTTCAATATAGTAACTGGCTAAAACTATATTCAAACAGTTGTTTAGTAAAATAACAGATTAAAAGTTATAAAATTGACATGAAAATAGGGTTACATGAGTTGAGGTTACATGATACAAAATAAAACATAGCGTGTAGCCTAGTGTGTACTAGAGCCAGGTATAGAATTTCCATTTTGCGAATTAGCCAGATCTTAGTTTCTCCTTTGTTTCTGCTGGCTAGTCATGTTATTCTTTCTCCAATCTCCCCCCTTTTTTCGGCTTCTTCTGGCGTCAGTTCTGGTAATTTTTTCTTTTTTGTTTTAATTTTTTCAAATTTTTCTTTCGTTGATTTTCATATTCCTGAGGGCGTTCTAGTTTTAGTTTTTCTCGATAACGTTTCGTCCTTTCCGCACTACTTAGTGACATAGTGAAGTGTATTTAAAAAAAACCTGTAAATAAATATGTGCAAATTGTGGATGTGATCCCAGTCTTATGTGTCAGTTTAGTGACATTTGTAGTCAGTTCTTTACATGACAGGATAAAAATGTCACCAAATTGACGTCACATTCAGGGTCAAGATTAAAAGAAAAAAGTTTTCTAAACCCAATTAGATATTTTGTAAGAATAATGTATGTCTGATTCATTTGAAACAGTTGAAGGATGTAAAACGTCTATATTAACAAGGAAACAATGGCGCCGATTCCCTTGTTCACAAACTAATCTAAATTTAAGTTCAGTGCATCTTTTTCTTTCTATTACATTAAGAAAAGGACAGAAGATAAATTTTAGTTTAGTCCTGTCAAATTAATCAGCGCTTGACGTAAATTGACGTAATTTTAGTAGGCAAGTTTTTAATCACGTCTAAACTTGTATGGAGTAGTGACAGGCGCTGATTAATTTGACAGGACTAAACTAAAATTTATCTTCTGTCCTTTTCTTAATGAAATAGAAAGAAAAAGATGCACTGAACTTAAATTTAGTTTAGTTTGTGAACAAGGGAATCGGCACCATTATCACTAACCTGACATTTAAAGTGGAGACAGCTGCCAACACAAATAAAAACACCCTTTCACTCGAGACACTGTTTAAAAACGCTAGCCGTGATCTTCTTCACAAATGCTGCCATTTTAGGTACCTGAGTTTCTTTAGTAATTATTTTGATCAACTGGAACTGTCACTAAAATGACATGTTCGACCGGTTCAAGATTAGAACATTTATTTGAAAATGTATTTTTAGCTTCCTACTTATTAGAGTTTATTGTACAAATTTAATTTAATGTGACGACAAAAACAACATACTAAGGGTGCACCAAAACTTAATGTATTCGTAGTATACTATTTCTGTAATTTCGGCCAATTAAATGTTGGTAAGGGGTGGGATATTCCAGAAACAGTTACTCTGAATATTTAAAATACTTTTAAACTTGTCAGTTTTCTTCCCCATTAAGTATGACACTTCGTTGACCTCTTCGGTAATGGGATATTTTTAAAGTCCAAGATCAGTTGACCGCTGTTTGGTATCTAATGTATTTCATCTTCTGTCCGATAACCCATTCACGATATGTGAACTGTTTGTTGACGAGGAGTGCCATGGGATATGTACCTGCGAAGAGTCCAAAATCAGTTCACCACAGATAGGTAACTGATGAGCAATTTTATTTGATCTTCAGTACAATAACCTTAACCAAATCATGTTTTTAAATACTAATGAATGATACTCATTTTTATAGTGTTTGAATGAATAATAAAACGAATAGCGAATAGTTTTATTTTGTTTTTATGAATTTTGTTTTCTCTTTTACCTTACACACTCTGTCTACATCTCTATATCTCTATGTCTACTGTCCTATTGCAGGTATGCTGGAAGAGATTTCATTAGAAATAAGCATCACCTTTGTACGTATTTTTCTGTTCCTTTCTTCTTGTCTGTTTATATGTGTGTACATAAACTCTTAAATAAATAAATAAATAAAACATATTAAGTTGATGCAGGATAAATAATAAGATTTGGTTTACAAGTTTAAGTATTTAGCTTTTTTAAATTCTTAGATTAGTTTCTGTCACTGCTCAGTTTTTATTACTTAGGTGAGATGTTACACATCTTAGGCGACTACTGTAAGGCTCGCTCGTTTTTTAATTTCACGAGTAAAACGCTTCTGAATTTTGCATAACTGTATGTAGTATTCTTACTCGTGACTGTACTTTAAACATGATAGTATATAATCTATACAAATATATATGTGTACAAACATATTGTTTTAACCATATAAATGCAAATTAATGATTTAAAATTTGATTATTTATCGATTTTGTGTGTAGACTTCAAATCGGTCCAGACGTTCTCAAGTGATGCGCTGACCAACGAACAGTTTTTATTTATATAGATATAATAAACCCAAGACAATTTATTGAGTTAATTTTCCACAGAACTTCGATAAATAACACGACTGACAACCCTTTTCCAGGATGTCGCACGAATACGGATATGAAGCAGAACGAATGAACGAACTATAATGAATGGAATGACACGCTAGCGTTACTATTTGCCAAAATCTAAGGTGATTGCTTCAATGTTTAAGGTCCGTATTACAGAACGTCACTCAATTCTCAAGCATTACTTAAAACTAGTTTTAACCAATCAAATGGCTTGAATCTAGTTTTAAGTAGTGCTTGAGTATTGAGTGACGTTCTATAATACGGGCCTTAGAATGTATTTGCTGCTAGTGCTACGGACCTTGAGTTAAGCCGTTCTTGATGCCTCAGAAAATCTTGGTTGTAAAAAAAGATGGAACAGAAAACGACGACGGTTAGCGTTGTTTCGTTAGGTTTCTAATCAAATCTTGCATAGCAGGCGTTTATTGTCAAGGGCCAAGTTATTATAATGCCTAGATAAGTAAGTAACATCACTCATCATCATCTGACACTGAGCAACCTCAGTAATGCTACGGCTACATTGTCGCGATAACGCGAATTTCACTTGGCGGGCTCTCTTTCGCACACCGACGCGCTCGCACCGCGACAATGTAGCCGTAGTGTGGGAGAGAGAGCGCGCGAAGTGGAGTTCGCCATATCGCGACAATCTAGCCCCAGCATCCGAGTCTGTGAGGAAATGACGTCGGGAGCCTACCATCGACCAACAGACACAACATTTAGTGATATAATAGGGTAGTGTGAGCTATACAAGAACAGCTCGTACCGCGATGAACAGTCAAATAACAAGGATGTCAGCGAGGGTGGCCGCCAAGAGAACGCGCGAAGTGTAGTTTGCTTTATCGCGACAATGTAACCGGAGCATAAGTAGCAAGTATTTCAAATGCCCGGGAAAGTAACATGAAAAACGACTCTAATGTAGTTTTGATGTTATCGAAAGAGCTATAAAAGCACCAGTGTATTTTTCTATAGAAATTAATGGTGGTTTGACCGCGTGACGAATCGCCGCGGTTGACTTTTTCGTCCAGAGGGTGGTCGCTATAGCAAGCTAGATAGGTATCGTATAGATACGTAGGTACCTATACCTTAGTGTTTACCAACCTATGTGTTGTAGATCCATACAACAGTTGCATGATTTCTACCTACTTATGCACATAAATGAAACTAGTTATTTATCATCGTCATTTCAGCTGAATGACACTGCTGGACATGGGTCAACAATTGTTAGAGAAAGAAAGAAATAGTATTTATTATTGTGAGGTTTATAGGTCTCACATTAGTGCACTGGATTGGAGGATGCTACTACTTGTTCACTTATTAAAACTCTTTAAAACTTGAAGACTATTTATTGTTCTTGCTGATCGTAATATCTGGATTCACAAAACACAGTGATTCGAAGGGTCAAAATACCCTATACTTATATGAATTTACATAGGGACAAGTAGCGGCGGTGGCGCCGTCTTGATGATTTTAAATTACCAACAAATTTTCATTATGTAAATTACGTTTACGATCTACTCTAGGTCCACCAATCAGAGGCTGGCAGTGGTGGCTCAATTTTCGGACAGGTATTGACAAGTTCAGACCTGCTCTGAACCTGACCTAGAGTCGCTCGCGATCATGACAAAGTTCCTAATAATCAATAGAATGTTTATACTAAAATGAACTTAAGGCTACGTGCTTATTACAAACGCAATTGTAGAAGCTGGTGCAGGGTCGCCGTGGTCGATTGATAGCACCACTATCTTTTTCACTGGACGTCGCAGGATACCTCCTTTTGTAGACACGTCCACTGTACGCACCACTCCATCTGGGCCGGGAAATGTAGCGCAAACGCGTCCTCTGATCCACATGTTTCTTGGAAGATTTCCATCTACGATGATCACTAGGTCGTCGACCTTGGGAATCGTGCCTTTAGTGTGTGGTTCTCTGCGGTTCTGTAGTTCTGGGAGATATTCTTTCAGCCATCTGGCCCAGAATATATCGGCAAGCCTCTGAGCTGCACGCCAATTGGCTCGTAGACGTAAGTCGGTGTCGTCGAATTCTCCTGGTGCCGCTTTGCGACCTGGCCCACCCAAAATGAAATTGAATAATTGAATAATTGGGTGTTAATGCCTCAGGGTCTTCGTGGTTCACGCATACATGCGTAAGTCGTCGGCTGTTTACAGTGTGTTCGGCTTCGATGAGTAGTGTGTGAAGCACTTCTTCGCTTGGGAATCGCTCGTTCAGCGTGGTGGCTAGTGCTGTCTTTACGGATCTCACCATGCGTTCCCAGGCGCCTCCCATGAATGGCGCCCCAGGTGGAATCGCCAGTCGATCATTTTCTTTGAGGCTTCTTCTGCGGTGGTTGCGAAGATGGTTGCTCGTAGTTCCTTTTCAGTGCCGTGAAAGTTCGTTCCATTGTCGGACCATAGCTGTGCTGGACACCCTCGGCGTGCTATCATACGCCGTAATGCCATGATCGCCGAATCTTTGTTGAGCGATCCTGCAAGTTTGAGGTGTATGGCTTGTGTCGTTAGGCACGTGAATAAAGCGACATATCTCTTTTGATGACTCCGTCCTGCTGTAATGGTCAATGGCCCGAAGTAGTCCAAACCGACGTAGGTGAATGGTCTCTGATGGTGTGCTAGGCGACAGGAAGGGAGATTCCCTGTCATCGGCTGGGGTGGAGAGGCTGCCCTTATACGACATCGCAGGCATTTGCTTATGATGTTCTCTCTTCTCTTGTGACTATGACAGGGTGCTTCTCATCAGCTGGCCACGTTTCCGGGGGTCCATGAAGGAATTCCGGACCATTGAACCAGCGATGATCTTGATCATAGTGTTCTGGCACGTCTCTAGTAGCGTCGTCTGCTGGGTTCAATTTCGTCGGGATCCAGCGCCATTCATTGGTGGAGCTATGTTCTTCGATTGCTGCGATGCGGTAAGCGACATATGGTTTATACGATCTGGACCCAGTTCTGATCCATGATAGTGTAGTTCTGCTGTCGGTCCAAAACGTAGTTGACTCTGGTGTTCTTTCGTGTTCTCCTTTAACCGCTGTCGCCATACGTGCGTCGAGTACTGCTGCTTGCAGCTCCAATCGTGGAATCGACATCAGTTTCAATGGTGCCACTTTGGCTTTGGCTGTAATTAGGCAGACGTAGGCTGTTCCGTCCCTGGCGACTGTTCGCCAGTATAATGTTGCTGAGTATGCGGATTCGCTTGCGTCAGTAAATACGTGTAACTGTAAGGATTCCGTAGTACTAAAGCCTGGGTAGGTTCGTGGAATGGAGATGTGTTCTAATGCTTTGAGATGAACAAGCCATTTCCTCCAGCTTGCAGCTAGGTCACTATCTAGGGCTTCGTCCCATGCTGTTCCACGACGCCAAACTTCCTGTAATATTTGTTTGGCTCTGATGGTTACAGGCGATACAAGTCCCAATGGGTCGATTGGGACATGACTATTCGGAGAGCTTCTTTTGGTAGGCGTGTCGTTCTGTAGGACGTTCTGAGGTATGCGTGTCAGATTCAGATTGAAGGTAAGCGAGTCTTCTGTTGGCCTCCATATCAGACCGAGAACTCGTTCTGTCTCGATGTTGTCCTCCAGCTTGATCGAATCTTCGGTCTTGGTTACTTCCCCTAGCGCTTCAAGTAGGGCGGTAGAGTTTGATGACCATTTCTTGAGTTCGAAATGCGCCTCGCTGTGAATACCACGCACTGCTTGTGAGACTCTTACTGCTTCTTCTAAAGTGTTAAAGCTGTTCAAATAGTCATCCATGTAATGCTTTCATTTTATGGCTTCGACTGCCTCTGGGTGTTCATGTTGGAATCTCTCGGCGTTCGTGTTCTTTATATATATCGCTGTAGCTGGTGAGCAAGATGCCCCGAAGATTAATGACTTCATACGGTATTGTTCAGGCGTTTGGTTGTCTTATAGAGGCATGAGGAACAGGGTGTAAAGTTCACTCATCCTCCATAGAAAGGGGAGGATCCTCCGACCAGACGGGTGTCGTGTCTGGTGGGCAACTGCCCGACGGTTGATGTCGGGATGTTGTATATATGCTAGTTGCGCGGTAAACTCTGCTTGCGCGATGCAGGATTTTTGCGTGACGTCAGTGTGATGCGTAGTTCGTATGTGGCGCTGTAGATGCCGCCACATCACTCCCCTCCGGAGACCGGAGGTCGATAGTGGGCTGAGTCGTGTATCTTGCGATGCTTGCCAGTGCCAGGTGGGGTTCCAGTGGGTCGGAACCGGTTGTCGCATAGTTCGCGGTGGGTCGGAACTGTCTGCGGTGATGCCCCAGTGAGTCGGGGTGGCGCTGCGGTATGCTCCAGTGTGTCGGATGTGGTACAGCGCCGGGTTGAGGGCTGACTGCTGGCGTCGACCAGGAGAGCGTTGAAGAGCTCTGCTTGTTGACCGGCCGAAAGTGCAGTGTGCTGTGCCAAGGTTGCTGATGAGGCTTAGGGTGATGACCAGGTACGCGCGGTCGCTGCCTGCTGGTGGTCAGGATACCCGTTGAAGCCGTGGGTGCTGGCTGGCTGTGTGACTCGCCGCTCGAGAGCTTGAGGAAGTGTAGATGATGACGTCACGCTGAAGTAGTTGCACGAAGGCTGCGCTGACGTTCATATTCGGGGTCACCAGTATGGTGGCATGAGGAACAGGGTGTAAAGTTCACTCATCCTCCATAGAAAAGGGAGGATCCTCCGACCAGACGGGTGTCGTGTCTGGTGGGCAACTGCCCGACGGTTGATGTCGGGATGTTGTATATATGCTAGTTGCGCGGTAAACTCTGCTTGCGCGATGCAGGATTTTTGCGTGACGTCAGTGTGATGCGTAGTTCGTATGTGGCGCTGTAGATGCCGCCACAGTCTCTTCGGTCTCCTCGCCACAAGTAACGCAAAGCGTCCCGGTCTTCGGGTCGAAGTTCTATTTGTAAGAACATTTCAGTAATGTCGGCGGTCACAGTGATTGAGTGTTGACGGAAGCGCATGATCACTCCTGGTAACGATTGCAGAAATTCTGGACCAGTGAGTAATTGGTCGTTCAAAGAGACTCCCCTAGTCTTGGCTCGTCACATACGATCCTCAATTTGTCCGGTTTCATTGGGATGAAAACCGCAAAGTGAGGTAGGTACCAGGTTCGATGGAGCCGGTTCGGCATATCCTTTTGATACTAGTGCTTCCATTTGTTCAGAGTACTTCTTCTTTAGTTCTGGATCTTTATCGATTTTCTTTTCCACACTGATGAGTCTGTTCAAGACGCTGTCGTAGTTGTCTGGCATTTTAATGTTTTCATCTCGCCATAATAGAGTGGTTTGATATCGTCCATCTTTAGTTCTCTTCGAATGCTGCTGCAGGATACGAAGTGCCTTTTCATCCGGATCATTGATGGGTTTCTTTGCATTGACTTGTATGTTGTCCATTGTGATATATTCCTTCACCAGTTCATGAAGGTCGTCGTCTGTGTTAGCATTGAAGTTTACTCTGTGGCCGAGGGCTCGTGTGTGGCTGCCGTGCAGGACCCAACCGAGTGGTGTTAATGATGCCACTGGTTGGTTCTTCTTTCCTGTTTTAATTTATTTTGTAATAAGGAGATCCCAGTTGTCTTGACCGATCAGGAGCCTGGGTCTTGCATCTTCAGTTACTATATCTTTGGCTATGTCTCGAAGATGTTCACAGTCCTTGACTGCTTCTCGAGGTATTTTCTGTGCAGCCAACTCTAATTGCTTGACTGTTCTTGCATGCAACTTGCGTTCAGATGTGTGAAGTCCTTTGATGAAGAAGTTTACTCGTCGTGATGTTACGTCGATCGTAGGCTCGCCGTCGAAGGATGATATGTGTAGTGGATCACAAGATCCTTCTGCTCCTATTTGATTGGCTAGGCCCTCGTCGATTAGTGTTACTGTAGAACCGTAATTTAAAAGCGCGTAGGTATCTACAGCTCCCGCCGGTCCAGAAAGGTGAACTGGTATTATTTTCAGGAATGCTACCTTAGGAGTCCATGCTGAATGAACCTTCTCTCGTTCTTCTTTGGAGCACTCGCTTGTTTCTTCTTGTTCGCTTTACTGTCAGCGTGTAACATTTTGTGATGTAAATGTACACAGTCGATTATTTCGCATTTCTTTGGTCTACAGCTGTGTTGCTTTGTTCTGTATTTGAGGCAATGGAAACACAAGCGATATGTCTTAGCTATATCCCATCTAGCATCGGTAGTTGCTTTTTTGAATTGTTCACACTCCATGATGCTGTGTCCATGACGTTCACATAAACCACACTTTGGTTTAGTTGTTTCCTGCGTGGCATGTACTCGTTGCTGGCGTCGCTGCGTGTTCTGAGAGGTTTGTGTTGTTGCAGCGATATTTTCAGGTAGTGCATACGGGCTGCATATTTCTGCTTCAATCTTGATGAATCGGGTAAATTTCAGAAGATCTGGTTCTGTCCTGGGATGCATTGCTGAAAACTGATACCACTGTCTCTTCAAAGTTGGCGTGAGTTTCTCAACAATAGCTTTTGTTACTTCTGGATTGAAGAGATAATGCCCACAGTTGAGTGCTTGCAAAGTCCCAACTATGCTTTCCACTTTGGTGGCGAATGTACAAACTTCACGGGGAGATTCAGTGAGGCGCGGCAGAGTTCGTAGACGTTCTATCTCGGCCATTGCGATTGAGTCCGGACGTCCGAAGCGTAGCTCGAGTGATTTGACAACTTCACTTGGGTCTGCGTTTACTATTAGAAGACCTTGTACAGCTTCCTTGGCTATACTTCGAAGGCTTCGTCTAAGTCTAGACATGTTTTCCACTGCTGTTAGTCGATGTGCCGTCTCACCATAGGCGACGCGAAACGTGAGCCAATCTTGTTGAGCTCCGTTGAAGCAGGGTAGTTCAGTGTGTCTCATTGGCTGCTGATACTGTGTGGATTGCACAGCGTGTGTGATCGCAGCAGCAAGTTCCTTCATGTGCGTCCTTGGTTCTTGGACGGCCAGCTTTGTAGGCTGGTAGACGTGTGCTGATGGCGTAGGCTGCGGCACCCTGGTCTCGGTAGCATAACCCGGAGTGTAGTTATGATGCGGTGCCGTAGTGTAGATCGGTTGCCATGACGTGTTCGTTGTTGCATACGTCGAGTTCTGTGGCCAGGGTGCGACGGGTTCTGTCGGCACTGGCGTTGGTCGCGACTGCGCAGGCACGTAGTTCGGTTGCCAAGACGTGTTCGTTGTCGTTGGCTGTAGGTTCGGGTGTGGCTGCGTGGACGCGGAGTTCTGTAGCCAGCTGGTTATTACTGGCGGCGGGTTCAGGTGCGGCTGTTCAGTCGCAGAGTTCGGCTGCCAGCTGGTCATACTGGCGTCGGGTTCAGGTGCGGCTGTTCAGTCGCGGAGTTCAGCTGCCAGGAGGCGGCGGTGCTCACTGGCAGCGTGTTCTTAGGTTCGGTGTTCGGGTTTTCAGGCGGCGGGTTCACGGTGCTAAACCCTGCCGGTAAGGTCGCTGGGATGCACCAGGACACGGCGGTGATCGTTGGGGGTACGGGTTCGTTGGTGGACTTTATTCCGGATTGATGTGGTCTGTCAGCGATGGCGAGTAGCTGACTTGATTGTAACCAGGTAGTTACTCGTTGATTGTTTCCAGCTTCCGACGGGACTGAGGATGCGTCTTCATCAGTAGATTCAGCTTCGACCTCGGCGAGGTGTGCGGTTGCTAACTCCACTAACCTTTGTGCTAGCTCCGCCTTGGCCTTGGCTATGCGACGCGCTTTTGATACTTTTTCACCCTTTTGTGACGTAGGTTTGCTGTGGCGACTACTTCCTTTGTTTTCAGGTTTTTCTTCGTCTTGTTGCGTGGCGGCGCGTCTGACTGTAGATGCGGTCGCGGCGGGTGTTTCAGATGCATCAGCTGTCGTTCTCGTAGTGTCTGTATTGACTGTCTCAGCTGTAGTTTCAGTAGTGGTTTCAGTAGCGGTTTCAGTAGCGGTTTCAGTCCGCTCTGTAGCCGGAGTCGACGTTTGTCTGCCTTTCTTACCCGTAGACCTCGTAACCGGCATTGTTCTTGATAAGTTCTTCTAAATATTCTTCAAGAAGTTCAGTGGAGTCTTCTCAATAGCGTTTTCCTCGGATCCGGCTCTCGAAGGACCAGAAAATGTGAGGTTTATAGGTCTCACATTAGTGCACTGGATTGGAGGATGCTACTACTTGTTCACTTATTAAAACTCTTTAAAACTTGAAGACTATTTATTGTTCTTGTCGTAATATCTGGATTCACAAAACACAGTGATTCGAATATCGGGGATGTCGCTGCGACCCCGCAAGGGGGCGCGGCATGCGGAACCGAGGCATAGCCCCCTGGCCGCGGAGGGTGTGCGTTGGTCCGTGAAAACGGACCCCTCATTATTGGCGCCTAATGTCGGCGGTTTAAAAACGTCGGACGCGTTTTAACGCGTCCGTGTAACTGATTGCTATGAGTAAATCTGTAGGCACGCCACGACGCTAGTACGTTAGCGCCGCTTTCTTCACGACTCCACGGCGGTCAGTCCCCGCCAGGTGAGACCCCCGGTTACCCTGGGGAGGCCCAACGAAGACGACCAGCGACAGTGGAGCCGACTCGACGTTCCTACAGAATAGGTGTTTAGTTCCCGCCGCGCCCGTACGTGTGAGTTGAATGCCTGTTTAGTTATGGATGTCTGGTTTAATCACGTGACGCGCCTATATTAACTTAGTACACGCCACGCAATAGATGTGTGTCATCTGTAGAGTTCAGTTGAATCGAGTAAGCCGCGTGTAACCTGGGTGCGACTTACTCGAGGCGTCCAGTCCGGTGTATGGGGTCACTCGTCCGCTACCAGGTCGCGGGGCAAGGGTCTCGCGTCGGGGGGGCGCGTATGCCAGGGCGCTATCTGCTTGACATGGGGCCAAGCAGACGCGTCGGCACGCGCGTACATCCCCTTCGCGAGGCGCCGCACGAACTCATCCAGGCTCTCGATCCCGAGGTCCCGCTGGATTACATCGTTCCTCACGAAGCGAGGAGTGTCAACGATAGTCCGCAGCGCAATGCTCTGTTGCGCGCGGAGCAGCTTCCGGCTCGACTCGCTCGTGAGGGCGAACCAAGCGGGGGCGGCGTACATCAAGATTGAGCGCACGTACAATTTGTACACGCCCAGTTTGACGCGCGCCGAGATGCGGGACGAGAGCACAGGTTTAAGCAGGCGACCCTACCCTGCGCGGCGACCTTGCGGACATGTGGCCCCATAGTGAGCCGACGGTCGATGGTGACACCCAGGTATTTGACCCGGGGCGACCAATCGATGTCGGCTTCTTGTAGTTTCAAGGGCGGTGGGAGGCGCGCTGATCCGGTGACCATCGCCTGCGTCTTACCCACGTTCACCGAGAGCCGCCATTTCGACAGCCACTCCGGAAGTAGGTCGAGCGCGCGCTGCATTTTGACCGCCGCGTACTTCGCATTAAGCGACGTAGTGATGTACGCGGCGTCGTCGGCATACAGCGCGAGCATCGCATCGGGAGTGGTGGGGATGTCGTCGGTGTAACGTGAGTAACACGTCGGCGACACGCAGCTGCCCTGCGGCACGCCCGCCAGCACCGGGCGCGCGCTAGACAGCGCGCCGTCGACCACCCTGAAGGTCCTGTGGGATAAAAAGCTAGAGACCACCATTACAACGCGACGGTGCGCGTCTGAGGTGGCCAGTTTATATAACAGGCCCTCGTGCCACACACGGTCGAAGGCCTTCTCCATGTCGAGGAATACTGCCACCGAGTATTCCTTTTTATTTTGCCCAGCTGTGAGGTGGTGCAGTACCCTCGACAGCTGGAGCGTCGTGCTGTGCTCCGCCCTGAACCCAAACTGCTCTGGGCGTGGGGCGATGTGCGGCTGGAGATGTCGCAGCAGGAGTGCTTCAAACACCTTGGAGACAGTCGGCAGCAGTGTAATGGGCCGATAGCTCTCCGGCTTCTGGGTGTTTTTCCCCGCCTTGGGCAGCATGATGACGCGCCCTTCCTTCCACGAGGCCGGACAGGCCCCCGTGCGCAGTATCGCCGTGTACAGGCGCGCCAGTGCCGCTACCATTCGGAACGGCAAGTGGCGCAGCACTGCGTTGGAGATACCGTCAGCACCGGGGGCCTTCCTCGGCTTCGTCCTCAGGATGGCGCGTCTGACTGCGCCCGGCGAGAAAAAGACGGGGTCCTCGGGAGCTATCGGCGTGCCGAAATAGTCCCCGAGGTGTCTCTCGACCGCTGCGACATGTTCGGCGTCGTCGGTCGGGTTAGGGCGGAACTGACGCTCCAGGTGTTCGGCGAAGACCTCCGCCCGGTCCTCTGCTACATATTTAAGCGCCCCGTCGCTGTTTAGGAGCGGACGCACCGGGGCTGGGGTATTCGTAAAGTGGCGGCACAGTTTGTGTATCGACGGCCAACTATCTCTAGTGGCGTCGGTACGTTCCTCCCAGTCCGCGGCGGTGGGGGCCCGGAGCTCGGCCTTAACCTTCTCCGCGAGACGGTTCAGCTGCGTCTTGAGCGTTGGGCATCTTAACTGTTGCCACTGCTTGCGAAGGCGCCTCTTCTCGGCGATCATCGCTTGTAGGCGCGCCGGCAGGGGCGGCAATAGCACTCTCCCCTGCGGCTGCGTCGTTGTCGCCGCTTCTAAGGCGCTCTGTATGCAAGCAGTGACGTCACAGGCCGTCCGGTCCACGTCCGCGGAGGTAATTATAGGCCGAGTGGGCGTGGTGATCTCCAGCTCTTCCTCGAACCTAGTCCAGTCCGTTGATCGACGTGGCGCTATGGGCTTCAGTCGGGTCGGCATACCCGATAGGACGACGAGTACAGGTTGGTGGTCCGACTGTAACTCGTCGTCGATCACTTGCTGTGTGAACTGGCAGTGTAGCCCTCGATGGACTACGATGTCCAGCACATCCGGTAAGTAGCCCTGTGCATCTGGGTAATGGGTCGGCGTTTCTGGGCCGGTCACCGTATAATCGAAGGCCTCCGCATCCGCGAAGAGCCGTCTCCCCTCGGTATTCCTTGTGTGGCTATTCCACGCTGGGTGCTTACAGTTAAAGTCACCGGCGAGGATGGTTGCCCTTTGATGTGTGCTAATAAGCGCCCGCAGCTCCGCTACGTCCAAATGTGCCACGGGCGGCTTATAGCAGGCATACAAGTCTATGTCCTTGCCGGCCAGGTGCAGCTGCACACCCAGCGCGTAGAAGGACCTGAGCGACGGCAAGGGGAGCTCCTCGTGAACGACTCTTCGCCTCACAATAACCGCCAGACCACGATAGCGGGTATTGTTAGCCGACCTTTCGTCCTTCCTGTAAACGAGGTAACCCAGGAACCTAACCCTATCTTCGGGCCCCAGGAGCGTCTCGTTTATGAGCGCCACGTCGATGTTTTGCTCCCTAAGGAGGTGGCGGAGGAGGGCGACCTTATCCTTAAGGCCGCGGGCGTTCCAGTGGATCACCCTTAACGGTCTACCCATGATACAGGGTGAGTAGCGTGGCTAGACCGTCAAGGATGACCGTCTCAATGTCTTGGCCCTGCCTAATGGCTTTTATTAGGTCCATTAATAACTTAATGGCACAGGCCGTAAACTCCTTCTTCTGGGTTTTAGCGCCGGAGGCGCTACCATACGTTACTTTAGGGAGTTTCTGTGTTTCTGTCTGCTGCCGCTGCCGTATAGTGGCGCTAGCAGCAACGGTTTCCCCACTTCCCCGCTGCGCTATGCCGGCGCTAGCAGTGGTTGTGGAGCTTTCCTGTACGGCCTGTGTCCTGTGTACGGCAGGGCCGGCCTTAAGGGTCTCTTCTTGGGTGGCCTGGGGGGGGGGTTTGGGTTTCCCCCCTTTCCCCCCGCGCTTATGCTTCCTCCTCCCGGAGGGAGTGGCTTGGCTTCTCTGAGAGGGCCCGTTGGCTGCCGCCATCAGCGTCATGCCTTGGGTCTCTTCTAGAGCCTCCTGTGGCCTATGTTCGGCCACAGTAGGCCGGCGCGTGGCCGTGATGGCGACAGTCCCCGCTCGCTTGTTCCGGATCTCCGTCTGGAACACGGGGCACTTTATATTGCACGCGGGATGCGGGCCACCGCAATTTGCGCAGGTGGCCGGTTCCTCCCGCGGGCGCGGGCAATCTCGTGCCACGTGCTCCCCCCCGCACCGCACACAAGCGAGCGGACGGTGGCACTGGTGCGAGCTGTGCCTGAACCGTTGGCACCGGTGGCACTGAGCGGGTCCTCGTTTGCCCCGCCAAGCCTCTATCTTCACACCCCGCATATACATAAAGACGGTGGTGTTGAAGATATCCCGGACGTCAGGGGTCTTCTTGAGGATTGCGTGGAACACACAACCGGGTCGTCCTTGTGCGCCCTTTATGTGGCGCACATACTCCGGTTGGTATCCCAACGTCCGGAGCTCCTCCTCAATCTCCTTAGGGTCCGTGTCTGCAGGAAGGCCCCTAATGGCGATCTTCATATTGCGGTCCGCTGGTAGCGAGTACGCGAACCAGGAAACGCCACTGTCCTTTTCAAGGCCGGTCAGATATCGCTGGACCAGCCTGTACTCTTCCTCGCTGTCGGGCGTGAAGCGTACCCCACACCCGAACGGGCGAGCGTTCGGAGGCCGGCCCAGCTTGGCGGCAATGGCCCTGAAGTGGGTGGCCCAGTTCGGTAGCCTCTCCACTACCAGCGGTGGGTACCGAAGCTTCTTGACCTTCTTCCCCGGCTTCTCGGTGCCGGGAGCGCCATCAGGGGGTGCGGCAGAAGTGCCGGGGACAGGGGGTAGGATAATATCACTTACCCCAGTGCGTGTCCTCTCCGTAGGCGGTGTCACCGTAGTTGTTGTACGGCGCACCGCGTCCGAGAAAGTAGGCGAAGGCGTGGCCCGACCCCGCGGCGGGTCTAGGCAGTGCCTTTTCGCCTCCTCGGACGCGGTTTCGCCCGAGCTCCTCCTGCGCCGCTGGGGTCTGGGTTCGAGCCGAAACTCGTAATCAAACCCCAGCGACGGTGTTGGTGACATCGCCGGTGGGGTCGCCAATGCGGCCTCAGCTCCTCCCACGGTGGGCCGCTGGCCGGATCGCGGTGTCGTGTCCGGGGACACGTCTCCGCGACCGGATGCGGCCGAGCCCACTGATGCCAGCGACATGCTCGACCCCACATTTGAAGAGCATGCCGACAGCATCGCGGGCGAGTCGTAGGCTGAGGCTCGTGGGGGCGCCGGCGAGGCGGGCGCTGGTGTCTTGATGAGCGCCGGCCGAGAATAAAGGCCAGCACTCACTGGCCGCTCCCGCTCAGCCATCGCCGGTCTCGCACACCGAGAAGCGGGGGCCGGCTGTGGCGGTGCGTGGACCAGGCACAGCTTGCTCAGAGGGCGCCGCCGGCGCGGTAGAGCCGGGGCGCGCGGGTGGTGATGTGAACCGCGGCGGTGGGGCCGCGGTGCGGGTAGGGGGTGCGCGAGGTCGCGCAGACGGAACCGGGGTACGGTGCACGGGCGGCGCGGGGCACGTTGGCGGCGGCGCGGTAGCGCACGCAGCGGGCGCTACGGTGCGCGTGGGTGCGGGTGCACGCGTGGTGTGTATGGCGGCGCGCGGCCCGGATTTGCGGCGCTTCCCGGGGCCTGGATCGGCACCGGGCGGAACGCGGCTGGGCGGATGGGCACCGCATGCTGCCGACCCGACGACGGCGTCGGCGCAACGCGCGCAGGCGCCGATGTCGTCGATGGGCTGGCCGCGGTTGCGGCACTCTTCCCCCCCTTCTTCTTCTTTCTCTTCTCTTGTCCGGCTGGCGGCGCACCGGACGACGCGTCGCCGATGTTCGGCAGCGACGTCGCCCGGTCCAACGCCGGACGGGCTTCCGGCGACCCGGCATCGCGGCCCAGCGAGCCGCGCGTGCCGGGTTTCGGCATCTTGGCGGGGCGTGGCCTCCGCGACCGCTTCGGTGGGGCTCCACCGGGCGGCACGGCAGGCTCCCCCTGTGTCCGCACAGGTACCTTTGTGTAGCCTGTGCCCACACAGAGGAAACTAAAACTTTTGGTGGTCCGCGCGGGTTAAAAAACAATACTGCTAGTAACTAGGGATAGTGCTAATATATATGATAAAATAAATGATAATACTTATATGAATTTACATAGGGACAAGTAGCGGCGGTAGCGCCGTCTTGATGATTATAAATTACCAACAAATTTTCATTATGTAAATTACGTTTACGATCGACTCTAGGTCCACCAATCAGAGGCTGGCAGTGGTGGCTCAAGTTTCGGACAGGTTTTGACAAGTTCAGACCTGCTCTGAACCTGACCTAGAGTCGCTCGCGATCATAACAAAGTTCCTAATAATCAATAGAATGTTTATACTAAAATGAACTTAAGGCTACGTGCTTATTACAAACATTTATACATTAAATATAGGTTTCTTATTGTTCTACGAGCGGGCGTCCTGCACAATTATTATGTCAAAATAAGAATGATTTAAAACTATTTTCCTGTTGGTGGGTCATAATAAGTATTGGTGACCAATATGTTATCAGGCTAATGCCACTAAAACTCCGCATCTGAACGCGTGTTTTCCTGTATAATGTTTTAAAACATTAGTTCATTGCTTTGTATATTTGGTAACTTGTACAGCGTGTAACGATGTATTGGTCTTTCAGACATAATGTTTTTCTGAAATAGAGAAAAACCGAGACGTAATTTTTTTTAAACTTTTTTTTTTAAGTCCTGCGCATTAGAGTAATTGATGTACAGTCGACTACTAGATTTGCAGACCCAAAAAAGCTGCCACAGCTACCTACCCTGCCTACAACGTAAAGGCTCGTGCAGACTAGCGCGATATCCTGGACCTGCGATATCACGCTAGTCTACACGAGCCTTAATACTAAGCGGCTGACTATTGGGTGCGCAAAGGCTGACCTCAGCTTCCAAGTGCCTGACTACTGGTGAAAAGCACCCTTTTAGTTTTAAGTTATTTTTTTATTATTTGCAGATGATTTTCTATTTCGATTGTTTTTTTGCGATTCTTGAACAGGCAACTATTCGTAGTTAAAATTCTCGCTAACAGGCTGACTACACCTAGGTGCTTTATGTAAATAACACACATATCAAAATAATCGGAAAGGGATCGTCACCGTATCAACTCCAGCCATTCAGTATTTTTTGTATGAAACTCCCTACTGCAACGCACTCTAATCGGAATCGTAACGTAATCGCCTTGCCTCGGGACAAGTTCACGAACCGCGGTGCGGTGCGAGGTCAACTTGCAGTACCCCCGCTTACGGCTCGTCGTCCCCGCGCTTAAGGCTCGTCGTCCCAGCGCTTACGTCTCTCCGTACCCAAGCTTACGTCTCTCCGTACCCGAACTTACGTCTCTTCGTCCACTCTTACCCCTCTCACCCCTCGTGTGCTACACTTTACGTTCGGATTCAAACTGATCTGGTGCCAGCCAGGTCAACCAGCGGTCGGTGAGACTTCAGCCCGGCGTCGCCTAGCTGTAGCTGAGTCGACGTATCGGAGCTGCTCATCCGCTTTGATTACGTGCTTACGTTAGGTTGACGCCTGTTTTGTAGCGAGGCGAAAGGCGGTACGGTGACGATCCCTTTCCGAGTTGATATGTGTGCTATGACCTTTACCCTAACATTATATATATCTGACGGTTTAGGTTTTACGTAATAATGTGTACGTTTTTAAGGGGTATGCGCTAAGGTAACCCGCGAAATTAAATTTTTCTTACGTTTTTGCAATTTGTAGGCCAGTGTCATTATAATAGGGTCTTACACCCATTTTCATCTTAATTAAATTCTATAGTGCTAATATGCCCCAAACAAAAATCGCAAAATCTTTATTCAATCGATAAATGCCATAAAAATACATTTAAATTTTACATTTTCAAACGCGCGTAGTTTGACGAAAACGCTGGAGGCAGTGGATGCCATGTTGCTCTGTGGTCATGAACTCATGACGTCACTTGGCTATGTAAACAAATGCGCTGATCTATTATCTATCAGTTGACAGTTGACACGTTTTAGTTTACATAGCCGTATGACGTAATAACATGGCGGCTACTATTTCATGGTGTTTTTTAACAGATTAGAAAAACTGAAAACGAATTGAATTTTAAAATTTATTTTGTTATTTTATGAACTAAAACTAACATTTTCCGACTCCTTTTTGCCTAAACTATCTCAATAATATATTTATAGATTTTTTCTCGTATATAGTAAAATACCCTATTCTGTAAATATATATTTGTTACCGTCGCGAATCATATTTTGATCAACAAAAAACCTGTTACTGACCTGTAAATTGCAAAAACCATAAGAAAATTTGAGTTTGTAGGTAAAACAAGATCGATATTGCCATGACAGGAGAGTGAAGAGAGCGCTCAAGTGTTGTTTGCTTACGTCTAATGGGAGGGCGCCGATATTGCACTGATGGCGCTAAATAAAGACGGTAATAAAGGGACGGACTATTTGGCAGTTTATCAAGAATGTATTTAAAAAAAATAAGTAGGAATAGGTACCTATCTTTTCCCCGTGTGTTGGTAACCACTTACATCAGGAGATCTGTCTGCGTAGTATAATCAGTCTTTATGTAGCGTTCCTACTGCTGGGACACTGGCCTCTTCTCTGTGAGAGGGAGTTGGCCATAATCTACCACGCAGGCCCCTTACTGGTTGGTGGATGTCCAATGTGTTCGAAATCTTGGTTCTAGGACATGCCGGTTTCTTGAAGCTGTCTGCTTGTTTGACTAGCGTGAAAAAACAACAACTCACGACTCAACTTGCAATTTCGTCGAAGAATTCTCTTCATTTAAACAAGCTATTGAGCATGTATTAATAAGTTTAAGTTCAACAACTACCTAGTTGTTTAACTTGATCATATATGCTAAGATGATACTATGGTATTAAAAACGCACCACAGTGTGATTGCTCACTGTTTGGTTAAAAGGATTGTTATTGCATTGAATCGTTTTCTGTTAGCCTGAAACGCATAATTTGGTCAGTTAAGTTACCAACCTATATCATTTTAGCAAGTCTTTTTGAAAAAAAAAAAACAAAGTTTTAATTTACCGCTGTGATTAATGTACGGACTCATCAACCGTACATTTACTTTGTGAACGCAGCAACCTACTTGGATGTCGTGCATCACAAATATTACGCTATAATTGTAACTTTTCACGCAAGGTGGATCGAGTCAGGCAACAACTGTGGAACTAACCACTTCTCAAGAGAAAGAATCGCTACCACTTTAACTTGTAGCTTCTACATTTTAATATAACTTTAAACATAAGTTGTGGTTCTTTCTGTATACTCCACAACTAAACCAACTTCAACTAAGTGATCGTGTACGGTGCCTATAACCATTGGCTCCTACAGGTACCCGTGCCAAATTTCAGCTTGCTAGTACTAAGTGTCTCTGAACTAAGCTGCGGACAGAGGGACAGAAATGGCGAAACTATAAGGGTTCCTTGTTGACTACGGAACCATAAAAACGGTACTCATACCTATTTACTAGACACTGCTTTAAAATGGCACGTTTTAACTTCGGCATTTTTATTAGCGCTCGTTTTCCTTTTTGTAACGGGAGCGGACTCTCCCTCTTTATTGGAAATTTATTTAAATTCTTAAAAGAATATTCTATTTTCTTTGTCTTCTTACGCTCAGGCCCTTGAGTTTCGGAAGTCTTGAATGAGTTGGTTAGTTTGTTTGTGAGTAAAATAGTTAATTTATCTTTTGACGAAAATCATTAGATGTAAATTGCTTAGCTTTGATTGAAGTTTTTTTCAACAAATATTTACCTATTTGGAAGATGATTGGTTTTATAACTGACTTATCGTTTATAAGACGTTAGGTTCTTCTAATAAATACGACCCTAATCTGGAATATTAATATATGCTTTTTAGTAGGTACAGTTTCACATAAAGCGAAAATGCCAGAAATTGCAACCGTATTTCAAAAGGAGTTTTCAATCTGGACTAAACAATAAGACCGTAGAGCGAATCACCGCGTAATATTAATTAAAATCTATTCCCTTCGAAGCTACCCCTTAATTAAGTGCTAGTAGAGTTTTGTCCGTACCCTTCCCCCGGGAGCCGGGTGACACCGAGCCGCATAAAACATTCATACCCTAAAACCGGTTAATAGCCACAGTTTAGAACGATGTACTTGATGCTCGCACCCTGGTACGTTTATGTTGCGATTCATTTGATATGCATAGTTGGTAATGTTGATATAATTACGTAATATAAAATATATTTACTGACAGCAGGTTATTATATCAGACGGTTCGGGTTGGTAAGACAAAATTGCTAGGGTTTCCGACGTTTGGCTCCCAAACTGGAGCGGGTGGGCGTTGCATTGAAGCGGCTCCTGCCCAATCTAGGGGGTCCAAACGCCTCCTGCCGGAGGTTCTTCGCGGGGGTCGTGCGGTCCATGGCCCTCTACGGGGCTCCTGTATGGGCGCGTTCTCTTGCGCTGCCGCACGGTCTCCTGTGAGCCAGCGAACCTCCTTGCCGGATTGCCGCCATGGGATCTGGAGGCAAAAGTCCTCGCGCACGTATGGGAGTGGCGCGAGGAGGCGAAACGCCGGGGTGTTACTCCGCTGCCGCGAGAAATCGCGGTACAGCGGACAGAGCTCCGGCGGGATCTCATGGCGACATGGAGAGTACGGTTGTCGCAACCCAGTGCTGGGCACGCCACGATTGCGGCGATAAGTCCCCTTTTTGAGGAGTGGCTAGAGAGGCGCCACGGCGTCCTCACCTTCCGCCTGACGCAGGTCGTCACCGGACACGGCAGCTTCGGGAGGTTTCTGTGTCGGATAAGGCGGAGGGAAACGCCCGGATGTCACCACTGTGTGGATCGCCCGGAGGACACGGTGGAGCATACGGAGGAGGCAGCCGTCACATCCTTCTGCGAAGCAGTAATGCTCGCGAAGGAGGAGGCGGGACGGTTGAGGGAAAGGCAAGTTTCGCGCCCTCTCGCCCCTAGCCGCCGCAGGAGACGCCCTAGGCGTCGGGAATCCCGGGCGGATTTCCGGCCACCGTAGGGGCGGGCTTGCGGACGGTGAGCAATGGGTAGCTCGCCGTCCGGTAAGGACCAGGCCCGGGTCGACGGTGCGTCGTATTTCACGCGCGCCTCAAAGAGATGTCGTCAGCACAATGTAGGAGTCCACTAGGGTCGATGCCTGCCGGGGTCGCGGGTAGATACTAATGGGTCACTGAGGCCCCCGCAACACAGGCAACGGAAGGAATACGGGTAACCCACCCGTATTCCTAAGTCAGTAAGAGTCTGACACACCCTCCTGCTCCACCCAGAGCGGGAGAAGTTATTTGATGATTTCCCATACACAAAAAATAAAAGGGTAGCCCGCGAAATTCAAATTTTCTTATAAGTTTTTGCAATTTCCAGGTCAGTATTGGTTGTATGTTGATCTGAATATGATTCGTAGTCGTATCAAATATTTATTTATAGAATTATGATCATAAAAATCATTCTTAGAGCTTTAATTTCATATCACCCTATTGAATGACTATTTCATGAAATCATGACATTTGAGGCCAATTTGTATTGCTGAGTCTAAGTAATGATTATAATTCTGTAAAGCATTATTTGTTACGGTCGCGAATCATATTTTAGTCAGGTTGTATGTTACAACCTGACACTGACCAGCAAATTGACAAAAAACGTAAGAAAATTAGAATTTCGCAGGTAACTTAGCGCATCCCCTTAAGGTGAAACCGTCAAGGTAGCCCGCGAAATTCAAATTTTATTTATATATTTACTTTATTGTACACCACAAAAATACATAACAAAAAATAAATCAAACACTACAAAATATACAATGGGCGGCCTTATCGCTTTCTGCGATCTCTTCCAGGCAACCATGGAATGGACAGTGATTTGCCTGGACATAGAGTGGGGCTGTCCTTGGTGTTAAAAAATAAATACAATATACAAATAAAAAATAATATTATTAATATTTATTATATATTATATTTATTATTAATTTTTAAATTATTTCTATTAAGGCGCTGACAATACCATATTTGACCAAAATAGGCTTCTCTTAAGACAAAAAATTGCCAAATCTGTATATTTTGTGGTAGCGGAAAAAATGTTAATTTTGAACATAAATATGTTAGTTTTGGGTTTTGGATATGTTGGTTTTGTGTTTGTTGTTAGTTCTGGGAAATCCCAGAACTAGGTTGTTACCAAAACACGTTTTGAAAAAAAAATCTCGATACAAACTAACGTTAAACTAACCTCTCACCTTGAGTTCTAATCCAAAATATCTGTATTAAGTATCAACATACGTTACGTGTTTAATTTAACAAGAACGTCTTATTTGAATGCAGAACTTGGTTTTTTATTTTCGATTACTCAACTTAATTTTGAGTAAATAGATAATTGCTTCATATTTTGCAATAAATTAAAAGCGTTGGGTCATCGCGCTTCTCTTTCTTTTCTATGCAATCTGACAGTGACCGCGGTTTAGGTGTTGTCAGCGTCTTAAGTAATTTTTCTTACGTTTTTTGTTATTTTCAGGTCAGTATCAGGTTGTATGTTGAACTAAATATGATTCGCGGCAGTATCATATATTTATTTATATAATTATAATTTTAGATTTTGATTTTTTAATGATTTTAGAAGGTTAAAGTTTAAGCTCCAAAATAGAGGGCACTCCTTATTTTTAATAATTGATCTAGTAGGTAAGTACTGTTACAGACTCGTATAACTACTTAGGTATGCAAAAAAATACAAGGTAGAAATATTCCGAGTAAAACATTGAATAAAGCAATAACATTATCAAGCCGCTAATCCGGGCCCGACGACATCATTGCAAACAATATATCTGCAAATTAATCAAAGTTTGAAATTATTTAAATATTGATTTAACTCCAGTAAGTAGCGGGGCGGGAGGCCGGTCGGGCGGCCGTGCAAATATTTGTTGATGGCAAACAGCAATATCGTTGCGCCTCCCGGCTGTTATACTCGCTTCCTCATTCCCAATGTTCGCTCAATATGATAATGATGGATACGTTGTACGAATGCTGATGTGTGCGACGTTCGGCTTAGCGGGGGATTTTATTCAAATTGTAGATAAACTGGTTTAATACCGACTGTTATTGCTAAGTAGCACTGCCTGTATAGCATAATCGGCCTATAACGTTCCCACAGCTGAGACACGGGCCTCCTCTCTTCTAGAGGTTGTGGGCTGTAATCTACCACGCGGGCCCAGTGCGGGTTGGTAGATGTCACATGTCTTCGAATTTTTGGTTCTAAGACATGCCAGTATCCTCACAATGTTTTCCTTCATCGTTTTGAGCGCAGTGGTGATGAAATTATTTACACAAAGCGGAAAGCGCCTGCCTGGGTTCGAACCCACGCCACCTGCAACTCGTAAGTCGGAGCCGTTATCATTGGGCCACCACTGCTCTTTGTAAGGTACAAATATTAACAAGAATTGTACCTACTCACACATAGGTAGTAGTATACAATATTATATCTAATGGATATAATTATAAAATCCATTAAAAAATTGCAACTTTTCTGCGCCATGTATAAAAGCTTGTAAATAAAATACCTACCTATGTATGTAGGTATGTTATATTATTATGTATGTCATCAGACGCTAATATTATTTTACCTTAAGATTCATTCGGATCGGATTGTACCCAAATGATTGATAACCTTAAAATGTTGATGATTAAGTTCAAAATCAATTGAGAAAATTTGACAGTTTGTGGTAACTTGATGTGCTGGCGACTGTACCATTCCCATATTCCATTAAATTAACAAAATTGTAATGTTGACACATACATAATTCGGTTTGTTTTAAATGGTAGCCACAAACTGTATCTGTACCAACCCCAAGCGACGCTTGAGGTAAAATCCAGTAATAATTCAAAATTCATTAAATAAGTGTTCTGTTATCTATCTACAGGACGTTGTTTATAAATATAGAAGCAGTAATTATAATGGGTAACATTATCCTATTGTCACGGGCTCCCTAATATTTCGTCACTTTTAATGAGAGGCCCCAGTTCTGATGTACTTATTAAGTTTTAACTTTGCTTTTAGAACAAGTAACTCTCATAATGATAAAGACATCATATTTTTATACAACATAATGAAACTGTGATGAAAAAAATATAAACTTCTGCATGTAAGTAATTTGCTTTTTCAGTTTTAAGGCGCAGATATATAATTTCAGTGACTTTTAAATCTGTAATTACGCCTTCAATTAATGCAAGTAAGGTAGGCAAAAAATGTATGTTAAACTAGACCGCATACAAATCGATTCTATCTGTGAATATTTTAGTATTGTAGTCAAATACTTTATGAAATACATTCAGGAAGTAATGTCTACCCAAACATAAAAATCGATATTACTTTCAAACTACTAAAGACATTTTCATGTTTTTTTTGTATGAATATACTATTTTGTTATCTATAATTCCATCTGTGTTTTTTTCAAATATTCATACTTTTATTACTAAAAATAAATATTCCCTATAAAATCAAACGGCGTGAGCGTGCATTCTGAAAGTGGGCAACGTCGCAAAAAGCTGTCAAATATTTCGCTGTATTGATTAATTTGGCAATTTTACTGTATGGAAATATGGAATATCGCTAACTAGTGAACTAAACTATTGATTATGAAATGCAATAATTGATACCGTAACACCGAATATTTAGTTTCAGATGTAAAAAAGTATTTGGAAACATTCCAAATGCCCTTTTTAGGGTTCCGTAGTAAACAAGGAACCCTTATAGTTTCGCCATGTCCGTCTGTCTGTCTGTCCCCACTGTAGCTCAGAGACGCTTAGTACTAGACTACTAGAGAGCTGTAATTTAGCATAGGTATAAATGAATATTAATCAAAACAAAGTACTATAATAAAATCCTGAAAAAAAAAATTTCAAGCGTAACTACCTCCCTTGCACGTAGTGTGGGGATGATATTGTTTTTTGTCGTCTACCCCATAGTGTGGGATATCGTTGGTTAGGTCGTTCAAAAATATTGCAGGTCTGTGAACACCACTTTTCGATTCAAGGATTCACTTGCGTAATATTAAGCATTAAATGAAAACTTTTGTTAGAGTCAAGTGTCCCCCCCCCTGCTAGCTAAATGGTTGTTTATGGATATGTATAAAAATTCACGGCAGTAGTACATATAATTAAATTAAAAGGAAAACTATCACGGCTAAGTAGGCTTTACAAGTTAACGAGTTATAGTCGACCAACTTAAATTTGCAGTTGGAGAATGACCGTGGCATATATCTATGTATGGGAGCACAGGTTTTTCAACTACAATGTTAAGTTTGTTTTTGGAATAAATTCGTCCCGAGCAATCCCAACTACGGAACCCTTCATTGTGCGTGGTCGAACACCCACTTGGCCGGTTTTTATACCTAAAACGGTAACAATATCAAATGCAGTGTTGTAATTGCAATTTATTATTAATATTTTAGGTCACTAGTTAGTATTTCATATTTCCATACAGTAATGATGACAGCTATTTGCGACGTTGCCAGCTTTTAGAATGCACGCTTTTAATAGGTCTCTTCAGTTTTGTCGTTGGAGGCTTTCCTGGTGTTGTTATAAGAGAGCCTGGTCCCTAATAGATATGCCAGCTGTCATTATGTGTATGAAATAGGAGTAGTTATTGACGAATACTGAAAATTAGATATACATTTGTCATTAAACGATCATACCCGATGGTTAACTAATGAAGTTTGTGAAGATCTAAGTTGAAATGGGTACCTGCCGAACATTCAAATAAGATAAGATAAGATTCATTTATTTGTATAAACATGGTATACACATACAAGAGCATGCATGATCTTATTCAGTTACATTAAAGTCCAATCATGTTTAGCCTTATAATATATTGGCGTACAAATATTTTAGTCACATTACTACTTATAATCAATAGATAAAATTAATGTCAAACAAGTTTTTCGGCAAAAAATTCAGACACACTATAGTAAGCCTTTTGCGATAAAAACACTATCAACTGACGTTTGAACGCATTGATACTTAGCTCCTTCCAACGCTTTGGTAGCTTGTTAAATATAGTTGGAGCCATGCAGATGACACTTTTGCGCATGAGTGCAGTTTTAGCAGGATATATGCGAATTATGCTCATATCCCGTCTGTTACGTGGGACAGCGTCCTGTAAACGTGGAAAAAATTTGGGATTCGCTTTAACAAACATAACAGTTTCGAGGATATACAGACAAGGCAAAGTTAATATCTTGTATCTTATAAAATACGGTTTACAAGTATCATCAGTCTTCAACCTAAACATTTACCTAATGCATCTCTTTTGGGCCTTGAACGCGATGTTGAAATCGGTAGAATTTCCCCAAAAGATTATGCCGTATCTTAAGTGCGACGCAGCTAAGCCATGGTAGGCCGCAATTAGGGTATCCACATTCACGATTGCAGCTAGGGAATGCAAGGCAAAAGACGAACTACACTTTTTTTACAGAGATTCTCTATATGTAATTTCCAGTTCAGTCTCTTGTCAATGATTAGTCCAAGGAATTTAGTTGTATTAACACTTTCAACGGTACCATAAGGTAATTGTAATATTTACTTTTATTTATTTTTTATTCCCCTAGTGGGATTTATATATGCCCGTGTATCACAGCGGGCCTTATCAGAATACCAGCGCTGCGGTATTTATTTTTTAATATAGGTATCTTTTTGGCGTCGCACAAGTCGTTTTTATTTATTTTGTTTTTTTTTTGTTTAATCGAACAAATATGTAAAATTTCTTAGTTTTAAATGCTTGCTCCTTTTTTTACTTTTTGTATTTCGTGTGCGTGTCCCAAATAAAATATTTTTATTTCTTACTCTTTCTTTCTTTACTTACATGGAACTTGACAACCGGTAAGCTAACAAGTTTTTTTTTTTTAATAATTACAGAAAACGATAAAACCCGTACAATTATTTCAGAAATGTTTTACAAACAAAAAAATGTTTTTAAAGGAAAACAAAAACCCTAAGATTCTCTAAACAATGAATTGCAGTTTTTAATGCAGCAGAAAGATAAAGATAAACCGTCGAGGGGGGAGGGTGGACATTGTTAGCGGATCATCTTTAAGCTCAGTATCGACGCGTCAAAGTTTCGCCGCGCCAGCAACTTGGTCTCGGCACAGAGTAATGAAGACTTATGAGTCTGGACGGCCCCGTCGCTTCTCCAACTCGATAATTGTCATCTCGGATATTACGTGGAAGAGCTCGTTATCAACGGATGGTATGATCAATTACGTTGACACATTTTGATGCTGGCGTCAAAAAAAAAATGGTAAATGATTTAAAAAAATTGGTTGAACTCCGTTTCTGGATTGGTGATTTGATGTGTTTTGTTATACTTTGTGTCTTGGTTAATACGTACAGGTAATGGAAAAGGTAGTGGAAAAATACGATTTAGCATTTAGTAAATCCATGTATAGTCGCTAGCACATAAGTTACTACAAACTGTCAAATTTTCTTATTCGATTTTGAACTCAAGCATCAACATTTTAAGGTTTAAAATCATTTGGAAAAATTTGACAGTTTCGTATAACCTGATGTGTTGTTGACTGTACTTAGTTGCCTGATTAATAAATACGCCAAGGTTTTTTAAAAAAAGTATAAGGTTTTAATTTTTTGTTCACATGTTCTTAGCATCCGACGGAGCAAGCAAACCTCTTTGCAGGTTTAAGTCCCCTCTACGGTGGTTTGTGTATCGGGGCTCTAATGCGTGGTACATCGTTCCGTGTGGATGGGCATGATTCATCAAAGCCCATTCACTGCGAACTCTGGATTCAGCTGCGGTTTAAATAGAGATGGGGATAAGAACGACTTTTCAGGAGTAGACTTTTAAATGGAAGTGTTTTTTGACACTTTTTATACGTTTAAAGGTAAGTTCTTATATAGGTACGCTTTGAGGTAACCTTCCAGTACCTGAGAGTAACAAAGCCGTAGGTTTATAGATTTGTTGTCGAGAATTAAAACTAAAAGGGCTTATGTTGTATAGAGTGATTTCATTAAATATTCGGAAAAGGCGGCTAATTTATCATACAAAATGGTGTACTCCACAACATTTTGTGTGATTAGCTTTGGATGATAAACATTTAAGAATATAAAACATACGACAAACCTTATTTCACAGTAACTATCGATTAGTTTAGAAAATATTCCGATATATATCAATTATAAGGTTGTCTCCACACTGTCGCAGCACTACGTTCGACAGAGATTTAGTCAGCGTGCCGTCGACATCGCGGATTACCGTGATTTCCCGAGGGGACGGACCGAAAAGACACCTCCGTTGCATCCACATTATTACTTTCCCATACCGTGGACAGCTGCTGATGTGTTGAGCACTCGTAATTATTTTTTTGATGTAATCATTATTGGTGCTTCGGGATAAATGTCAAGACGTTAGCCTTAATTGCTGACTGCTGAGGGACTAAGGTTGTACTTATGAATATTTATAGATATGTTTAATTGTTGTGGACTTCTATCCAGCATACATATAGGGTTGGCGATTCTAAAAATGCTCTTTGGATGGATTGCGAAGGATGAGAAGAGCTCTAATGAAAATCTCAAATTATCGTGTGAATTGGATGTCAAAGTCAAAGTCACTTATAGATAGCAGTACTCGTAGTAGTTAAAAAAAATATTATTTGCTTAAAATGCAGTAATACAAAAGGTGGTAAATAAATCTCATTGTGCTATTTCACATTGCAAATATTAATATCTAAGGTGCTAATTTAAATAAACCATTATCCATATCTACAATTGAAGATAATTACTTATCCTTAAATTATTAAAGTACATCAATCTTTAATTTACACAACACACAATATTGTTATACAGACACATTTGACACCACTACGTATATTTAAATGTCTTTGGATACAACATTAAAAAACAACAAAAAAATTATATCTATGGTCAATTCGGAAGTACTTAAACAACTTTAAATTGAGATTATTTTTATTACAACTTCAAATTACCGGATATTTTCCCATAAATAAATTGCAATTTTGTGTGAAAAATAATATTCCACCAAATCTCCAACTTCGTACTGGTTTAAAATGCACCATTTTACACCAATGTTTGGGATACTTTATCAGTTATTCCAATATCAGAGTCACAAATATTCTGCTTTTAGTGTTCAAAATTGACCTCACTTTAGATTACCTGGTGAATTTGGGTGTCAGTTACTGAGAATATTTCTTGGAATTCATTGTTTCGGAAACATTTCTCTCGAAGATTCGGTTACATTTCGTGCTGTATGGTTTCTGGCTCTGTCTTATTCCTCGCCAAAGTAACTAGCTGCGCTCCGCGATTTCACCTGCGTAATGCTTGATCTCGTGGGAATATCGGGATAAAAAGTAACCTATTTCAGATCATGGTCTACCCATGTGCCAAATTTCACTTGTCCGGTAGCCTCTATATAGAAGAATGGTGTAGGTAATTATTCCACCTAACAAGTCAGACAAAGTGAATTTAGGGGTTCTACGTTGTCAAAAATAATTACTCTTCCCCACAATAGTGTAAATTTTGTTTATTTATAAATCCTTGTGAAATTAGGATTAGCTACCACTCTTACTGATGCGTTGAAAAATAAAATTGAGTCGTTTTTCAATCCGTTTAGGAACTTTAGGATGAAATTACATAAGTTAATGCAGTAGTCTTGGTTTTATAAATCGTGCATACTCGTAACACATTCGTCACATTTTAACTAAATAGCGGAAATCTAACAGCCGTAAAATTTGCCGCCAAATTTAAAATGGTGGCCAATACTGTAGGTACACATTCGAGTTAGCCCACCCTGTACAATCACAGATTCATAACCTTCCTATTATAAGGTTATGAATCTGTAAGTATAAGTATTAAGTATTACATATATGTATAAATGCAACACTATCATCGTTACGCAGAAAATAAACAAATCATTTGCTATTCAGTAATTTGTTTTGCTCAACGTATCGTAAAAGCACAATAAATAAAGTATGGCCGAATGAACATATTAATGTTTGTGATGAAAATAAAAACATCGATGTCCACCCTCCCAAGGCGTCCACAATGCATCGCAAGGCGACATCCGGCGGAACTGACGTAACGAGGCCGTTGTTCCGCACCCCGCCCGCGCCCCCCGCATCCTCGGAACCCCGCAAGTATTTTTCCGAACCCCACTGAGATTATTTCGGGATAGCATTCAGTGGATCTCAATGCCGCCATGGTGATGAATACCGGTTCATATTAATGATTTGTCCGCGGGCTGTCTGTCGACGGTCTCAATAAGCACTCATTCACCGCCCGTTATGAATGTAATAGCTCTTAATAAGCTCGGTTTCAGTTATCATTATTTTAATCTGCTTCTGATTGAGTTTACCATCAGCACAAACGTGACTTTTGGGTGGTTAGATTTTTTTTTCTTTTCGTGAATGTAGACGTTTTTGTAGTGATTGGTACCTATCCTGGGACTGCCACGCTGGTAATTGCTTAAACTATGGGGAATACTGTGAATAAACTTATTAGGAATTCATCAATAGAGATATCAAAAACTTTTCAGTTGTCAGGATACATTATCCTGAAAAAAATGAAGTATGATTATTTCTCAGCAGTGGCAAACCTTGACTTTTCCACTTAAGCTTAGAAAAACAACGCTCCTTTGTATTTAGAAACTGAGAAGCACGAAATAAAAACGGTGATTTTCCATTGTAACTCTTGATGTTCATGAATATCTACTAACGAGGCAATGCAACTCATAATATCACTGAGAGCGTACTAATTAGACCAGCTTACGATGTAAGAGGCTTTGTAGTACCAAAACTGTTGGTAAAACGGTTGATGAGCAGCGTCGGTCGGTCGGCATTACCTTATACCACGCGTAAGCTGTAGTCCGGGAATATTGTGGTATCTGGTAAGTACCTAACTAGAGAGGAATAAATTCTCGGTTTTCGCGTTTGATAGAGCTTCGTGGAACTCTTTGACGGGATATTTCAGTGCGTATGTAGGAGTTACTCAGAATCGTAATATTATTTCGTTTGATGTATTTTTTCTTTTAGATATGACTTGATTATATGTAAAGAAAGAAAATTAGTTTTTTTTTGCACGAATAAAGTGAACATAAAATATACACAATAATACTAAATGGCCAAAATAATTAAAATAAAGAAATAAAAACGAGAAATACCTAGGTAGGTACACATTCTTATCAAGTGGGTAGTTAGTAGGTACGGTCTATTACGTAGAATCTTGAGGAAAACCAATTTTCCGAGGGTATTGCTGTCGAAGTCCTAGTTTACGTTACAGTGACTACGTAAAGTCAACAAAAGGTACACAGTAACACAAATAGGAACATTCCTTAAAAACTCCAAAAGATTACAAATTAAATCCGAGAGAACAAATAACAATATTTTACGGCGCAGCGTGATACAAAAAAGGGTTGTGGGCGGAGTTCTGAATTTAATCTAACGGACAGAAATGTTTCCTTTGCAGTTTGTTTAGCAAAAAGCATTTTAGGGATTAACGTTAGGTATCCACCATTTCAGCCAGAGTCACTCGGTGCCCTGGCAGTTGAGAGTTTGTCATGTTCACTGATGGTCTCGCTGATGGTGGCATGTGTTAGATCATTCGGTTTCCTTCAAAATAGTTGAGCTGAATGGTGCTGATCCATGCGTCATGTACGTGAACGGGCGTCATTAGTTGGGACTGGACATCTTCTAGTTGCCACGGCTTATTTTTTCTTAATTACATACTATAGACGCTATTTACGGGCCCCTCTTTCTACATTGTTCTCACGTATAATTTCAACTTGAATGATATAACTAATATTTTGATTTAAAAGAGTGTTTATGGAGTTTCTTGCCCGTTCTTCTCCATAGGTACCTAGTACGCTTTGGAATGGGCAACTTCATCCTTCTGACGGAACTCCGGAAGGAACTATATAGGGTCTTACACCCATTTTTGAAAAATGTCTTAGTTAAATTCTATAGTATATGCCCCAAAAAAAAAATCACATTATTTTTATTCAATCGATAAGTGCCATAAAAATGCATTTAAATTTTACATTTTCTTTCGCGCGTAGTTTGACGAAAACGCTGGACGCAGTGGACGCCGTGTTGCTCTGTGGTCATGACGTCACTTGGCTATGTAAACAAATGCGCTGATCTATTATCTAACTATCAGTTGACAGTTGACACGTTTTAGTTTACTTAGCGGTATGACGTAATAACATGGCGACTACTATTTCATGGTGTTTTTTAACAGATTAGAAAAACTGAAAACATTGAATTGAATTTTAAAATTTATTTTGTTATTTTATTAACTAAAAATAACATATTCCGACTCCTTAATTATCTCAATAATCTATTTGTAGATTTTTTCTCGTATATAGTAAAATACCCTTGGCTGTAGGTTTAATTGAAATAAATGCTTTAGTTTGAGTTCATATTATCTTCCTAGAAGTTTTCATAGAAGGCAACTATCATGAAAATCTTTCTTTCTTTTTCGTGTGGTTAGTGACTAACCTGGTGTCAGAGTTGTTATGCCGCCCATAAGCTTCTGACTTGCCTTCACATGCCGTCGAGAAATATCTCTCAGGCATGCCAGTTTCCTTACGATGTTTTCGTTCACCGTTTTTTTTAAGCAAGTGATAATTATACAATACGCACATGAATCCGAAAAGTCAGACGTGCGTGCCCTGGGTTTGAACTCGAGACCTATGACTTGGCAGTCCGACTGTCACACTTGGCTATCACTGCTGTTATCATGATAAGAGAGACTAGCTATAACAATGGGGTGGCCAATGTTTTTCTAAGCGTGGAGACGAACTTTTGTCTCCAAAGAGATCTTTGGAGACAAAAGTTCGTCTCCACGATTTTATTATATGAATAAAATAAAATCGTAGTCAAGTAAAAACTGAACATTGAATATTTTTGAACACAGTAATTGCTACGAGGTCTGGGAACAATTCTAATGCCAAAAAAGAAGTTTTTAGAATTTTTGTATGTTTATCTGTTTGTCTGAATGTATGCTCTAGCATCACGCAAATACTACCGGATGGATTCTATTTTAATGTTGCATAGATATTTCCTATAAGTCTGGTCAGTCTGTAGGCTATAAATTATCGCGCTGTTTGTTATGGGGACGAGCAATATTGCCTTATGTTTATATTCTTCTATAGGTTACCGCAAATTGTAAACCAGTAGATTCGGAGCAAATTGCCTGCGACAGACGGACTGACAGATGGACAGTCAGACAGACAGACACGAGTGATCCTATAAGGGTTCTGTTTTTCTTTTTGAGTTACACAACCATAAAAATCAAGTCAAAATGTTAGAATATTGCACATGACACAGATTTAACCTTCTAAATGATTATCATCACGCTATACCTTTATGGAGCTAAGCAGTCAATCATGACATACACAGAATGGGTTTTTGAGACGGTTTAATAAGGGTTGGTATTTTAAACGTTGTTAACCGTTGAAAACGGTCTTAGGAGAGTGACCTTTAAAAACTTTTTTGATGCCAATCGATCCTATTTCTTATAAAAAAAACTCTATTAGACCAACTGAGACTGAGTCGCGAAAAGTCGCAAAAACTGTTCCCATACATTTCATAGGAAATGAGACTCCTACTGATTTATTTTTTTACATTTTGTTATAGTATTTTAAAACTGTTCGTAGAAAAATAATGAAGCTTAGACCTCATCTGTTATCTATGGTTTAGAACCATAGATGACAGATGAGGTCTAAGCTTAAAATAAATATCTATGGTTAGGTGACTGTTAACGAGAGATCCCGTGTTTTTATAATCTACTGTTATATTATTTTGGTGAAAGCCGTTCATCGGGAATAATCTGTAAAAATGCATCAGTCAGTGTATTAGTGTTATGCCATGAGTTAGTATTTGCAGGAACGCTGGCGTTCATTAATTCACTAAAATCGAAAAACTTCGCAAAGACTAGGAAATTACTACTGAAGGCTGCCATGCGGGTGTCGACCTCAGGACGAGCTGCTTCTCACGCGAACAACTGTACGTCGCTTGCTCCCGCGTCGCCAGTCCTGACTTTCTGTAGGTATATTTTGGCTGCTAAGACCAAAACTACAAACTTAGTATACCTACAGGGAAGTTTTATAAAAAATGTGACTGTTATTTTAGTATATTGTGGTGTCTTACGATTTCCACGCGAACGAAGTCGTGGGCAGAAGCTATATTTAAATATACTTTCGACCCAGCTACAAACAGTAGGCACAGGACAATCATAATTATGTGAATGGCGTGACAGATAGGCCGACGGTGTCGTCGTGCGGCGCTAATGGAGCAAACCCATTACTCACATAATCGTGCAGCTATCAGTTATTACTGATTTCAGGTTTTAAAACAGCTACGTCCACCATTTTGTAATCGCGTCTCAAAATGGTAGAATTCTACCTTTTGTTACTAAGTACGGGTCGAAGCTTTATGGCGGCTCTGAAGTGCGCTACTCGTTGCGCAGTACCCCACCCCTCACCCCCCCTGACACATGTATTCGTAACTGCACAGCGACTCGCCTCATGTTCCGACTCGCCATAAAGTTTGAATCGGACTGTATTGTTTAAAAGCATTGCCGCATAGGTATGGACTCGTTGGCGTATTTCCCACAAATGCTCATTAATCCAGACCCATTGGTAAGACCCGGAAAACTAATAAAACTTGAGTAAAAGCATGCGATAAGAGAGAAAGATCTATAGAAATACTTTCAGGAAACTTATTTTCAGCAGAGGGTGAAAACATAGTGCACGTATTTTCAGGTATTGATTCAACTACATAATCAGCCTATAGTGTTCCCACTGCTGGGACACAGGCCTCCTCTTTTCTAGAGGGAGTGGGCCGTAATCTACCACGCGGGCCCAGTGCTGGTTGGTAGATGTCACATTTCTTCGAATTTTTGGTTCTAGGACATGCCGGTTTCCTTCACCGTTTTGAGAGCAGTGGTGATGAAATTATTTACACAAAGCAAAGCGCCTGCCTGGATTCGAACCCACGACCTACTACTCGTAAGTCGCGGCCGTTACCACTGGGCCACCTTCCCTTCAACTAAACTTTACTTTTTATTTTCAACGCATCAGCATTGCAATTCAGCGAGGAAATGCCGCCAGCATCCTTGGTACAATGCCCCGAGGGCCGTTTTTAAGCTTAACTTAGTTTTAATTTTATTTAATTAATGTTAATAATCATCTTGTAATTTGGTTATGTAAATAAACATTATGCCTGTGGCATATTCATTAAATGTAAAAAAAAATAAAAACTTTACTTATCAATATCTTTTCAGATCATAATTTACCCTTGTTATTTTCTTTAGGTAACAACTATTTACTTCTAGCTCTTACAGAAAAAATATCAATGTCTACTTATCCCAATTCGTTAGAAAATAAGGTATGTTTAAATCTTTCCCCCCTAAATATAATTGACACGTTAGCACCCAATATATGGGCTATAATAAATAATTTCCCGCTCCCAATTTACTCGGCGTGAAGGTAATTCTATTTTTATGGCGTCAATCCCCTTATCTTAGTTTCCAGTTGAGCAAAGGTCCCGTTGAGTCATTTCCTCGCCGTACTAAGATGTGATTGTTCGTTAGTTGTTGTTTTGTTTACACAGGATCTAATATTTTGCTGTGCTTTTTAAGGTTTTACACATACTTCTAATTCTTGAATTCTGAGTTTCTTTTTAGTGATTTACTGTACCTACCTATGTATTTTTTCTAGGTTTTTAGGTTTTTTCATAATTACTTCAGTCCTTTGATTACTGAACTTATAATCTTAGCGCCAGTCTATATTAAAAGGTAAATAATACATATAAGTGTAGGTAAAAATAGGGGGATATAAAAAATGTTGTGAGCTATTATTAATTCAAAGGAAAAATAATTCTCAGTAATTGAATCGAATCTTTTTAACTGGCATCCGAACCGGTACCGGGAAAAAATAACTAGTTTTTTTCCATGGAAAATTTTCCTGAACAGATTTCCTGTTTAACAGTAAAATTGCGAACAATATGACGAGTGGGGATGGGGCGGCGGCGGGGGTGGGGTGGGGGGCTCGGGGATGTCAACACAAAGCTTCAGCAACGCCGGCAGTCACGTGGCGCGCCCGCCGGGGGCGCATCACTCTTAAGGGTGGAATCGGTAACAACACCATCTTACCATAACAACATTCCGAAAAACACTTCCACTATCACTTACGGAATTTAGTTTTAGTGTTATTTTTTCTAAATTTTTCCCCGTAAGAGTGATGCCCCCCGGTGTGACTTTTTCTCAGAACTGGATATAAATATAAAAAAAAACATATCGAAAATAACATTTCAAATCAATGTTTACGTATTGAATTAGAGTAAATTGTATATAATACAACAACCACTCTAAAGAATATCAATACAGAACATATCAAACTAATTTTAACATATCTTATAATTAAATATCGTAATTAATTAAATCCTAAATTAATCAAAATAGAGTTAAATAACTAGACTAACTGTAATAATATGTAGCTAAATATATTAGTAGGTGTAAACTAAGCTGTATTGGAAAATCCTTATCTCAGGTAAGAACATCAAACTTTTATATCTTAAATTTATTTGTTTTGGTTTTACGAGTAGCTTCTGTATTTTTAATAACGAGTGGTTGGTATCAAACATAGTATATTATTATCACTGCTGTCAAAACTTATTGTAAATAAAGAAAGAAATATAAATGATTCAAGTACGTTTTTATATTATTTTGGCGTAGGTACAGTTAACGACTATTAAAGTTGAAATAAGAACAATGTAAGACAAAAAACAGAGATTATGTTGGTATGAGACGTTAAGTGAAACTTTACTGACTTTACTATTTTAATTTGAAACATATACTCGGCTACTGAAAATATTTATAATTTTAATTTCGACATTGTAATTATTTATATTAATATTCCACTTTTAAAAACATACATCACAGTGTAGATTGGGTATAATAAAATTTCAACTCACTCAGGTAGAGTAAGCTTTCTGATATAGGTAGAAGAAATATTATTTGTCATGCTGAAGTAATCTATGACCTCCATAAAGCCAATACACTCATTAATTAATTTATTTGTTTTTTATTGTGACCATAGCCAAAAGACGTTGACTAGGAGTCGAACGGCAAAGAAGTCGTGAGTTCGAATACAGCCAGATTCACTGATTTAACTTATGTAAAAGGAATATAAGACCGCGTTTTGTCAAGTACTTTTTTTAGTGTATTCAGAAAATATGAAACTTAACATAACATCACGCCTTGTTTCCCTGCAGGGTTGGGCAGAGGTGTACCTGTAGTAGGTACATACATCCACAATTTACCAGTTATGTTTAAGTCCCATGTAATAGGGGGCGAGCATTTTGCCACCAACCGGGCACAAATCCAGACTCCGGGCTGCTACTGAGAAATTCCTAATGGAAAAACCCAATAACACATAGCCCGACTAGGGAATCGAAACCTGGATCATGAGATCCTGGATCCTGCTCAGCAGTAGCGCTTGCGATCACTAGACCAACAAGGCAGTCAAAGGAGAAGAAAGTTTCAGTGTTTATTAAAGTTTATAGCGGAGATGAATTTAACGCTATTTGTATTATAATATATTTGTTGAGATTATTTTTATAATAGCAGTGGGTAGGTAACTTTCCTAATCTAAATCCTAATCCTAGCGGAGCGGGAGGGTATGTCAGACTTTTACTGACTAAAACCCACCCGTGTTCCTCCCGTTGCCTGTGTTGTCAGGGGCCTCGGTATCCTTTTCGGAATTTTCCGCGACCCCGGCAGGCATCGGCTCTAGTGGACCCCTACACTTGAGCTAACGACATCTCTTTGAGAAGCGCGTGGAACACAACGCGCCATCGACCCGGGCCTGGTCCTTATCGGACGGCGAGCTACCCATTGCTCACCGTCCGCAAGCCCGCGCCTACGGCCTACGGGACCATGACCTGGATTAAGACATAGCTAGTACCTATAAATATGAATAAAATGCAGTTCGTTGGTATATGTAGGCGTATAACTTGAGAATGCCTGGACCGATTTGGCCATTTTTTATTTTAAAATGATAGTAATAGTCCGTATTAGGTTCTTAAGGAAAAATGCATTTTTATGTGAATTGTGTATGAACTATTGAAATTTCTAATTGAACGTCTGTCGGGTCACCTAGTATAATAAAAATGAAATGCTGTTCTTTGGTAGGCGTATAAAATCGGTTTGACGTGTAAAAGTGTTTGTAAAAACCTACTTACAGAAATAAAATTTCCAATTTTCCCGGCATTTTTTTAATTACTTATAATTAAAAAAAATCAGGGAAAATTGGAAAATTTCGGGAAAACTGAAAGTGCATTTTCTTCGGGATTTTTGTATGAATTATTGAAATTTGGAAAAGACGTCTGTCAGGTTAGCTAGTCTGAAATTTAATAAAATTTTTATTCCACTTTGCAAAAAGACACTATGTTATTAAACAAATGACAGGGAATGATTTTAGTTATAGCTTTAGACAATGAGATTCAGGCAAAAGAATCAGCATTACCATACAACGTGGCAATGCTGCCAGCCTTTTGGGCACTTTTCCTGTTGACAGCGATGCGGACGAATTTTTTGACGCCCTATGATATTTTGCCGTCCCTTTTTATATAATTGTACATATAATTATTATTATTTTAAGTTCGTTAGTTTTTTAATTATTAAAAACGTTAAGTTTATTTGTTTATTAACTAAATAATATTATTTACTATTTTAAAAATGAGTATAAAAATTTAATTTCGTTGTTAATCACAAAAAAACACCTGAACTTCAGTGTTTATCAATTTTCAAAAGGTAAAAATACAGTATAGGTGCCTTTTAGTTGTCCATAAATTCCCTCATCTGGCTGGAATATAACTTGATTTTATTTTATTAGGGTTCTAACCAGTATAAACGACTGTCACACAAAATAGCAATAAAAAATATTACAAAGTGACAGTAACAAAAGCTGACAAGCTCTTACATCAGATAAAAATAATGTTGGTTTGTGTACCATTTTATTTGGATCATGATATTAATCAGTATGAAAAGCTTTCTCGTCCCCCTAAACAGTGAACGTATCTAATCTAATTACGAACCCGCCCCTGAAAACGTTTCAACTATTATACGTCAGGAGTTGTTTACGTCGACAAAACGTTAATAGAGTTATTAAATTTAGCGTTAATTTATTCAATTTTGGGTGGGTTTGAGGAAGACAATGGCTGGCAGGGGCGGGGCCCCGGCCGGCACCGCCTCTCCTCACCTGAAATCTCATTATCATATAGGCTCATACAGCTATTTATTACAAAGGTTGCTATGTATCATCGGTCGATATTATTCGTATTGGAAACGAGGAAATGAGATGAAAAACTGATCGGTCTCCTTCCTTTGCGTAGGACAATGGTCGCTTTCAGGTTGTTACTTTTTCGTGAATACCTATCGATTTTCTGGCGTAGACTAGCTTGTATAGCTACGTTTTCAGTTTTGTGCCTTTCGATACCATGATATGATTCGGATCTGTAGATACCTACTAAATGAATAAAGATTTTATTTTATTTTGTGGATTACCTCCCTTGCGCATAAAGTGGGGATGATGTTGTCTTTTTCGTCTATCCCATGATGCGGGGTATCTTTGGATATGTGGAAAAATTCACGGCAGTAGTATAAGTATATAACAAAGTTAAAATGAAAACTATCACTCATAGCTAAGTAGGCTTTACAAGTTATCGAGTAATAGTCGACCAACTTACATTTGCAGTTGGAATGTATTTGGAGAACATATTTTCCAACTACAATGTTAAGTTTGTTCTTGGGATAAATTCATCTCAACTAAGCAAGTTTTCATTGTGCGTGGTCCGGCACACACTTGTTTTTTTTTAATAATAACAAACCACGATTATGGGAGCTTTGTTTCAATGGCTCTCATCGCATCCTTTTGTCCCTTTTGGTGTGGCACCTGCAACACAGTGGTTTTCCTCTTTCCTCACAGTTAGCCGTCGGCTTTCTTGATAACCTATCATTGCATTTATTTGCATAAAAATAGTAAGCCCGCAGCCGCTTTGCTGACTGGCAATTATTTTACTGCGGCACGTTACTTTTGAACGATGCGTAAAATTGACACTATAGACCAATATATCTGGAATCCCGGGCGGATTTCCGGCCACCGTAGGCGCGGGCTTGCGGACGGTGAGCAATGGGTAGCTCACCGTCCGGTAAGGACCAGGCCCGGGTCGACGGCGCGTCGTATTCCACGCGCGCCTCAAAGAGATGTCGTCAGCACAAAGTAGGGGTCCACTAGGGCCGATGCCTGCCGGGGTCGCGGGAAGGTACTTATGGGTCACCGAGGCCCCCGCAACACAGGCAACAGGAAGGAATACGGGTGGGTTTTAGTCAGTAAGAGTCTGACACACCCTCCCGCTCCGCCCAGAGCGGGAGAAGTTATTTGATGATTTCCCACCCTCAAAAAAAAAAAAGACTAATATATCTCTGCCGGGGTCGTGGGAAAGTCCAAAAGGGATACCGAGGTCTCTGGCAACACAGGCAACGAAAGAAACTACAACTTCCTCATAGTTAATAGAATAATACTACCTATACCAATATTTAAGACATACTTGCAGCAATGTTTAAGACATACTTGCAGCAAAGTTCCCAGTCTAATTTAGCAGCCATAAAAACTTCTTTAATATGAGCCATTTACTGTGTGTTAGTTGGAGAGACGTCACCCCAGCTTCCTCATGCAGTACAGGCAAACCAGTTAGGTTAGGTTTTTAGACTATATTCAGAGAAATAAGGCATAATAGCAGCACAAGGAAGATATAACTGAACGATAATACTTAAAAAGTGTTGCAACTACGATCCACAAACTGCGTTTAAGCTGGAGTTATGTCACTCCAGCTGCTCATGTTATATTCCGAACGAAAGAAGATATGATTATGTATTATACGCTCAAAAATAAAGCATAATAGCTGCCATTGGCTGCAACATTTACAAATCTCTGGTCAAAATACTTTATGAGTTATAAAACGATAAATATGTGTAAACTGGAGTGACGTAACCCCAGCTTACAAGTGTAATAGTGAAACTATCATACGTAGAGTTCCGATTTAAAGGTAAAAAATTAAGGCATAATAGTAGCCATAGGGAGCAAAATTTTCAAATCTTTTTAGCCCTCGTAGTTACCACGTAATAAAAATAAAATACATTTATTTCGAGCAACATTAACTCATATGTGGAGAGTGCTGTCTGTATGTGTGTGTAACACATACATACAGCACACAAAGTATAATATAACAAACATAAAATTAATTAAAATAATAAAATAAAATAATAAAGGGGCAACACCTAACCGGGCCTACTGACGGCAACATGCCTGTGACAGCAGTGCCGTATGTATGGGCAGTCCATCCGGTCCGTGATCATCGCCAGGACAGCATTGGGGCTGCCCCACACCCTACGCACCAGCGACGCGCCCCGCTTGCGCATGGTCGCATAAAAGCAGTCAGTGCGCGCCTCAGCGAACATACCTGAGGCGCTGCAGTAGCGAGGCAGCCCCAATACTGCCCTGAGCGCGTTGTTGAACTGGACGCGGAGGGCCCCGTATGATGCACGCGTGTACCTCTCCCACAGGCTGCACGTGTAAAGGGAAGTGCAATATGCCCTGAAGAGCGTTATCTTTACCTCCCTCGAACAACGCGCAAACCTACGTGCGAGCATGTTCGCCCGCACCGACAAGGCCTTCCGTTCCTGCTCCATGTCAGCATTGTCCTTGAGGTCGGTCGTAACTAAATGCCTTAGGTACTTAAATTGACCCACCCTTTCGAGTGGAACACCGTTTAGAAAAACGGGTGGACAATTTTGCAAACGTTTCGTACCGGCCTCAAAGACCATGCATTGACTTTTGGTCACATTGTACTTCAACCCATGACCAAGGGCATATTCCTCACATGTCCGCACCAGCTTTCTGAGGCCACAGACCGACGCGCTCAGCAGCACCATGTCGTCTGCGTAACTGAGATTGTTGACACAGATTCCACCGACATGGCAGCCGACACGCTGGTTACTCAGCGCGACGATCAAGGCATTCATGTACAGGTTAAAGAGGGATGGGGAAGTCAACCCCCCCTGCCTCACCCCGCACTGCAGCTGATACGGCTCCGACATTGCACCCGCCCACTTAACATAACACTTAACACACTTAACATGTAATAAACAAAAGTAGTATCGTTCAGTTATTTCTTTCCTTGTGCAGCTACACACATCTAAAAAGTCTAAGCAACACGCATTGTTCACAGAAACTGCATGTTTTATTAATTGATACTTTATTTTTTTCTTAACAATCTAGATTGGTATACAATCTGTTTGTTCTCGGAAACATATACTTGCTGATTTAAAAAAAAAAAACTTTTTGTTTGTGTTTTGTTTTCATTAAGCTAATTATTTTTTCCCGATTTCACGTGTTTTCGTTGTTTGATAAATTTGGTATCATTTTGAGATAGACAGTTTTTGAAAAAAAATAGTGGTGAGTCATTATGTATGTCATGGAGCGACGTCATTTGACTGTTGTTGAAATGCAGAGAGCTGTAGGAATGCTAGAAGCGGGAAGAAATCAGTCCCAGGTATCTCAGCATTTTGGTGACAATAGGAGAATGATTTGTCATCTTTGGCAGCGTTACGTTAAGTGGAATGGATGTGGTCCTGTCGAGCATTTGTACTCCACAAAAGCTAGGACACGTACAACAACAACTACACAGCAATACGTCACACACAGCAACATACAACTAGATACATACATACAATTAGGATACATACAACTGACAGCAAGACGTCAGCCGATGTTAACCGCCCGGGAGATAGGCTTAAAGCTACAATTCTCAAGCGGTGTTGTTTTTAGCCACCTAACCGTGAGAAATAGGCCGCATGAATAGGGCCTACGAGCTCGACGCCCAATTAGGTGCCCACCTATGCGCCACGGGAATCGCGCCCGTCGAAACGAATGGTCTAGGGAACACTTGACATGTATCCAGGAGCAATGGGATAAAATTTTATTTTGCGATGAGTCCCGGCTTCGATTTAGGCCTGATACGAGAAGGGTAAGAGTGTGTCCGTCTTCCCGGAAATACTGAACGGCTGAAATGCGTCCAGGAAGTGCACCCCTACAGTGGCTCCACAATGATGGTATGGGCGGATATTATGAAGAACAGACGAACTGAGCTCGTTTTTGTAGAAAGCAATATGAACGCTGAAAGTTACGTTGAAAATGTCCTCGTCCTTTTGCTGGCTCAGATTTCACCCTGATGCATGACAATGCGCGTTCGCACACTGCTCGAAGAACCAGAGAGTACTTGGCAATGGAAAACATCCGGGTATTGCCGTGGCCTGCACAACCGCCAGACCTCAATCCCATCGAGCACGCATGGGACATGCTCCAGCAACATGTTTTAGAGAACCTGGATGAAGTGTCGACAACCCAACAACTGAAAGACTTGTTAACATTCCATTGGAAGCGATTCCCGCAGGATCAGATAAACAATCTTATGAATTCAATGAAAAATCTTTGCACACAAGTTTTAACCTGTTATGCCCCGCGCGACACCGATTCGGAGTCAAACAATAGAAAATCAATTTTGTCTCATTAACTGTCCTTGACCAATTAAACAATTGAGGTGGTCACATTTTGTATTGAATTACCAAATAATAATAAAAAATGTCGTTATTTAATTTTGTAAAACATGAAAAGTTTAATTTAGCTTTAACTTTATTTTATACTACGTATGTTACGGTACACATATTGTCAATTGTTGTGATTAAATGAACAATTTAATGAAGGATTTTGTTGCTTTAGTCACTAATGCATCAAAAACTGCTTAGTTATTATTTATAAAAGAAATATAAATATATTATAACAGTAAAAAACGTTCAAAAGTTCAAAACCTTACATGTTGCTTAGACTTTTTGATGTGTGTATTATGCCTCATTTTTCTTACCTTAGTCCAAAACCCTAACCTCACTGGTTTGCCTGTACTGCATGAGGAAGCTGGGGTGACGTTTCTCCAGCTGACACACAGTAAACGGTCATATTAACGAAGTTATTGTGGCTGCTAAATTAAGACTGGGAACTTTGATTGCTGCAATTATGCCTTAAATATTGGCATAGGTAGAATTATTCTATCACCTATGAGAAAGCTATAGTTACGCACATAATAAAATGGTAACCGATACGTGGAAGAAAATGTTGAATAAAAATCAAAGACATTGTAAATATTTTTTGTAGACCTTCAATACTTGTCCTATACTCCTATACATTCTTAATCCGTTCTTTTCATGTTTCTCGCCTTTTTTTTGCATTATAACAATTGTTTTACATTTTAAATTTACGTACCTTTTAATAATTATTTCAAAACGTACTTTCCATACTTCAAGAAACAGTTCTCACATTTCCACCCACAAAATTTTAATAATTCAGCAACTTGGTATTTTCTATCAGTGAGTTCTCAATAAATATCGGAGGGTTTAGGCGTATTTTATTGCTTCGGGAGCGAAAACTGGTTGAGTCGCGTCCCCAAGGAGCGATCGGTTGGCAAACATCGCAATCTGGCGCAAGAGGATACGGCTTGTGGCCCCGTATCGCTTTCCACTGTTGGAATTCAATACCAAAATAAAATTAACATAAACGTTTTCTTTTTACCTTTGGCTTTGTTGAGTTGTGTGGGTAAAAATGCTCGTTTGTTGATTCTGTAATGGTTGGAAATTAGGCATGTGATTTTTTATGGTTAGATTTTTCTTATAGCTATTTTGTCTTCAACTAAGTCATTAAAGGAAAATTTCTAGAAATGTATGTACCTACCTACTTTATCATGCTTAAAAGTGTTTTAGTTATGCCAGGATTAAATCATATTATAGTTCAATAACTAAGTTAAAACTGATTATGACCGGTAATCAGTTTTAACATAATTTGAAATTGAGAGCGAAAATGTAGGGATTTAATTACGTGTGTACTTTATACTAAAACTAAATTAATTAGCTTGTTGATGAACTCCTAAAAATTGAATCGGCACGTGTATGAAGAATTTAATAAACTGTGTCCTGAGTTATTCTCGGTTGACTTCACAATTTTCTATATTAAATCGTGGAGCGGCGTGGGAGCGGTTGCCATGATACCTTAGAGGAGTTAATAAGTCATAATAGCGAGCTAGAGGGGGACAGAGCGATGGAATATGCGTGGGTGCGAGAGAGAGAGGGTGTATCACCCCAGGTAGTGGTGGTGATAGGCAATCGTCTGGAAAAAGGTGCGTTTGGAGGAGCTATGAGGTGTCGCAAAATTGCGATTTTCGACAATATAGTTGTCTGTTATCGACTGAGTGTTACATTATTGTCCTTAATGTAATTCCAAGCGGAATAACGTGAGTTGATAGGAGACTGAGCAATCACAAATTCTTTCTGTACTAAAGTACTCGTACCTGCTCTTCTTTAAATAATGCAGGTATTTCGTATCCAGTTTTCTTGCTGGTCAGTAGCGAGGGTCAATCCCTTGCTAAAAAGTTGTTGGAATCTTTGAAGCAAGGGATGGACACTTGTTACTGAGTCACAATATAAGACAAAAGTCCGAATATTTTACTCTTTTATCGATTATATTTAATAATACATAGGCTCGATACTATCGACTTCTGACCACCTATCATAGTCATCAATTTTAAGAGCTGCAATTTGTATATTTTTCCTCACATTTTCCTTGACGAATGAAGGCTACAGAAATTACCATTTCATGTAGGTAAGGCCACCCTTACCTATTTAAAGTCGTTCTCTACCCCTCCATATCTAGGACAGGTTGAAAGTTTCATTGTTTCTGTGGAGGGTCATCCAAAAGCACCGCGCTGTAAAGCGGTAAGCGACAGAATCGATAAGCGCTGAGTGCGCTGTATCGACGAGTGGTCGATCACTGGCAAGTGCCTGCCACTTGCCACTCATAATACTTGCCGATAAAATCACGTACGACATTTTTCAGGATTAACCGTACGCTATTAGGGAAGCCTTGGTTTCTGAAGAAATATTGATAGTGAACGAATTCTTAGCGACTGTTAAGCAATATGTGGATGTACCTACTGTAGTGCATTAAAAAGGAAAATTCACCACTTTAACACGTATATTAATTTTATCGTAAAAATAAATCGAACACCAAAATATAAAAAAATGGGTAAATAAAAACACTTAATTCTCCCTTCCACGGCAGTCGGGTAAAATGATAAAAACAGTAGTGGGAATTTTGGAACACAAAGAAGTGATATTACGAGAAAACTTAAGGAACATCAGAGGGTGAATTTTAGTTACGCATTTGGTTTAGGAGCCACAAAATCGATTGCAATTGGTTTATGGTTCGTGACTACTAAATACGTAAACTACACGTTAATATTATCTAATAAAAACGACCCTAAGTTATCCCGGTGTAAACAATCTTAGAAACGACTTATATTAAAATATAAACTCTACGAGTACTGATAACTACAATAAGCGAGTGTGCTGGTTTAAAATAAGCCATTCTTGGTGGACTGCATTCTGTGCCTCGACACGACGTACAGCAAAGTGGACTCGCAGATGAAGATTGCCTGAATACACACCACATCACAGGCAACCGAAACCTACTCATAAGTGTCGAACTCCAAGTAATGCGGCTGGTAAAACGTACCGTCTGGTGGGTATGCCAGTACCCAAATAAGAGAGGCCAAAACGGCCTTTTCAACCAAATTCGAAGAAATCTCATACCGTTTTTATCAGTATCGCAGAATTCAATAAACGATAGGATAATAGCTTTTATTCTTGATACAATTTCACATTGTAAAACTTATTGTTGAGGTCTAAAATTTATTCCGTGACTTGATTTAGCTGACTGACTTTTTTCTATCGAAAAAACAGACGATCAAGTCATATTCAAATTTAAAATTCAGAAAAATTAAGAAATATTGGAGGCCACCTAGAAAAAGCAAACTACTACGTACACTTCTGCCTAAACCTCTGCCTTCGGGGACTTAAGACGTGATATTATTTTAGGTTTGTCTTTTAAATAAATTGCCTTTAAGTAGCGATTTAGGAAATTATACACAGTCGCGTCTTGTATTGTAATATTTTTTCAGAAACTAAGGCTTTCCAAAGGGAAAGCCTTAGTTTCTGAAAAAATAAAAGCGGTGAATATTGTTATTGCATTGCACATTTAAAAACAAGTGATCAGACTCTGATCATAAAGTAGTTTTGAAATCGATTATCGATATCGATTATCGATTAACGATATACTTTTGGGATGGAACTAGTTTTCAGCATTGATTAAAGCCAAGTGTGTCGTAGTTACAGAACCGATTTCAAAATTACTTGATGGTGAGAGTCGGGTCACTTGTTTTTAAATGTGCAATACAATAACAATATTTACCGCGCTCCAATGTTTTTAAATAAACAAGTGGTAAAAGCCTAGACTAGTCAAGATAATTACGAAAAAAAAGCAATTACGAAAAAAAAGCAAAATGAACATGACAGTTACTTATTTCCCCTACTTTTTCATTTATTTGACGTTGATGTTAGTATTTAGTATAGTGTTGGTACTGTAAAAGTCAGTCAAGTTACGTTATTTTTGTTAATAATTAAGCTCTACTTTAGTGTAAGACATGTAAATTCTCTCCAATAATTGAATTTATTACATGCAATCAGTTCGAACTGACATCATCTAAACTCGTAACAATCAAGTTGCAAGCTCAGCAGTTTTATAACTATTTAAATGGATTGAGTTTCACCCCTAATCTGACGTTTCACGGTATAAAAATATACATTAATCGCCCGCTAAGAGGGTGGTCCCGCTTCGTAAGCTAAATTTATAACAACGCTAAACTAAGTAAACAGATTTTAAAATTTTGTCGTGCTTTGTCTAACGACTTTCTTGGCGAAAGAGGACATTCTGCATAAAATTGAAATAATTAAGGCCGCCTTTCCTGTATTCTGTTAACCTGACTAATTTTTCTCACATAAATAGTTTGGTAGGAAATGCATAAAAGTAAAAATATTTTCATTCAGATTTCGTATACCATAAAATCTAAAAGCTAATGCGTTGTAAGCAGTCGATGGAGTTTCTGAAAAATAACTATAATGTCAAAGGTTTAAAGGAGTTCCTATTATAAAAAAGCTAAAACGGTCTGATGGGCAGATTTTGATTCAAACGCGTTATTCTGCCAGCGTAGCAATATGAATCATGGACCGGAGCTACGAAGCGGTACGACGTGCTACGAACAGTTTTATGTATGGCTAGCTTTGCTCTGACAGAATTTATAACAGTATGAATAATCTTTAGTGAATAATGACCGTGTCGTGCTACGTTGTAATAGTTCTAGTGAATATTGTGGAAATATTGTCTGTACGTTTTATAGCTTTGAAACATAGCGTTTAATTTATGTGGTCTTAACAGCCTCAAACGATCACTACTTGAGTTAAATTAGATATATTTAAAGCAATATCCATCAATGCTGAATAGAATTTGCCTCCATGTTTATTGTTTAACTAATCTAAAAATATCTAGGTATTCTTTAACGCTTTGACTTTAAACTTACAGTATTTTTACTTAAATATCGTTGGAATCTAAATTAAAAAGCAAAGAAATAATAAAATTGAGATCAAATAACATACTTATCGAGCTTAACTGAAGATTATTTTGAAACTTCCAGATATTTTTTAAATGAATGCAATTTTTAAATATGGAACCTCAGGGGTGAATTCCAAACAAATGATATAACTGAGCAATATTTTACCGCATCCATTCCCAGATGAATTATGGTGGCTGAGACCCATGGCTTTGCGTTCGGTGGACCGCGGAAACTTCATTTGCGAGCTCCTCTGTCCGTGAAATGAAGTCGGCTCGATATAGCGATCATGTTATATCGGTATCGGGTGCGGCCACGCATATATCTGAAACGATTATTACCGAGCTATTGCTTTCATTATATGGCTCGAAAGTTTCATAAATTTTGATTATAAGTACGGATTGCACTAATGAAACTGAACGCGAACCTGCAAGCAGAACTGTCAGTGTCAATATTTCACAACTTGACACTGAAAGCTCTTGAAAGCGGTTTAAAAGTGCTGGCTGAAGACCAAACAAACGATGGATGGACTGTCTAAATGATGGTATGGCTAAAAAGGAGATGACTACTGAGATGACGACTAATAGAGAAATATGGACGAAGTAGACATGCTGCAAATAAATTGATATAAGAGCAAGAGAATGATGAAACACGATGATTTCTTTTATAAAAAAATATTCAAAATGCAGTCTGCAGAATAAGCAAGCTGAAGTGGCATTGGGCTGGCCATGTTTGTCAAAAGACCAATGGCCGGTGGAGCAGACGAGTCCTGGAGTGGAGACCGCGTAGTGTGGGACGCCCCCCAGCTAGATAGACCGACGTCCTTACCTTGTTCAGGCTGGAACAGACTGGATGCGGAAGGCGGAGGACAGGGTGTTGTGGCGCAGCTTGGGAGAGGCCTATGTCCAGCAGTGGACTGTTATAGGCTGAGTTGATTGTATATGTTCTTCTGCAGAATACTACATCACATGCCGCACTACTTAATAGAATCTTTTTTGATAAGTAGTAGAGGTCAGACAGGCAGTTGCTCCCTGTAAAATACAGCTGCATAAGCTTAGACTGGAAGCCGTCCCCAACATAAAAAAAGCCTGAGCAGATGATGGTGTAGTATCTATTGCCTTCTTCGCGAGTTGACAGAAATCTAAATTGTGTTGGGCTGCTTAGCTATGAGTTTAGTTTTTTTTTTTTTGATGACGAATTAATAGATGTAGGTCGATCTAAAGATCTTTCTAGATTCCAAAATTTCTGACCTTCTTACTACCATATGAAATATCAGGAATCCTGGTATTGTAAAACCATTTGAAAAAACGACGTTTAAATATAGTGGATATCTGGTTTAAAAATGATAAAAATACGTTTCAAATAAATAAAATGCACGCGCATTTTTTGGTGTAAATTGGTGCAATGATTTGAGATCAAAAAATTATCGATAGTTTTTGTGGCTACCGGTGAAATTTTGGCTAAAATAAAAAGAAAGTCAGTATGAGTGGCTGAGTTGTAGTGACTGACGTGTTCTTCATACATAAACGGTATTAAATATACGCTCGAACATGTCAGTTATTAAATGGAAGTTGTAACTGTACAATTTGAAATATGAAGCTATAGATCAGACTTACCACTGTGTAGTTACTGACACAAAGAGTATCGATTACCCGAGGATAGTACCAAGTTACAATTTTATGTACTGTTGCAACTAGTTCAGTTGAACTCCTCATGTCTGTGGGCGTCAGGCTATATGTTAAGCACGGCTGCCTGCTCAGTATAACATTGCTAGGGTTGACGTCAATAGTACATATTTTGGGACCTCCTGAAAATTTTCAGAAATCTGACAAACCCCGCCCCATTTAAAGCACCGGCTGTGATTCGTCGGAGTTCGTCTACGTCCGCACTCGTAGCGGCCAATGACGGCTGGGGCTACGCGCAGCCGTAGCGCTACGGCGTAGAGGCGCGCGGGGAGCTACACGATCGACAGACGCTACAGCGGAGCTGCTACGCCAGGGAACTGAAAAATGTAAGTACTAATTATTATGTTTGCAAAGAATCTCTTTCTTTTCGCTGTGAAATGTATCTCTATGTACTCTTATTTTAACTTTGTGTAATTTTGCTACTGGTATATACATAGGTACATGCTAATGTATAGGTAGGTACCCAATACATACTAAGTGATTATGTAACATGAGGGCGGTAGATATGGCAGATTAATTCTCTTTTTCAAATTATTGAAGAACTAGAGTGCAAATCCAATGTGTTTCAAAAGATATTAAACGAAAAGTAAAGTTTTCTAAAATCATTGGGGTAAGTACTCAATCAAATCATTGGGGTTGATATCTAATTTGTACTTAAGCGTGAAAAAAATCAAACATTTCTTTAGAACTTCCGCATAGATAGATACTCAATTTCCAGAATAAACTTGGAAAATTGAACAAAGAAAAGTGAAGTTTATAACCAGTCCATAGAATTAAAAACCATTTACTCTTGTATTGTATCATAAGATTCTTAATAATTATTGTGCCGTCATATAACACAATTTAATAAAGTCAGAAAAAAGAACAAATCCTGCGGCCATTTTGTTTAAAACATTGACGTGTAAATGTGACAAAATTTACTTCAGATATATAACCTGATTTCATAGAGGTGATCTTCACTCGAATCGTCACAAATAATATGAGAATAGATTCTTTTGAGGTACAAATATTAGCCAGTCACCAGCCCTCACTGGGCCCGCATGGTGGATTATGGCCCAGTCTCTCTCACAGAGAGGCAACGATGCTTGATTATTAGGCAGCAAGGCTAATTATATGGTCGCAAATAGTAACAGTGATGTTATTTGCAGGTGTTAGTGAAGAGTGTCATTTGATGAGGGACGTGCGACCGGCAGCATGCAGGGGCTCAGTGCCGCGAAGGAGAAGGCCTCGGGGCTCTTTGCCAACAAACCCCTTCTGTTCAAGTAAGTCGCATGGTTTTATACCCAATATTATTGCTAAAGAGGGCTTCTCAATTGGGGGGCATTTTGAAACGCTACATATTATGTGTTAGATATTCCTAAGTCAGATTTGTTATATTTCAAGCCTAAAAATCTAAAGTTAACTATGTGAGCATCTCAATCTTAAGCCACAATTATATAAAGCGGCTAAATTAGGTAATTTTGCTGAAATTAATCGATGAAAAACACAGAAATAACGGAAATTAAAGTGATGAAACATCCAAAACCATGATCAAATCGATTAGGTTTCTTATAAGTGTTATTGGGTTTTTCTATCTGGAATTTCTCAGTAGCAGGCTGGAGTCTGGATTTGTGCCCGGTTGATGGCAATAGGCTCGCCCCCTATTACATGGGATTTAAACATAACTGGCGAAATGAGGGTGTGCTACAGGTACACCTCTGCCCAACCTTTCGGAGAAACAAGGCGTGATATTATGTATGTACAATGTATGTAGGTTTCTTATAACCCCAACAATAACAATCAAATCAGTCACAAAATAAAACGTAATATTGTATCTATTGGATACGAGATTATGAAGCTTAAGGTTTAAATGATGTTAAATCAACACTTTAATATTGATTTTAGTAAGTTCTACGAGAAAGTCAAGGAACTTGATAGGTTATTATTGTTTAGAAATCGGCACGGTATTTAATAGCTAAACTAGCGGTGATACAGCTTACAAATATTAAAAAAAATCTACCAAGTGCGTGTTAGAGTACGCACAATGAAGGGGTCCGTAATTGGGATGAATTTATCTCAAGAGTAAACTTAATATTGTAGTTCAAAAACATGTTCTCCCTCCCATACATCGATATTCCAACTGCAAATGTAAGTTTGTATGCACAATATTGAGAGATTTACCATGTTATTTTAAGACCATAGACTTCTTATAGGTTTTCCTGTAATCCGCAACTACTAACTGTATTTAAAAAAAAAATAGGCTCAGTAGTTTCGGAGATAAGGGGAATGGTCAATATTCATCTATTTTCTTAAGAAAAATCTATTTATTTTAAAATTATAAAAAAAATATTGGAGAGCCTCACAATAAGCCCTTTCATTTGATGTGTCATACGGTTCACTTTGTAAAACTTTTTTTAAAGTTTTCTAATTGGTTCCTCAAAAGCGACCTCCGTATTCAAAACTCATTTATTTACGTTACACGCCCGTGTTTGGGTCACAGAAATTCATATGTGTACCAAATTTCAACTTAATCGGTCCAGTAGATCCGGAGCAAATCGGCTGTGACAGATGGACAGAAAAGTGATCCTATAAGGGTTCTATTTTTACTTTTTGAGGTACGGAACCCTAAAAAAAGTATACTTAAAGGTTTACAAATTACGTGTCATAGGTAAGAAGAAGAAATTATAGGCAGTAGGTTATAGACAGGACCAAGTAGACTCCGTGTCAATGAGTTATTCAGGGGACGTCAGAGTAGGAATGGTGAAACTACCACTGCCTACTCTTAAAACAGTAACGGAAAACCTCGTAACGTACTGTCTTAGAAGCAAAAATTGAAAGACTCGCATGTTTTATTACGATCCAGTCCATCTGCCAGAGAGGAGATGAGTCCTAGCAATGGATACACGAGTATCATGGACAAGCACATGACATGTTCAAATTTTGTCTCTAGGGACGATTGAGTTTTTGCTTTAAGGACATGCCAACAATTTGATCAACGGCCTGTTTCATCATAAGCTAGACATCGGATTAAATGTTCGAAATATGTAACAAAATCGACAAAAATGCCAAAATATGCTACAATAAATTAAAACAAATATTACAAACACGCATTTTTAATTTTTTAGGGTTCCATAGTCAACAAGGAACCCTTATATTTTCGCCATGTCTGTCTGTCTGTTCGTGGCTTAGCGTAGATACTCTTAGTACCAGAAAACTGTAATTTGGCATGGGTGTAATTTCGCATATTCATCGTGCTGACAAAGTGGTAAAATAAAACGTAAAGTGGGGATGAAATTTTTTTATTGGTCTATCACATGGTGTAGATAGTTGGATAGTTTAAAAATATTGCAGGATTGTAAAAACCATTTTTGGATTCAGGGATCTGTTTATGAAATAATAAGCTAAAAAAAGCTGCAAATTTTTGTTAGAGTCAAGTGTCCTCCTCCTGGCAGCTAAATGGTTATTTTGATCTGTGAAGAAAATCACGGCATTAGTATAACGAAGTTAAAAGGAAAACTATCACAGCTAAGTAGGCTTTATAAGTTAACGAGTAATAGTCGACGCACTTACATTTGCAGTTGGAATGTATGGGACAACATGTTTTTCAACTACAATGTTAAGTTTGTTCTTGGGATAAATTCATCCCAACTACGGAACGGTCCTACACGCACTTGGACGGTTTTTATAAAATATAATCAGCATAATTACTTTAAAATAGAACCAATGACTACTTTTTCTATATTATGACTATAAATAATAGGCCGAAAAATTATGTGATAAGGCAACAGTGCGGTTTAAAGATGTAGTGTCAAAAATTGAAAAGAGTATGTTTAGATGGTTTGGTCATGTTGAGAGGATGAATGAAAGGCGACAAACAAAAGGTATTTACAAGGCAGATGTGAGTGGAAACGCTAGGAGGGGACGCCCTAGGAGGACATATAGTGACCTAATTGGTGATGAACATCACCAATTAGGTCACTATATGTCCTCAGAAAGATTAGGTGCGTAGTACTCGCAACCGGCGTGCGCGTATCACCAGATGTATGAACGATAACGAAGCAAAAGGAGTATGTAAGGAGCGTAGCAGGAAGCGTTCTTTAGTTTCTACCTACCTCCATGGGAAGTAGGCGTGAGTTTATGTATATATGTATGTATGTACTCATTTTTCAACGAGATATATATTACTTTTGTCCTTAAAAACGTTAATACTAAAGTAGGTACTGTTCCAAATGCTCAGTAGTAAGATTTTGCCTTGAATCACTTAAAATATATTTGTAATTTTATGTAAATTTTTGTATTTGTCTAGTTGGTAGGTAAAATATGAAAAAATCACAAAAATTGCCTATATACATGCAAACAATGCATTCGCAAAAATTTCCGTTCAACTGATATCACAGAAATAAGCTTAAAGTGAGAATAGTTGAGGTAACACATTGGCTATAATTTAACAAAAGCCTGGCAGTCTTGGCACTCTTCACATAAGACGAATCATAATTTTGAAGCAATGCGGTAAAGATGACGCAGGGTACTGCTTAATGTGTCAGACTGCGCAGCATGTGGTGGCTTTATTTGCTAGTTAAAACATTACCTACTTACCGTTCTATCAGATACGTACATGGTTCGGAGCGAGAGGGCATGGGCAGCCCTCACCTCCTTCTGCGAAGCAGTAATGCTCGCAAAGTCGCGGGACGGTTGAGGGAAAGGCATATTTCGAGCCCTCTCGTCCCTAGCCGCCACAGGAGATACTCTGGGCTTCGGGAATCCCGGGCGGATTTCCGGCTACCGTAGGCGCGGGCTTGCGGACGGTGAGCAATGGGTAGCTCACCGTCCGGTAAGGACCAGGCCCGGGTCGATGGCGTGTTGTGTTCCACGCGCGCCTCAAGGAGATGTCGTCAGCATAATTGTAGGGGTCTACTAGGGCCGATGCCTGCCGGGGTCGCGGGAAAGTTCGAAAGGGTTACCAAGGCCCCTGGCAACACAGGCAATGGCAGGAACACGGGTGGGTTTTAGTCATTAAGAGTCTGACACACCCTCCCGCTCCGCCTAGAGTGGGAGAAGTTATTTGATAATTTCCCACCCAAAAAAAAAATAATCCGATACGTACGTTAAGGAACTGCGGTTTAGTACGTAGTTAATCTCTATGTTATGCTGTGTCTACCCTCCTACTTATAATTTTATTAAGCTGTTACTAAATCATGGCAAGTTATTGTTATAAGATGAATATTTAAGGGTTACATAAAAGTGACGATACTCATTACACTTTTATGGAAGACTAGCTGCGCCCCGCGGTTTCACCCGCATAAGTCTCGATCCTGTCGGAATTATAAAATATCCTATGTCCTTATGCAGGTTATGGAGTACCAATGTGCCACATCATCACCATCATTATTTATGGTCGGCGCAACATGTCCCTTTCTTTTATTAGTTGTCATCTCGGTAGTCACCCCTTTTCTAGCCATATCATCTTTCACGCAGTCCATCCATCGTTTCTTTGGTCTTCCCCTACTCTTATAGCCATCGATATTCATACTCAAGACTTTCCTCACGACATTTTACTCATTCCTCCGCATCAGATGCCCATACCATGACAACCGATTTCCGCACAACTTTTTAGTCACCAGTGCCACTTTCAGACTTCTTCTTATGTACTCGTTTCGTATTCTATGCATTCGTGTCACACCACACATCCCTCTTAACATTCTTATCTCAGCTGCATGCAATTGCCTTTCATTCATCCCTTTTGTGGCCAAACATTCTGATCCATACAAGACAGCAGGTCTTACCATTGTTTTATATATGTTCATTTCATCCAAATCCATACATCACGTGTAACGCATTTAAAGCCTACCTACTCATTCAACTGCGCTGTTTCTTTGCCAAAAATTGCTATCATCGGATCCGGCTACCGCATCCGGTATATTGGTACCGGATCCGTTAAACGTTTAATGATGCCGGATCCACCGGATTACCGCATCCGTTTTCCGGATTGCAATCCCAACTTCTACACATATTATAAAACAAAGTTACGTTTCGTGTCTCTCTGTGTGACCGCTTAGAACTTCTAAACTATACAATAAAAAACGGAAGGTATCATACATAATCATTTAACTTGGATATAGCGCACAAATCTATATGTTATGACATGTCGCCATTGCATCCGTATAATTCGACGTTCATTTCGACGTTAATTTACGTAAGTTCGCGTTGCTTTATTAAAGTACAATTGACCGGAGAACCATCGTGTAGCTACGCGTGTGCTTTACATATTCTAAAATAAAATATACTAATAAATAAATATAGAGAATAAAAAGCAGTTTCTACGATTTTCGGTTTGCAAGTTGCAACATTTTTTCCTATCAAAATAAGCCAAATGAGATCTACCACTCACTGGTTTTTCATCGAGAGTAGGTATTTAGAATTAAAATCTTCCATAAATGGGATAACCATCCACTGTCTGAACTAAACAAAACGAAGTTAAAACAAATGACCAAATGGCGATTTTATTCGAAGATGGAGCGTTACAAAAAGTCCATGAAAACATCGAAGATGAAAACGGAGTATAAACAAAAAGAAACAATAGACGGTTGAGCAACGCGTGGGGAATCGAAGCAATTTCGATAGAAGCCGTGAGACGATCGCCGATAATATTGACAGGCGGATAATACTTGTTGCAATCGAAATAAAATATAAGGGCGGAGAAATCTCGGACGATTCTCTAACAAGCAGTTTGTAGGTAGGGTCGCATTTTTCGAGAAGAACTATCTTTGAAAACAGAAAGAAATAAATATTTGTTTCGAAGAACGACAGCACTACATGTTTCCAAAAAAAAAAAAGTAGATTAACTAGGTAACTTTATTATCTTATGTGAGAACTCAGGTAAAAAAGATATCGGCATAATTCCTGGATTCTGGTTTTTAGAACTGGCTTTCAGTGGTACATAGGCATATCCATGGCCTACCCAAATGTCCTTTCTTTGGTTTTGTTCGTCGAGTCGCTGAGCTCCTTAAGTTCTGATTTGAGCTACTCGATTACTGATAAGTGCGTGCACTGACTGGACAGGTCCACTCAAATCTGTATGGTTCTTTCCTCAAAAGAGCATTTCAGTCATCAATCTACATGGTCCTCAAATGATCTGACCAAGATCATAAAGATATTAAGATAATACAAATTATGAAAGAAAAATTCAAATTCCATGCTAAAATTAAAAAGTATGGGAACAATTCGGACCACCAATCTTTTGTAATATTACGGCAATGTGCAAAGGATTTAGAGAAGTGCATGTTCGATGATTACATGGCAAACGTAGAATCCGCTATTCGCAACAACCCTCGTGCCTTCTGGAGCTACATGAAATCAAAAAAGCAAAACATGTCCTACCCACGCTGTCGCGTTCTGTGCTGCGGTTTGGGGACCTGTCCTCTAGCAATGGCGATGAAATTTACAGCTTCTTTGGCGAGTAGTTTCTGTCAAACTTTTGTGAATCCACCAGCTCTGAGAATAATGCACAATTCCATTGTACGGGTGAGCGGACTGATTACAGTCCATACGATATTGGTGCTATCGAAGTTTGTGAAGACAAGGTTATGAAACTGCTAAAGCATTCGGACTTAAATAAATCTGCTGGTCCAGACAAGCTACCACCGGTTTTCATAGTAAACTATGCTACAAGCTTACGCCTAGGCCGTTCATTAAACGGCCGGCATCCAATTAAATAGCTGAAGGACAACTAGAACTTTGACCAACTACGCACGCCAAAGTGATTGTAGTAACTAAGCCCGATCAAATGGGTTAGGTTAGGTTAGAACTGTGCCGTGTGCTGTGCTGTGTGAACTGTGCTGCCGCCGGGATCACAAATCGCGGCTTGCGTACTGGCCGGATCCCCGCCCTGGGACCTCGAGGCGAAAGTACTGGAGTCGCTGTACCGGTGGCGCGAGGAAGCGAGGGCGTGGGGCGAGTGGCTTATGCAGCGGCATATGGAGTTGCATCGGTCACAGCTCCGCGCAGCCCTGGTGGCGGAAATGCGGGACAGGCTTTCACGCCCTGCCTCGCCACCATCGAGGCGGTCCGGCCAGTGCTCGAGCCCTGGCTCAGGAGGAGGCACGGCTCCCTATCGTTTCGGGTGACGCAGGTGCTCTCGGAGCATGGTTGCTTCGGGGAGTACCTGTGTCGCATAAACAGGGAGCCGGACGCCCGGTGTCACCACTGCGTCGACTGTCGGGAGGACACGGCGCGGCATACGTTGGCAGAGTGTGCCGCTTGGGAGGAGCCACGCCGTGCCCTCATCTCAGGAGTGGGCAGTGACCTGTCGCTGTCGGCCGTGGTCGAGTCGATGGTCGGCAGCGAGGAGTCCTGGGACGCGGTGGTATCCATCTGCGAAACAGTCGTGTCGCAGAAGGAGGCTGCGGAACGGGAGCGGGAGATCTCTTCCGCTCACCCGGCCCGCAGCAGGCGCACCGGGCGTCGGCAGAGGGCAGACAATGCCCTCTTCCGGCCCCCCTAAATGGGTCCAGGGACGGCGGACTTGGGGACGTCCACCGCCCCCCATCACACTGGACTCGAGGTGGTGGCGCGTAGTGTTCCACGCGCGCCCCTTTCAGACGTCGTGGGGGGAGGGGTTTAAACACCTCACCCCCCCCAGACTTGAGGTGGCCCGCAGAGGCGGGCCGGCACTAGCCGGGGATCGTGGAAGTCGCATTAGATCCCATGATCCCCGGTGCAAGTGTGGGAGGGGAACACCGGGGTGGTTTTTAGTCAGTAAGAGTCTGACAGACCCCTCCGCCTACCCCAGGGCGGAAGACATCTATGAGGATTTTCCATCCCGAAACAAAAAAAAAAGGTTAGAACTGTGACCAACCGCGCGCGAGCCGAGCGAGCGCTACTTTTAACGGTTAGGCTGTTAACTAAACGGCTAATTAAACTAGTATTCCGTAGTCGACAAGGAACCCTTATAGTTACCCGGCTTAGTTCAGAGACTCTTAGTACAATAAAACTGTAATTTGGCATGGGGATATTAATCACGCCGTCAAAGTGATAAAATAAAAACTTTGAAAAATTTTTAGGGTACCTACCTTGTACGTAAAGTAGGGATGATATATTTTTTCCCGTCTATCCCATGGTTCGGGGTGTCGTTGAATAGGCCGTTCAAAACTATTGGGTCTGTGAAAACATTTTTTCGATTCGGGGATCCGTTTGCGTAATATTAAGCTTTAAAGTGTTTTTTTTTATTAGTCAAGTGCCCCCTCCCTGCCAGCTAAATGGTTGTTTTTGGATATGGGAAAAAAATCATGGTTTTATAACAAAATTAAAAGGAAAACAGCTAAGTAGGCTTTACAAGTTTACGAGTAAAAGTCGACCATCTTGCATTTGCAGTTGGAGAATTGACCTACAATGTTAAGTTTGTTTCTGGGATAAATTTATCCCTACTAAGGAACCATTAATTGTGCATAGACACGCACTTGGCCGGTTTGTTATTATTTTTCTCTCTCAGTTAGTTTTAATCTTGGTCTGGCAGTTTGAGTCATTTATTTATTTAAACTTCTTGCACACAATAATAATAATAACTCTTTAATTCAGATTACAGGATCCATAATGTGTTAGTATTGCCTTAACCTATTGTTAGTGAAAAATAAATTAGAACAAAAGTGACATCACAAATAAAAAAAAATAAAAAACAATTAATTTTGCACATGTCCGTCTGTACGCACATGTCTCCCAGCCCAGTGCCTAATAAACGGCCTATCAATTTTGTCCGCCAGTGTACCTAAAATATTGTTAAATAAGGTACAATCGCGGACTTAATCTACCAGTCAACCAAGGGTGGTGAAGAGATAAGGTGCTCTGAGAGGAAATAATAATAATGAAAAATATTAAAAAATAACATGATATATTATAAATAAAATAGGTACAGTAGTACATAAATAGGTTACAAACTTATAATACACATACATACATATTTACTACAATATACCTACATTGTATATGCATACCGGCTGGTGGCCGTCCTGGGGGGTAACCATCACCTCTTAAAGCAGTATTATTTCAATATTACTACGCGTGAGAAAGAGATGGAGCTATAAGTGCTGTATAGCTCCATCACTTTCCCACTGTGAAGTAATATTATATTATTATATCAAGAGGAAGCGCATTCCAGAGAAGAATGGACTGAATATGAAAGAACAAATGAAAAAAGTCAGAAGTATGAGAAGGACAGAGTAGCAGAAGATTGTTGGAAGAACGCAGATTCTTAGCGTGTGAAGAACATAGATATTGGAAGTGAGACATAAGTTAAGAAGGAAGGGTTGGAGAGTTGAGAAGGGAGACAAGAGGGGTCAAAGCGCGCAAGCTTCTTCTAAGGCGAATGTACATCCATTTGAGCTCAGACCTGTAGCTCGACACATGCGCAATTTATGCGACCTACTCAATTGTCCTTTCTTTGGTATCGGTATGGTTCCTCGAATCGTTGAGCTCCTTAAGTTCTGAGTTAAGCTGCACGATTACTGACAAATGCGTGCACTGATTTGATAGGTCCACTCAATCTGTGAGGTTCTTTCCTCAAAAGACCATTTCAGACACATATCTACGTGGTCTTCACATGATCTGACCAAGATTATGTCTGAACTTTAAAAGAGACTGTGACCTCTGAGTAAGTTTCGGCCTTTCTTCTCAGAGTAGTCAGATTGGAAACCTCATCTAGTTTTTATAAATATGATTGACGTGTAAAAGTGTTTGTACAAACCTACTTACAGAAATAAAATCATTTATCTTTTATCATCAATGTAACTAAGCGTCAATTTTGTACGAGTTAAAACAATGGACCAGACAGAAAAAAAAATAAACAGTTTAAGTATCGGTCACAATTCTTCCGGCAAAGTTTCGCAGAGATTCAGATAGCCAATTTGGAAGCTCTGACTCGGATATTTAGGATGTCTGCATCATCATCATTTTTTACTTTAGGGGAAACGAGTTCCGTCCTCCCATCCTTGCTTAATGTTGATTTATAAACTTTCCATTGCCTGGTGACTGCCCAATAGATTACTAAATTTATTTAAATGGACGAAAAGAAAAAGACCAATAGAAAATGTTGTTATTTGGACACACACATGAGTTTTTTTTTATCACGGATAAAGGAACGAAAATTACAAATCAATATTTCTGTTGTCTAAATAGGAATAAGAACAAAGTTCCCTCCGTACAGATCATAATACCAAATGGTCCGGATTTGATAAATAATGCGATTACTGCGTGAGCTGGTGGCAGCCCTCGAGGTACAGTCGTACAGTCGGGTGCTCAGCGCTGATAACAAACAGACATCATCCGGATTTGTGTCGTCATGCGAACGCTCCCGATGCAAGGAACCGAGTACCTACGAGCATATAAGTACATTGTAACGGTGATTTGTTCAGAAATCTGAGAGTGTTTCGAGATATGAAGTAGAATTATTATAAGTCAGAACACGGTTAGTGAAGATATTGGAATGTTATGGAAGGTTAATTGTTTTATCGCAATTAATTGAGTTTTTAAGATAGGATGATTCATGATTTCATCATGTATCTAAATAAAACATCATTTATTTGTTAAAGTATCTAGAGAGATCTTGAGGTTATTTCTTGTTTAATATAATAACATATAAAATAACATAACATAGAAAAACTAAACGAATTATTTGGCACTGGTAAAGTTTATTGAATTAATTCGTACATAAAAGAAAATCAAAATTCAAAATTAAAAACAAACGTGCAGACACACGGTAGCACAGTTTTATAAAAATATCGAGTCTTTCATCATAGTGACAAGTCACCGGACATAAAATGACCACTCGCTTTAGTTACAATCATATCTACATCTGCGTCCCGCGAGGTATCCCTAAGGTTTTAAGCCCATAAATTGCATAGCGAGCTCCGAGCATAGAAGGGTAGTTCATTATTTAGTCCGTTTAAATCACTAAGTCCTTAAAAGACATTAGCAGGCTTTGTAGCGTTATCGCAGAACACAAAAGAGATTTAGAGCGAGCTGACAGGGGGAGGAACCCGTCAGTTTTTATTCAATAATATTTATCTATATACCGTGTACTGCTTGATTGTACAAGGATCTTATAATGGTAGGATTAATATTTTAATTGGGTGCTTCAAATTTTAGAGGAGCTTAAATGCACCCATTAGAAATGGCTTTTGTCTTGATGGAGAGTTATTTGCTATCACGAAATCAATTTTAGTATATTTTGGAGAAAATAAATTTTCGCCGATATTTTTTTTACAAACACAGATACGCTAGATACTTACGGGCTCATCTTAGCTTAAATAGAATAGAAAATAGTTTATTGTCCAGGTAATACAGTAAGCACACTTCCACAGATATAGAGATATTTTATATTATTTAGTTGCGATAATTCACAGCACTTTTGCATTGCCCAAAACAAACATTCACATAAATGTGTTAAGCTCTAAATTGTTTTGCAATCAGTCCGTGGCATTAAAAGGTCTAGACAACTAAATACGTGTACAGCACTTACGCTAATTGTTTCCGCCATTTTGAATATTGCTCGCGACAATTACTCGATTGGTCCACCCGCCAGAGGACGCTGCTGCACAACGGACCCCTAAATTAATTGCTCTCTGCTCACTTTGTTTTATTTTGATCAAGACAAAACTGACTATTGAAATAGCACAAAGTATAAGAGGGGAAGCAAAAAGAAGCAAAAAAAAATTATTTCAATATTAATATCAATTTTAATTAAGTAACTTGTAGTCATTCCAGTTAAAAAAGCAACCGACTTCTAAAAAAAACACTACAAAGTGAAAAATAACTTTAATTTCGGAAGTCGGTGTCTTTGGATCTGTATTTTATTTTTTTTGCCACCGACTTCGAAATTAAAGTTATTTTTCACAATTTTTTTTTTCGAAGTCAGGTTTTTTTTTTAAGTATTTTTTTTTTCACTTTTTAGTAGGTCAGTTTGTAATTTGTCTAAGTTACAATGGCCTAATGTCAACTGCTCATCACCTTTTACAACATATTGCTTATTCCAATGCAGGGACGTTAATGTTGAGGAATTTTCCTGGTAAGAACGCCGAACGGCGAACTGCCGCTCACCATATGGATTGTAATGAGCATAAATTGCTTACCAACCATATTCAAATATCTAATCGAATCTCAAGCCGTTAATACTTGGAGGCGATCGGCGGCAGAGATCTCTCGCGTCCGGCCCTGGTTTAGGCCATGGCATGGGCAGCCGTCACCTCCTTCTGCGAAGCAGTAATGCTCACGAAGGGTTTTGTCAAAAAGAGTCGGACTCATCCTCCCGCTCCGTCCAGAGCGGGAGAAGTTATTTGATGATTTCCCTCCCAAAAAAAAAGCCGTTAATACTTATTATTAAGTAGTCCCGGTGGCCATCTGTAATCTTCATCATCAGTTCCACTTCACCAAATGGTGCTTTCCCAGAGCAAATGCACGAGTAACTACATATATATAACAAATATCCAAATCGCTATAGGTGTTCCCTCGATTTCCATCCCTCATCAGATTCTGACACGGGGCCACCTCGAAAGCATACGCTTTCAAATAAAAAAAGAATTTTCAAGATCGGTCCATAATTGACGAAGAAATCGATGAACATGCATAAAAAAACAAATATCGAACAAACGAACATATAACCTCCTTCTTTTTGGAAGGTCGGTTTTACAAGATTGTGCCTTGTGTGTTTTATAACAAAACGTTGAGTTAGGACAAGCATTTATCTTTCTTTCATTCCTTTCCCTTCTTTATTGTTACATATGGTGAACTTACTAATTGTGTGAAGTCCCTGACACTCGTGTTATAAGAGTACCCCGAACAATTCAATTCCGTCAACCGTTACTTGAGTGAGGAACAAATAACAGGTAAACTACATTTCCTCAATTTGCACCTTTTCGTGGATGATATCACTATCCGGGAAAAGGGCACCCCGTACTTGCTGCACAAAGATATCAAGGTAGATAATATTATATTATTGAATATAATTATGTCTATCATTGTAATATCGTCTGTTTGGATTTGTTAAGATTTTTTCATCTAGGAGTTTTGGCTCAATTGATGAACGATGACCTTTCCAACGATATTTTATTATCTACCGTCTTTTTATACAGTGATTTTATGCAAATAAATATATTAATGTAATTTTTTAAATGTCTTTGGCATATCTCGGTACCAAGGTGTCCCGGACCTTTGGAAGGTATATGAGGGGCTGAAGCCCGTTAGACACTTTTAATTAAATGAGGCACCAATCGACGATTATCCCTATTTGGACTATGCAAGTGCACCCAACACAATCCCCGGTTGGTGCAGGGCTATTGCAGGATATGAATACATAGATTAGCCACCCAAACCCATAGGTTTGGGTGGCTTTAGTGGACTGGTTACCTAGAACAATAGTTATTATTATAATTAACTAGCTGCGCCTCGCGATTTCACCCGCATAAGTCTCGATCTCGTGGGACTGTCGGGATAAAAGTATCATATGTTCTAACAACAGTCAACCCATGTGCCAAATTTCATCTAAATCCGTTCAGCTGTTTTAGCGTGAAAGCGTAACAAAGAAACTCACTTTCGCATTTATAATATTATATATTATAAATATATATTCATATATACAGGGTGGATTTTTGAGACGGGGCAGTAAGAGAGTATACCTTAACCGTTGTAGCTACAGGAAAACGATCTTAGGAGACCGTCCTTATCTATTTGAGACATGTAGATCTGCATTCACAGATTTTGAAAAAAAAATGTACAATTAGCAAGAATATGGGCACTTATCACAAAAACTTTTTTTGATGCCAAGCGATCCTGTTTCTTACAGGGATTAACAAACTCCTTGGAGGCTCTCGGGCCTCGACTAAGGGGGCTCCTAAGTGCATGCTTGGAGAAGAGCCAGTTCCCACTACGTTGGACGACGGGGAAACTGGTCCTCATAAAGAAGCCGGGACGCCCTGCGGACTCTCCGTTTGCTTTTCGGCTGCTCGACGAGGTGGGCAAGCTCTTTGAAAGAGTCATTGCAGACCGCCTCGTCGGGCGGCTGGTACGGGTGGGGCCGGGTTTAGCGGTGTCTCTAGAGATTGCTAACTGGTACCACCGCATGCCGACTTACCTCTATCGTGCCGTCATCTATCCCGGTTACCAGGGAGTATGGAACCGGCAAGAGATGTAGTGCGGTGTCCCACAGGGATCGGTCCTGGGGCCGCATCTGTGGGACATCGGATACGACTGGGTGCTGCGCGCCGATCTCCCTAGTGGCGTTAGCGTAGTTTGCTGCGCTGACGACACGTTGGTCCTGGCGCAAGGAAGGTCGCACCAGGTGGCGGCCGAATTAGCGAAACGCGGGGTTGCGACAATCGTCGACTGGATCCGGCAATTGGGACTCGATGTGACCCTGCACAAGTCCGAGGCTATGTGTTTTCATGGTCCTCAGAACGCGTCACCGTGAGGTTCCCAAATAACGGTAGGAGGGGTTCACATCGGCGTCGAGTCGACGATGGAGTACCTGGGACTCGTCCTCGGCAGCTGGTGGAACTTCGTGGAGCATTTCCGACATTTCGCTCCCAGACTGGAGCGGGCCGGGGCTCCCTTGAAGCGGCTCCTGCCCAATCTAGGGGGTCCAAACGCCTCTTGCCGGAGGCTCTACGTGGTGGTTGTGCGGTCCACGGCCCTTTACGGGGCACCGGTGTGGGCGCGTTCGTTGGCGCGGCCAGCCCGCCAGTTGAACGCGTGCCAAAGGGTCATGGCCATCCGGCTGGTCCGGGGATACCACACGGTCTCCGGCCAGGCGGCGAGCCTCCTTGCGGGCTAGTCTATGCATCGTAAAAAAGTAGGTCGGAGTTTCATTTCCTACAAATTATATGGGAATTGTTTTATGCAATTTCTGACTGTTCTAGTATTCAAACCTCAGTTGTTCCTATAGAGTTTTTTTGATCCATAAAGGTAAGAAACAGGATCGATAGGCATCAAACTGCCCATTTTCTTACTATCTGTACATTTTTAAAAAAATATGTGAATGCAGATATTTCAAAAAGTTTGACCAATTTCAAGTAGCGAGAACGGTTAAGGTACTGCCCTTACTGCCCCATCTTGAAAGTACTAAGGGTTAACTAGATATTACAAAACCTACTAAATACCTACATTTACAAAAATCTATTTGTAGTTATTATCAAGGGCATGTGACGTCCTCGGATTAAATAAAAAAATGTAATAATTACCATAATTTAGTATTTTTTTCTCTCCGTGTAGGTTAGGTAGCTTTTATCGGGGTTCGCAACTTCCCTGTTAGTGAAGGTTAGCCAAGGTTTAAGTTGTTAGCCACAGTCCGGGATTTTGATATAATAGGCAACGGTTTGAGAAAAATGTAGTTGGTACCTGTACTACCGTTTCTTCTAACTAGGTACTACGTTGATGACACAAAACTTACTTTCATTGCTTGACATCAGAAATCCAATAAAGGAGACAGAAAACTGCCAAAGATTAAACTGAGCAGATACTGTTTATTGGATAACTACTCGTATAGTTGCAAGTTTATTTTTTTTAAATAACCTGTAGGTACTGTCTTCAATTAATCAAAATGTCTGGAGAATTTGCATATAAAAGTACAGTCCAGATTCCTTTTTAAAATCAGTTTAAAACTCGTTTCAATTCTTGCCTCAAGTACCATTATAAGCAGATTTCAACACGTGTATAACTTTTATTTTGATAATATCGTCCGTTACAGACCCGTTTTGAGTGTGGGAATACGTCACACAACCTTGGGCCCCCAAAGTTGGGGGTTGGTAAGGTCAAGGTTGAACATCAGCTGAGTATCTTGTGACATGGCACACTTTAACGTTTTTTATATTAAATAGTACAAAAGACAAACATCAGAGAGATATTAATAAGGCATTTGTCTTTTTAGTAAAAGAATCGTGGAAAATCGACTACATCGAGTAAAAATGCAAGAATAGGTACACGACAGCGAAATATGATCATGGATGCATCATTATTAAACTTTGTGGAGTTGGTATTGTACTCAAATCAGTCAGTATTCTATAGATATAAAATACTGACAAGTTTGACGTACCACAAGTATTGGCGCCGATTCCCTTGTTCACAAACTAATCTAAATTTAAGTTCAGTGCATCTTTTTCTTTCTATAACATTAAGAAAAGGTCAGAAGATAAATTTTAGTTTAGTCCTGTCAAATTAATCAGCGGTTGACGTAAATTGACGTAATTTTAGTAGGCAAGTTTTTAATCACGTCTAAACTTGTATGGAGTAGTGACAGGCGCTGATTAATTTGACAGGACTAAACTAAAATTTATCTTCTGTCCTTTTCTTAATGAAATAGAAAGAAAAAGATGCACTGAACTTAAATTTAGTTTAGTTTGTGAACAAGGGAATCGGCACCATTGTCTGGTTTACAGGCACTAACAACAAGCTAATAAGACAAGCTTTTGTCCCTACACAATGGTCGTGTAATATGATTCAAATAATATTAGTCCATAGACACTAGAGTTTCACCATAGAGTTTGACGTCAAAGTGTTATGTTACTTAACTAATTGGTTGTCAAAGCTTACGCCTCAGGGTTTGCGGATGAAATTTTAATGAGGATTGCTTTCTGGGACTGATGCGGGTGGACATGGCCAATTAATGATAAATATTTTGTGCAAAGAGTACCTGAATAGAGTTGTCGGGAAGTTTTAATGAGTGTAAGGAGGTGGACGGTATGCAATAAAAATGTATACAGTGACCAATGTTTACAAATGGTTAGTAAAAATACCTCATCTCTAGTCTTCGTGCGTTATACAGCGTACTTGTCGAAACTTGGTAGGCCTTTTATTCTATTTGTGGAAATCTTTATGAATGTACTCTTAGATTTGTGACAAATCCAACTTTTGAACAGATTCCTACGGTTTATTTTGGAAAGGCTCGCTTTTCTTCAGTTATTTTTCTCCCACAAAAACAACAACAACTATCGACCGTGATCCTCGGTACTAAATAAACTATGCCAGCTAATCGTGTCGTCATCTCGCGAGATCGATAGCCGGGTGCCGCCACGATGTCTGTCCGTCGGGACGGCGCGGCGCCCGGGCCGGCGGCACGGCGCCAGGGGGACGCGGGATCCGCAAATAAATCTTATAAACCGCTACTGCTATAAATTATTTATATTTGTTATGATTTCTTTATCTCTATATCGATTAGCCGGTTGTTCGGGGTTAATTTTGAGGTATTAGGTGGATGTCTTCTTAATTAGGTTTGGTTTGTGATTTATTTATTCTACAGAAATCTTACAGTCTAAAAATATATGTATGATCGGTAAATAATTAACAATTGGCGCTTACTATTGCCATTTACCAACTTCCATAAATTAAAAACTGTGCACTTAAAGTTAAAAAAAAAAAAAACTCAAAGATAAGAAATAATATCTTCTTAAGCGAACGAAACAAAATTAATTATTTTTAAACAACACAAAAGAAATTCTTTTTCATGAACAAAACAAAACAAATTCTTATTTAAACATAAAAATGATTACCTATGTGACAAGACGTAGCCGACAAGATATAAAAGTTTATTTCGCAGACATTTTAGCTACTTAGCTTATAATGTTCGGACTCTATCAACATGATGATGACATACATAAAAGCTGTAGTTGATTAGGTGATATCAAAGGTATACAGATAAATATTTATCAACAATATCATTTCCAATCAAAAATCCACCGACCAAATAAATGAAAAAGTCCAATCAACCAACGCCCACTCCGACAGGCGGATTAAAAAGTATATTCATCATCCCTCTGACTTATACTCATTATGTGTACTAAATTGTCGTAATGAGAATCCTCTGTGAAAGGACAGAGATTTAATTTGCTGCGTGGTCGCGACCACACAGGGTGGTGGGGCGGTACCACCGTATTAATCCCACTTCAAAGGACACACTGGAATTACAGACTCCTGTATATAGCGGTATTATATTCAAATGAACGTAGTTTGACGTGCTTGAGTTAATTATTTCTATCTCTGAACTGATACGAAGTGGATGAGACTGTGTGTGGTTATAACTTGATTTTATTGTGGCTGGAACTGAGTTTTTAACACTTTTTGTCTTTTTGTAGCTTTGAAATTGTTCAGATAAAATATTAATAATATGGTCAATAACAAACACTCCAATCTGAAATCACTTTGAATGGATTTCTATTTCAAATAAACTGTGCTTAAGATTTTTAAGGTTAGCTCCTCTGAGATCCCCACAAACCATTTTTCGACTAACATAGAGATTGAGCGTAAAAATCATGTGTATTTAAAACAAAGACGGATGTCTGGCGCCAACCGAGGGTAGACGTCGAGGCACCGCTCATTCCACTCTCGTGCGCCTACATAAACTACAATGTTACCAAATCGCACAGAGTATGTGCTCGTAACTGTCAAGTTTGATGGTAGTTCTCTCAATTGTTATTATTGTTTCCATAATTGGTTGGTTCATCCAGTGTTGGGTTCATTATGTACTTGGAAATAGTTTTATCCAAATAAATCGTTAGTAAAGCCATGTTTAATCTGAAAAATATAATGTGAACTGTAAAAAGTCTACATAAATTACAGCTATGACACGATTTATATTCCATAGCGTTCCTAATTTTCTTTAAAAAAAGCATTCATATTTTAGTAGTAAACGACTTTCATGCAACTTTAAATTCTACTCTCTATAACAAAACATAAAAACTAAAAAAACCATTGTCTTCTCTGTCCGTCACCTACTCTGTGACGCCGATCGACATTCGTCGTTTTGTCTGCGCCTCCACCTCGACTAATGTACGTGGTGTGCAAATATTTGAGTTCGCCAAGACTTATTGATCAGGAGAGAGATCATGACGGCTCGCACTCCTCGCTTCCGTCACGTTTGGAGTGCTTGTAAGCTGGTGTGCGTGCAATTTTGTACTCTTCCCTACCCCCACATAGAGCTGCGAGGAAAACAATGTTTGACACGAATCGATGCACTTGTTTTGTTGAAAAGCTGTGGATAAAGTTCTTGTGTTTCGTCAACGTGTAGGAGGTTGTTACTAAGCACGTTCTGGGGATTGTTGAATAGTTCTCTCAGTAAAGAATATTTCACGGCAAAATCTTCTCTACATTTTTATGACTTCGTCGCCACGCCTTGAGTTCATTTTGTTATAATTTTTGAAAGCCGAAAAGTTACAGGGTTTTAAAAAAAAACCTTTGTAACTTTTTTATCCGAACTTTCAACGAATGTTAAGGAAACCTATAAAAGGAAATTTAGTACGTATATTTCTAAATCCTGCATAATGTTTGTAGCAAGTTATTATAAGCTGAACGTTTCAGCACTCGATTGAATTTCCGGACGGTAACGACGTTGCGTCCAACGCCAGGGGAAATACCGTTAATGCATGTCAATTGTTGTACCCCTAACTTTGTTGAACACCCGCTCCTAGGCGACAATACTGGTCCTCGTTTTAAAATATTGAGCTAAACGTTTTAGGGAGATTTAAGTATGATACAAACGGTATGTTTGCAAATGTTATGTTAAGTTGGGTCGTGGCTTCACTTCTACGGTGTTATTTCCTTCTGTGTCTGAAAGAGGTTTTAGCTACCATATTTAATAAATATCGGTGTCAGCTACAGTAAGAGTCAAATATGAATGGGTCGGTCGAATATAAACAAAAAGCACTGTAATGATGATCTAATCTTTTCATTTTGATTTGAGGATCGCTAATTGTCGTGTCATCATCTGCCTGCCTTTTCCCAACTATGTTGGGGTCGGCTTCCAGTCTTACCGGCAGCTGAATGCAGCTGAATAGCAGTATTTTACATGGAGCAACTGCCTATCAGACTTCTATAAACCAGTTATTGGATATTACCTCTTGGTAAGACTGGTTGTCAGACTTTCGACCTGGCCTTCTGACGACCCGTACCGATTGTGAAAGATCCACGAATGACAGCCGGAACCAACGGCTTAAAGTGCTTTCCGAGGCACGGAGGGGCCTTGGTATGTAAAGATGGACACCCATCCATGGAGCAACCGTGGCAAGCATAGCTTAACTTGATCGATCGACCCGTGCGGCTGTTATTACTTAGCCACAAGCCCCTTCATTCAGTATAATTGAATTATTGAGTTTAAAATTAATTTATACGTTAGACGAACAGTAGATTATAACACAAAGTTGACTGGACGCCACTATGCTACACCATTCATCTAAACTAAATCAGCATTTAGCTATCAGTAGGTACTAGCCAGAAAGTATTCGAAGCCCATAATCAGCCTAAACATTGCACATTCACTCACACAGATTGTAAGTCAAAACAAGTGATGCACGCCACACAAGTCACCGCGCATTCACGCAGTGACGACGGGGTGAGCAGACAGCTTCCCCGCGTGTACACAACAAAGGGTTGCACTCACTATTGCTTAATGGACAGTGAAGGCTGAGATAGCGACGTGATAAATCACCGACGTGATTACCGAGCCATTATCTAAAATACAATCTCGGGGGTGACAACTTGGAGAAAGTAAAGTTGTTGATGTAATTGACGGTGACGTGCTGCCGTTGTCTTTATTAGATCAAAGTTATGGAGAGCTTTTTGTGCTGAAAAATGTTTGTATTTCCCTGAAAATAAACATAAGAACGAGATTGATGTATAAATAGATATACCAAGATATAAATAAGATATACCAAAACATAGGAATGGTAGAAACCACAAAATTGCATTTCTACATACGTAGCACCCTCGGTAGTCGATCAACGGCAAACAAATAAGCGTATTGGTACAATTGAGTCTATTTCATGCAAGCCCCTCAAGTGACGCTCAAAGAGAAGCCTGAGCGATCCGCCGGCGCGCGGCTCTCCTTTGAACCACACTCACAAACGCTACAAAGGTTGAGCTTACTACGTGTAGATATTACAGGCTCCATTTAATGAAGCAATTATAAAATGCAATTAAAAATGATTTTTAAAAACTTTTCCTTAGAATTATGTAAAGGAAATCGGTTTTCCCAATCATTCATACTTTGCAATCATATAAATCACGTAGGTGTACATATCTTCACATAAAACATATATAGTAAAGGTTACGAAATAAAAAGTTCTGTAGTTTCTAAATAAGTCGGGAAACGTCAACAAGAAAGACAAATTAATAACGTCGTCTCGGCAATATTCATCAATCTTACAATAAACACTTACATCGCATCGTATTGAAATGTAGGCTCAGTATTTAAATGGGTTCCCATTTGTAGTCCCAAAACATGAAAATAGCGTGGCTCTCAAACTGAGAGGGGTTGCGTAGACTTAATAAAATGCGCAAAGCGTCCGCTGACGAGGATGTATGCAAATCACACGACAGACTTGTACGATGGGCATAGCACTAGAGAGCACTGCTGTGTCAACAATATGGCTATAGTTAATGTTGGTAACTGTCCCTTTGGTCAAGAATCATGTTTTTTTTATAGCAAAGACTTAATTACTTATAATAAAAAACAATACATATTTACCAAAAAATACTTTATTCAAAGAAAATTATTTTGGTGCTATTTTTATATTCAGTGTCCACATTTCGTAATAATGCCTCCGTCGTTTACTACAAAAGAACTTTAAGCATCGCAGACGAGTGTCGTCTCTACAGTTTCGCTAGTCTATCGTGGGCGTACTTTTAAAGTATATTGCGTATCCTCATACATACGTATGTTGAGGGTTATTGTTGTTTTTCAAAGCTGGTAACGTTTCGCCCATCTGAAAGGGGTTTTACCGAGGTTTCACTTCGCCTCTAGCAGATTTGTAGCTACGCATTGCACATTTAATACACGGTGGGTGCTTTTATATCCCGCGGTCGGATTTATTGAGTGTTTAGGATTCATAAAAATGTTATGTGAATTCATTAAAACATTTTATGGGTTCTTTGGTGAATCACAATTCTGAATTTGTATTTTGACGATTGTAATGGTATCACATTATTATTATGAATATTAAGTTAAGACAGTTTGAAGTTGCTATAACTTTAGTCATCTTTCTTTTTTATAAAGCACTTCACACTAAATTGGATTAAACTATTCTAAAGTCTAGACTGCGGCACTTAAAGTTCTTAGCCAAAATCTCCTAGAAAATATTTTACTAACAAAGTTCTACCGCTTCATGGATGTTTTAATATGGATATGTCCAAGTTTACTCTTGGAGAAAAGGGTCTTCAATTCAGCTTACCATCTCAGCAACACGATACGATCAAATGGATGCAACTTAAATAGGCATTAGGCAACATTTTTGCGACCTCCTGCGAGATAAGTTTCTCTTGATCCCGGGCCATTGTGATAGTCATCTGTAGAAAAGTCCGTGAAAAGCCCCGGACTCATTCGCCATTCATGGGGCGATTTGATTTACTTAAGATCTTTGGCCTGATACTGTCTATTAAGCGAGTGCTTCACGAAAGAGGACGGTCGTTTTTATAAAAGTATAATGTGATGTGTTGACCGAAATATACCCTAAGTATATCTATTTATACGGTGATATCTATAAGACATGAGGTCTAATAATAGAATTTATTGAGCAACTCGAGATTGGGCTGTATTGTTGAAGTTCGCTGGAGGTTATTTTAAATTTTATATGATAGACTGGCATTCAATATTTTATATCGAAGATTACTATATACTTAGAAAAATACTTACTTCAATATTATACAAGTAGTTCTGTGAACAGTCTGTTGACCTCCCGAGCACAACCTTTTTTGGAACAATTAAATATCTCGTTTTATAACTTTAGTTGTGAAAATAAGCATGTCAGTTTAAAATCCTATAATTAATATTTAAAGCTCGAGCTCAAACTCGCTCGGTCCAAAGCGGTCCAAATTCTGGGACAAAAAACCGGCTTTCTATCTGGCGTTGCTAAAACGTTGGCGTTGTATGTCAAACAAAAATAACGTACGATATATGCCACGGTCAATTCTCCAACTGCAAATTTAAGTTGGTCGACTATTACTCGTTAATTTGTAAAGCCTAAGTAGGCTTTACAAGTTAACGAGTAATAAGTCGACCAACTTAAATTTGCTTTGATAGTTTTCTTTTTAATGTCGTTGTATGTACTACTGCAAGAAGTTTTTCACATCTCCATAAACAACCATTTAGCTGGCACTGGGAAAACACTTGACTCTTAACAAAAATTAGCACTTTAATGCTTAATATTACGCAAGCGGAACCTTGAATCGAAAACTGGTGTTTGAGACCCACAATATTTTTGAACGGCCTATCCAACGATACCCCACGTCATGGGGTAGACGAGAAAAAAAATATCATCCCCACATTACGTGCAAGGGAGGTACCCTAAAAACTTTTTTTCAAGATTTTATTCCAGCACTTTGTCGGCGTGATTAATATGTATACCTATGCCAAATTTCTAGTACTAAGTGTCTCTGAGCTACAGTGGGGACAGACAAACAGACAGACAGACAGACGGACATGGCGAAACTATACGGGTTCCTTGTTTACTCACACACGTTTTTTACTCATAATTCTTCTAGTTTTTAGGGTTCCGTAAACCCTAAAAACCAAAAGAATTATGAGTAAACATTTGTAGGCTGGCTAGAAAAATTAACTAATAGGTTTTAATTGGCAGGGGTAACGCTGCAGCCTAGTTTTGTGATGCGAAGGTGGTCCCAGGTGCTCCATCAATCCCTACGTAGTAGTTAAACGGCCGATAACACTGGTACGAATCTAAAAGTGAGCAATTGCATTTTGAGGAGCTATTCTGCTCATCACGCCAAATATCCTCATCAGATCTAGACCAATTCAAAGTTACTACCTTTCAAATTAAAAATAACCATCGAAATCTGATCTCATAAAGCGGAGATATCGAGTAGCCCCCTTTTTGCCCCCTTTTTGAAGGAAATACCCTTCCAAACAAACATCACCAACGACGAAAAAATTCTATAATGTCCTGTAGAGGTGTACCAACAAACTGACAGAGGAAAGCAAATTTTGCCAGACTTGAAGCAGAGACGCTTCGCTCGCTCGATCAATTTAAGGCTCTATAACTACTGTGTCGGTTTTTGGTATTGATACGTATAAAATTCGACTTCGAAGTTCTTTTTCACAAATAAAAATGTAATTTCGGAGGTAGTTTTTTTATAGAGTTGGTTTACAAAGGAGGTACATTAGAAGGGAGGGTTAACGCGTGGTTCCGGGCGAGCGGACGGACGATTTATAAAATGAGTTTGCGGTGCAACCAAGCCGTGATACCCCATTGGTTACGTCTCACTTCTTTATTAGTGACGCACCGGCTGGGAAGTTGCGTGGTATCGATAAAAAGTTTCATAGACTTGTTATCTTTTCATATAGAGATATCGTAATGATAGGTACTGGTAATCCACAGTTGTTTGTTTATACGAGTATTACCTCTCTCCATAGTAGATTTTCCGTATAAGTGATCTACAGCCCGCGGGTCAGTTCTATCCTTTTTGGTTTTCCGATTGAAATCGGAAAACCAAAACCAACTAACCAACCAACCTTATCCGTGAAATAAAATTGACGTTTGACTGTTTTTGTGTGGAAAATTGTAAAAAAAACTCAAAATTTATTCGCAGGCTAAAACTTATACCATACTCGCTTTTACCTGCGGCTTCATCCGCGTGGATGTCGGAAAGTATCCCACGGACACGTACTACCGGGATTAAAAGTAGTAAATCCTATGTGTTAATCAACAAAAAATTAAATGTAACCCTACACATTTAATTTAGCCCTACGGTTGTTCGCTCACACCGCGGCATTTTTCTTACTTTTAGCACTTTTATACCCGTCGTAACTTCTAAACGAAAGGTCCGATTCGAAAAATTTAAAGAAGAATTTACATGTACATAATTAACTTGGATTGTGAAACTATTTATATTTATATTTTTTTTTTCGTGAAACGTCTAGTTGATGTAACTGGTGACCGAAAAGCTGGTGGCTTTCTCGCGCAACGCATCAGCATTGCAATTCAGCGAGAAAATGCCGCCAGCGTCCTCGGTACAATGCCCCGAGGGCTTTTTTTTAGGCTTAACTTAGTTTTAATTTAGTTGATGTTAACAATCATCTTGGAATTTAGTTGAATAAGGATTAATATCATGATAGGAATGTCATCGTTTTTCGATTCTACCCTTATTTTGATTAACAAAATCAGAAAAAATTAAAAAAAAAATGGTTATTATGGCTTAACTATAATAGTTAGACATATAGCCGCGCAGACTTTTTTGTGGGTAATAATAAGTACTATAAACAATTGTTTTCGTAGGACACGCCAAATAATGACTTTTATGACTTTTTTTTTATATTTGATACCTTAGATTACCTTAGGTTATATTACTCCCTGATAATGTAGCTTTCTATAGGTGAAAGAATTTTAAAAACCAGTTAAGTAATTTTTGAGTTTATCCATTACAAACAAACAAAAAATCAAGTATTTTCTCTTCATAATATTAGTATAGATAGGAATTAAAGTTTGGTCAAATTAGCTCATAGTCATAAACATCTGCTCTTGTTGCTGTATTTTAATTATTTTTTCGCTTGTTTATTGTCTACTTTAGTAGGCTACCTATATTAAAGTTTTTTTTTATATGCCTATTTTATGAATGTATAATTTATTTACTTACCGTCTAGCTATGGTTCAACGGTCTACCTCATTGGAACCGTCTCCGTTTCGAAGTCGATGAAAAAGGCTATCTTAGCACCAGATAATTGATATCCGTATCCATTTCACTATCGTCTATTAAGCCCAAACGGCTGCCATGTCTTAAGACATTGAAGTATTGCATAAACAACAGATGTTACAGACAGCAAGTTCAACAAATAACGTGTATGTTATACGTATAAATGTCTGGTCCAGGGGGAGGATTTTTAATGGACTTTCAAGATTTAAGTGAAACTATAAGTAGGTCAATTTTGTTTTTGTTTCTACTTAACCGTGGACGGAGAAAATTTTCTAATAAGATGTTTAAAGATGCTCTCACAAGCATCGACCCTACAACTCAATATACAGATCTACTAAAATAAAAGCCTGTCGCACACAATAAAATAATAACGATAAATAAAAGACATCGTCACAACACTATTTCACGGGCATTTGTCGCGGGACGTCACCATTTTTCCCTCGCTGCGCCGCCATCAGTGGAAAGTTAAAAGCATTGAAAGACATATCGCGGGTTCCTTCCAAGCTCCATTGTTCTCTCGCCCTTTGTCCCACGCCGAATGTTTTAATGTAATTGGCTTTGTGAGACGATTTTTTTACCCCACTTTTCTCGGCATGTGTGCGTAACACACGAAAAGTTTCAGTTATTTCCACTCCGTTGGACGTATTGTAACTTAGTCTTAATTATTTGCGGTACTTCCTTATTGAACGCTGTTTATAACTAGTTGGTAATAATAGGTTTTAGGCAAGAAGTACAAAACGAGGTCAGGGAATTCTTAATTGTATTTTTTAAACACATTGTGTTCAAAAGTGTTCTTCTGTAATGAGATTAATGAGTTTGCAATTACTAATCGGTTCGTTACTCAGTCATAGTCAGAAAGTTACAAATTGAATAGATTATCTTAATAATGTGCTAAAGTAAAACAAATGAACAGCAGTATCTCAGCTTTATCACATAATACTAGTGTGTCATGCATATTACTACAACATCCTTCCCATTTTAACCACCCCATCTCCACTGACTCCAGTAAGTGAGTTGGATATAAATTGGGGCATTGTCTGTGAATCTGGAGCATTCGCGAGACTTTTAGGCTCATTCTGCAACACGAAGAAAAATACTAAAGTCCAATATTGTGCGTCTCTCCTTCTCGTTCATAGAATTTCCTTTAGGACAGACAAGGAGAGATAAGGATTGATTATTATTATCGGCATAGAATATTTGCAGAATAAGATAGCTGATCTTGAATGAATTCCCTTTTGTTTTCTCGCTCTGATGCTGTTTCGTTTCGCTCTGTCGCACAGGACTTAGCACTATATACACTCCTGTCACCAGAATACAGGATCAATCCGCAGTGTGATTCGGTACTTTTTTACAATAAATAATACTTAATATTTGTGATTGAAACCTTTGAGATAGAATTAGAAATAGGTCGGCAAGATGCTTTTGTGTCGACCTTGTTTCGAATTGATAATGAGTTAAACACCTCCGCTTGTTGTTTATTGGAAAACGTTATTTTTAGATAAAGGCACGTGGGTGACTACTAGTTAGAGATGATAAATATAGTAGGTAATTTTCAATTAGCATCGGTTTCGTTCAAGAATTGACCAATTGATAACCTACATTGTTATCTGCTTTGCCTTTCGCGGTACTTATCACTACCGGGACACATTGTTGCATATTTACTGCAACAAGGCCAAAATATTAATGCAAGTTTTTATTTTATTGAGTAATTTCATAATAAGACGGCACACAAATATATTTTATGAAACATTTATATAACAGCAGCTCACGCTGGACGCAGGCCTCTTGAAAAGATGGCGTTTTATTTAATACACATATCGCACGCTTAATAGAATACTAAGCTATTAGAGCTTGAGTCAAACTTAGGATTTCTCCAATTGTTTTTTTGCACAGATTTAATCAATGGTTTTTGAGAATTTTAATTACTGTAAGTTACATATTTATTATATTTGCTAATAAGCCGACTAGACCCCAATTGCAAAACATTTAACGGCAATTTCCAGAAATCTACGTTTTTGAGTTATGCCAGTATTCTATTAAGCATGCGATATGTGACCTGTCATTTACAGAGAAGTATATGAGAAATAATTTATGAATCCACAAATTATAATTAATAAAATAAATGAGCAACAGGTCAAACGTCTTTGCAGAATACCACTGTGACTGAGGACAGAGGGAGCGTGGCACGCATTTCTGGCTAGTTTGATATCAGCTCCCGTGACATCACTACCGTTGCTTCGTTCCTTCGTTAAAATATACGATAAATTACTCTTGATCAATCGTTCTCTTATACTTTACCAAAGTTTGAACACAATGACCGCGTTGTATTGGGAAATATAAAGTGTTTGTCAGCTTAGTTCTAAATAAAAACTGTGAATGTTTCAGTGTCTCCAGAAAGTGTTTGAAAAATTCTGCTCACGTTCTCTTAAGTTTATTTATGTGTTTAAAGAAATCCACAGGTTGTTCTTCATAGTGTTTCATATCCTACGGAAACGTAGTTGAAATTCGGACTTTATATCACAAGTATAAGGTAGTAAGTTGCTCAAGAGACTTGAGGGTGTGAATTCTGATATCACCTGTTGATTTCACCGAGAAAATCCTCTGGGAACATGTTTTGGAGGATACTGTAAGTATTCTCTTAAGTCGAAGAAAATCGTGCGGCTTTACTGAATTTACACCCTTCTGGGAAGTGGTTTTATTTGCTCTTAGTATTTAGAAATACTGCCAGAATGTAGTGTAGTGTAGACAAAAGAGTTAGGAATAAAAGTGGATCACATTGACAAATTTACTGTATTGTTTTAAATGATGAAATCCTTCTGGCAAAATCCATGTTGGAATATTTGAATTTATTAAACTTTTTGTTGTGCATTGTGTAGATAGACTTAATTCCGACTAAAATGTATCAAAGTGAACACTGTGATTCAGCGTTATTAATTAAAAAATACGGCTCTGTGAACCTTTGAACATCTTGGTGTATAAAATTTTATTTCAGCTTAATTCCATTTCTTCGACAAAAAGAAAATCAACGATAGATATTTATGTTACCTTCGCTAGTAGGTACATTTTTATGTGATAACTCAAATCCGATGAGGCATTTCTTCGGAATCACTGGTCCCTCGTCACGGCACAATAAGCCACTGTTATATTTATGTCTCCATACGTCACCGTTCCCCTCTCGAACGGTCTCAGGAGACGGCATTATTGATGTCACAGGTAGACCAATTTATTTTTATGATTGAACTGTATGAACTGAAAGATTGATACAGACTTTTTGTGACATTTTTTTTTGGTATTACAAAAATACCAAAAAAAAATGTCACAAAAAAATTCGGAAATCAATGATCAAGTTACTTGATTGATAAAGTTTCGAGCCAAAACAGGAAAAAATGTAAAAGGATTTCATTTTAAAATAATATGAACAATTTTTTTGTAAACTTCTTGCAAAACTTTTAACAGATAATTTTATCTTACATTCTAATTTAACTTACCTATATAGGACATAAAAGCCCATTGTGACCTAATAACAGGTTTCTTAGATTGACGTGAGATCGATACAGGACTCCCGGGGCCTGCGACACGAATATTAAAATTATCTACAAGTCTTCAACGACTGTCCCCGGCTCCCAGCTCTATTAGATTTGAGGGAAAAAATCGCCCTCGGGACTTTTATTCAATTGCCTGCTACTGTACATTTTATTAGTTTGTTACGTCACTACGTTATGTCGATCGTTAATTAATTATCTTCTACAGATAATTAGGAAGTGAGTTAATTAGTTTATCATGCATTCTTATTACTTATAAAGTATATATCTTCTTTATTTTCTTTAAATGTAAACGGAAAAGTAACGCACATAAGCTCACACCGTCTTCCCATGCGGGTAGGCAGAAAATACAGAACGCCGAAAAGTAATTGAAAATTAATTTACATTAACCCCCTTCCATCAAGTGCGTAAAGACGAAACTTAAAAAACGCGTCGAGTGCAAATTCACCCCTTGCAAACGTACGCGATACCCCGCCAGCCATTATACTTCCTAATCCGGGGTATTTACGTAATTGATATTTACAACTAACCTGGATTTGAGAACGCTTTTCCCAGGATTAGACGGGATTTGTTTGGATTTTCCTTCTTCGCGAATTCACTTCAATTTATTTACAGCCTTGTACCTCGTCGTGAGCGAGAACAACGTTTACTGATACCGTTGATAGCTAAACCTTTTCTTGTTTAGCATATTTTATTTGAGAAGGTTTTGCGTATTTTGTTTTACTATTGTTTTGATTGTGAGAGAAGCATGTTGGGGCATTCAAAAACAAAAATAAGTAGATTTAACATTCGCTGCGAAAAAAGAAATACTTGCTTCTAAATAAAACAAAAATTCAAAACGAGACGTAACCATTAGCAAAACGAAAAAAAAAACTACAAATGGACGGGAAATTCAAGAAACAACAGAGGCGTATCCCGGACGTGAGTCACGCGCCGCCCGACAGATTAGGCCCCAGCAAAGAGAGTAAGAATCTACCAGCCAAATACGAATATCATAGCAAATAGAACGAGCTGTCTTGTTTGCCTTCCATTTTTATATGATATTTGTTGTACGCTGCGAGTTGCGACAAAATAAAATTTGTGTTTGAAATTGAAAATATCATCTGGAGCACGTTCATCAGACTGGCTTATATCGGAGCGATTTTATTACTCGAATGGCAGCTAGATGCGAGCACTATGAAATAAAATAAAAGAAGTCTATTATTGCATACAGTTTTATCATCAAACCTCATTTGATAACATACGACAATAATTCATGAGAATAAAGACACATTAATACGGACGGGCAATAACAACTTCCAAGTAAAAACTTTCGATCAAAGAAATGGTTGAACTTCTTAGCCAAGTTGCTTTTCTTTACATTGTGCTCGGCGTCGCAAATCGATGGAATTATTGTTTTATTTGCTGCTATCTTTTTTCATTCGATTTCCCCGACATCCATGAACGGCCATAAAATAAATCTGGCCATAAATAAAAGCAAGGAGACTCTAACAAGCGTCTCGGGTTCACCAAGTGATATTTCTTAGCTCGCGTCGCCATTTTTGTCATAACTCTATTATGTTCGCGAGTGTCGAAATGCGAGATCGTTCACTTGATTTATTTGTGGAGCTGTTCGGAAGGAGCATGCTGTGATGAATACGTTGGCTTGTTGTGAACAAGTGCACACAATAGCATGGTTGCACAATGTAGGACGTGCGAGCGGGTGCATCGTTGAGTTGTAGAACACGTCAGCCGGAGCTAGAGGCACTTCACGAAGCGAGAATAAAAAAAACCTACGTTGTACAAGAAATAATGAAATAGTAATTAGTAAAATCTCCTATTTTTTAAGTCAGTAAAAAAAAACATGGAGCATCTTAATGATAAAACAAAACCAGCCAAGTGCGTGTCGAATATCGCACAATGAAGGGTTCCGTAGTTGGGATGAATTGATCTCAAGAACAAATTTAAAATTTTAGTTGAAAAACATGTTTGCATACATTCCAACTGAAAATGTAAGTTTGTACGCACAATATTCGGATATTTACCATGTTATTTTAAGATTATAGAATTTTTATTAGCTTTCCTATAATCTATAAGTATAGAACTATTTTCTATATTTTTTTGAAAATTTTAGGCTCTGTTGTTTCGGAAATTATGATTGGCCAATTTTCATCTATTTTCTTAATTAAATTTTAAATAATTTACATTACATTTTAAAATTATAAAAAAAGAATGCTTGAGACCCTCACAGTAAGTCCAATATACTGTGAAAAACTTTTTTAAACACTCTTATTTGTCCCCCAAAAGTGACCCGATATTCAAAATTCATTTATTAACGCAACAAGTCCGTGTTTGGGTCACAGAAATTGAAATGTGTACCAAATTTAAACTTAAACGGTCCATTCGATTCGGAAAATTGGCTGTGACAGACGGACAGAGAGACATACAAACAGACACAAAGTAATCCTATAAGGGTTCCGTTTTTTCATTTGGACATACGGAACCCTAAAAACAACGTTATCATGTCATTTACCTATATAGATATTTATAAGAAAAATGTGTTCAATATGTGTATATTAATTTATAATACCATACCAAACAAATTTAAATTGTTGCAGGGTAATCTTTTTATAACACAAATATCAGAGTGGTTACAAAAAAAGTATTTCTGGGGTATTAAGGAATTTTTAGAACATAAAAATATTTGTTCAGAGTATTAATTACTGAATCTATTATAAATTAATTAATGACATTTTTATGTAATAATAATGTGTGATAATAATGTACCAATAATAATATAATCTGCATAATAATGATTAAAGTATGACATTTAAACGTAAATAATTTGCACGCTTGCTTGCAGGTAGAATACAATGACTTTAAGGCTGTAAGATCTTCCCTTGTAAACTATGTATTTTGTTGAAAATAAACATTTTTTTTTAATTGTATACATCCAGAAAAAGCATAAAAAAGAAATAGCAAATACAAATTAAAAACCATCAAAAAATTTACAAGTACAGCGATACGTGTACTTACTAAGGCACTGTCTGCTAAGTCCCACTCAATAAATGCGTAGCGGTGCCGAAATGCGCGTAGCTGTAATAGGTCGCTACGTTACATTGGTTACATTTATTTATTACATGTTTTATTCACCACCCACCGGTTTCGGATCGTTGACAGACTGGCTTACAAACTAGTGTCCCTAGTCTCTAGAATCACCAAAGTTTTGCTTACAACACGACATAAGTGTCTTCGTTGGACTTACGTAGCAGTGCTACGGGGCTACGAGAAAGCGTAGCACGAGCTTTTTGTGTATTTTAAACTATTTCTGATATTTTAATGTGGGTTACTTAGTAAACGTAGTGCCTGATAGTGTTTATTGCATTTACAGTGCATATATACTGTGAACTTACTCTAAAAGTAGGGTAAGAAAATGTATTTTCATTCATATAAATCTGGATCAGCGCATAGCACGTATTTGAAAGACGTGGTTTCAGCCTCCTATTTTTAATGACATTTTTTTTTTTTAATAATTGTTAGAATTTTTCGATTTTATTTGATGTAAATCGCCGAAAAATCTTTATAGATTCATTGAACTTGATTTTTATTAAAAAGTCAGCTATTTACGAAAGTCTGAAGGGAGAATGTTTTGTATTTTTCACGGTTCATCAATAGTATCCCAAAATGCATTTGCGTTCGGTGATCGCAGAGGGTGGTCGGGAAACAAATTTAACCGACAATTGTAAATCAATTAGAGAGGGTGGCTTTACAGGGTGTAATAGCTACCCCCTCCCGAGTGGCGGCAGGGCCGGAATCGAACGTGTTATACATATTTTGTTACGTTTAGTATCATAGGACAATATTGCCTCGATTTTTTACTAGGCATGTTTTACTTCTTTAGTGTTCAAATAATTTTGAATTGAGTTTTCACAAATTAAGGGTACCTAGCGTAGTCTATTCAAATGTCCAGTTGTCAAAGTAAATTACTGACAAAAATTTACAAGGCCTTTAAATAGTTGACGATATTTTGCGTTAATTATAGAAGCACTCATATCTCAAGTCTTAATTAATTAAGAACTCTTCGCGTCCCGCTCTGCCCTCTGTAGGTATTCATAGTGGGGAATGTTGAAGTGCATATTGTGATCTACGCAACAGCCCCCCTCTCACCCCCCTCAGTCTTATCCCCCCTGCTCTTCACGTCTGATCCAGGAGTTCTGTCTTCGAGAAGTCGAGAAACCTATACGCATGGTTAATGTTAAGAGCAGTTTATTTTCACCTTCATTTCGAAAACACGATCTTTTGAAGTACATTGCAGTTTTTCAATTCGTATATTTCTGTCGGGAGAAATAAATATCGATAATTTTACTCCGCACCAAAAAGCTTTTCATTGAAGAGGACACAAAAGGTTAACCCTTTCTTGTAATATTTCAGGATTTCCAGCTAACAGCAAGAACGTAGCGCCGAAGTGCCAAATGACAAAGTTGGCTTAGAAGTTTAACTGCGAAGTGAATCACTGACCGAGTTCCGTACTCGGTTACTGATTCAATTTGCACTCCAAAATTGTCTATGTCTCGAGAATGCTCTGCTGCTGGAATCCTATTATTCACCTAAATCTTTGTTTAGCACTAAGGTTACCTATTATTTTCTTGAAACTAGTTACATTGATTTTCATATCGCAGAAAACTATGCCACGAATATCGTAGAACACATAATTTGTCGAGAAATGTAATATGTGATGTCACGTATTGCGGCGACTTGATATCTATTGAATTAAAAATTCTGCATATAGTGTTATGGGAAATAAAAAAATCAACAGATTTTCTGTAAAATGACGGACTACTATCTCTAATTTCTTTCTCTTAAGACGCTGACAACACCTAAACTGCGGTCACTGTCAGATTGCATAGAAAAAAAAGAGAAGCGCGATGACACAACGCTTGTAATTTATTGCAAAATATGAAGCAATTATCTATTTACTCAAAATTGAGTTGAGTAATCGAAAATAAGAAACAACCAAGTTCTGCATTCAAATAAGACGTTCTTGTTATTAATTAAATACGTAACGTATGTTGATATTTAATGCAGATATTTTGGATTAGAACTCAAGGTAAGAGGTTAGTTTAACGTTAGTTTGTATCGAGATTTTTTTTTCAAAACGTGTTTTGGTAACAACCAAGTTCTGGGAAATATGTTCAAAATTAACATATATTTTTTCCGCTACCACAAACTATACAGATTTGGCAATTTTTTTTCTTAAGAGAAGCCTTTTTTGGTCAATTCGGTCTTGTCAGCGCCTTAAATCTATTTTCTCTGTATTAGCGGCCCATTTAAACTTTAACTCTATCTGTGATATTAATCTAAATCAATATTTAAATTCGAAAATGACTGTATCCATTAACTTTACGTAGACAAACGGGGACAAAACAGTAATTACAGCATTTAGAGTTGCGTCACATAATTATAGGCACAGTGTGTGGGGTGCATTAGTGGTACAATGACGCGCTGCCGACGCGGGACGCTTCTGAGGGGCTGATCTAAAGGGGGCTACGGTAACAAAAATGATAACCACATGTTTTTTATGAGTATACATGAGTGATATAGATGCAAAGGCGGTAAACAATATTTATTTCAAAGCAGTGCAGTTACGATATTGCGGTTTTTGCGGCAAACCTATAATTTCAACGGCTATTTTATATGAGATGTTGCTGTTTTAGCTATAAACTTACTGTAAGTTAAACAATGAAGCTGATTTGTTGTTGATAGACTTCATTCAAAGTTGCTGTCACTGAAAAATAGGATGTTGCTGTCTTTGCACCTATATGCCTCACTGCTCGAAAGTGAAGCTTGTTACGATCATAGGTTGATGTAGGAATGACTTGATATTTTTAGAAAGGATACGTAAATTAATCCTTTAGAGCTTTATTAAACATTATTTGGTTGATTATGATTGCAACAGTTAATCGTGCAGAGATATGGGTAGCTGATGGCTACTCTACTTTGTCCAATTGTAACAAAACATAATATTATCTCTAAATATACCGAAAAAATCCTATTACAAAAATGTAACTGTTCAAAAAGCTTTTAAAACTTGCACTAAAACCCCCACCCTTCGTTTTAAATTGCATAATTGTGTAATTAGCACAACATCCCTGCAGATGTGTCGGACTAACGTAACTGTTGACGGCGGTATCTCGTCCAGTCACAGCTAAATACATTAGCGCGGGGAGCCATCGCCACGCCGCGCTGCTGTGGCGTGGGGCACCCAAGCGCCACGTCGGGCGTCGGCCGGCTCGGGTAGCGTTCGCGCCTCGTTTCCACTTGGTTATGCCTTTTATGCGACGATTCATTACCAACAACGTTAAACGGGGGACGGGGACAGATAGCCACATTTATTACTTTTGTCAGCGGAAAAATGAATTTACACGCCGATGACTTACGCACTGCCGTTGTCGCCCACAAGTCGTTATATTCATAGCTACATTAATGGCTTTGGAATTTTGTTGCTTTGTGTACAGTCTTTTTGATTTCCGTATATTTTAAAAGGAGTCATTTTAATCGGAAGTGCGATAACAATGAATGAAAATGTATGATTGGGAGAAATATTTACAGTGACAGTTAAAAAAAGCTGTGTTATAGCCTAAAACCTGTTAATTCTTACTTGTTTAAAACATCTCTTTAAAGTTAATCCAAGCGATAGACAAGACCTTAACGAAGTTACAGGTTTTCCGATAATACCCCGTAGCTGAGACGTCAAAAGTGAAGCCAATCAGTTTGCAAACAATGAGTCGCGACACCACGTCAATGGCGAATAATTCAATTTGCCCACTAATGGGCAAGCCGAACTGGCTCGAGGGCTCACAGGCACTCAAATCTGCACTCACGGTATGATTGGAATACTAGCAAGTGTTGCAAAATGAAACAGGTTCAGCATTAAAATAAAATTATGCCAACTTGATTATTTGTAATAGAGTTAATAATTTATCATTCACGTTATTGTTACAGTAACATAGCTTTTATTTTGCGTTACAATGATAAACTATATTATTATGCAACTAACAATTCAAACTATAGGTACCTACTAAAGAATTAATATAGTTACATATTTAAAATCTTTTCCTGGGATATTATACCGAAAGTTTACCCGGAAAGGGCGTAATTAGAATGAAAAGTAGGAGACAAAAATACATATTTTTGCGAGACATTTAATTTCCCGGCTTCCACGGAATTCAATTACCTATGGGTGCATGTTATTAGCTACAGCACTTTCACTCCTTTCTCATCAAACTTTCCAATTTGGGATTTCTACCTATCTTTTAAATCGTGGCCTGCCAAGTATTTAAAACAATTTCAATAGAGGTATAAAAGTTGAGCGGTCTTCCGACTCACTGCGTACCTTACCTACTTGTAGTGCACTATTCAATGGATAACTGAAGAATCTCTGACATGAAGCGAAGTTGGATAAGTTTCGCAGAAGTTGCAGACTTTCTTATTGTGAAAGATTTCAATAAAATCTCGTGGTCTTTGATATTCTTTTTGTACTTAATTAAGAATGTCCTGGCCTGAGTTTCATGCGCTCTTAACTTGAGTTTTATATTCCAAATTAAATAAATATACATACATACATAACATCACGCCTTGTTTCACCGAAGAGTTGGGCAGAGGTGTACCTGCAGTACACCCACATTTCGCCAGTTATGTTTAAGTCCCATGTAATAGGGGGTGAGCCTATTGCCACATCAACCGGGCACAAATCCAGACTCCGGGCTGCTACTTAGAAATTCCATATAGAAAAACCCAATAACACTTTGCCCGACCCGGGAATTGAACCCAGGACCTCATGCTCAGCAGTAGCGCTTGCAACCACTAGACCAACAAGGCAGTCAAATTAAAAGATTAAGTAAATATTATTAATATTTTAGCGTCGTATTTTAAGTGTTTTATTATTAGTTTCCATTGTCAGCTCCGTTTTGTAGCGCAGGTGCGACCGTGCATGTTGGCAGCCCTATTAGCAGGCAGACGGTTTTAATTTTATTTTCTCGAGCGAGGTGTGTCGCTTCCCATCCGCTTCAATTACAGGGAAAATAGCGCAAAATAACGCGGAATAAACTAATTGAAAGTCTATAAGTCTGTGTTTGATGTTGGGGATATTGTGCGTAAGAGTTCGTAGGGAGATTTTATTTTAATTGAAACTAGGCTTAACATAATGATAACTCTGCAAGATATTTTGTAGTGATATTATCCAGCCTCTAATAAATGTTGTGTTATTAAAAAGATATCGCAGATTAGATTAGATTAGATAGATTTTATTAGAAATTACTGTTAGTGTGTGATTAATCTAGATATATTTCAACTATTGCAAACTAAACTTCATACTAAAAACTATTGCAAAACTATTGCAAATGTCAATGGCAGCTCGAAAATTGAACGAGAGACCGAGTTCAAATAATCATGGTATGTATCATAATTATAATTGTCATTATTTTGTTACAGAAATACTCAATATGAGAACTTCCAAGTTGATCAGAAGGGTTACGACCAGATGTACGACGGCGAAGACTTGGAAACACCACCGTCGCCTGACCGGCCTCCCCCACGAACCATAGGTACTGTGCATCTATTTACTCACCTACAATTTACTTTTTAAATCAATTTTCATTTATGCATCGGGTACAAAAGAAAGTCATGTCCCAATGTTTCTCTATGTGGACTTACCCTGGAGAGATTCTTATAAGTACTGACATTTTCTGTCTTACTGCAGTGGTGTTGAGCAAACCAGAGTTTTTCAAAATGACAAAATCTTAATATCTTTCTAGGATTCGCATTTGTGTTCGTATGTGTATAATGCCAATAAGCCCTTTATTGTCAATTATGAACTTCAGTAATAGGAACATTGACTCCTATTACTTAAGTTCATAATTGACAATAAAGGGCTTATTGTAATAAAATTACTTTCCTACTAGATAAGTACGTGCGCGCGGAATGTCCGTGCTTGAGCGCGCGCTTCACCGTGGCGCTGCTGGCGTGCTTCGGCTTCAGCATTATGTTCGGCATGCGCTGCAACATGAGCATGGCCAAGCTCAAGATGACTGAGAAACAATCCGTAAGTAACTACTGCATCACTTTATTTTTATATTATGACTTTATTTTTGCTATGCAGCTTAAAATAGCCTGGAATTCTAGGGTTAAAAGTTTTATATTTCCAATGTAAAAAATGGCGAAATATCGTCCGATGGCGATAAAGATAATGTTCGATTACATCGAGACTTATTTCCGCGTCTTTACAAGATTTTGGAAGAGCTTTTTTGGTCCTTGTTTCATATTAATTGCCACAAAAATTTTGAGATGTCAGCCGTTATCACGTAGCTTTTGCAAATATGTTTATACTTTACTTGGCCTATATTTGTATCTTAAACGAATTAATTATTTGTCACACAGCAAAACTCAACAGACAAACCTCCATTCGAATGGACTGTGAGCGTGGAGTCTTCGATAGACTCGTCGTACTTCGCTGGGTACCTCATCACACAAGTACCCGGTGGTTTCCTGGCCTCCATGTATCCTGCTAACAAGATCTTCGGCATCGCGATAGTGACGTCAGCTATATTCAACATGGCGATACCCGGAGCGATGTCCATGGGGCCTGCTGCTGTCGTCATCTTGAAAGTCGCGCAGGGATTTGTTGAGGTGAGTGGAGTTGCTATAAATAGATACTTACGTCTTTTGTGCACCTTTTTTTTTGGGTGGGAAATCATCAAATTTCTCCCGCTCTGGGCGGAGCGGGAGGGTGTGTCAGACTCTTACTGACTAAAACCCACCCGTATCCCTTCGGTTGCCTGTGTTGCCAGAGGCCTCGGTGACCCTTTAGTACCTTCGCGCGACCCCGGCAGGCATCGGCCTTTGTGGACCCCTACATTTGTGCTGACGACATCTCTTTGAGGCGCGCGTGGAATACAACGAAAGAAAGAAAGAAAGAATAACGTTTATTTGGATACAGTTCGTGAAACACAATAAAAATAACAATAAAAAAGTGAAAATAATGTTTTGAATAAATAGTGTGTGCCTCACGGCTGCACCAAAAAGGTTCATTTCAGCATTAATGCCAGACAGATGCTGTCTGACGCTGGTTTTCTAATGAACCTTTAGGGACAAGTGACGTCCAGGTACAAACAGCCTCAACATACCTAATACATATTTTTACTTATAAATTAATACATTAATTAGTAATTAAACATAATAACAAAACACAAAACATACGAAAACAACAACTGTCCCAGCAAAAACCTGTTCCTAGCGATTAGCTAGATTGATCCGTGCACGGTGCGCTCACAAAGCGCTACAGGCCGCCGACCGCGACGGACAAATTATCGACAATTATCTAGTTACCCGACAAGAAAAATAGTTATTGTGGGTTGTTTGAATAGACAAATTGAATATAACTATAATAATAATAAAAAGTATTAAAAAAAAAAAAAAAAACTAAGACAAAAATTAATCATAAATAGTCAAATTTAATACTATTCGGAGAAAGTGAAGTACGAGTACCTACCTATAACAAAAGATGAAGTAGGTGGGAGTTAGTAATATTAATAGAAGAAGGTAAGCGTCATTTAATACGAAACGTTTATTTGGCTGATCAGTAGGTATTGTTAGTCTCTTGTTAGTTTTATATTATAACAACTTATTATGTTCTACGCTAAGTAACTACTGTAAGCATTTTCATATAAGTTAAATATTTAGGGCGACCATATCTAGTTTCTGTTGCGAATCTATCAGATACTGCCTTAAACGTGTTCTGAAGGTATGGATAGTGCCCAGTACCCTTAACGGTGGTGGAATATTATTCCACACCTTAGATGCAGCGTAACGGAAAGTGCCTCTGAAAGCTGCTGTCCTATGAGGCTGTGTTGAAAGTTGTTGTGCACATTGCCTGGGCGCGCAATCTCGTCTACTAGTCATCCAACTAAGCTTGTCGTACAAATACTTCGGTTTCTTAGACTTGACGACACCAAAAAGCAGACACGCTAGGTGTAACTTTCGTCTTGACTTCATCTTGAGAATAAAGTGTTTGTTAAGAAAAGGGGTGACATGACTTCTAGGGGGAACAGAATAACAGAAGCGCGCACATGCATTCTGGACTCTTTGTATTAGTCGATCGGTACGAGCGAGCAAGCGTGGGCCGTAAACCGTATCAGCGTAGTTTAATTTAGACAGAACAAGGGTTTCGACTAGCTGCTCGCGAAGCTTTTCAGACAAGAACGGTCTCATTTTGTAAAGCAGTTTCAGACGATAAAAGCAGTTTCTCACGGAGTTAGCAACGTGTTTCTCAAATCTAAGGCTGCTGTCCATACATAGCCCAAGATTCCGCGCCTCATTTACACGGTCAATAGGCTCACCCATTAGAGTCAAATTCAACGCGCCGTCGACCCGGGCCTGGTCCTTACCGGACGGTGAGCTACCCTTTGCTCACCGTCCGCAAGCCCGCGCCTACGGTGGCCGGAAATCCGCCCGGGATCCCCGACGCCCAGGGCGTCTCCTGCGGCGGCTAGGGGCGAGAGGGCGCGAAATTTGCCTTTCCCTCAACCGTCCCGCCTCCTCCTTCGCGAGCATTACTGCTTCGCAGAAGGAGGTCAGCTGCCCATGCCCTCTCGCTCCGTACCAGCCTGAACCAGGCCTGAACCAGGGCCGGACGTGAGAGATCTCTGCCGCCGATCGCCTCCACGAGGACACGGCGGTGCTCTGCCCAAGCCGGGCAGACCTCCACCGTATGCTCCACCGTGTCCTCCGGGCGATCCACACGGTGGTGACACCTGGGCGTTTCCTCCGGCCTTATCCGACACAGGAACCTCCCGAGGCTGCCGTGTCCGGTGAGGACCTGCGTCAGGCGGAAGGTGAGGACGCCGTGGTGCCTCTCTAGCCACTCCTCAAAGAGGGGTCTTATCGCCGCAATCGTGGCGTGCCCAGTCTTTTGTGCACCTTGCCGTATTACTTTCTGATATTCAATGAATTTGGTATGGTTTATATTATAATCTTTATAACATCTCATACACTTACGTGACTTTATATACAACAAACATTTGAGTTCCACATTGACACTCTCGCAGATATTACACAGTGAATTTATTGTTAAAACAAATTGCTATCACAAATAAAGGGCAAATGCATGTGAAAACACTAAATCCAAAAATACTTCCACCATCACGAAACACTCGTAATGAAGCAGTAGGGAAACATAGTAACGAGTGAAATGTCACACGTTTAAAATTTAGGACATTTGACATTCGGGACGTGACGGTGCATGATCAAGCTTATTACTAATGCTCAAATTTACAAGCCCGGGATCGTTTCCTCCCACTTGTCACGTTTGTGTTTTAACACTCCCCTACTTTGTACTTTTGGTACTTTGAATGCATATTGCTATGATATTACCCTTTTTGATCTAAAGGAGGAGTTCCTTTTCCCATTTTCTGAAGATGCTCATATTATGATGTTGAATATGTTTTGTAATTTGGACGTTCAGGTCAAATAGTTTTGACATACCTACATTCATACAAGACATTTTGTCCGATAGGTGAACTTTTGTTCTGTGATATCGATTCATGATAAGCCAAATCGTTAGTTAGTGGAGATAGCTTGGTTACAGAAGAAAACATGACGTCAAAAAAGAGATGCCTAAATTAAGCAATAGGTAGTTAAATGAAAATAGAACAGGTTGAAAGGAAAAAGCCGGAAACAATAAATTTAATTTAAAATTCTTCGACTTGAAATGAATTTAATATTACTTTGATTCTGGTACCTCCTATTTAGGTTTCAAAGGAGCGATTTTCAATGATTGCCTACAGAGCGATCGGTATCTATCGTCAATCGCACTTGAGTATAGTCGACATCGCTTACCAAAGTACAAAGCCTCTTCAGGATTACCGGGCCCTCCGTTGCTATGGCGACGTATTTGCTCGTCTCTGCATATCCCGGCTTAGTTGATTCTTCAATGCCATTGCTATCCTATTAAATCTTTAAGATTGGGACCATTGACATAATATAATATAGAACTCTATAATCCACCTTTTCCTATTTCATTCAATAATAATGTAACGGTTCTTCAAAGGTCAGCTAAATTCTGTGAAATATTCATTTCAAAGATTTTTTATTCTGAATATTTTCCTTTATTTGTAGGGTGTGACCTACCCATCTTGCCACGGTATCTGGCGGATGTGGGCGCCTCCCATGGAGCGCTCCCGGCTGGCAACTCTTGCCTTCTGTGGCACGTACGCTGGCATCGTCATTGGCATGCCACTGTCTGGAATACTCACGGATTACATCAGTTGGCAGGCGCCATTCTACTTCTACGGGGTGTCTGGCGTCATCTGGTAAACAACTAATGTTTTATAATAACTAATATTCATTCCGCAAATACGTATCTATTTAATAGCTAAACAACTTTTGCAATTTCAAATAAAGTACTTGGTAAGGAAGCAATGTAACATTCGTAAAGTTGTTATTGATATTGTTGCTAACTCAAGTATTCATTCAGGTACGTACTATGGCTGTGGCTGGTTTTCGAAAGGCCCAGTAAGCACCCCACTATTACCGCCAAAGAGTTGATCTACATCGAACAGTCCCTTGGCACCGCCACACAAGCCGCCATGCCTGGATTCTGGACCACGCCCTGGAAAGCATTTGCTACTTCACCACCAGTAAGTTACAATATTAATCTTCAACTGTTTTGTTGGTTAAGTCTTTCAAAGGCTGTTGTGTAACTTTTAATAACAATGTTCGGAAATCAAAAGTTTTGAGTTTGTTGTTTTTCTTCTGAATGTTGTTTTTTAAAGTTCATGTTTTTTCTAGGTGTACGCTATTATTGTAGCGAACTTTTGCAGAACGTGGAACTTTTGTCTACTAGTCATATTCCAGTCGTCCTACTTTAACTCAAGATTCAACATGCAGATCACAGAGGTAACCTTCTATTGGATGTATATCTACGTATTGTTATATGTTCGTCGTCCCAAACTAGACTAAGTTTGAGTGGCTCTTCCTTTATTGTATTTCGTCGTTTCAGTCTGGGTTTGTTGGCGCCATTCCACATTTAATAATGACGTCACTGGTGCCTATTGGCGGCATGATGGCAGATTACTTGCGTAAGAACAACATTATGACAACTACCACTGTGAGGAAACTCTTCAACTGTGGAGGATTTGGACTGGAGGCATTCTTTTTTGTGCTCGTCGCTTATGCTAATAACAAGGTAAACGAAGTTAAATTTAAAAAAAAATGTATACTGCATACAGAAAGTAATGTTCTTATGTTATTTTTAAGTCCAAAAGTTTGAAACAGAAATCATTTCTGGTTTCTGGATACAGTCAATTCCTTGTATTATCTCCTCTAACCATTCATTTTAGCGCTGGGCATTCTTACATTCTCACGCTGCTACACTTATGTTTAGCAGCGTGCCCAAGCCGTAATTTTAATGGCCCCCAAAAAATTAAAACATTTGGCTGCAAGTCGTTACCCATGTGTTTCTTAACTAAAGTGATTGTTTTTATTAAATTATTTGTTTTTATCAGTACGTGGCAACAATAGAGCTGACCCTCGGCGTAGCGTGCAGTGGCTTTGCCATATCTGGCTACAACGTGAACCACCTGGACATCGCGCCACGATACGCCTCCATTCTCATGGGCCTCTCCAACGGCATCGGCACCATCGCCGGCTTCGTCGTGCCCATCGTTATCGATTATATGACGCAAGAGAAGGTAAGATTATGAAAATATTTCAAGGATTATTTCTTAAAATCTGGAAACATTGGCTTTTAAGAAGCCTCTTCTCAACAGACTAAAAAAAATTAAAACCTGTTTATTTCTTCATCTGAAATTCTAAAAACATTTTTTCTCAAAGACGCCCAGATTATTCAAGAGTCGGATTAACTAGCAGAATCAGTTTTCAAAGGGAAAATGTTTTTCAATAAATATGTTCTTGAATTTTTATTAGGTAGTCCCCCAATGCAATAGAACGGTATCGCTTTCAGGCGCGAACTAGCGAAACAAAAAGGACATTCGTCCGTGGCTAATTTAAAAAAGGAAATCGAGCTCCATGGAGTCGCGCGCGGAATATGCAATGAGTAGGATTGTGGGTGCGCGACGATGCGGCACGCCACCGCTGAGCACTTTATTATCGCCCGCCGCCGCGCAACGCCGCGCACGACTGACTGCATTGTGTCTGCAACTTACTAGATATTTGTTACAGATATGCTTATCTGAAGCATTGAATATCTCGTCAGCTTTTCGGGTGTGGCTAATGTTGTTATTCTGTTGCGCTTTTGAGAAGTTGTAACAAGGTTAAGGCAGGTTTTTGTATGTTTGTCTATGAAGTGTAGAATTTCATATAATTTCATATATTTCATTGACTCTTTATGAAAAAAATATATTGGAAAAACTCATTACAAAGTATTAGGTGCCGTATGTGTTTACAGTAGCTGTATATATAATCCTAACTATTTAAATTACTGAAGGTGATCCCTACTAATGGCCAATAATGGTGACCGAACGGTTTGTTCTCGATTGTTAAAAGAATCAACTGGAGAAAGCCATAACGGAGTGGCGCGCGGTGTTCCTGATGGGCGCGACAGTCCACTTTGTAGGCATCACCATATATGCCATTTTCGCATCAGGAGAGCTGCAGCCGTGGGCTGAGACCGCCGTGGAAGAGCCTCAGTCGATGAAGTCTTTAGACCAAGAAACTACATTTGTAAGTATATACAAGTTGCCTCTAATTTTTATGGCGTTGAAGCACTTTTGGTTTTTCTAATCTTATTTTTGTATGTGCTTAAAGTTCAATCATTTGAGGAATTACAAATTGAGGTTAAAAACCCCACTTACTTTTAAATTTAGGAGTACCTACAATACATTTTCCCTCAAGTTATAAAACCGTCTCAATTTCTTCCACCCAAGACGGAGAGACCGTCAGCGCCTCTGAAGGGTGCAGAGCAGGCTGGATACGGCGCCATCGCGCCCCCACGGCCGCCGGCGCCCGGCGCTCATGTGCCCAACAATCCCTTCGTCTCGGGCGCCTTATACCAGGCCGAGCCCATCCAGCCACCGGCACATGACTATTACGACGGGCCCGCCGCCAACGAACAACACTACCCTGAGTAGAGGCCAACGTTAAATGGACGACACGTGTCTAATTCTTCTGGGCTTACACTACGACATTGGGAGAAGTTTCAGCATTACAGCTCCACAAAAGTAAGTTGTTTCGGCTAACTGACAAGAATAGCGGCAATAGAGACTGTGATTTCCCAGATTTTTTCATAAGTAGTTTTGGGGTACAACATTAATCCTTGTTTATCAATGTCGTAATGTAAATTACAGTTGAATCACAGGCGTGCTTCGTCCGTTATTGATGTTACCTCTCATTTTAATGGTAATAGGTAAATATAATACTTTTACAAATAACTCTGACATCAGTTCCCGGAACGACTCGTCGTGTCGCTCATATTTTTATAGGAAAACTATATTGTTCTCATCGTTAGCTTGTATATTAAATTGTTTAGCGTTTAGGCGTAAATTGGGTTGTTTTATCAAAATCAAAGATCTCGATGTTTTTGTTACTTTAATCGTTAAAATTACAAATCTGAGCTTTATACTTACATGTCACGCTTGAGTTACATCTAATCAGTATTAACATACGTACCTGTTTTATTTACATTTGTACGTGTACAGGTGTATATAAATTATATTGGCATATCACAGTAGAAATATTTAAATTTGTCACTGGATGGTTTAGCTTAGTAATCAATTTATAGTTAGTTTTGCCTCATAATATCGTACTTAATAAAATTAATGGTTACTATAACATTTCTAGTCCTTGTTACTAAGTTTCATAAAACTGTTGTAAAATGTTTATAAATATTTACGAAATAATTGAATTGTTCAAAATTTAGAATTGTATTTAATTGGATGCGTAAATGTATATGTATCATAGGAGTAGACATTGAAATAAAATGTTAATACTATTAAGGGAAGTAATGTAATCATTGTTGTTGATATTTTAATTGTTATAATATTATTTTTTGCATTATTTACGTTGATATTGCAAATTAGATGTTAAAATTAATAATAATTTAAGATTATTTATTTAATTTTATTAATCACGTGTAAATATTTATTAGTGGTAATGAAATAAATAGAATGGGAAATATAATTTATTTAAACATAACGTTGGTTTAAAACAGAGATTGAAAAGAGTTAGGCTGGTTGTTTAAAACACATCTCTCTTCCTTTAGTAATGCCTCTACACTTGAAAATATAGGAAATACAGAGAACATAGATATTATAACTTGCTTAATATACGTGAAAACGATGGAGGAAGCTTTGAATAACTCTAATATTAGTAAAACAATGAAAATTTTACCGTTAGTGTAACTAAGAATTTGGTTATCATACTAATGGCTAAAGAAAAAATATAAAAAAATATCCAAAAATAAACACTTCTAACTTGTAAGTTGTAATTTCTATTAGATTTTTAAGAAAAAAATTCCAAATCTTTGTAAATAGTACATATAAGTCCTAAGCACGTACCCACATAATAATAATGTGATAATATATTAGATTGGATATTTATGACTACTGGAATAGCAGAGCGGCTATTCCTAATGAGAAACATATTCGAGTATTCTAGTAAGATAAGTTCAAAAACCTATTTATTTATTTGTGCACATAATGCATATTCGTACGTATTTCGCGCTAGGGCTATATATTTATTTAATTTTCATCTCTATTTTGTAGTCCCTTAAAAAGCAAATAAAATTTCACTAGAGTATCAAAAATATATGAAAAAAATACTAACTATAATTCTTATTCCACGCACACTATTATTTCGTTTCAATTCTTCGTAGGACCCAATCTTAAGAACCCTATATTTTAGTGGATTTTTAGAATAAAACGGCTTCAAGGTGCCTCCACTCCGAAGTTCCTTTTTGTGGAGCAACGTTTGCATGTGTTGGCGGGAAACAACGGGTAACAAAATAATATTTATTTAGGAAACTTACTAAAGGTTATAGAAACTTACTTAATGTCATCATGTTGGAAAATGTTGCTCTACAAAAAACAGCTTAGGTGCGGATGCACCAATGTTAACTAGAACATAAGTATAAATAAAAGCATGTATAAAGCACATCGCAAGTAAGTATTTTATAGGTAAAATATAAAATTGCGTGCAAGTAAAAAGGGAAAATATAGTAGAATAAATATTTTGACAATAATTCTACCGACCGACAGACAATAGACCTTTGTAGATAAGTCTTTCTAGCATTAATCACTCATGCTGCTCACTGCACAATCCCTTTTAGTTTTAATTTTAAGTGATTGTAAGACAATAATTTACCCTCTTAATGTACATTTATGTGTTCTGAAATATTAACTCAAACGTAAATATTGACGTAATGACAATAATACCTGACTGGTGGTGTCTGAGACCAACGATCACTCGTTAAAATGCGCACTTATTGGATAAGCAATGAGGGAAGTATATTTTTATTTATTTATCTTATCACATTCAGACGAAATAAGATTGCAGATCTTATGTAAAAATCATTAGAGCATCAGTGAAGAAAGCTTTCAATTTATTAGGTACCAACTTTTTGTTTTCGTGCCTGTTGTAACATTTGCTTTGAATACAACAGCTAATACATTTTTGTACGCCTGTTATTATTACCTAGTCATTCAAGTCTACATATATGAGCTAACATCATGGGAGTAAAAAAAATGTACAAAAGGAAAATATTTTATTTTTGACTCAAAGAATGTTCTATGGCCCAATGTCGGTCCATAAAAGACAGAAATCGAAATTGCTCTATATTTTGATGATTTTATGAGTTTTTTTTATATTACCTTTATGAGGAGCAAATAAGTTGATGAAAAAAATTTGCAGCATGCAATTAAAAAAAGACCTTTTTATATTGTTAATGGAAGCGAGCCAAGAAGTCGAGCAGATTTAGGTACCTACTTTATACAAAAAACAATAAAATAATAATAAAAACAAAATACTTTTAGTTTGATAAACTACCAAAGAATAATAATACAACTGCAATATTTTCCAAAATACCTTTTCCACTCCTACGTTATAATTGATTATTTTTTAATTATACATTTTTAGCGTGACCTCCATTACTATTAGTAAGTCTTGTAAATATAATAAAAATAGGAACTGCAACAGTGACGACTAACGTATTCAAGCTATTGTAGATACATTTGCGTAGAAGTAAGAGTTAGTTTCTTGGACATGGGTGAGAATTATCATCTCCGATCCGATTTATACTTTCAGTTACATCATACATTCTTATAAAAGCATATTTGATTAAAAGTTCAATAAAAAGAAGTTGAACAACATCTCAGCTTTACCTAGGCTCTTCATTAATAGTAAACTATCAAAAATACTTTCTAACTCTTCAAATGTTATTATTCTGTGCTTTGTATTGCAAACTTCATACATCGTAGAGTATAGTCACTTTCATCCGTTAAACTAAATGAAGATATTTTAAAAACATCTCATTTTATATTCTTGCATTTACCATGCAACCAACGTTTCACTCACTCTTGAAACACAGACTTCAACGACGTAAAACATACATTTTATATATTTTCATATCAGATTACTTTCATTTAAAATATTTTTAAAAACATTAAAATTATAGACTTAATTATATAGTATAAAGCAAAGTCGTTATTTTAAATAATCTCTACGCCGTCAATTCCGTGATGTAAAATACTTTGAAAGGATATTACTTGAGTGTGTAGTGATTTGTATCTATTTATAAATAAATCTTCTATTGTTATTTTAGCGATATAATCAGTTGAAATGGTTAATAGTCGAATGGAAAGTAATAATTCAGGGCTAGATTAACGAGGAGGTCGTCTCTATTACTATTTTAGTTTTTGTTTAAATGTGTCAAAACTAGACACTGATTGAGCAATAATAGTGTAACCGCATATCAATGGAACTTACCTATATATCTTACCACATAACTAGAGGCATGATCTTAATCTCTTGAATACATTAGTTCCTATTTTAATATCTAACAGGCAGAGCTGTCTACTCCTCTATGTTAATTTGAAGTTCGTTGGCCGGGGCATGTGCATTGAATATTAAAAGGACTATTTAATAGACAAGTTGTACATACAAACCTATATATATATATATATATATATATATATATATCTATATATATCCTATCCATATATATTGTTTGTAATGATAATTTTCACAATGTCCAAAACTATGGCGGAAAGGGTACGGATCCCCCACGCACTTGTTGAAGAGCGCACTTTTAAAGTTTGTGATTGAGTAATACTAGTGTAAGAATAAATACTTTAAAATATATATTTATTATGAGTTTTTGATCCAATGGCGAAAATGCAGGTATTGTATAAGTTGGTGGGATATTTTTATATAGAACAATAGTACTAACTGACTAAACCAAATTGCACGATGTGTAAGTTAAAACTTTACTTAATTAGGCTCATCAGAACGACTATTATTTCACTCTCGTCATTGGAAAACAACAAAATAAATACGTGTGTATATTTTTTAATTTCATAATTTGATAAAAACTCGTTATGCAACGGTTTTAACTTTTTGAGTTAGATAAAATGGATATATATATTTTAGTATATTTTTATGATACTCAAAATAATTATGATAAGTAAAAGTACAATAATATTTACGTAAGGTTTACGATAGGCTTATAATAGGACAATAATTTTAAATGGGGTGATCTCACTCTATAAGGCTGTGGTGACAATAAAGCTTGATAAAGCGACCCTTAGCTGTAAATATAACAATAAATAAGACAATATTATATACACTTATACGAATCTATAAATAATATTATAATAAATAGTTTTTTATGCAAATAAATACTTTAAGTATCTATTTCATTTTGAAGGCAGCACATTTTTTTAATTATTTCTGTATATTCATTATTTCTATATTATTTCATTATTGTTTTTAATTGGTAAAAAAAACAAAATATTTATTTCAAAGATCGACGTAAATTTCCTAGTTTTTTTTTTTCGTATAAAAGGTGAATTGAACCGTATTTTTTTTATTACTTCTCTGAAGTTACTTTAGTACGGGTTTATTTATCTCTCGAGTTTATAACAGCTGGAGGAACACTAAACGCCCAGCATACTAACAATAAAACTTCTATTGTGTCTCGTTCAGTGTCCGTCAACCGATTAATTATTTTTATACATGTTTTAGGTATATTGATATTATTAATAATAATAACAGATGAGGTTGGTGTAGATATTACAATTAGAGTTATTGAGATAAGATATTACTTGCACGGAAGCACTGTCACAAGTCAATTACTGATTAGGCTCATATTTAAGGATTTGCTTTCAAAGTCCTGATAGAATCGAAGCTAAATAATTTTGTAAATAAGTTTGTGTCGCTTCTTAAAACGTTTCTAGAAGAGCTAAATTTTTGTCGACAGCTGATTTTTATCTAGCCATAGTTCAGAATTACTTCTGAGGGGAACTCGTGGCTAAGTCATAACAGCCGCACGGGTCGATCCATCAGGTTATGCTACGCTTTGCAGGGGTAGGTCAGTGGATGGGTTACCATCTTAGATACCGAGACTCATCCGTGCCTCGGAAAGCACGTTGGTCCCGGCTGTCATTCGTGGATCTTCTTCGTGGACAATCGTAACGGGTCATCCGAAGCCCGAAAGTCTGACAACCAGTCTTACTCTTATTACCGAGTTACTGGGTTGTGGGGGTTAGATAAGCAGTCGCTCCATGTAAAATCCTGGTTCTTGACCTGCTAAAGCTGCTTCCGGTTAGACTGGAAGGCGAACTCAACAAAGTTGGGTAAAGGCAGATTGATTTGAGTTCAGAATTACTTCTAATAGTTTTGATAGTATTGTTCGGTTTGCATTTAGGTACCACATTATTTAATGAAAGGTTATTAAGTAAATCCGAATTATTTTGGTCTATTTTAGATTTCATCACTATGGCATTGAATAAGTGTACAGAAGAGGTGCCGGAAAAAGTAATCTCGCATACTAAAGTAATTATTTCTGGTAGGTAGGCTTCTTTTTTTTTTTTGGTTGGGAAATCATCAAATAACTTCTCCCGCTCTGGGCGGAGCGAACTCTTACTGACTAAAACCCACCCGTATTCCTTCTTGTTGCCTGTGTTGCCAGGGGCCTCGGTGACCCATTAGTACCTTCCCGCGACCCCGGCAGGCATCGGCCCTAGTGGACCCCTACTTTTGTGCTGACGACATCTCTTTGAGGCGCGCGTGGAATACAACGCGCCGTCGACCCGGGCCTGGTCCTTACCGGACGGTGAGCTACACATTGTTCACCGTCCGCAAGCCCGTGCCTACGGTGGCCGGAAATCCGCCCGGGATCCCCGACGCCCAGGGCATCTCCTGCGGCGGCTAGGGGCGAGAAGGTGCGAAATTTGGTAGGTAGGCTACGCTGGTACGGCACACAAAACCATCACTCACAGGGTAATTAATGGCATTCAACAATGTAGATGTCATTCAATACCAGAGAAAGATAGTGAATAGTTAAATTTTGTAAGCTTTCCAAAGTATTAACCATTCAAGTACAGCTTTTATTTTTAGAGCTAGAACAATAACGTTTCAAGCTGGCTTTCGCCTCAACTCAAACTCAAAGCATTTATTTCAAATAAACCAATTACAGGCACTTTTGAATTGTCAAGGGTTCGGTCGGTCAGTCAGAAAGTCTAAAAAACTACAGCTATTCCGGCACTGCGTAGTACATTTAAAAGTTTTGGTTATTCATTCTATATTCGTAAGTTCAGCAGAAGTTTGTTTCAATCTGGCCTATTATCGATTTAGTGTGTAAATAATGTCATAAGAGTATAAGCTATTGTAATTAATGCAGTGTTTAAGCAACGGTATATCTCGAGAGAGACGAGATTTTGAGAAAATTTCGGCCCTGTACCAGCTTAGGAAATAATCCGTTTAATCTAGTCATTTATCGTATCTAATAGGATTATAACTAAAAATAGACATTAACGATTTACGTTTATTTGGGCTCAGGTAAGGAGGAAATAATTATAAGTCATATTTAATGCTTTGTTAATAATGCCGTTATCATAAGTAAATTTACGTGAGATAGAGTGAGATCCTTTGACAACTTAGGAAATAAAATAATGTATAATAAACTTAATATACTAGCGTTTACTATAACTTGTCAGCTCGAGACAATGTCTCTGGGCAAACTGACGCTTGTTCTGATAGCATACCCATATGTACTACTTACTAACCTCTTTCAAATTATGTGACGTCATTCGAGCATACTCCATCGTTTTCAAGATGATATATAGGCGTACTATGTCCTGCTATTCGATTCAGGGAAGTCTCTTTGATCAAATATTACATCATTATCGATATCAATACCAGTGTTGGTATCTCGGTATGTAAATATGTGAACAATATGAGAAGAAATATGTTTATTTCTTGCGTATTGTGGCGTTACAAACCAAACAACGAATACAGTACAATCTCTTTAATATATACATATATTCATCTATAGTTGTCGCATTTTAACATGGGAATAGCGGTCATTGCCCTTTCCCTAATATCTTTCCGTAGGAACCCAAAAAATAAACTGTGCATTGGTTTTTTATTATTGGAACATGTTGAAGATCACGATAGCTCAATGATTCAGGACGTAAACGAACTTTATTTCAGTTTTTTAAATTAAAACGTAGGAAAGAAGACGAAAGTGAAACTTATTGCTCAACGCGCTAAAGATCTTTTCTCTTCTATAAAACTACAGCATGTCGGCGGGCCATATCGGTGACGCGAACCCAAAAGTTTTTCCCCTACCATAAATGGCTCAAGGCACCGAAAGAAGTGTTCCCTTCAAAAATGCTAGAAAATGTAGGTAATTACCGCTGTTGCCATGATAAAAAGCAACAACTATATGCTCATTCTTCAGATCGAATTACCCATAAAAATGAAAATATTAAGGAGTATGTCTATAGAATGTTTTGAGGAAGGGCTATGTGTGGTTAGACAACTCCTATGATACAACGATTCTTACTAACTCTTATCTGATGTGATTAGATATAAAAACAATAGAATTAAGTATTGATTGTATAGTTTTCTCTATGATATTCTTATGACAGATCAGTGAAACTGAATTTAATTTAATTTTCAAGAACTTGACTTCATTAGATCTACGAGTATGATAGAGTTGATACACCAAGGTCTATGTAAGAACGGGGCTCAAGCATGAATCTTGTTTTGAATCAAATTTAGTATTTAATTGAGATTCATGCTTAACTAGGTAGAATATGGGCTTTCTGATGTGTACAGGCATACAGTAGGTGCCTAAACAGCTAATCATGTTCAGTCTTATCTGTGTAAGCTGCCTTTATAGGTATCAGTTTTAGGATTACTCACATCATCGTATGTATGTCTACATTTACGGAAAGAAATTTCGTTCTAAACGAACTCTAGCCTTTTCAGTGCTTGTTTTTGTCGGTATTTCTAGTTAATTTATAATACCTAGTGTAAGATCAAAATATATTATAGGTAGATACAATGTAAATACTTATTTATGTGTACCTGTGTCTTATTATTCCGTCGATGTCTGTCTTAATTTTACTTGATATTGTTTTTGGGAAATATTCTTTAGGGGTTATTAAAAATATAGTTATGCGAAAAGTCCTTTGTGGAATGGTATGGCGTATAAGAACTTGTAAAGAAATCTCTGAATGTTGAAGGAGGTTATGTTTTCGACGTTTCTCTTCCAGATAGCATACTTTATTATTTAATTTATAAATTAGGGGTTAAACATAATTTATTCTAGTTTTTTGTTAAATATATAATAATAAATTAATAATAAGTGTATCTTAACAATGACCTCAATATGATCTCATTGACTAAACTGATGCTGTATTCCATACAGTCATAATATATTTGTTATATCATTGTTCCGTAGAGCAAATCACGTGTATTTCTATTAAATGTGCTTGCTGTTAAAATTGTACCCATTTGTCGTTTCGAAATGGTAACATTATCTTCCCTAATATATGTTTTAAATTTATTTACTGTAGTTTTAATTTGTGCCTGTTCCTGAATTACCCTTGACTATGACGACCGTCTTCTGTAGTGGTGCAAAACCGTGCAATACCTTGCCTCGTCTGCAGAATCGCTAAGGGGCTGGGATGCACTCTGTTGACCAGTAAAAAATCGTCACGTTACAAAATCGCCCATGCGAACCTGAGCTAAATTTACCACGCTCAGCCATGTACCAACACTTTTATAGAATACTCGTATGTTGCTGTATGCCTTTTTGTAAAATTTCTTAATTGTTATATAGGGTCCTCTTGGGTACGGCCCGCCCGGGCCTACGTTTATGGTACCTAACCATGGCATGGGTGTTTTGAGTTGCGTTTAGAAATTAGATATTTAAGTACAGTCACTGAAGTGCAATTAATCCGGGTCACCGACAACCCTTAATAAGCACCTGGGAAACTAAGTTAGGTTAGGTTAGGCCCGAGGAGCTATTTTTGACATTTAAACGCGGATTTTTTTTTACTTTTATTCTTGAACATAGTCTCAAATCTAGGTACAACAAACCTACTTTTGCGTTAAAAACGCACGAAGTTAATAAAAAGTATTTAAGAGTCCACAATACCTCAAATGGATTAGCATGATTCTCCGGTATATGGTAAATACTGCAGCATTAATTTTGAAATAATTATATGGTAAACTTGAGGATTAATGTTAAGTATGTTTGACGAAAACACGATTCCATAATTTTTTCTCGATAAAAAATAAGTTACAAAGTTATATTCAAATTGAACAATAAACCGCTAGTATTAAAAACATACTTCAAATTAGATCATGAAACTTTGCATAGTAACTGAACTAAAATGCAGATACTATTTCATCGTAAAAATACGATATTACGTAAACTATCGGCGTCTTGGAGCATTCTCCTTTTCGTCCTGTCCTGCTTGCTCGCATTACCGCGAGCAGTAGTGTGCGGGCAAGATAAAGAGTTAGGTGACGCAAAGGTATTACGTACTCTTAAGTGTTTGTGTTTGAAAATCTTATAAATCGATAACAAAACATGAAGTGAAACATCAATGAAAATGTGAATATGTGTGAATTTAAATTTTTGTTTTGCGATAGGATTTTAATTTATATGTTTTAAAAGTAAAACAATTACTAAGTAGTGTTCTTCTTTTACTTAAGTATCTAAAGTCTTTAGAATTTTTATATGTATAAGCTAGCATCAATCTGGAGGAAGGAAGGAAGGATACTAAGAAGATTCTGATCTCAGAATCTTCTTAGTATCTTCAGAATATTACGGATTGTGTTGGTGACCCGGATTCATTTCACTCAAGTGTAGTTCGTGTCTTTAGAATTTTATGAATTATTACACTTAACTTGACGGCTGGCACTTGTCCCTAGTTTGCTCATTTATGAGTTTCTACGTGGCCCGCTGAGGTATCATGCTTTTAAATAAATATAACAGACCAGCCATCTTGAGTGGACTACGATGCGCATTAACCAATGCACAAATGCAGGAACTTTTAGCTAGTGGATACTTACACGATCGTTTTACAGACGACAGTGAAAAATCAGATGATAATAAAAGACAGCATTCCCTTTAAAATCCATGTTTAATCCTAAATAACAGTATTATCACAAATTTCTTAAATATCGAAATAAATTAACACTCATTTTGAGCAACTACACAATCATATCCTTTGATACAATAACGGCGGTGACTTCCTCCACTGATAGATAACTATCATTAAGATATATAATTACAAACGGATGTTGTAAGGTTTCCTTATTAGTTCTGATATAATTATTACAAAATTCTACTTTTATTAGGTATCCTATCTTTTATGGTAAAACAATCAATTTTTATATAATCTACCATAATTACTTAGCACTATTCTTAATAGGTATCTTTAATTTATTAAAACCCCGACAACAATGGCTAGCTACTTAATATAATAAATTATTTTGGTAAGGTTTATTTTTCTAGTATTTTAAGTCAATTCATCAGCTGTAAGGTGTGATAGATCGGAGTCTTCTTGATTTGCCGGGGAACCCTCTTGCGTACGGCGGCTTGGCGTTCGTTGTTACGTAGTAAACACCCCTAGCGCTGAAAAAAACAAAACACTGTTTGAAAATCCTAATCGCGTAACACAGTTTGAATCACAATCCGAGAGCTTTGAAGGATATTGCTAATTCATTGCTGCATAGGTTAGAAAAATTCTTCTGCTCAACAACGTAAGTAACACAATGGACATGGGGGACCTCTCTAAATGAAACCCATTGCGATCAATTGTCATTTTGTGTGTGTTACGCAATTGCCCCGCTGGTCTGAACGCAGATACTAATCAGGTACAACTTTTGTTGATTAAAGACTCATCTTTACTAAAAATCTGAATATATAAGAAGTACTCGTACTTAGAGCAAAGTAGTCAAAGGAGCATAAAGGCTCCTACATACTGGCGCGACGCGACACAAAGACACCGCGTGTAGCGCTACAAGCGGTGCCTTTGTGTCGCGACGCGTCGCGCGACAAGTCGCGCCAATATGTAGGAGCCTTAACGAAAACGATGTGGAATGTATAAATAAGCCGTTGGTGTCCTTTAATAAATTCGTGTCTATTTATAAATGAGGTATATTTGCAGATATAGGTAAGTACCTACTACTTACCTTGTTATTTTAAGAAATTTTCTTTTGATCGGAATTACAATAATCATAGTGATTAAACTTATACCTAGATGTTCCAATACCTTATCAGTAATAGTTACTGAAGAGTGAGAAAAAAAAAATGACAAAAACTGAACCTTCTGAACAAAATCGCATTGTGACGTAATTGCCGCAACGATTTACCCCAATTGTGAGCACTTACTTTTGACTGACGTGTTCACCCATGAGCACGTACTCCGAGTCCTTGGGCTCGCACCATCCGATGAGGTACGAGAACAAAGTGTTGCATGGACCCGCCCAGAATCCAGCGCGACTGTTGATCGACTCGATGAAGTATGGAGTCACTTTTGTATGGTCACACGAAAGGGTTTCTGAAAAGAATTTGGGAAATATTACTTCCGATTTAATTAGTAGATATTGATGAGGATCAGAGCACCCTCTGTGTAATGTTGATGGAACTTATATACTTTTCAACAGTGTTCATAGATGGCGCTGCTGTCGTCGCATAGCGACATCTTGGTTCAGTCGACCACATTGAAACTGCAATCCATGTGTTAGTGAGGGTCAACATTCGTATGAGGAGGGTTCGTAGCGGTTAGTTCCAAAAGTTGATAAAAGAGGGTCTTGTGTTACGTTGCTTTATTTTTGAAAGTGAGGGAAATGCCAGGGCACTAGGTACTGCAGATGACCAAATATTATGTAAATTGAACTTTACCTAAAATAATCTAAAATTACTGCTTTTACCTACGCACTTTGACGATGAAAGTAATTTCAGCTTTAGATACTAGTATACGAAAATATTTCGAAAAGGTTTCTTACGGAATATAGTGTCATGTGCACACCCAGGCTGGCTGGACCCGCCGTTGACGTAGAAGTCAGCGTGTCCATTGGGCCCCCACTGGCCCAGGATACCGGCGCCCGTGTGTAGGATGTCCACGAAGTGAGCGTCAGTGTAGTCCAGGTCTCGGGAGCGGTTGGTGCCCATGTAGAACAGTATTGTTGGGTCTAGACCTGGAAAATGAAAAAAAAAACAGTGTAAAGCGGAGTTTATCCTCACATTCACGTTGTGAATGCTGAATTGAGGAAAGCATTAAATGTTTGTACAGTCGGCTGCACGTCAGAATTTAAGGTGGCCTCGTGTTCTATTGAAATGTCGTACTATGCTAGGCATACGCTAGGCCACCTCAAGATCAAAGTGTTACCACCAACGTGCAGTCAACTGTGCCTTGTTTCCACTGCATGTTATGGCTTTGCCGTGAATATTATTGATATTTTAACGATTCTTTAAGAATTTATACCTAATCCATTATAAATTTTTATTATTAGTGAGCGAATCAGAAACGCTGTCTATACTTACGACAAAATGCAGAAATATGTGTTTCAATGTCACCCAATCTCTTTTCTATTTACGAAAAATGAATGTTGTAATGTGTTGTTCTTGTATCTTTTGATTCAGGAAGTTATTCAAAACTGGTTTTGGTGATCACAGTCGCTTTCAAAAAGTTAATTACTTACCAAATAAGGAGAGCGGAATCAACAATTCCCGGAATTTTACTTAAATATAGCTCCGTATGACATTTGCCCATAGCGCACAGGTAAAGTTTAATTCATGTAAAATTCGTTTTTTAATCCCAGATGCTAATTTGACATTTCAAATTATTGTTGTTTGGTTTTTCAATATGGAGTTTGACATTTGCACCTGTCAAATTAGTCTCCGAGATTAAAAAACAGACTTTAAGTACGTACTTACGTACAATAGGTAGTTATAGCTTATGACTTTCTTTTAATGTTGTTTCGATATAAAATCATACGAAGACTGTCAGTTACTCATGATTTACAAAGAGTATAATAATTACCATTAATTTAAATTTATCGTGTATTATAAACATTGTCATGCTCAAACTTACCAGTAATTCTTCCAAGTTTCCCATTACCCAGGTAGTTGGCAACGAGCCCAAGTATATGGGCCCCCACACTGTACCCTATGGTATGCAGCTTATCAGGTATCACCGACTTTACGGGGTGGTACTGTAAGTACTCCACCAGCTGAGCGATGCAGAGGCCGGCGAACCGAGGCGCCCAATCTATCTGAGAAGTTAAAGGAGATGGTGAATAAAAATCGCTCTTTTCTCGTAATTTAGATAAGTTTGCTCATTTTGTTATGTTTATAGTGTAACTAGTCATTAGTGTCTGCCTGTCTCTGCTTCGTTAGGTTTTAACATTTGAAAAGCGTTGAGTTTTAGTTGAGAGATGTAGGTTTAATATGAATGTAACACACATAAACTTTCCGAAATAGATTCTCTAAATGATGGTGGAAACCGCATTAAAATCTGTTGCCGAGTTTGTACACGTTTTGAACGTGTAACGAAGCGAAGGTTAAGCCATTGCTATTACACGGTGGAGCATACGGTGGAGGTCTGCCCGGCTTGGGCAGAGCACCGCCGTGTCCTCGTGGAGGCGATCGGCGGCAGAGATCTCTCGCGTCCGGCCCTGGTTCAGGCCATGGTACGGAGCGAGAGGGCATGGGCAGCCGTCACCTCCTTCTGCGAAGCAGTAATGCTCGCGAAGGAGGAGGCGGGACGGTTGAGGGAAAGGCAAGTTTCGCGCCCTCTCGCCCCTAGCCGCCGCAGGAGACGCCCAGGGCGTCGGGAATCCCGGGCGGATTTCCGGCCACCGTAGGCGCGGGCTTGCGGTCGGTGAGCAATGGGTAGCTCACCGTCCGGTAAGGACCAGGCCCGGGTCGGCGGCGCATTGTATTCCACGCGTGCCTCAAAGAGGGTCCACAAGGGCCGATGCCTGCCGGGGTCGCGGGAAGGTACTTATGGGTCACCGAGGCCCCCGCAACACAGGCAACAGGAAGGAATACGGGTGGGTTTTAGTCAGTAAGAGTCTGACACACCCTCCCGCTCCGCCCACAGCGGGAGAAGTTATTTGATGATTTCCCACCCTCAAAAAAAAAAGCCATTGCTATTAAACAGATGAATGCCACAAAGATAGACGCTATCAACATGTACATATACGTATGTCTCCCGTAAATCTAGGTTCAGAGTATAAATCTGAATATCGTAAGTTTATTATAGAAATCAGTGTAAACATTAGGTAATGCCTAAATTCTATTAGGTACATATTAATCGACTTAACGAGATTCACCTAGCTCTCACGAAAAGTACGAAATTGACTCTTTAATGAAAAGAGCGGAAAATGAGCTTTTCCTGTCTCATTGTTTGTTTGTCAATTACGTCGTTATCTCAACTTCATTAGCAGTTAGTTATATGCAAATAGAAATCAAAAACAAAACCGCGAACTGTTTGCAAAAAGAGCATAACGGTTCACAGACCTCAATTGCTAATAAATTGGGGACACAAGTAATTAGCTTGTTGTATAACTTAGTAATATTATGTGTAGGTATCTCTTTTACTGATAGTAAGAAGATGACAGTGCATATTTGAGTCGAATGCTCATCTTAGAATGATTATGTTATGCAACTGTCTTAAGCAAGCTACCGGTGAAGTGATAATGAAAAAAAATGCTCGTCACTTATCAGCATGCTGTTTGCCTACTTTCCGTTTTTCAAGTAGGGCGGTAAAACAATTAAAAAAAAAACGATATTGTGTCAAGCTGGTGAATGATTCTTAGTTGCATGTAAAATTATAACATGAACGGTTTTCTTTAGAATTTCAGAGGAATTGGTGACGATTATAATGTACTTGAACAAGTACTATAATCTCAGCGATTACTGATGTACGTAAATTATAACGTAGGTAACGTTATAATTTAACTTTACATACTTGTATAAATTTTTGAAGATTGGTGGGAGTTCATTTTTATCAAGGCCCTCGGGCTAAAAATAATATGTTGCAATTTACGGGACTTATACATATGACTTGCCAAATTATAATGCTATAATAACAAAATAATAACAGCGTTTGTAAAATATTATCATCACCATAATTTAAGGACATTTGTAAGCTTGGCTGAAGGCACAAATCACATTGAAACAAACTTTTCTTTTATAGTGAACATTGAGAATTATTTATAAAATTAGATCTGCTGTTCTCAAAGCTGTTGCTAAGTTGAGTGGTCACTCTTCGGTTCATCACACTTCTGAATAAAAAGGCAAACACAGTTGCCTTAGTCAGAATTTGTTTTCACCATTAATTATTCGCCTGCATACTTACTAAAATAACTAACCGCGTCTTCTATGTTCTCTGCAAATAAAACAGACAATAAAACACATACCTGACTAAGGCATGGCTCCTTCACAAGTGATCCGTAGTCCACAATGATAATATTATAGTTTCCTTTAGTGAAGTATGCCTTCCTCATGTCGGTGCTAGGCGAAAGGTTCCGACCTCCGCCGAAGCCGTGGACCACCACTTTCGTCGGATGTTTAGTGTTGAACTTCGAGTATGTTAGGGAGTCATTGTCCAGGGTGTTTATGAGTTCACCCTTTTCTTGAGTTGACCTGGAAAGTAATTAAAATTTTAATCTTGGTTTTATTTGGTGATAATATATCCAATGCGGCCTTCTTGGTAATATGTTTAATCGAACTGGCTGTTACTGGCCACACGCAATGAAAATAATTGTCGACGCCATTTTTATTTTTTCTACGCTTTTGTACATGTGGTTTTTAGATAAAATCCAGCTTTTTTATAGCTCGTGCAGACTAGCGCGATATCGCGGGCACGACAGGCAGCAATATGACTGTCGCGCCCGCGATATTGCCTCAGTATGTAGGAGCCTTTATAAACATAATTGTAATAAAACCTTTTCAGAGAAAATCAATAAAATAATAGAGAAGTTCTATGAAAAATTGCCTTCTTAGGGTTCCATAGTAAACAAGGAACCCTTATAGTTTCGCCATGTCCGTCTATCTGTCTGTCTGTCTGTCTGACCCCACTGTAGCTCAGAGACGCTTAGTACTGGAAAGCTGTAATTTGGCATAGGTATACATATTAATCACGCCAACAAAGTGCTAAAACAAAATATTGAAAAAAATTGTTAGCGTACCTCCCTTGCAAGTAACGTGGGGATGATATTTTTTTTCTCGTCTAGCCCATGGTGTTGGATAAGCCGTTCAAAAATATTGCAGGTCTGTGAACACCACTTTTCGATTCAAGGATCCGTTTGCGTAATATTAAGCATTAAAGTGCTAATTTTTGTTACAGTCAAGTGTCCCTCCCTCTGCCAGCTAAATGGTTGTTTATGGAGATGTGAAAATATTCATGGCAGTAGTAAATATAATGAAATTAAAATGAAAATAAAATGAAAACTATTATGGCTAAGTAGGCTTTACAACTTAACGAGTAATAGTCGACCAACTTAAATTTGCAGTTGGAGAATTGACTGTGGCATATATCCATGTATGGGAGAACAGATTTTTCAACGACAATGTTAAGTTTGTTTTAGGAATAAATTCGTCCCAAGTAATCCCAACTACGGAACCCTTCATAGTGCGTGGTCCGACACGCACTTGGCCGGTTTTTTTTTAAATTGATATGAGTGTTTTTGTAAAGTACAATGATTGGATTCGGACACGCAGCTTCTCAGTCGAAGGTACTCTTTCCGCGGGGCTAATGCATTGGACACATGATGTATAGGGTGAAGTGTAAGTGTGACAAACATCGACGATTGTTTTCGATGCCATTATTTTTTATCCACCAATTATAATTAATTGTTGATAAGATAAATAGTACCATTATTGTGATTTCACCCGTGTGAATACGTATGTGAAAAAAGGTTATTGCTAATTTCCTATTATTAATAAGAAACTAATTACCTTTACTAGTGGTAAAGGTTACAGAACTACCTACATGTAATTATGTGTTTTTAGGGTTCCATAAATGTGAAATGATAAATAATAAATTATTTATTTTCTGTAAGTAGGTTTGTACTACAAACACTTTTACACGTCAATCATATTTTTAAAATAAAGCTAGATGAGGTCGGCGTTTCCTATCTGACTACTCTGAGAAGAAAGGCCGAAACAAACTCAGAGGTCACAGTCTCCTTTAAGGCGCTGACAAGACCTAATTGACCAAAATAGGCTTTTCTTAAGTTAACAAATTGCCAAATCTGTATAGTTTGTGGTAGCGGAAAAATATATGTTAATTCTGAACATATTTCCCAGAACTTGGTTGTTACCAAATCCGTTTTGAAAAAAAATCTCGATACAAACTAACGTTAAACTGACCTCTTACCTTGAGTTCTAATCGAAAATATCTGTATTAAATATGAACATACGTTACGTATTTAATTAATAACAAGAACGTCTTATTTGAATGCAGAACTTGGCTGTTTTTTATTTTCGATTACTCAACTCAACTTTGAGTAAATAGATAATTGCTTCATATTTTGCAATAAATTACAAGCGTTATGTCATCGCGCTTCTCTTTCTTTCTATGCAATCTGACAGTGACCGCGGTTTAGGTGTTGTCTGCGTCTTAAAGTCAAAATCTTGTTCAGATCATGTGAAGGCCACGTCGATTGGTGTCTGAAATGGTCCTTTTGAGGAAAGAACCACACAGATTGAGTGGACCTGTCCAGTCAGTGCACGCATTTGTCAGTAATCGTGCAGCTCAACTCAGAGCTTAAGGAGCTCACGATGCGACCAACAATACCAAAGAAAGAACATTAGGGTAGGCCGCATAAATTACTCAAACTGCCAGACCATGATTAATACTAAATGAGAAAAAAAACAACAATGACCCACATAGTCTTCACATTCACAATAATTGAAAACAATATAATACTTTACAAATAAATATTAAATTCCACACAATATATTAAACTCCACAAAGTAAATATGTCGTTGTGATTTGAATAATCATTAAATGTCAAAAGTGTACTCGTATATAAATAAAATAAAAGTTTCAGTATGCAATAATTGGAGCAGCTCAATCCCAAGCATTTTTGTCCTCAATATAATCTTTAACGGTATAAAAGGCTTTCTGGAACAACTTACTTTAAATAAATGATTTGAATTTATTAACGCTTAGATCTTGAACGTGGCTTTTTTTTTTTGAGGGTGGAAAATCATCAAATAACTTCTCCCGCTCTGGGCGGAGCGGGAGGGTGTTTCAGATTCTTACTGACTAAAACCCACCCGTATTCCTTCCTGTTGCCTGTGTTGCGGGGGCCTCGGTGCCCCATAAGTACCTTCCCGCGACCCCGGCAGGCATCGGCCCTAGTGGACCCCTACCTATGTGCTGATGACATCTCTTTGAGGCGCGCGTGGAATACAACGCGCCGTCGACCCGGGCCTGGTCCATACCGGACGGTGAGCTACCCATTGCTCACCATCCGCAAGCCCGCGCCTACGGTGGCTGGAAATCCGCCCGGGATTCCCGACGCCCTGGGCGTCTCCTGCGGCGGCTAGGGGCAAGAGGGCGCGAAACTTGACTTTCCCTCAACCGTCCCGCCTCCTCCTTCGCGAGCATTACTGCTTCGCAGAAGGAGGTGACGGCTGCCCATGCCCTCTCGCTCCGTACCATGGCCTGAACCAGGGCCGGACGCGAGAGGTCTCTGCCGCCGATCGCCTCCACGAGGACACGGCGGTGCTCTGCCCAAGCCGGGCAGACCTCCACCGTGTGCTCCACCGTGTCCTCCGGGCGATCCACACAGTGATGACACCCGGACGTTTCCTCCCGCCTTATCCGACACAGGAACCTCCCGAAACTGCCGTGTCCGGTGAGGACCTGCGTCAGGCGAAAGGTGAGGACGCCGTGGCGACTCTCTAGCCATTCCTCAAAGAGGGGACTTATCGCCGCAATCGTGGCGTGCCCAGCACTGGGTTGCGACAACCGTACTTTCCATGACGCCATGAGATCCCGCCGGAGCTCCGTCCACTGTGCCGCGATTTCTCGCGGCAGCGGACTTACGCCCCGGCGTTTCGCCTCCTCGCGCCACTCCCATACGTGCGCGAGGACATCTTGAACGTGGCTTGGAAGTTTATTATAAAAACGTATACATTGACATCTGAATGAGCATATTTTCTTGAGCCTTGTTGTAGGTACAACAATTTTAAACAATTTTATATTTTTATGGGCATATAAAAGATTTTCAAAAATATACTGAGATGGCACAGTCATTACATTAATCTCCTTAAATTTCTCTCTGAGAGAGTGTCTCGGACTTAATTTATAATTTGGTCGAACAGCTCTTTTCTGCAAAACAAAGATAGTCTAAATGTCAGCGGCATTTCCAGAATACCGTACGACATTACACTATGAAAATAGCTGAAGTACACTAAACGGGCTGTCTCTATATCAGTTAAATTACGAATTTTTCTAACAGCTTATGCTGCGGAGCTTAGCTTTTCGACAATTTATCTATATGTGGACCCCACTGAAGCTTAGCATCCAAAATTAAGCCCAAGAATACTGTGCTATCTTCAGGATTTAGTTCTTCGCCCTTTATCAACACATTAGTTTTCACCTGTGATCCTATCGTGAGGTAGCGTAAACTTAACGCATTTGTTTTTTTTTTTTACATTAAGAAGTAACTTATTAACATTGAACCAGTGAACTACTTTTGAGATCGCACTATTTACATCGTCAGTAACCAGCTGCTGACGTTTAAGTTTAAACAAAAGTGAAGTGTCATCCGCAAACAACACTATATCATGATTATCCTTTATGAGGTACGGCAAATCATTAATATAAATAAGAAATATGAAAGGAACAAGAATTGAGCCCTGTGGGACTCTCATTGATACTATAGATCCGGGAGATCTTTCCCCATTAACGTAAATGCTCTGAATCCTATTACTCAAGTATGAAGTAAAAAGATCCAGAGCGGTGTTCCGGCATCGTCAACAAGGACCCTTTATAGTTTCGCCATGTCCATCTGTCTGTCTGTCCGCGTCTTAGCTCAGACTTCAGAGACTCTTAGTACTAGAAAGCTGTAATTTGGCCTGGGTATACATATTAATCACGCCGACAAAGTGGTACAATAAAATCTTGAAATAAAATTGTCGGGTCCTTTCCTTGCATGTAAAGTAGGGTTGATATTTTTTTCTCGTCTATCCCATGATGTTCGGTATCTTTGGACAGGCCATTTAAAAATATTGTGGGCCTGTGAAAACTATTTTGCGATTCAGGGATCCGTTTACATAAAATTAAGGCTCGTGCAGACTAGAGCGATATCGCAGGCGCGACAGGCAGCAATATGCCTGTCTCGGCCGCGTTATCACCACAGTCTGCACGCGCCTTTAAGCTTTAAAATGCATTTTTTTAGAGTCAAGTGTCCCCCCTACCTGCCAGCTAAATGGTCGTTTTTGGATAAGTATGTGAAAAAATTCACGGCAGTAGTATAACGAATTTAAAAGGAAAACTATCACAGCTAAGTAGGCTTTACAAGTTAACGAGTAGGTAATGGTCGACCAACTTAGATTTGCAGTTGGAATGTATGTGAGGACATGTTTTTCAACTACAATGTTAAGTTTGTTCTTGGGATAAATTCATCCCAACTACGGATTCCTCCCTTCATTTTGCGTGGTCCGACACACATTTGGCCGGTTTTTAGTTAAATGTTTTTGGTGGTTCGGTTGTCTATTGAGTATCCAAAAATGCGAAAGAAAATAACTTGGCACTTAAGATTAATTAATAAATTAAAGAGTTTCTGCCACTTACCTAGTATAAAGATAGAACTGCATTTTCGGATGTGGACATCGATACGGCGGTGGAATACATGATGTTGTGTTCAGCAGATCTCTTACTGACTGCGGCTTCTTCTCTCGAGGAGGCTCCTCCTGACTTTTTGACACTGAAACAAGGAGATATAGCTTTAATTTGAGTAAAAGAAATCTCTTATAATGGGGGGCTTGTGGCTGAATAATAACAGCCGCACGGGTCAATCGATGAAGGTTAAGCTACGCTTGTCGCGATTGGTCCGTGGATGGGTGACCATCTTTACATACCAAGACCCCTCCGTGCCTCGGAAAGCACGTTAAGCCGTTGGTCCCGGCTGTCATTCGTGGATCTTTGACAGTCGTTACGGGTCGTCAGAAGCCCGAAAGTCTGACAACCAGTCTTACCAAGGGATATCGTATTACCCAGTAACTGGGTTGTGGAGGTCAGATAGGCAGTCGCTCCATGTAAAATTCTGGTATGACTACATCCGGTTAGACTTGAAGTCGACCCCAACGAAGTTGAGAAAAGGCTAGGCAGATGATGAAATCTCTTATAACAGATTATATGTATACATATTATTATAATACAGATTGAAATAATGGCAGCAAAAGGTGGCATGGTACCTAAGTAACAATGTGTGACGGCCTAGTGAAAAAAATATTCGTTATATTTTATCAACATTATTATTTATATTTTATATAACATAACATCACGCCTTGTTTCCCCGAAGGGTTGGGCAGAGGTGTACCTGTAGTACAGTCGTATTTCGACAGTTATGTTTAAGTCCCATATAATAATAGCGGGCGAGCCTATTGCTATCAACCGGGCACAAATCCAGACTCCGGGCTGCTACTGAGAAATTCCATAGGTATAGAAAAACCCAATAACACTTTGCCCGACCCGGGAATCGAAACCAGGACTTCATATGCTCAGCAGTAGCGCTTTCGACCACCAACGAGGCAGTTATTTATATTTTATTTTCTGTTTAAACCGTTCCTCATAGTTAACTCTCAATACTTACAAAGATAAGTATTGAAAACTTATTGCCTTTCTTCCGTAACTCCTTGTTAAAAAGAAAATGCTTTTTCTTAAATACTGGTAAAACGGGGTGAATCGAAACTCAAGGGTGAATAGAAACAAGACTTTAATTTGGTTTTTCACTTTGATACCATAATATCGGCCCCTAACAAAGCATCGACTTTTTATAAAAAAAAATCATTATTAAGTGGATATATTTAAATGCTGCAAAAAATATTCAAATATCAAGAAAATACCCTTTGAAGTTCTGTTTCTATTCACCCTTGAGTTTCGATTCACCCCGTTTTACGGTAGTTCAGGAAAATTACGCATTAAAGTGAAGGTCGTTATGGAGTATGTTTGTATCTGCAATCAAAGACGAGGCAATTGTCATGCTCTGATTATTTCTAACAATTCTAATTCGCTAGCGCTTGCTTACATCTCTTTCATGACACATGCTGACATTATGTCAAGCATTTTGTATTAATTTTCGCTTTTACATTGAGATTCGAGATCATTGAAACATTTTGCGAGGAGAACAAAAGATTTACGTAATACGTGCACGCTGTTTTATATTATTTTCAGAGGAACAAAGTGACACCTGTCGACACTTTTGTTTGATGTCTGTCGGAAATAACTGTCATAATTTTATATTCAGTGAGAGCTTCGGTGTAACGTTCACAAGACAAAATCAGCAGCCTGGGTGAGTATTAGTGCTTGGGGTTGATTTCCAGCTAAGCAAAAACCGGCCAAGTACGTGTCCAACCACGCACAATGAAGGGTTCCGTAGTTGGGATTACTTGGGACGAATTTATTTCAAAAATAAACTTAACATTGTAGTTGAAAAGCCTGTTCCCCATACATCGATAAATGCCATGGTCAATTCTCCAACTGCAAATTTAAGTTACACACATACATACATAATCAGCCTATAATGTTCCCAGTGATGGGACACAGGCCTCCTCTCGGTGAGAGGGAGTGGGCCGTAATCCACCACGCGGGCCCAGTGCGGGTTGGTAGATGACACATGTCTTCGAATTTTTAGTTCTAGGACATTTTCACACTTCACACTTCACCGTTTTGAGAGCAGTGGTGATGTAATAATTTACACAAAGTAAAGCGCATCAAATAACTTCTCCCGCTCTGGGCGGAGCGGGAGGGTGCGGGCGCAACTAAAGCGCCTGTCTGGCAAATTTAAGTTGGTCGACTATAACTCATTAACTTGTAAAGCCTACTTAGCCGTGATAGTTTCACTTTTAATTTCATTATATGTACTACTGCCATGAATTTTTTCACATCTCCATAAACAACCATTTAGCTGGCAGGGGGGACACTTTTTTTTTTTTTTGTATGGGAAATCATCAAATAACTTATCCCGCTCTGGGCGGAGTGAATGTGTCAGACTCTTACTGACTAAAACCCACCCGTATTCCTTCCTGTTGCCTGTATTGCGCACTTGACTCAAACAAAAGTTAGCACTTTAATGCTTAATATTACGCAAGCCGTTCCTTGAATCGAAAAGTGGTGTTCACAGACCTGCAATATTTTTCAACGGCCTATCCAACGATACTCCATACCACGGGCTAGACGAGAAAAAAAATAGGGAGGTACGCTAAAAGTGTTTTTTTTTTCAATATTTTGTTTTAGCACTTTATCGGCGTGATTAATATGTAGGTATACCTATGCCAAATTACAGCTTTCAAGTACTAAGCGTCTCTGAGCTACAGAGTGGGGTCAGACAGACAGACAGACAGACGGACATGGCGAAACTACACTGGCCTGCAAAACTAAGTAGGTAGGTACTACACTTTTATAATGTTTTTGTTTTGTACTGTACTGTACTGTAGATGTTAGAGTTTTTAAATAAAAAAAACGTTTTGTAGCAATTTTTATCAGCTTTCTTTGAAACTATAGTAAATTATACATTAGTAACATTTTTAAATCAAAAACAAGATAAAACAATAAAATTGGCAATTTTTAGCTTAGTGTCATAAAACTCAATTAACATTTACAAGTATGTGCATGTTATTTATTTTTTAATAACTGGTATTGCCTCCACGGGCTCTGCTTACAGCTTCGAGTCGATTTGGCATACTGAAAACGAGGTTTTGGAGCCGATGTTGGGGAATATTCTCCCAATCTTCTATCTGGGCCTGTTTTAGTGCCCTGAGGGTGGTTGGTGGTGGTCTGCGGCTTCTGACTAGCCTCCCTAGCTCCTCCGCCGATCGTTGAGATCAGGACTTATTTATTTATATATTATTTATTTAATAGTTTAAGCACACAAATGTACAGAGGCGGACTTCTTGATGGCCAAGCCATCACGTTGATACCAACTGCTGAATATACTCTTGCACGACCCGAGCCGTGTGTGGCCGGGCATTATCATGCATCAGCATCGATCCATCACCCATATTTACTAAATACGGCCCTGCATACTCATTGAGAATCTCCTGGGCATATATTTCCCCAGTCAGAGTGCCATTTTTTATGGCCTGTTCACTAACTCTGTGCGACCCTCTGAAGATATGCCATCCCATACATGTACACTGCCTCCACTGTACTGGACTCTTTCTGAGAAACAGGCTGAAGGTATCACTCACCAAGTCGCCTTCCGTCAGAAGTGTAAAGTGAGAATCGAGACTCATCTGTAAACAAAATTCTTGACCATTCTTCTTGATCCCACTGTATGTGTTTACGGGCGTATCGCAGTCTCGCTACTCGATGCTCTCTCTCGAGTTTGGGGCCACTCGCTGGTCTTCGGGGTTTCAGGTTTGCTTCAGCCAGTCTTCTTCTCACTGTACTCTCACTAATGTAGTCCCTTCGGGTCTGAAGAAGCTGTTGCTGGACTTCAACTGCATTTAGGTGGCGATTTCTCAACACAGTGGAAACAATATAACGGTCTTCTCGGGCATGAGTACACCTGGGTCTGCCATTACCAGGTCTCCTCAAATGGTTTCCAGTCTCTTCGTACCTTCGCTTCACCTTCTGGACCGTTCGTAACGTCACACCCATCATTCTTGCAGTACGACGCATACTGATGCCTAGTTCCAGAAAACTCATGATCCTAGCACATTCTTCAGGTGCTTTCACCTGAAGAATGTGCTAGGATCATGAGTTTTCTGGAAAATATTTAGAATCAAAAGTAATCCTTTTCGAATTACAATTTTACCATTCATTTTTTGTTTCCATTTTTGCTTATTTATCATGCCTAAAGAGGCATGATAAATAAGTTTATGTGCTGTTGTCTAACTTAGCTTTTGTAACAAGACTCATCTATCAAGAAAAAAATTGAAAACAAAAATGGAAACAAAAAATGAATGGTAAAATTGTAATTCGAAAAGGATTACTTTTGATTCTAAATATTTTCTCAGCCATTTCTTAAAAGAGGTTACCAACTATGAAGTTTTTATGTAAAAAATTAAACTATTTTTCGAATCCGTTTTGTTTCGAAAGTATATCTTGTGTACTTAAAAAGTTATTGCAACTTTAAGTGTGATACTTAGTTTTGCAGGCCAGTGTATAAGGGATGAACCCTTAGTTTATGCTTACTACGGAACCCTAAAAATGTAATTTGGTTATTTGGTTCTTTAAACTATCTAAATTCAAAAGGTTATACAATATACAGGATGAATCAATCAATAACATAAATATTTAAATAACCTAACGCATCTTTCAATAAAACTATTACCCAATAAATTATTATTTATGATTATTCCGCAAATTATATTCGTGTGCAAATTATATTTGCGTTACAAAAACGGTCCATTGAATTCTATTAACATTTTATTCAAAACAAAGCCATGAGCGGTCGTCAATGATATTTTTAAATACATGGTGCCGGGGACATCGACGCGCAACCTGTTACCATGGATTTGAAATTTGTAGTCGGTTATTTCTAAAAAAAAAATCTGCTGTGTCATAGTAAAAGTGCAATACCTGCGCGATGAAAATCTATGGAACAGCATTTTTTTTTTGTAATCGACGAACTATTTCTACGATATCGCTAAGCTACGTCTAGAATCATGTGCCGCAGTCATGGTTACAGTTCGCGCGTCGATGTCCCTGCCACTTTGTGTAGTCGGATACAAATAGTTATCGGCCCTGTCGTAATACCCAATAAACGTTATACGAATTTTAGTATTCGTGTGACCTCTATTTCCACGCACATTAGGTGTTTAATTTTATTATTCATTTTTAACGTTATCGTGGTGTTGCTTTGTTAATATTGCCTCATTTCTATGTATAAAATAGATAGCAAGAGACCTATTTTGCAATTTGGGTATTTTAAATATTTTATATGTTATATTCTATAGAATAAAATAATGAACTATGAAAAAGGGCACCTTTCTTGTCTATTAATAAACTAACCTAATAAATAATTATGTGCACTGCGATATCCCTTAGGATAGGCCAATAGGATATCTATTATCTGCGATATCCTAGTGGCCGTTAATTCCAATATGAGCACACAGAGTAATAATAATAATAATAATAATAATAAATCTTTATTGATCATTTTAAGTATTGCAGTACATGGGTATATAGTTTATACTTTGTAAAATTACAGTCTTGCTACAATCATAGTGGGTGCAGTTCTGATCTCCTAACTAGGTTATTGTAAAACCTGTGTGAAGGAGTGACAGTTCCGATTCCCCATGGATTATAATAATATGGAATTTTTACTATTTACGTACATAGGTATTTTACTGCTACAAAATATGATATAAAAATATAAAAAAAAAAAACATAGCACAAAAATTTTGAGTAAAAAGAATTTTGAAATAAGATGTGACTAAAAACTATTGTATGTGTGTGGGGGTGGGTGTGTGTGAATGAAGAATGTGTTAGGGTGTCTGTATAAGTGTATGTATGTGTGAATGTTGTGTGAAATAATTATGTTGAGTGTTCTAAGTACATTTTTGCTTACCCTTACATAAGCATTTTTTCTGTTGCTTCATATGAGTAGTCGAGAAGAAACGAGTACACCATTTTTTTACAATTGTAGTGAGTTAAGTTGTATACTGGACAAAGTTTATTTATTTCATTATATAAAGAAGGGCCAAGAAAGTAAAAGAATCTTTTAATGAATGTGGAACGTGCACGTGGGACAGTACAAATTAAATCTTTTCTACGTTTATTGATTGACCTATATGGTGTTTTTTGGTGCTGTAGGAGAACTACTTGAATGATAAAGTATTGTCTTACGTTTGGAATATTCCACTTACTGTACAATTCATTTGTAGGGAATATGATTGGGCGATAGGTAGCAACTTTTAATACTGCTCTATGTGCTATCTCTAATGGTTTTAGTGTAGTTTTAGCGGCACCACCCCAGCACGAAATGCAATATGTGACAATAGATTGGCATAAGGCAAAATAGACATTACGTATGACAGTATAGTTAGCAATTTTCCGAAGTGTTTTAAATATATATATAAGTTTACGGACCCTGCCTGTGAGAGTGTTTATATGGGACTTAAAGTTAAGATTTTTGTCCAATATCACACCAAGATATTTAATTTGGTCTACAGGGGTTAATGATGGGCAGATGCAAAGAGTATGGGGTTGATTGTTGCAAGAGTGGGCTATTAGAGTTATTGGGATACGTGGCTGGGAGGCTGCGCTGATTGAGTATGTTAGGAAGTTGGTTTTGGAAGTGTTGAGGGTAAGGGTGTGAAGATTGAGCCAGTTTAGAGCTGAGTTTAATGCTAGTTGAGATTCAATTTCGAGTTGAGACCATGTTTCAGCTACAACGGTTATTGCAGTGTCATCCGCGAATGATATTATGTTACCATTCAGGATATTGAGGTCGCATAGCTCATTAATGAAGATAAGAAAAAGGGTTGGCCCTAGTATGCTTCCCTGGGGCACACCGTAATGAATAGGAAGTTCTTTACTGTAGTTATTACATATATTGACAACTTGTGATCGATTAGTTAGGTAGCTCTTGAACAGATCCAATTGAACACCTCTGACACCCACTTTTTCAAGTTTTAAAAAGAGAGTGGAGACGAGTTTTTGCGAAAGCCGAATTGATTAGGTGATATTAGCTTATAGTGTTCCAAGTAGTTAACTAATCGCTTATTGATTAAACGTTCAAGCACCTTAGATAGCGCGCTTAGAACTGCTATGGGTCGGTAATTATTAGGTAAAGTCCCGTCTCCTCCCTTAAAAATTGGATGGATAATCGCCTTTTTAAATGAAGTAGGGAAGACAGCAGTGTCGAAACAAAGATTAAAAATATAGCATAGTATGGGTGCCAGTAGGGTGGAGTACTTTTTTAGGATAAAGGGCGTTATGCCATCCCATCCAGTGGCAGCGTTAGTCCGCAGAGAGTTAATGGTTGATATGATTTCATCATTGTCGGTATGTTCCAAGACGAAAGATGATGTGGGTGTCATTTTATGTACTGTTTTAGGAGTAGCCGTTCGTTGTAGGGGAGTTTTTCGGATGTTATCAGCAAGGTTTTTGCCCAGAAGATAAGAATAGAAGTACACATAATTATTTATTTGGTTAATTTTTAATTAATGACTATTACTATCGATTATTATCTAGATTCTAGACTAATAGCGTGTTCTGTAGACACTAGGTAGTCAGTAATTTGATTTAGCAGCCCTTTAGAAGGAAGCGACCTTGATTGAGGACGTCCGCCGGAAGAAGCAATATTCTTCACTAAGTAAAACACGGCACAACACACCACTGCCTTTAATAATAGCGTTACCTAAGTCGAGTATTAAATATAATTATCATGTTGTAAAAAATGATAAAGAAAACACAAGGAAATTCATACCAGAATAATAAAATGAATTTAACGAACCTGTTAACTTTAAAAGTAAAAGTGAAAGTAAAAGAGGAATATAAAAGGGAAGTAAAAGCGAAGACGGATAAAATATTTGATAATACGAATGAATACAGTCTAGAAGAAGTATGGAATTTAGTGAAAAATAGTATGGTGCCACAAAAGTATGTGGTCTAGCGCAGAGGAAACGTGGTAGTAGAACTAATGATTCTTGGGTAGATGTCGAAGTAAAAGAGGTTGTGAGGAAGAAGAAAGAGGCCTGGCTGAATATGCTAGCCTGTAAGTCCCAAAATAGGATGAATTAGGCAACGACTGTGGCAGGCGATTTGGAAAGAGTGCAGAAGGAATACACCGAAATGAAAACGAAAGTAAAAGAGATTGTAAAAATGAAGAAGGATGAAAAGGAAGAAATGTATAACAGGAAGTTCTCTGATAACTTCAGGGCCAATGTTAAGCTGTTCTGGAAACAGGTAAGATTGGCTCGCGGAGTGGCAGGAACATCGATTGCGAATGTTATAAGAGCTGAAGATGGATGTTTACTAGGCGAAAAAATGTAAGGTCTTGGAACGCTGGAAGGGATACTTTGAAAGTTTATTTAGTTGTCAGGATAGTGTGCAAGGAGTGGGTAATTGGTCAGAAGCCAGTTTGGAAGACCCACGCTCAGATGCAGGTGAAGGGAATGAAATAGAAGTAGATGAGATTGTAAGAGCGTTGAAAGGGATGAAAAGTGGGAAAGCTGCAGGGTATGACAGAGTGTCAGCTGAAATGCTGAAGGGCGGTGACGGGGTGGTAGCAAGCCTGTTGTGCCGGATCTTTAATATGTGTTGGAGGTATGGCCATGTGCCGGATGACTGGTGCAAGGCTGTAATTTTACTACTATATAAGGGAAAAGGCTCTCAGCAGGAGTGTAAAAATTACCAAGGCATTAGTTGAAGGTTTTAATAAAGAGAGTGATAAGAGTGACTGACGAGAATATGGGATGTGCAAGCAGGGTTTAGAGAGGAAATGGGCTGTATGGATCAGATCTTCTCCTTAAGGTGCATAGCCGAAAAACATCTGGAAAAGCACAAGAAAGTCTACTGTGCTTTCGTTGACTTGGAGAAGGCCTATGACAGTGCGTGGAGACAAGAACTGTGGTCGACACTATCCATGTATGGTGTGGACTGGCGCTTGGTACGGGCACTGAAATCTTTATACAAGGATTCCAGTGCTTGTGTTAGGATAAATGGGGCATACACAGACTGGTTCTGCATCTCAAGGGGTGTTAAACAGGGTTGTGTAGCGTCACCGTGGCTGTTTAACTTGTACATGGATAGTTGTCTGTTAGATTTGAAAGAGGGTGAGTGCGGATTGAGAATGAATGAGTTGCCTGTCAAATTCCTTCTTTACGCAGATGATCAAGTTTTACTTGCATCGTCAGCAGAACAGCTGCAAGACATGGTGACTGTAATAAATGAAGCATATAAGATGAAAGCGATGATTATAAATGTGAACAAGACGAAGGTCATAGTGTTTGAAAGAGAAGAGGATATATCGGTGATGTGATGTGAAAATAAATGATAAGAGTGTAGAGCATGTAAGTGAATTTGTATACAAATTCACTTCCCCTAAATATATTTAGGAAGTCTGTTTACAAGGGATAGAAAGATTGATGAAGATGTGGAAAGGAGAGTCAATGCGGGAAATAAAGTGAATGGCCAGTCGATGCCCAAAGAGGCTCGACTGACTGTTCATAATGGTGTGCTGGTACCTACACTTATGTATGGAAGTGAATGTTGGGTGTGGCAAAAGAAGCATGAAAGTAGAGTAAATGCTGTGGAAATGCGTTCCTTGAGAAGCATGTGTGGTGTGACTATAAATGATAGGCTGTAAAATGGTGTGATTAGGCAACGGTGCGGTTTAAAGGAAGATGTAGTGACAAAAATTGAAAAGAGTATGCTTAGATGGTTTGGCCATGTTGAGAGGATGAATGTAAGGCGACTAACAAAAGTTATTTACATTACATATTGGCAGATGTGAATGGAAATGCCGGGAGGGGACGACCCAGAAAGACATATAGTGACCTCATTAATGATGTCTTCAAAAAGGTCAGGTGCGTAGTACTCGCTACCGCGTGCGTGTATGACCAGATGTATGAACGTAAACGAAGCAAAAGGAGTATGTAAGGAGCGTAGCAGGTGGCGTTCTATAGTTTCTGCCTACCCCCATGGGAAGAAGGCGTGAGTTTATGTATGTATGTGTTAACTTTACATAATAACAGACAATACTATATCACTATCATTTCCCATAAAAATACTAACTATTATTTAAATCATAACAACAGAGGAATCTTGCAACATGGTTCCACTAGGAATGCATACCGATTTTCCAAATCTACGCAATAATATATGTATTGTGAAGTGCAATTACAAAATGGCGTACCTAGATAGGTAGGTACACAACCCAACAAGTGTTGCGATTTCAAGCTAATTATGTTCTAACCGACGAACGACACTAAAGGAATGCGACTCAAATTACTTTAAAAGACATTTCGAAGTCAAATAAGTGGTTTGTGCACTTGAAGTAAAACGGAGCGTTAATACATATATTTTCGACGGAAAGTGTCACGGCCTTGCTCGAAATTGCATGTATTTTCATAAATAAACGAAATTATAATATTTGTGTAATGTTATATATAAATCGTTAAAAAAAATAAAAGTTTATTTAGAGATTTAAACATTTAATTGAGTTCTATGTTTTCTATCCTTAAATTTAATCCGTCTTTCACCATATTGTTGTCAACTGGCATTTAAAATATAGCCTAATTTAACCAATTCCCTCTCTATGGTAATTGGTTAAGTAGCTGACCTCGATGTCCTATAAAATATCAGCCATAATCATATGGAAAATCGAATGTCGTAATAATGTTGAATATTATATTAATTTTGAGTTTCTATATTTAATTGGAATACGTTTAGTTAATTGTATGACACAAGGTTTCTAGAAACTCATTTTAGTATTATTGATTGGGCTTAGAAAACAGCAGAGAGAAATGGTTATCTATTTTGTACTCAAGAAAAATGATTTTACTTTTTATTTATCTATTACTCAAGAGAAATTATTTTTACTTTTTATTTATCTGTTATTCAAGAGAAATGATTATGTATTAGTTCAAGGAAAGCAAGGTGGCCAATAGGTACGCATTAAGTAAGCGTGGCGAAGTTGCGCTTTTTCTATTTTGAATTCTTTTAAAATCAAATATTAAAACATTTTTAACTCCCGATGGGAAAATAGAGGAAATTTAATATACTTATACATTTATTTGAACTTTATTCGACGGAAGTACTTTTGAAAATCCCATCCTGATACAATCCACCAACTATACAAATCGTGCAGGTGTAGCGATACTTGTTCGACTTTATTTTCATTTAGGAAGACGGGCTGTCGTCTTACCCCTACTATAACAATCTAGCTCCTGATTTATCAATGCAACTACTCCAATGCGCGGGCCCCATAATCTCGAAAGTGCCAGATGATCCATTGACCATATCACCTTATAAGAAGTCCGTTTTCCGCATTTCTCCGCGGCAAAATTCATAACAGCTGATAATCGCTATAAGTTTTCAAGGAACAGTAGGAAATGCGACAATCGTGGAAAGGTAAGTGCACCGATTATATAATCATAATGAACCAGATTACGAGTTCACATCGATGGCTCGGTGGAAAGTACAAGTGAATCGATTGAGCAGTGAAAGCGTCGCCAAGCTTGTAACCTATCACACTGTGACTCATACCAACCAATTAAAGAATACCTTTACCTCCCTTAAATTAGTACGTAGACAGAGATTGATTTACATTGGTCATGTGATGCGGTGTTTTGTAAGGAATAGCCAACAATGTTGTTATTTCTTGTTACCATTGCGTGTGAGTTTACATTAAGTTATGCATCGTGATGTCTATCTTAGTTTAGTGGATGAATAATTGTAGTTCTTTGCCGTTTTAAATGCACGAAACACAGTTAATTTATGCACGTAACATAATATTGTTGCATAGTCTAGTCTAGTGGCTTATGATTGTTATTAAATTATTCATTTTGTGTGACTAGGAATGTAAGTTGTAGCTTTGTTTTGAAATGTTTTGTAATTTGTAGAACACATTTAGTCCTAAGTATGTACTAAGATTACGTCTGGTTATTACCTAAGTGCACTGAAGTAACAATTTGGAATGCTGCAAAATGTTATGATAAGTTATTAACAAGCAATGTTGTTTGGTTAATCAATACTCTATCAATGTACCGAACAGGTATAGGTCTAGAAACTCCTGAGACATCACACATATTGTAGTGTTAATGAATAATTGCGTAAATGGAATGCACGCATGGTCGCCCTGCGGTAATGTGGTAAGCCTGGTCATAACATCCACGACTTTTTTCGCAACCTCCATCACAACACAAGTATTTGTCGTTTATCGGATGTTGCGGAATCACATCCATATTTAAACTCCTAAGGCCATCACTACTTATCTTGCCTAATCATTGACCTCTAATATTGTAAATAGCAGCTTTTAGATATAATTTGACATTTGTCCTTAGCTTGTCCGTTGATTTTAGTAATAAAAGGTTTTTAGGTATTCTAAAGGTATCTCGAATTAATGAAGTAGTTTTGAAATGTGTATGATTTTGTATTCTGATGGCGTTTTCGTTGCGCCTTCTACGTTGGTACTCAGGTGGAAATTGATACGTTGACCATGTGCAACTCTTTGCAGGCATTTCCTTCATGTTTCCACTGTTTACAAGTGACCAAGATATACTCTTTCAAGAATATAGTACCGCAAATTATTTAAACTTCACGTCTTAAAGTTCTTCATATTCTGAAGGTCCTAAAGGGTTTCTTGAAGACTTTGATAATAAATCGGCCTTTAAAAAGTTCAGAGTTAATTAATGGATATAAGTATGGAAAACACTCTCTCAAATAATAATTGATTAGTAAACTGAACGTGTATTAATATTTAATTATTCATAATACTGAATATATAATTTAGAAGCCGTATAATTTCTTATTACTACTGAACTCAGAATGAAACCAACGACAAACTATACATTTTTAGAATATAATCTTTGTACTAGTTGTCATGATTACTTGGTTAAACACAATGATTAATTCATTGAAATCTTTGCAAACTTTGTTGCAGTTCTCGCAGTAATAGCATATATATAATTATTAAAAAGAAACTGAAATATTATAGGTGTAGCCTTAATAACTTATTTTTGTTTTGCAATTGATTGCAAATTTCTGAGTTCATTTTATTTCTTCTGATGTTGCCATAATTAATCAATAAATTTCTGAAAAAGATATAATTTACTATGCTATGATAAACAAATAAAACTTTGTTGTACATTTACAAATTTACTCAATAGGCGCTCAGAACCGGTTCAATAAACCAAATTATGTTGCATGAAACAAGTAAGGTCATAAACATTGAAATTATTTAACAATTATAACATAATCATAAATGTTGCGAAATAACGGTTTTCACGGTCAGAACCAATGATGTAATTTGAGGTCAGCAACTATGTTTGAGAAATGTATGTTAATTAGAAAAATGATCGTTTTGTATATTAAAAGTACATCAATAAATTATTTTCTGACAGGTATTTGGAATTTAGAGGCCATCTACTTTTTTAGAGTTCCGTACCTCAAAAGGAAAAAAACGGAACCGTTATAGGATAACTTCGTTGTAAAAATACGGCCATTTATTTGACACATTTTGATACTCGCAAATAAATAACTTGAAACACTTCAAGTTATTTATTTGCGAGTATCAAAATGTGTCAAATAAATGGCCGTATTTCCCGTTGACCTAGAATCATAAAATTTGGCAAGAAGCAAGGTCTCACAGCACAAGTAAAAGAAAAATATCGAAGATAGATAGATAGGTTAACGTATAGTTAATCACATTTTTTTTTAACTCACATTTGCAATTAACCGTAGAATTAACCGCGTATATCGATGTATGGGAGAACGTGTTTTTCAACTACAATGTTTGTTTTTAGTATAAATTCATCCCAACTACGGAACCCCCCTCATTGTCGACATGCACTGGCCGGTTATTTTATAGAGTGAAACGATTTGTAACATTTACTTAACACTTATCTTTTTAGTATTATATTTTTTCCGAGTTCAGAGACAGTCATAAGTATTTGAGTATAAGTAGAGTCTCCTACAATTACCAATGTTATTGTTCCAAATCGACCTACTGGCCGACGAATCGACCTAACCCTTTATATACTAGGTGAGTTCCTTAACAGGGTTAAGAGTAGGTTTTGAGTAATTTACGATTACGATAAAACTCGTCTCAAGTAGGCTTGTCCCAAAATGGCTTCATACATAATTTCCACCATTGTAATCAAGAATCATTTGCGACGATCAGCCTTGACCCAAAGCCATCAGACATTAAAAAGGCGTGTAAGTACCTAGTTGTAAGTCTTGTAACCGTAGGTATCTACTTAGATGGATCGAAAGTTTTCAGGCCAAAGGAGCGCGCCTGGGTCATATGTTCCATGGTGGTCCGTAGGTGTGTCCGTGGCATCATAGCGGGCCCTATCAGAAGTAGTATTCAAGAAAATAGATACCGCAGCCCTGTTGGGCTGCAGTATTTTTTTTTTAAATATCGCAGCATTTTGCTGAGATAGGAGACTTTTTGGTCGCACATGTCGTTTTTACTAAACATTATTTTTTTTGTATTTTGTTTAATCGAACCAATATGTATATTTTGCTAGTTTAACATAAAGTAAAAATACTTTATGTATTTCTTGAGCATGTCCCAAATAAAATGTTTTTCTTTATTTCTTATTTATGTCAAAGAGTAAGATGTAAAGCAAAAAATAATACAATGAAAAGATAATAATGTTATATATCAATAAAGTATAATCGATCAACTCGGTGCACTTGTGCACATATTCATGAGTAATAGATGCATGAACATGTCCCTAGTGGGACAAATTACACAATCTACCTAGATATTATTATATTTAAAATATACTTAATTATTGATAAGTAATATTGATATTTTAAAATTAATTATCGCCTTAATATAATGAATTAGGTATTACAACTACATAGCTCTTCCCTTTTTTGCCTTCATTTGATTCATATTGTATTTAAATATATTTATATAATGAATATAAATCAATAAACGAGAATGTATGTTTAAAAAAACTACATAGGTAAAATACCCCGAGGCAAAAGTACTTAGTCGCAAAATAAACCTAATTGGCGTACGAAATTTTTTGATTTCAAGTACTTACGTATGTTTTTATTTTATCGTTATCGACTAAAGGCTCCTACATACTGGCGCGACTTGTCGCGCGACGCGTCGCGACACAAAGACACCGCGTGTAGCGCTACAAGCGGTGCCTTTATGTCGCGTCGCGTCGCGCGACAAGTCGCGCCAGTATGTAGGAGCCTTTATCGTACAAAATATTTATTTTCACAAATAATAACACATAATAAAATATTATGAATTACAACCCAAAACAATCATTCGTGCCATTTTCATCGAGACAAGCAGATATAAAAAGTAAAGTGGCACCGTTTATCAGCCTAATGTGTCAAACGAATCGGATTGGGCAAGCTTGCACGACGCTAGTAGTCGAGAGTGGGTGAGCTGTCTTATGCAACGAGAATGCCGGCCGAGTAACATTTCGGAAGTGGCTATTGTACGAGAATACACCTGCGCTTCACGAGACACGCGGTTCACGAGTTGGGGATTTTTTTTGTAAGATTATCAGGTTATCTTAGTGCTGTAGAGTAGTAGAGTTCGTAACCTGTTTGGTTGTACCATGAAACATTTTAATGATATTATAAGATAATGGCATCAGATTGTAAGATAAAAGCTAATAAAAATTAAGAAGACAGAAAAAATAGTTCGGGGTCAGCTTAGAAGGTCTGCATGTGAATACGTCAGGACATTCAATTGAATAATTATTATTTTTTAAATTAAATTAAATCTAAGTTAAGCTTAAAAAAGTCCCTCGGGGCATTGTACCGAGGATGCTGGCGGCATTTCCTCGCTGAATTGCAATGCTGATGCGTTGCGCGAGAAAGCCGCCAGCTTTTCGGTCACCAGTTACATCAACTAAACGTTTCGCGATTTCCGCAAATAACTTATGCGCACTGGGACCCCACGGACCGAGGGTCTTGACGCCAAAGGGCACAAAGTTGTACTCTCTGCCAAGGCCTCCATATTAATAACTTTCAGAAAGATAAATTAATAAATTAATAAATTCTAAAGATATCTTTCAATGACTTACCTCTCCCATAGTAGGTACCTATTATTGTTTTTCGTTTGGATAATTCCCACGATTTCCTCAATGATCTGTTTAGGGAAAGCGAAAGGGTTTATAGGATGCCTCTCTATCTCCCTAGCCTGTTCCCAACTATGTTGCGGTCGGCTTCCAGTCTAACCAGATGCAGCTGAATTCCAGTATTTTACATAGAGCGATTGCCTATCTGACCTCCACAACCCAGTAAATGGGTAAAACGATACCTCTTGGTAAGGACTGGTTTTCAAATCTTTCGGGCTTCTGACAACCCCTAACGACTATCAAAGATCAACGAATGACAACCGGGACCAACAGCTTAACGTGCTTTCCGATGCACGGAGGAGTCTTGGTATGTAAATGGTGATGGTCACCGTTCCACGGACTGACCGCGGCAAGCGTAGCTTAACCTGATGGATCGATCCTTGCGGCTGTTATTACTTATTCACGAGCTCGTCTTAGGTTTATAGGATGCATATCCTTCGCATATTAGGCTCTAGGAATTCTAGTGGAATGCTCTGGTTTTCATTTTAGGAACTTTTGAAATGGGCAACTAGCTTCATCTTCCTTCTTCAGTAAAATTTAAAACTGCCTGTAATTAGTTTAATTAAAATAAATGCTTTGAGTTTGAGTTTGATTTCTTTATGGTCAAGCGTCAGAAGTATGCTGGCAAAAGCAAACGTTCTTAGGCTAATTAATAAGCCCAGGCCTTGACCTTTACCCAGGTAGAGACATCGCTTCATCGATGTTTTAAACTTATTAAACCTTACATCACAATAAAAATATAATTGAGAAATTATTTTTCAAACATAAATAGCAAGGTCAAATGTTGAATTCTGAAATGACCTACCAATTATCAAAACTTTTCTGAACTTATTTTTATACGCATTATGATGCAAAGGTACAAAATAATTAACAGTTTATTCGTTCCATCAATTCGCGTACCGTGCAGCATCTCTACGCGGATGAGGAAGCTGATCAGCCGGTTGCAGCAAAACAAACTTAACACTCTTGCGCAATGAGTGCATTATCAGTTGTAGGTTATGTATGTCGTTGCATTGCCGTCGTATTATCTACTGCAGTTCGCGAATCTTCGCAGAATCTCATGTTATGAAATCCAATTAAAAGTAAAAAAAATACTTTTGCCTTTTAACGTAGCACTTTTATATTTAAACAGTAAATATCTTGAACCGAGTGTGACTCGTAAATATGTGGAAATTAAACTCTTAGGGCTAATCAAACATTGGTGCAGAATTATATTGCCATGGTGTCGTGCTGATTAATTATCTACATATGACATAAAAATTATGAATAGTCATGTACAGAATAGCTGGAAGACCAGATTACTGAAGCATTTCATGCTGATACAGCGTTAAGTAACTGGTAAACAATGGTACCGATTCCCTTGTTCACAAACTAAATTAAATTTAAGTTAAGTGCAATTTTTTCTTTCTATTTCGTTAAGAAGAGGGCAGAAGATAAATTTTAGTTTAGTCCTGTCAAATTAATCAGCGCCTTTCACTACTCCATACATGTTTAGACGTGATTAAAAACTTGCCTACTAAAATTACGTCAATTTACGTCAAGCGCCGATTAATTTGACAGGACTAAACTAAAATTTATCTTCTGTCCTTTTCTTAATGAAATAGAAAGAAAAAGATGCACTGAACTTAAATTTAGTTTAGTTTGTGAACAAGGGAATCGGCACCATTATGAACTAAAGGACCCTTATAATTATGTTAAAATACTAAATAAAAACAGAACTAAAGGTTTCGTAAATAATGGCACGGTATTCGAGAAATTATGTTTTGGAAAAGCTTTATAATATGTTTCTATAACTTTATAATAAGGAAGAAAAATAATTAATAGCAATTAACTTACCGGATATTTGCAACACAGTTATTCCAACTAAAATAAACCACTTAGCACCTGTTATCATTTTCGTGTTCTAAAATTCTTCATACAAAACTAATTACTTCTACATAAACGACCGTTTGTTTACAAAATAGAGCTACTTTGTATTTTTTTTTTTATATATAATTTAGAATTTCTTAATAAAATCACAGAAAATGTATCACAATCAATAATAGTAAAATATATATACTTTTATATAATGTCCGCACTGTTTACGATAATTATATATTTTTTATCAGTGTGCCATAAATGCGTGTGCCACGTGCGTATTCCGTACGGGTACTGAACGAGCGAAAGTGTCTGCATGATGTTGACCCTCGCTCGTACCTGACTTCCCGCCTTTTGCATAAGAAGACTGCGAATTCGGTAAGAATTCGGTCACTCTTTGAATGTATAATTTTTAACACATTTTTTAAATTAAGTAGTTGTAGTATTCTTTTTTTTAAGACTGTTGGGTAGGAATTGAATTCAATCAATGAAATGTGACATGAATTGCATAGTAACTTTGATTTCCCAAAAAAAACTGGGCCCAAAAATGTCTATTAGCAAAAAAAAAATAGCCTTTTGATTGAATATATATTTTAATAATAGTTATAATATATTTTTTATTTAATTAAATTTGTTGAAATAGGTTCATGCGTTCATAATAATTTCTACAAATAGGTGATTCGCATTAAGGACGTGGTCCAAACATGAATCCTTTATTGGTATCTGCCTAAAAACTGAGTCAGTTACATAAACCGCAACGACTTCGGAGAATTCCAACAATGTCTATTGCCAAAAAAAATATAGCCTTTTGATTGAATATATATTTTAATAATAGGTATAATATATTTTTTTTATAATTAAATTTGTTGAAATAGGTTCGTGAGTTCATAATAATTTCTACAAATAGGTGATTCGCATAAAGGACGTGGTCCAAACATGAATCCTTTATTGGTATCTGCCTAAAAACTGAGTCAGTTACATAAACCGCAACGACTTCCGAGAATTCCAACAAAAACAATTTTATTGGAGAATACTAACAAAAACAATTTTATTACATAAGTTACTATATTAGAGCTTATGATAAATGGACCCACTTTAATACGTGACATGATACTCGTAACTCGCTTCGAAGTTATACTTTTTTTGTTAACATTTGAATACTGCAGGCTACCTTAGTGCATTCCCACTAAGGTAGCCCGCAGTATTCAAATGTTTCATTGATAATTCCAATTATTATAAATCTATAAATATATAGTTTGCTACGACCGCGAATCATATTTTGATCAACATACTTCAAATTGCAAAAAACGTAAGAAATTGTTAGTTTCGCGAGGTATAAATGGTGCTTTCGCCTTAAGTAGTTGAAGTGTGAAATTAATTAGGTAAGTATTTAGAATACTAATCTAGTTTAATTTTAATTTCTAGCTACCTGCATTGTGCAAATAATGCAACAGATTTATTTTTTTTAATTTTTGAATTAGACGTAATTTTAAACAGGCTTATAATAAATTTGCTACTTATTAGCCCAGAATAGAGACAGTAACATTAAATTTAAGCGGTCAACCAGCCTTCGTTTTTTTTTGCCCATTCATGTTTCAGGTGTGAAGCTAGGAAATTGAAAATATACTATATACTAATATACTATATTGATCTATGTCCTAATTTATTGAGTATATGTATATAGCCTAGTACGCCTATTTAGTTGATAGCAGAATTAAATATTTCATTTAATGATTTGGAAAGACTAATGCATATAAAGATGAGCGATGTTAACCTCCGTGTAGGCTACAATAGACATTATTATAAGGCATGTACTGACACGGTAACCTGTGCACCTATTGTGGCAGGCATTGCCCAACCGCAAGAATAATCGTGACTTAACGACATCATCGATCGAGTATCAGATGTTGGCGGCAATATGAGACAACTAGACAAGTTGCAAATTGATGGATGTCAGCAATTATCCGTTTCATGCAAGTTATTTTTTATAACAATGCATAAGATGGCATGAGCATAATCAGCCTATAATGTTCCCACTGCTGCGACACAGGTCTCCTCTCTGTCAGAGGGAGTGGGCCTTAATCCACCACGCAGGCCCAGTGCGGGTTTTTACAATGCATGTCTTGTTAATTCATTAGCTTAGTGTAGCAATTTTATTAGAAGCAAATGCAACTTGATGTTATTCTCTATTGTCAATTTATCGGGAAAACTGACGTAATTATAATAATTATGTCAGGAGGTATATTAAAATACTTCGCTTGATATTCAATAAATATTACACAAAACGTGTGAACACGGTTGGCTATTATTCTTTGGCTAAGAAACTATAAACATTGCATAGTTAACCTTAATAAAACGTAATTTTCTTGTAATTTTATATAGCACTTACTTATAAGTACTATGGATTGTAAAAGTAATTCCATAATGGTCGAATCCTCTAGAGCTGTTGAGAGCTTTCGTCATAGGTATCGAGTTTATAACTTACGGCAATAAAAGATAAGGCCCGGAGCACACTCGTACGTAACCCACACGGGCGTTGCCCAATTCGCGGATGGCGGCTAAATAAGGCCATGGATGCAACATGAATGCTGCGAGGTGTTGCAACCAACAATCGAGGATAGCGACAAGGATGTGGGGAAAGCCCATACGAACGTCCGCTTGTCCGCTGCTCCGTCATAAACAATGGCTTGTTTGTCCGGTAGCATGGTTTGGAAATATTTAAATACAGGCTCTTTTGATAGCTAGGCTGCTGATAGATTTACCAGATATTAAGCGGTGGTCTATCTATAGTCACGACATGGTGGAAGCATTCGCTAATACTATGAATAACCGATTTCCAATATGACATGAAGCTTCAATTCTATAATATTTTGCGGAGAAAGATTCGAAGTCGATGCCCTAGATTTAAGACAATCTTATTTCATCGCAGTCAGCATTTAAAACAAGGAAAACCAGTAGATATTAACTATGTACGTAGATGGCGCCTGTTATGCATCCGTTTTTATGTAGATCACACTAACGGTTAGTACCGGTTCAGAACTCAGATTAGGCAATACGTAGACCGGCTTGTAACTACAGTTTAAATGAATTTTGATGTAAACTTACATAAAAACAGGATTGTGTAAGTAATGTTATCAAGATTTGCGAAGTACGGAAGAAGGAATTGAACGTATTGGTTACCTGTTACCTCGCTACAAGTACCTCAGTGCTGCAGTGGTTTACATTCAACTAACAAGTGCACGTTCTTGAAAAGTCAGTTTAGATTTGAAAAGAAATATTAGTATGCGTAACAGGCAGATTAGATATACTTTAGCAGGTATTTGCTTAATCTTGTGTCGAGAAAAATTAATAGAATATCGAGAGAAACAGAAAATAAATTAATCAGTTTGGAGGTTGATTTACATCAATATGGATAAGTAAGTAGATAAACTTGTCTATAAAATCACAGCAGTTGCAATAACATCGTAATATAGAGGCATTAGGAACAGGGTATAAAGTTCACTCATCCTCCATAGAAAAGGGAGGTTCCTCCGGCCAGACGGGTGTCGTGTCTGGTGGGCAACTACCCGACGGTTGATGTCGGGATGTTGTATACATATATGCTAGTTGCGCGGTAAACTCTGCTTGCGCGATGCAGGAATTTGCGTGACGTCGGTGTGATGCGTAGTTCGCATGTGGTGATGTAGATGGCCGCCACAGTAACATTGCACATCAAGTGAAATAACTTGCTCTCTTAATTGGTAACAAACCATCATAATAATTAATGGTGGATAATTTATATCTTTGGTTTATTATTTATTCCACAACATACCGTGGGCAAGCAGCATTGCTATTAAACTAATCGTACTGGCTAATCTTTTTGGGATGGAAAGGACTATGAATACGGCAATAGCCGGCCCTTGCCGCATTCATAGTTGTAGTCCTCAAGCTAGACGGAGGGACAATCTTCGTAGGGTCACTGCTAAATGACTGTGGCTGAGGTTTGGGCTGAATATCTTAGAATGGGGCCGGCCTTTGCCAGCCCCAGCGGTCGTAAAGACCCAGTAGTGCACTGCTATAGATTAATATAATATTACACCACGCCTGTATTGCCTGAAGGGTTCGGCAGAGATGTATCCGCACCCGCACCCGCACCCAAATAAACTTCAACGCCCTGGGCGTCGGGAATCCCGGGCGGATTACCGGCCACCGTAGGCGCGGGCTTGCGGACGGTGAGCAATGGGTATCTCACCGTCCGGTAAGGATCAGACCCGGGTCGACGGCGCGTCGTATTCCACGCGCGCCTCAAAGAGATTTCGTCAGCACAAGTGTAGGGGTCCACTAGGGCCGATGCCTGACGGGATCGCGGGAAGGTACTAAAGGGTTACCGAGGCCCCTGGCAACACAGGCAACGAAAAGAATACGGGTGGGTTTTAGTCAGTAAGAGTCTGACACACCCTCCCGCTCCGCCCAGAGCGGGAGAAGTTATTTGATGATTTCCCACCAAAAAAAAAACCCGCAACCAAATCAACTTGATAAAAATAAAATAAAACTTCTTAAATTCATTCATACACTGAGTGAGAAAGCAGATCCTAAATCTGGTCCTGAAGCGTACAATTTTGCAAAAGAGTTACTTATTGATCACTAAAGAAGGATTTTTAAAATTTATCTACGGCACAACGTCAACGGGACGTCAACGAGAAACGAGATTATTCTAACCGAACGTGACGTCCCGGAGGTGGAGTGCGGTGGACACGCGGCCATAGTAAATGTATGTATTACTACTTCGGCGCCAAAATCTCGTTCTCGTTGACGTCCCGTTGACGTGGCGGTGGACAAATGTCCTAAAGGTTAAATAGGTAATGAAAGTTAAAACATTGTTCTATAGCCGTTTAATTCCTCAACTAAAGTTATTGGAACTTCTTTTTCTTCTGCTCTTCTGATTGGAACCGCGTGCGTACGGCGACTCCGAATTGGTACTGAAGAAGTTTAGCCCGCTCGCACTGAAACAATTTCAAAACGTGTGTATACTATATTAGCAATTTGAAATACCTAACTTTTTCTTAAGACATAGCAGATGTCTTAAGAAAAAGCCTAACCAAGGCCATTATCATGGACAGCTTATGAGAAGCCAATTTAAAAATTGTATCACAAAATGAAACGATATATCTATAGGTACCTACATATATTTGTAGATATGATTATATTCCTTTGCTCATATTTCTGAACGAAACCTCATTTCTCTAAAGAGTCGTAATCATACTTCGGTCAGACGGTAGAGATCCGCGTAAACTCCCTTAACTTGCCAAACCATAATGCACATAAGAGTAGAAGTAACTGGTTATGTATATTATAAAGGAAAGTCGAACTTATTATAACTACATTTTAAAGACAAGATCAAGGAAAAGTTTTATGAAACTATACGTATGATCTTGTTTTATTATCTACTATACCTATCTCATTGTCCATTCAAAGGTTCATTATTCATTGTGCTGGTACCTTTTACTAATGAATAATGAAAAACAAAAGGTCATTGACCTAGTTAACCTGTGCATAGCTTACCTTCTCAATTTATACATACCTATAATAAAATAGTAACGAAGTCAAAACTGTACATAGTATAAATAAAATATAATCAGCCTATAATGTTCCCACTGCTGGGACACAGGCCTCCTGTCTGTGAGAGGGATTACATAGTATATTTTTGAGGAAAAGTAATTGCTACGATCGAGTCCGATGTCGAAAATATACTTTTTAGAATTTTGTCCGTCTGTCTGTATTATGTCTCTGTTGTGTATGTTCCGGATTGGCGCAAAATGGCTCAACGGATTTGTATGAATTTGGGACACCGATAGTTTATCGCCTGGATAAACAAATAAGTACTTTTAATCCTGGTAGTATGTTCCCGTGGGATATTTTCCGGCATCCACGAGGGCGAAGCCGCAGCGGGGGGGAGGGGGTAGTGTAATAATACAAAAGTACATATTTAATAATATAATACATAACATAATCAGCCTATAATGTTTAATGTTCCCACTGCTGGGACAGAGGCCTCCTCTCTGTGAGAAGGAGTGGGCCGTAATCCACCACGCGGGCCCAGTGCGGGTTGGTAGATGTCACATGACTTCGAATTTTTTGGTTCTAGGACAAGCCGGTTTCCTCACGATGTTTTCCTTCACCGTTTTGAGAGCAGTGGTGATGAAATAATTTACACAAAGTAAAGCGCCTGTCTGGGTTTGAACCTACGACCTACAACTCGTAAGTCGCGGCCGTTACCACTGGGCCACCACTACTCTTATAAATAATATAATAAAAGCTTGTAACTATAACATTGTCACGAGAAGGAAGCAAGTCTGAAGAAAAGGGAAACTGTTTATAGTGAAAGTATGGAAGTGTTTCGGTGCCTGCACTAATCATAGAACTGGCACATTGCTTACAATGTTATTCACTATTGTTCAGAAAAAGGAGTTTAAAATAAGTGCCGTATTTTTCAAAGCTGTCATAAGAAAACACCTCACTTTTTAACTACCAAATAATCATCCGCATCATCATCATCTGCCTAGCCTTTTCCCAACTATGTTGGGGTCGGCTTCCAGTCTTACCGGATACAGCTACCACCAGTATGTTACATGGAGCGACTGCCTATCTGATAAGACTGGTTGTCAGACTTTCGAGCTTCTGACGACCCGTAACGACTGTCAAAGATCAACAAATGACAGCCGGGACCAACGGCTTTTTCTTTTTTTTTTTTGGGTGGGAAATCATCAAATAACTTCTCCCGCTCAGGGCGGAGCGGGAGGGTGTGTCAGACTCTTACTGACTAAAACCCACCCGTATTCCTTCCGTTGCCTGTATTGCCAGGGGCCTCGGTGACCCTTTAGTACCTTCCCGCGACCCCGGCTGGGGACCAATGGCTTAACGTGCTTTCCGAGGCACGGAGGGGTAAAAAATAATAAAATTAACTACCAAATAATATGGCCATAAATTGGCTTAAGGGGCTTTTTTATCAAGATGCGAGGTGATTCAAATATCGTATTTTGTGCAGATTTTTTACTATGCCTTACAGCACTTTAATGTTTATAAATGTGATCAATCTAATAAACGCTAGCTAACTTGTTTTTTGGTTAGTTTAAGACACCGTTACTCCATCGAATCAGAACACTGCAACTACTCGTAAGTGGGATTTCCCAAATGCCAGTCCGACTTATCAACTAGTTTTTTTATCTTGCACTCAATTCGCTTCCCTAGCAAAGTACTTACTTCTTCGGAACATATTCCCCGAAGAGCACTTCATCAGTCGAGTTGAACATCTCGCACCAGCCGATCATGTAGATGATCCAGGAGTAGCACTTGGTTGCATAGAAACCAACGTCTGTGGTTATTGATTCTGCGTAGTACTTTGGCGCTCTTGCGTGGTTACAGCCAGATTTTGCTGGAGAAGATTATTTTTAAGTTGAGAATTAAATAAAGTAGTTTTTTTATGCCCGATAACAGTTTTACGAGCTTTGAGCGAATAGTAAAGAAAATAATGGTAACGAAATAAGACATATGTTGCTAGAAAATAATGGTAACGAAATAAGACATATGTTGCTATAAATATAATAAATAAGATTCTCTTTCTTTAGAAGGAAAGAAGTTGACCCCTCGAAAGAGATTAACAAAACAAATCTTAAGTATCTAAAATCTATGTTTGTGTTGACCACAATCTAGCTAAGCTTGAAAATTAAGAACCAAACCTACTTTATAACTTATGTTAAATGCAACTTATGCAACTGTAGCTACTCACTTTGTTCTTTAGTAGCCTTGCATCCAGGCTGTGTGATGCCGCCATTAGCGTAGAAGTCGACATGTCCACTGGCTTCCAACTTCCCTTTCTCCAAAGCGTTCGTATGAAGAACATCCACGAATTTTGCGTCTCCTTTGTCTACTTTCTTATTTGAGTCGGTGGTCACGAAAAGAGGCATGGCAGGGTCCAGTGCTGTAGAATATCGTTATCGGAGGACTATGTTAACTCTAATAAATATAAGTGTGTTTCGTGTGATTCACCTTGCGGTGCCTTAATTAACTTAATGGCAAACAGTCGTGCGGGTGAACATGTTATCGTAAAATTATTACTACTACCAGCAGGCTTAGCATGACACTCTCTATTTCTTCGAAGAATAGACACGGCTCTTACCATACAAAGTGACATTTCGTTTCTCCTTTTTTGACATTCCATCGTAGAAATCTTTCTACATAAAAAAAGGACCTAGACAAAGATCGTTAGAAACGGAAGACAAGATGACAGATTGTAGAAGGATTTCTACGGTGAGATGTCAAAAACTGAGAAACGAAATGTCACTTTGTATAGAAAGAGCCGTGTCTATTCTTCGAAGAAATAGAGAGTGTCATGCTAAGCCTGCAGGGGCAAAGTTGTCTCTTGTGTAGTGTTGTTGCAGAACGGAATGTCTTGTATGGATCAGAATGTTCGGCTACAAAAGGAATGAATGAAAAGCAAATTCATGCAGTGGAGATGAGAATGCTAAGAGGGATGTGTGGTATGACACGAATGGATAGTTTATGAAATGAGTACAGAAGAGGAAGTCTGAAAGTGGCACCGGTGACTGAAAAGTTGTGCGGAAATCGGTTGGCATGGTATGGGCATGTGATGCGGAATGAGGAAAATGTCGTGAGGAATGTCTTGAGGATGAATGTCGATGGCCATAAGAGTAGCGGAAGACTAAAGAAACGATAGAATGAAACGACTCTGTGAAAGATGATATGGCTGGAAAGGGGGTGACTACCGAGATGACAACTAATAGAGAAATATGGAAGAAAGGGCCATGTTGCGCCGACCCCAAATAAATTAGGGTAAGGGCAGGAGAATGATGTTGCAGAACGGAATCATTGCTAACAAAGAAATACAGGGAGCGTGGCTTGGATCTTAGATTCTTTGACTATACATACATAATCAGCCTATAATTTTCCCACTGCTGGGACACAGGCCTCCTCTCTGTGAGAGGGAGTGGGCCGAAATCTACCACGCGGGCCCAGTGCGGGTTGGTAGATGTCACATGTCTTCGAATTTTTGGTTCTAGGACATGCCGGTTTCCACACGATATTTTCCTTCACCATTTTGAGAGCAGTGGTGATGAAATAATTTACACAAAGTAAAGCGCCTGTTCGGGTTCGAACCTACGACCTACAACTCGTAAGTCGCGGCCGTTACCACTGGGCCACCACTGCCTTTGACTATACTTACCAGTAATCCTATCCAACCTCCCAGAGGTGACATAATCGCCGATAAACCCGGCCGTCTGTCCTCCAAGACTGAATCCTATAATATGGAACTGTGTGAGGTTGAACCCATATTTCTGGACTAGCTGGTCAATTAGCTGGGCAATGCACATGCCCACTAGCTCCGTATTCCGGGCAGCTTCGATGTAGCACGGCTCCCGGGCTATTGGGTTGTAGTCCACTGATATAACGTTGTAGTCGCAGCATTTCATGTAAGCTAAAGTAAAAAGTATTATAATAATAATAAAGAGATTTTATTTCTCTTCCACAAAGGCGCCTTAAAAATATGATGATACTACATCTGATAAATCCTTTGTGGGAGACTGGTATCTGCACTAGAAAAAATATATAAATATACTATTGTTAAATATTTGTTATAATTTAGGTTTTGATGAAGGTAACAATCTAATTCTAATCAAAACTGTTAGTCTGTGGTCGCCCAATGCAGTTTGTATTCATAAGATTAATAATATTATTTTGTACCGACATTCTTTTCTTTTTTATATTTGTTGTGTTACAACATTCGTTACATTCGTTACATTTTGTTTTGAGTTAAGTCACGACAATGTTAATTTGTAACGCTAATACTTTTGGCTTATCATAAAATAATTATAGCCTGTTTGCTATTTTTTTATATTATTACTTTCAAAAAACATAAAACCTGTTTGGTGCCCATTAATACAAAAACTGGCCTTTTAATGTCAAAATATTTTAAAACGCCATTAAAGTTTATTCTTTTTTATGTTTCTTCGTGACTTGTATTTTTTTTTGTATTGTTCGGCCAGTACTTTTCATATACATGTATGTAGGTAAAAAGGTTTATTCAAGCACACTCCCTATAGGTAGATGTTTCTATGATAAGATGAAGATGATTTAGGTTTAATTTTACTATTAACTACTTCTTATGCAATTTATATCACGTTTTTCGTATGAAGAATGTGAAATCCATTGATATGTATCATTGATACCTACTTTTATTTTACCACTGGTGGCTTTTACATCCATACTTAAAGCAAAGTACCTAAGTCAATAATACATAAAATAGATGCTAACTAAGTTAGAGCTAATTTTACGACTAGAAGGAAAATGAACGGCTCCACGTTAACTCGATTAATAATTCGTAATTAAATTAGTTTGTCTTCAAGTGAACTTAGTTAAAATAACAAAACATTACGCCTGTAATCCCCTAAGGGTTAGGCACAGGTGTAGTACACCCGGCCTTGGATAAAATAATTATCCTTAAATTATTAACAATTTACTAATCGGTACATTTTTATCCATTATTTTCCAACTTCTTAGGTTAGATTTAAAATAATATCAACTAAACAAATAGATTTAACCCAATATGGTATATTTTAAAAGTTTACCTGGTCTTATTTCTGTATTCGGCGAGAAATCTTTGTGGCCAGTATATCCATGGATTAATATCTTAACAGGAGCGTCTTGCACCCAGGGCGCAGACTCAATAGACTGTTGATCCATAGCCAGCACTTGATGTGGTTTTTCTTCATTTTTTCTAAAATAAATTCCTTGAAATTATTGAATATTTAGGTACAGTTGAATACATTCTTTAAACTCAATTAATTAGAAAGCAAACGCCATATTGAGAAAAGTATCTTGAATATCGATCAATAACATGTGTTAAAGTAAAATCACTATTTAATTTCGAGTGTATAACTACGGAAACTAGACGTAGAATTAGAAATGTGTGTAAGGTGTTACGAGATGATGTCTTTAACACATTATATCGCTCATTGGCAAGAAGGGTGACATAACAAAAAATCTGCATTTTTGTGTTGGCTGCAATTGCCGCTGCCGTCGACGAGTCGACGGCTGCAGTTGTCTCTGCCGTTGGTGTATATGAGATGAGCACTAAAAATGAGGGAGCTAGAGAGGTGTAACTTTATACTTCGTCGCATTCTTACCGCTGCGCTGCTTTAAAACTTTGCTTCTCGCAAATGAACGATATAATGAAAAATATTAAATTCGTTTGAATTTAATGTTTTTCATTATATCGTTCATTATAAATATTATAATTATGTGTAACCCAAAGGCATTTAACGGAGTAAAAGGTGTCATAAAATGTCAATAAACTAGCCACGCTTTGTTGATAACAAGTGCTGATAATAAATTACTATCCATATGTTTTCGTAGCTCTAAGTATAGGTATCGACCGCTTAATTTAAAACAAAAGAAAATGAATTTAATAAACTCATCATTTTATAAATTCATGATTTCAAGTAACGTTGACCATTGACCCCGTAATGAACCGTAGTTACTTAAAGTATGAGATTAAAATAACTTTTTATTTTATTTTATCGTGTTTCTGAAGTTATGTCAGCTAATTTAATTTGACGGTGAAAAGTCGAAAGATCTCAAGAAGCCAGTCTCCTTTTAATTTTAGAGGTCCCAGGTGAAGTCAGAAAATTAATTTATAAACACAGTATCTAGATGGGTTACCGAAGGCAGTCTCTCCATATACTCGTAGTTACATACGCAGTCATCATTATTGACAACTACTCAAACGGAAAGCCAATCCTAAATTAACAAAAATAAAACGAATAATGTGAAAAGGCATCATCAATACCGACTCACCTAGTATAAAGCCAGAAGGTTACGTTTTCATTGGGACACTCCATGGGCGGTGCAATGCAATTAAAATCTGCCTTAGTTGAACGAATACCTTCAAAAACACTTATTCTATAGTACATACATACAAGCCGCCATTTATTTCCAGTCTCTAGCCTAATTGCGTTTTCCTATTAGGATTTTTCCTGTGGCGGTTCGGAGTCTGCATTTGTGTTATACCTTGCCCATGTAACTGCCCCCGTTGGTCTCGTGGTTGCAAGTGCGACTGCTTCGTCTTGGGTTCGATTCCCAGGTCGGGCAAAGTGAGCATACGGTGGAGGTCTGCCCGGCTTGGGCAGAGCACCGCCGTGTCCTCGTGGAGGCGATCGGCGGCATAGATATCTCGCGTCCGGCCCTGGTTCAGGCCATGGTACGGAGCGAGAGGGCATGGGCAGCCGTCACCTCCTTCTGCGAAGCAGTAATGCTCGCGAAGGAGGAGGCAGGACGGTTGAGGGAAAGGCAAATTTCGCGCCCTCTCGCCCCTAGGCGCCGCAGGAGACGCCCTGGGCGTCGGGAATCCCGGGCGGATTTCCGGCCACCGTGGCGCGGGCTTGCGGACGGTGAGCAATGGGTAGCTCACCGTCCGGTAAGGACCAGGCCCGGGTCGATGGCGCGTTGTATTCCACGCGCGCCTCAAAGAGATGTCGTCAGCACAAATGTAGGGGTCCACTAGGGCCGATGCCTGCCGGGGTCGTGGGAAGGTACTAAAAGGTCACCGAGGCCCCTGGCAACACAGGCAACAGGAAGGAATACGGGTGGGTTTTAGTCAGTAAGAGTCTGACACACCCTCCCGCTCCGCCCAGAGCGGGAGAAGTTATTTGATGATTTCCCCTCCAAAAAAAAGAGCATAAGGTCGGGCAAAGTGTTATTCGGTTTTCCATAAGGAATTTTTCAGTAATAGCCCGGAGTTCGGAAGTTTGTGGTGTGGTACCCCCTGCCTCGGAAAACATGTTAAGCCGGTGGGTTCCTGCGCCGGTTCTCTCTCCGGTCGTGTCGGATTGCTCTCCCATCGGACTATAAGAGCGAGGGAAGAGAGAGTGCACGCGTGCCTGCGCACATCTTATGCACTTTAATATCTCCCGCGTAGATGGCTAGTCTCCGCTGAAATTGCTGCTATGACCGAAATTTGGTCTGGAGGACTAATTTTACCTAACAAATGTCAAATAAAGAAATGTCTGGTCTTCTCTATTTAAAGATAACCTAGAAATGTCGTTATAATTGGTAATTCAGGAAATAACTACCTTTTCGTTTTAAACACTTAATTGTTTTTACTATCATCGTAAAGCCTGATAGTAAAAACAATACACGTAATTGCATTTTATATTTAAATAATTTACATATATTTTTAAATAGACGCGTACCTATCGACACTTCAAGGTAGGTAAATACGTAGTTTAGAGATAAAACAGTGAAGAAAAGGTTAATTAAGAAATTACGTCAGCGTAGAAATAATTTTAAATAAAACTGTGGATAGTAGATATTCTGAATCTTACTTTTTTACACGAAAATATATTCGGGCCGATGACTCATTAAGTACCCACGCAAGAATAGCTTGCTTATGTATGACCGTTTTAAATAAATAGGAAATTTACTAATATTTAAAAAATGTATGAATTTGTTTGAAATCCTAAATAAAAGCAATTTTAATACTTAAAATTAGTTTTCTATTCGGTATATCAAAGCAGAGAGATTATTCAGAGAAGGTCAATGAATCTAATAATCTAGATTTAAAAATGAATCAATTGATAAAAGTTCCGGAAGAATTGATTTTATCACAATACTCACATATGTAAATGAAGTTAATGAACAAAACTATGTAAACCATAATGACGATTTCATAAATAGTTTTCAACTATTGTTAAGGGCTTACTGATACATTTATATCTAGACCATGTAGGTACACTGTGCCTTCCGAGCTGCAAAACTTCACGCATTACCGACCAAACAGCTGATTAAAACAATGAAAACTGTAGATGTTCCTATCAGACTTTTCGCTAACTCCATGCAAAGTCGAAACTAGACTGTGTTGTTATGAACATTGCATGGACTTATCACTGAACTAAATACTACCGGTTAAATTTTACTCAGCTGTAACAAGGGTATATTTTTTGATAATATTGCAAAGACTAATACAGGTCGTTTATAAAGCCAAAAACCAAAAATATTAAACTTAAAACGTTTAGATTTGAGTACATGTTTATACATTTATTTATTTGTCTTATAAAAATGTCAATAATGATCAAATTAACATAAATATGACATCATATGGGCGTTATATTCTAATGTTTTAAATCAATTAAACTTCAAATAAAATTGATACATGTGGTTTTTTTTATGACATTTATTTCTCAGAACAGAAAATATAATATTCGTTTAAAATGAGAAATACTGGTTCATAAAACTTTCGTTTGTAACGAGTCATAAAGTTTATTTATATATAATTTATATCATGATATCTATAGCATAATCAGCCTATAATAAAATCATAGCGAAGTCAAAACTGTACATTGAATGTTTTTGAAAAAAGTAATTACTACGTGGTATCATTTGTAATGCCGAAAATACAGTTTTTAGAATTTTTGTGTATTTGTTGTATGTCATGTACATCACGCAAATTCTACCGGATAGATTTTTTTCAAATTTTGCTTAGATATTTCCTATAAGTCTGGTCAGTCAGTAGGTTATATATTATCACGCTATTAGCTATGGAGGATGAGCAATATTGCGTTATTATTTGTATTCCTCTATAGTTTACAGAAAATTCTAAAAAGACAAGCCAAACGGTTAGAAAATTGAAGATAGTTACAGATTTAACTTTTTAAATGATTATATTATCATCACGCTAACTATTTATGGGATGGGTATTATAGGGCTAACTAGTCAATCATCATGACTTATTCATGATGATTGACTAGTTAGTATAATTATTTATACAGGGTGGATGTTGAGATGGGGCAGTAAGGGTAAGGTACCCTTACTGCCCCATCGCCGTTGTAGCTACACGTAATCGGTAAAGGAGACTGTACTTAACTTTTTGAAACATTTTGATCTGCATACACAGATTTTGACAAAAAAAAAAATTGCAAGAAAAAAGCAATTTTTACGAAAAAATATATGATGCCAAAGGATCCTGTTTCTTAAGAGCATCAAAAAACTCTATTAGACCAACTGAGGTTTGCGAACTAGAAGAGTCCAAAACTTTTCCCATACCTACATTTCGTGGTTAATGAGACACCAACTTACTTTTTAGGGTGCCGTATCTCAAAAGGAAAAAGCAGAACCCTTATATGATCACTTCATTGTCCGTCCGTCCGTCTGTTTGTCTGTCAAGACACTTTTTCTCGAGAACGCGTGGAGGTAGCAGGAATTAATATCAAATACGTAAGTCTACGGTCCCTTAGGGCTCTAAAAAAATGAAGCTTCCAAGAAAACGCTTAAAAAAAAACAGCCATTTATGCGACATATTTTGATACCCGAAAATAAATCAAAACCTATAGAGTACTTCCCGTCAAGGCGCTGACAAGACCCAATTGACCAAAATAGGCTTCTCTTAAGAAAAAAAAATTGCCAGATCTGTATAGTTTTTGGTAGCGGAAAAAATATATGTTAATTTTGAACATATTTCCCAGAACTTGGTTGTTACCAAACAAGTTTTGAAAAAAAAAATGTCGATACAATCTAACGTTAAACTAACCTATTACCTTGAGTTCTAATCCAAAATATCTGCATTAAATATCAGTGTACGTTACGAATTTAATTAATAACAAGAAGACGTTCTTGAATGCAGAACTGGTTGTTTTTTATTTTCGATTACTCAACTCAATTTTGAGTAAATAGATAATTGCTTCATATTTTGCAATAAATTACAAGCGTTGTGTCATCGCGCTTCTCTTTCTTTTCTATGCAATCTGACAGTGACCGCAGTTTAGGTGTTCTCAGCGACCTGGGAATCAAATCCAGAACCTCATTAACTACTTCGCTTAGCTACTTCGCGCTTGCGACCACTAGACCAACGAGGTAGGTTGTTTTTTTTTATAAAAATGTGACTGATTTTAGTGACTTACGACTTCCACGCGAACGAAGTCGCGGGCAAAAGCTAGTTAAGAATAAGAATAATTTATTGGTCCATTGTTAAAAAATAAATTTTAAATAATATCCTACCTTGTCATCTGTGTTTTTACAAAAGTCGTGCGGACACGATATCGTGAAAACGTATTTCCTTAAAATTTCAAATAAGTTTTAAGTTAATCCAGGTGCGCTTTGATCTCTTGGGAGGAGCCGCGCCGTGCCCTCATCTCAGGAGTAGGCAGGGACCTGTCGCTTCCAGCCGTGGTCGACTTCATGGTCGGTAGCGAGGAGTCCTGGGACGCGATGGTATCCTTCTGTGAAACAGTTATGTTGCAGAAGAGGCTGCGGAAAGGGAGCGGGAGATCTCTTCCACTCACCCTGCCCGCAGCAGGCGCTCCGGGCATCGGTGGGGGGCGGACAACGCCCACTTCCAGCCCCCCCTAAATGGGTCCAGGGGCGACGGACTCGGGGACATCCGTCGCCCCCTGCATAGCAAGACCCGAGATGGCGGCGCGTGTTCCGCGCGCGCCCCTATTAGACGTCGCGGGGGGAGTTTTACACCTCATTCTCCCCCGCGAGCCTAAGGTGGCCCGCAACGGCGGGCCGACGAGGTGGGGATCGCGGAAGTCGCACTAGATCCAATGATCCCCGGTGCAAGTGTGGGAGGGGAACACTTTTTTTTTTTTTCGAGGGTGGGAAATCATCAAATAACTTCTCCCGCTCTGGGCGGAGCGGGAGGGTGTGTCAGACTCTTACTGACTAAAACCCACCCGTATTCCTTCCTGTTGCCTGTGTTGCGGGGGCCTCGGTGACCCATAAGTACCTTCCCGCGACCCCGGCAGGCATCGGCCCTAGTGGACCCCTACTTTGTGCTGACGACATCTCTTTGAGGCGCGCGTGGAATACGACGCGCCGTCGACCCGGGCCTGGGTCCTTACCGGACGGTGAGCTACCCATTGCTCACCGTCCGCAAGCCCGCGCCTACGGTGGCCGGAAATCCGCCCGGGATTCCCGACGCCCTGGGCGTCTCCTGCGGCGGCTAGGGGCGAGAGGGCGCGAAACTTGCCTTTCCCTCAACCGTCCTGCCTCCTCCTTCGCGAGCATTACTGCTTCGCAGAAGGAGGTGACGGCTGCCCATGCCCTCTCGCTCCGTACCATGGCCTGAACCAGGGCCGGACGCGATAGGTCTCTGCCGCCGATCGCCTCCACGAGGACACGGTGGTGCTCTGCCCAAGCCGGGCAGACCTCCACCGTATGCTCCACCGTGTCCTCCGGGCGATCCACACAGTGGTGACACCCGGACATTTCCTCCCGCCTTATCCGACACAGGAACCTCCCGAAGCTGTCGTGTCCGGTGAGGACCTGCGTCAGGCGGAAGGTGAGGACGCCGTGGCGCCTCTCCAGCCACTCCTCAAAGAGGGGACTTATCGCCGCAATCGTGGCGTGCCCAGCACTGGGTTGCGACAACCGTACTTTCCATGACGCCATGAGATCCCGCCGGAGCTCCGTCCGCTGTGCCGCGATTTCTCGCGGCAGCGGACTTACGCCCCGGCGTTTCGCCTCCTCGCGCCACTCCCATACGTGCGCGACGACTTTTGCCTCCAGATCCCATGGCGGCAATCCAAGGAGGCTCGCTGCCTCACAGGAGGAGGGGAACACTGGGATGGTTTTTAGTCAGTAAGCGTCTGACAGACCCCTCCGCCCGCTCCAGGACGGAGGACATCCATGAGGATTTTCCACCCGGAATAAAAAGAAAAGGTGCGCTATATTCTAGTATTTTTTCTGAAAGACCTGTCACTCACGCCCATCGCTGCAAAGTTATTGCATACCTACCTGTATTGCTTAAAGCCTGGAATACACATACTACTAATAAGCATGCCTGTTTGCTACTAGTTAGCATGCTCATTAATAGCATGCTCTCTGTGCCTGTAAAATTCAAATTCAAATTCAAATACATATACTCATGCTCTTTTCGTATACACATGCCAGTTGAATGCTATTAAGTAGCATTTGCTCAAGTAGCATGCTCTTGTACAGTAGTACAAGAGCATGCTATTTTTTAAATAATACTTATAAAAAAATATAAAGTACTTCTTTTTTAAATAAAGCGTGGAATACACATGCTACCCATGTAAGGTGTGTATCCAAGCATGTGTATTCCACGCTTTATTTCAGTTAAATCATGCAAATTAGCCTTGAGGAACGCCTGAACGATTATGTGATCAGCATCAGTGACACTTGATTTGATATCATCAATAAAGAACTTAGTTAAAAGTGCCAAGTGTGTTCTTTGCTATAATTTTCAGTTAGTATTAGATTCTCAGAGATCCGACGTAGGACTAAGGTTCGAGACGTAGGACTATAGGGAGCGGCTCTGAAATAGAGATGGGCAGGACACTTGGCTAGACGTGGTGACGGCAGGTGGAGCAGGGTCCTAACGGATTTGTTGCCGAGAAACTATAGACGGACAGTTGGCTAATAGCCAGGTGGGTAGATGACCTACAGAAGACTGCGGGGAAGACCTGGAGAAGACTCGCACAGACTAGGGTAGCATGGCACAAAAGGAGGAGGCCTATACTCAACACTAGGTGGAACAAGGCTGTCAAGGGTGATCAGACCCAGAACAAAAATAAACTCACTAAGAAACAACTCCTCCGTCCCATTGTTCCAAATTATTATGTAAATGACATTGAAGTTGTCGTAAGGGAAACAAGTATGCATTATCATCTTATCTGCGTTTGGTGTATTTGCCTGTGTTTTCTTTAGGTACCTAATTACTGTTGAAAAGTGCGTTGATAGTGGATTAAGGGCATTCTTGTATTTGGTTTGCATAATGGCGCCGATTCCCTTGTTCACAAACTAAACTAAATTTAAGTTCAGTGCATCTTTTTCTTTCTATTTCATTAAGAAAAGGACAGAAGATAAATATAAGTTTAGTCCTGTCAAATTAATCAGCGCTTGACGTAAATTGACGTAATTTTAGTAGGCAAGTTTTTAATAGCGTCTAAACTTGTATAGAGTAGTGACAGGCGCTGATTAATTTGACAGGACTAAACTAAAATTTGTCTTCTGTCCTTTTCTTAATGAAATAGAAAGAAAAAGATGCACTGAACTTAAATTTAGTTTAGTTTGTGAACAAAGGAATCGGCACCATTGTTTGCTTTTGCAGGATGAATCACAAAACAACCTTGTTTTTTTAATATATCTTTTTGTTTGAAGGCACCGGAGCAATACCACCAACGTTCTTGGTGTTTATAGGCAAATGTAATTCGTTTGCTGTGCATGAATAATGCATTTAACAATACATACCTACCTATGAGCAATACTTATGTTTCATATTTCAATTTAGTTTAATTTGTTATGCATCTCTAATAACAATACGAGTATGATGCGTTGTATATAACATCAAAAATGTGCTCAAATCTTGACTTGGCTGGTTGGGTTATCTTCTACGTACATAATAAAAATGAAATGCTGTTCATTGGTAAGCAAATCGCGTCTGAACGGCTGGACCGGTTTAATTTTTTTTTGTTTTAAAATATTCATAATAGTCCGAATCAGGTTCTTAACCCTTTGACCTCCACGTCAAAAATACAAAAACGTGCCCTCGGCGCCAAGCTACGAATTATTCCTTATAAATTTGTCATGTAGTCGTGACCATGGCGTGCTGGGCACATTTTGGTTTGTCATCTATACATGACAGTGGCGATCAAAAGGTTAAGGAAAGAAACATTTTAAAAGATTCCCAGAAAATAATCAAATTCGGGAAGAACTGAATGCTGAATCCTTATTGTACGGGATTTTTTAATTTTGACAAGACGTATCTCGGGTCAACTAGTAGTAGGTAATATACGTAAATAGCTACCATTTGAGATTATTTCTGATTTTGAAATACAGGTGCCGAATGTGATAACAACGAACATACCTACTATGTTCGTTGTTATCACATTCGGATCCTTATAGAATCTCAGATACCATGCAATTCATTGATCTACAAAGCATTCGCCAGCGAGAGATCAATCACAGTTCAGCTTTAAACAGGACAATCGAATGTTGTATACCGAGCTACCAAGATTTTTTTTTTTTTTATGAAGAGCCTTTCTGGCAATAAGTCAATCAAGTACCTACAGTTCCTGCCGGGGTCGCGGGAAGGTACTTATGGGTCACCGAGGCCCCCGCAACACAGGCAACAAGAAGGAATACGGGTGGGTTTTAGTCAGTAAGAGTCTGACACACCCTCCCGCTCCGCCCAGAGCGGGAGAAGTTATTTGATGATTTCCCACCCTCAAAAAAAAAAAAAAAGTACCTACAGTTAAATTCTCCCGTATGTATAGTAATAAAATGGCTAATTGAATCGGTATGCAATTAGCCACTGCATACTACATCTCAGTATGGTAGATCGGTATCTACCATACTGAGATGTAGTATGCAGTGTGTAGTTGCTGTAGCGGTTTTTGTTTTTGTGTAAGCTGTTTTTTGGGGTTGAATTAATAAAATATATGTAATTTAAATTATGTTTTATTTATGAAATCAGTCAGTTATTTAAAATTATTTAAAGTCATTTGGCACTTTACTAAATAATATGGCGATAATAACGGGAAAGAATGCTCTGACTGTTTATATTTCCGTCTAAATGAGAAACTGACAAACATTTAAATATGAATATGTGTAGATACAAACATTATCACATGGATTTATTTAATTCCATTAAATAAGCGTATTTATATTATTTACAAGAGACGGTTACACAATATTGTACATACCCAATCAGTCAGAGCTTTAACAATTTTGTGTTTCAATTTGAACCTAAAATAATTCACTGTTACATATTTACACACAAATTTGTATTCGGATATAATTATATTTACAAACTTTATGTACAATGAGGTTTTACATGTTGAAGCTGTAATAAACCAATGAGGGATTGGACAAAATGTATGAATAGGGTGTTTTTACTACACATTTATAGTTTTAAGATTTAACCTTTTTTTTATTACCAGCTTCAAGTGACGATAAACAACACCGTCTATCTTAAGAACAACATATGTGCCTTGGATACATCTAGTGTAAAACGTACACTATAATTACATGATAGAGAAATTTATCGTATTTCAATTGACGCTGAAAGTTACAAGAACGTCAAAATATTTACGCAACAAATACATTTTGCACATGGTACATCCAAGGCGTACTCGTCTAATTATGAAATCATATAAACAATATATGGCAAGAATATATAGAGACCTTGATACAAGATCACAACAATTATTTTACACATTCTTAAAACAAATACATATTTAGTTCTATTTACAGTCTAAATCTATACTAACACATTAAACGTATTCTTCTGATGGTTTCGGGGTGCCATTCTGCAGTCTTAGCGAGGAAGACATTCTCCCATTTACAGAATCAGGTAATTCAGCTATATCCTTGAATACGTCGATCATGCTTTCAAAATTCGGTCCCCAGTTGAACAGGTCGAGAGCAGCCGGTCCCCAGCCCAGAGCAGCTGATGCGGGGGAACCATTCGCTTGCCGGTACAGGGCTGAACTTACATGAGGAGCTAAATCATCATCAGATGCGACTAGAGTGCTCAGTGAGCCACGAAACGAGGAATCAAAGCTTTCGTAAGGTGGTGGCAAAATAGGTTTTTTGGGATTACTTCCACTGCTAACATTCTGTCTTCTAACATCCTCTAACTTATCTGCGTTTATACTATTGTTGTCATATTCTATTTCGGAACACGTAAAGCTATCATTTCCACTTTCATCGTCTGACCCGGTAGAACTTCTGTTATCGTCTGGAGGTGAGTGATGTCTATGCGACATGTGATGACCGACTCCTCCTCCTCGAGGTGCTTCGCTTGAACTTGACACTGCATCTAATGTAGACACTAAACTGGATGTCCGTTGTCTTGCATTCATTCTTTCTATTTCTTCTGCCGTTAGTCCCACTGCGCCTGAACCAACAGACACTACTTGTGGAACTTGTGGCGGAGCACTGGGTGTTTTCCTCCCTGCCGAAGAACTTTGCCCACTTAGTTGTGACATAACGGGGCTGTTCAGGCTACGTTCACTGTTACTATGCAAAGCGTCTTTACCAACGCCACCCGAACTAGACGTAGTGGCTAACAAAGCACTCTGCAGTGGTTTGCCAGATATATCATGAAGAGTTAATATTCTAGGTTGCTGACTGAGTTCACTGCTCGGAGATAATCGTGCTAATGGGGTTGTTTGATGTTGTCTCGGTTGTGGCGGAGGTTGCGCTGCCTGCGGGACACGAGAGGGGTACCCGCTCGGATGATGTGGTGAGTGACGATGTTGAGGGGTTTGATGTTTATGGTGGTAGCCTGCGATGGGTGGTGGAGTAGCTTTATATTTGCGAACACCTGCTGCTTCTCGAAATCCTTTATAATGATAAACAATATCTATATCAGATGGTGCGATTGAGCTGGCGTTTTCAAGATCATAGTGTTCTGGGACTTCTGAATTTAAATCCATACCACTAGGGTGATCATGAGTGTGATGCGATGTATTTGTAGATGGTGGCGGCGGTGGATGGTGATCTTCCCGAAGGGCTGGACTTTTTCCAACAACTTCACGCTCTATTATATCGGGTCGTTGTGGTCTTGGTGGATCAATGTTCATTATTTCTCTGTCTTTGTACTTCTTTGATAACAGTTCCGGGCCAACAATATGGCCGACATTACGTGTTATATCGGCATTTTCTGACATGTAACTGTTGAGGCTTGTATCATTATTGTGAAGATTTCTATTCATTATGCTGTCATTTGTACCTGCTATTAGATTTGGTGCGTTTAACATAGCAGGGCCTCCGTTTTGCTTAGAGTGTACAATATTGCCTTTACTAGCAGATCCGTTGCCTTTTTCTTTTTTCTGCTTGCGAAGTCGATAAAAGATTATTGAGACTGAAATTGCGACTAATAGAATAACGAAGAACACTATTACTAGTGTTATGCCAATACGTAATGGATGATTTTGCGCTGCACCAACACCAAAGGCACTATGACAGCCGTTTAATATTTTGCCTCTATGAATTGTTTCTTTGAATATGCTGCCGTTTCCACTAAATGGTTGAAGTTCGTTATTGATCGAAAAATTTGCCAAACATCCTTCAAACTTGTTTTGGCTCGATGTTGTTATCCATTCAGTTTTAAACCCTCCAATTGATATGACAGTTAGATAGGGGTCCAAAAAGTCGTGAACACCAGCCGAATCTAGTTCTTCGCCAACATTTTTGCTATCTACAAGCAGGCGTATACTTCTACCGACTGACACTAAAGTAATGTTGTGCCAGTTACCATCGGAAACATCACTCTGTTCTGATTGGCTCATATTAACAACGGTGTTCTGTTTTGAGGTGTAGCAAACTTTTCCTTCTAGTAATTCAATCACAGTGTAATATTTGTCAGTTGCTGAATAAAATAAGACACCGTCTTTTCTGAGAGTCCTAAAGAAGAACGATAAACTTTTCGCTGGACTATTGACTTTAGGAATAACTTTGCCAGAAGATTTGCTGTTCTTCTTCAACCAACCAGTATTGCCTCCGTAAAATGTTTCCAACAATTGCATTCTTCTGTGCTTTTCAGATATTGTGTAAGTAATAAATCCATTTTCAGCAACTGAAATAGATTGCAGTGAAAGACCACAGTCAGGAGAAATTAAGTCGCCCTTGCACTTGCACAAATTAGCTTTCCATCTATCCAAACATTTTCCTAAGCCACAAACATCTTTCTTGAAACAGGCGCCTCCTTCTGAGCGTTCACACTTTGGTTCCACGCTTCGTGCCTTTATAGGATTAGTAAGGTTTAGTATTCGTCCGTTGATGGTAATACTGTGCATACATCCAACGAAGTCATCAGAATGAATTTGTCCGGGACGTTCTAGCACTGGGTCCGCTTTATGAAGACCACCGATGAGTAGTGGTTCGTTGTTGAAATTCAAGGTTCTGAAAAGAAGAAAACGAAATTATTATTTGTGTTACGTGGTTGAGTTGTATTAAGAAAAGAAATTGGAGTCTTATTATGGAAAAACAATACGTAGCAATTCTATAGCAGACCTGTGGTAACACAGGTCTTTTTTATCATCAATAGCCTTTTAGCTGTTCTCTGTTTGATATGGTCTCTCTAATTTGATACCAATGAACTCCATCTTCGGCCTCTCTATCCAGCTAGCCTGCGAACTTTGTCGCCTCGACTATCGTTAGGGTAAATTACACACAGCGTTTCCAATCTTATGGAAATGTATTACTGGAAAAACGAAAAGTGAAGATCTTGCAATCGCCAGTAAAGATTGCGACCTACATGAAAAAGAATTTAGGTAATATAATTATAATTAGTACATACCCTGCCTGTCCAGTGTCGTCGTCGTAACATGAATCATCGCCAGGATCACATTCTGTGCAAACGTCTCCATGATCAGTACATGTCGCCACACTCAATGAGATCACTCGTCCATTTCTGGTAGCTGTTAGTTTGTACCAGCTTCCATCAGCTAGGTTCTTCTTAGAATTCATTATAGCAACTGAAGTAATGGATGTTCTAGCACCGCCAAACGAAAACACTGGCTTTCCTCCCAATAACTCAATTGCTATAAAATCAGATCTTCCACCTGTCTGTCCACCATAGTTATACAGCAACAAAGCGTCGGGCTTTGTTGTGGCAAATATTATTGTTATATCGTTGGTAGACGCATCGAGAGATGGAAATTGCATGTAAGACAGTTCGCCAAATCCAAAAGTAGTACTTTCACAATGGGTTCCGTAGCGACCATTCGTGCAGCTGCATTTGTAACCTGGTTTTAAACTTATGCATATCCCTCCATGCATGCACGGATTAGGTCGGCATGAGTCGACTAAAGCTTCACAGTGATTACCACGATATCCAGGGCGGCACAAGCAGAAAAATGAATTTCTATCAGCGCTTTCTTTACAGGAACCTCCATTCTTGCACGGATTGCTACTGCATACGTCATTTCTTTCCATCTCACAAGTTTTACCATCTCTGCGACCTGGACATGTACATGTAAAATCGTGACCCTGTTTACGACATATACCTCCAAAGCGACAAGGATTAGGTGAGCAGGGATCTTGGCGCTTTTCACAATTTCCTCCGATAAATCCATCCGTGCAGTGGCAAGTATATTCGTGCTTGACCAATGGCGAAGACAAGATGAGGGAAGGGCTTTCTATTATTTTGGTATCATCCAATACTCGAATAGAATCTGTACAAAGGCCATCATTTTTGCATTGTTGAAAAGCACACGGAAAATAAGCTACTATTATTTGGCTCTTCAATAACTTTGTCATTTGGAACTCCTTAGCTTTCAGATATTTTTCAGTCATTTCTTTTTTCCAAATAGAATCATTACTTTTTGTTGCTATTGTCAAATCTAAATGACCTCCGACTTCATTGATGCTGTACAAGTAAATACTTTCACTGCTTTTCAGACTTTCTTTTAGTATTTCTAGTAAGCTCCGGTAGTAATGAGTTAAAAAATCTGATGCAGTCATGTTCAAAATTTTCAAAGTGATTGATTGCTCAACGGTATTATTGTCAAAAGAAAAATATTCTACACTTATTGAAGATAAAACGTCTCTATGAACGCCGTCGTTTCCTGAAACCGAAAATGAATATCCTTGTCCAGGTTTAACAGCGTTAGTGTACAAGTTGCATCCAGACCGAATATTGAGAAGTGACATTGTATTTTCAGAGGTTGACTCTTTCATAATCTTACATCTGTAATCTCCTACGATATCGGGATCATTTGGTTTCACATCGGCGATTTTGCCAAGTGGAACTTTATTGTTGAAAGCATAAACAATAACGTGAGCTGATCTTGGTGTTGGTGGATTGTCGTTTCTATCCAAAACTTTTATAAATATGGTGTAATTGGATTTCATAACTGGATTGCCACTGTCTTCGATTTGTATGATTACTTCAAGAGTGGGTGTTACTTCTCTGTCTATTTTCTTTGTTGTTAAAAGTACGCCTGTATGCTTGTGAACCTTTACGTAGCTTTGATGCTTTCCTCCTACAATAGCATACGAGAATGGTGCTCCATTCGGTGGTAAATCTGGGTCTTTAGCAGAAAGCGTAGCAATGCTAGTATTGGGAAGTTCATTTTCGTAAACAGAGCCTTCAAACCCAGCAGCATCGAATATAGGTCCATTGTCATTGATGTCCGACAAAGTTATTTTAACTGTGGCTGTACCAGTTTGCGGTGGAACACCTGTATCAATAGCACCAACAATTAATGAATAAATTGGCAAAGTTTCTCTGTCCAGATGGCGAACAACTTCAATTTCCCCGGTTTGAGGATCTATTTTGAAGTCCTGATTTGTATTTCCCCCCAGTATGGAGAAACTAAACTGATTATTCTGTGGCCGTACGTCTTTATCCACAGCTTTTACTTGAATTACTTCTTGTCCAATACTAGCCCCTTCCGACACAGTAGCCTCGTAATAATGGCGCAAGAATTCAGGCGGATCATTTCCATCTTGAATAGAAATAATAACTTGTGCTTCATCGGTATCATTTCCACGTATACCGCCTGAATTTTTTGCTAAGACTGTTAACACCACTCTGTTCTGTGTTTCTCTATCTAAATAGCGAGCCACTCGAATCACACCCGTTTGTGAATTGATATTAAAGCCCTTATCGTTACTTGAACCCACAAATAAGTAGTATATTATCCCGTCATCTCCACTATCTTGATCAGTAGCTTGAATAACACCAACATTTGCTCCAACTTCGGCAGATTCAGATACATCGAAATGAAATACGGGCTGCTTGAATTTAGGATAATATTCATTCACACCTGTTATGTAAATAATCACTTCAGTCGTATTACGCATGATTGAATCAGGATTTTCAGCTCTGATTTCTAAAGTGTAAAGTCTCTTTTCTTCATAATCGAATACTTCTTTGGAGAATATTTCTCCAGTATTGACGTCTATGTGGAACAATGAAGCCATATCATTATTTATGAAGTATTTAATTATGGCATTCTTCGGTGAATCTATATCCACTGCTGTAACTTTGTATATAAAACTATTTACTGGAGAGTTTTCTGGTAAATATGCAATATATTTTGTTTGGTTGAATCGTGGAGTGTTATCATTGATGTCGGTCAAAATAATCGTCAGTGTGGCAATAGCTTCTTTAGACTTGAAGCCAAGATCTTTTGCAGTAATATTCAGTCTATATTCTTGGATTGTATCGAAATCAAGTGGACGCAAAATACTTATAGCTCCTGATATCGGATGAATTTGGAACTCTTTTCCTGCGTTCCCAGATGAAATAGAGTATCGCACGATTCCATTAGGCCCTTCATCTTCATCGCTTGCTTTTACTGTTAAAATTGGTGCACCAACTGGTTCGTTTTCGGGTACAATTACTTGGTAGCTCAAAGCTGTGAATTTGGGGCTATAAAGGTTTTCACCGGTCACAACAAATATTACTGTCGTCTCATCAGACTGCGGAGGCACTCCGCGATCAACTGCTTTTATTTTAAGTTCATAGTATTGGCCTAAGTAATAGAACTGTTTACTCACAATTATCCAACCACTTTTTTTGTCAATTGTTAGATATGCAGTGCCATTTCCTCCTGATACATAATATTCTACTTCTGCATTTATTCCGAAATCTAGATAGTCTTCTGCCGTCAGTTTTATAATTCTTTCTCCTGAAGTGGCGTCTTTTGGTACAGGTACAAACTTTTCATGATCTTTGAATGTTGGTGAATTATTGTTAGCGTCAACCACATTGATTGTTACTAAACATTCAGAAGACATAGGAGGTTTCCCATTATCCGTAGCAACAACAATAACAGAATACGTATTTTCAGGTGATGAATTGATTGATGTTCTTTTGTAATTCATCTTGAATTTACTAAGTATCTCTCCTGTTGCGGGATCTATTGAAAATAAATCAGATGGTTGTTGTAATGAATACGATATTATTGAGTTGGGACCTTGTTTGTCCCTATCAGTAGCAATGACCTGACCAACGAAACTGTTTTTCTGTTGTAGTTCTGGAAAATTGAAGCTGTAGTATGAATATTCAAACTCTGGTGCATTATCGTTTTGATCTTGTATTGTGATGGTCAATGGCGTTTCCGAACGCCAAGCGCCATCAGTTGCTGCTACTTTGAGAATGTACTCATCTTGTAATTCTCTATCAAGGGGTCGAGCAACTGTAACGTTTCCACTTATTGGATCTATAATAAATTTTTGTCCCGGATTTTCAACAAAATTGTACGTAGCATTCGCGTTTGGACCAGAGTCTAGATCAGAACTTGTGACTCTTATCACAAATGACCCGATTTCAGCATTTTCTGTTACATTTACACTGAAAAGCCGAGTAAACCTTGGCGGGTTATCATTTTTATCTAAAACGGTCACAATAACTGTTGAAGTTCCTATGAGTTGAGGAACTCCATGGTCCACAGCTTCTACAATTAATTCATAAAATGGAATGGATTCTCTATCCAAAGCTATGTTTGTATAAATTTCTCCGATTTCTGTATCAATTCTAAATGTTTCATCATAGTCATTAACCAATTTAAAAGATATTCGGCCATTTTCATTTGAATCATCATCATGTGCATCAATTTTAATTACCAACTGAGGTGGATATTCTTCTTCAAATACAGTCGCATTGTATAAAGCGCTTTCAATCACAGGAGGATTATCATTTGCATCCGTTACTTTGATCTCAATTTCAATAAATGATTTTAGTGGAGGATTGTCAGAATCTCTTACTTCAAACCACACTTCGTATAGAGGCATTGTCTCATAATCAAGCCCTTTTCCAGTAATGAATACTTCACCGCTCATAGGTTCCACTCTCAAAGCATCACCAACGTTTCCTCCTGCAATGCCGTATTGTAATAAGCCAGTTGGGCCTTTTTTCGGGGATGTGGCTGACAATCTTGTCACCAAAACACCTTCTGGTGTATCTTCCGAAAAAGTAAAAGTCAATTTATTTGTAACTGTAAATTTCGGAAAATTCTTCACTGACTTTGGAATTAGAATCAACTCTGCTGTACTCTGTTTTGGGATTTCACCACTATCTGTGGCTATTATAAGTAGATTGAAAGTGGATCCATTTTTATCCTTGTACTTCGTTAGATTTTCATTAGCTTTTATAACTCCTGTTTCTTTATTTATAACAAATAAGTTTTCATGTTCGCCTTTTAGATCATAGACTATCTTTTTGTTAAGTCCAATATCATTATCGCTGGCTTTTACTCCAAAAACAAAATCTCCTTTAACGGTCCGATCAGATATGTGAGCTTCATAGACCGGATGAGCAAATGTTGGTGTATTATCATTTTCATCTTCAACTATTATTGTAAGGTTGGCAGTAGCGGTTCTTGGGTCAGTGGTTGATGAATCTTGTGCCATTATGATCAGATAGTAAACATCCCAATCTTCTCTATCTAATGTTGCATTTGTTGAAATAACGCCTGTAGCAGAATCTATCCGAAATCTTTCCGATTTGTCACCAAGAAGACTGTACCGTATCTTTGCATTGTTGCCAACGTCCTTGTCCGTTGCTTTTGGACTAAGGATTAGAGTTCCAGAAGGTAAATTTTCTTTTACGTTGGTTCTATAACTTTGCCTTTCAAAGTCCGGACTGTTGTCATTTACATCTTGTACCACAATTTTCACTGTTCCTGATCCAGTAAGTGGAGGTGAACCTGTAAATGAAATAGAATCAATCAACAACAAAATCACTACTAAAAATAAGGGCAAGAGAATGGTGATATTCGTAGCCAAGCAATTAAAATGAAAACTACGTTTTCGTGCAATGATTTTATATCCAGTTATTCTTGCGCATGACCTTTAAAAACATAAAAGAATCTTAATAATTTGAAAGAGATGTAACTTAGATAACTGATAAAATACTTGAGTCTATACATTTTGGATGTATAGACATTTATACATCCAAAGCATTGCAAATTGTTAACTAAGTAAATTTTATAGCTGCGTAACTTACCCGTATCCATTGCCACGAGTGCTAGAGTATATTCATCCTGTGCTTCACGATCTAATGTTCTTAACAAGGAAATTTGCCCAGACGAAGCATTTATTTTGAAAAGATCCGCATCGCCTTCCTTTATGAAATAGCGGACTTGATTATTAAATGGAGGTGAATCAGCGTCATAAGCGTGAATTGTTATTATGTACCCGCCGTTGGGAGGAATTACATTTTCCATTACGTACGCTAAGTACGGTGAATCAAGGAACGTGGGTGGGTTATCGTTTATGTCTTGAATTGAAATAGATAATTCAGCCGTATCGAATCTGACATCGTCTTTAGCACAATCCTCGGCTTTTATTGTTAGCAGGTAACGAGATTTTCTTTCAAAATTTAGATTTTTTGCAACTCTGACAATACCAGTGTCTTCACTGATACTGAAATCTCTATTTTCATCGCCTGAAGCAATTGCATACCTCACTCTTCCATTTGCACCTTCATCTATATCGGTAGCGGAAACCTGTGAATTTTTATTTTATTACTATAAGTACTTACTATTTCTTATCTAATTTGCAAATGATAGTTCAATTGTAAGGTATTTAATTTGTAGCTATTCAGTATCATACTCACTTGTAAGACGCTAGCTCCAATGCTTGCATTTTCTGGTACTGAAGCACTGTATTGCTTCGGATCAAATACTGGGCTATTATCATTCTCATCCAAAATATTTATTTTTATTTTGGACTTGGTCACATTGGGTGGATCACCTCTGTCCTTCGCTGTGACAGTAATCGTATAACTTGCCTTTAGTTCTCTGTCAAGTTTTCCTGTTGCTCGCAATATACCATCTACATTTCCCAAAGAAAAGTAACCATTAATTTCTGGATCTGGAGTCATAAAATATTCGACGTATCCATTTCTTCCTTCATCTTTGTCGATAGCTTTTATTGTCATTACGACTGTATTCAGTGGAATATTTTCCGACACTGTTGTTATATTGGGTGTAACAAACTCAGGTGCCATATCATTGACATCCTTTAGTTGTATCGTAACCTGTAACAATAAAACAGTGCCATAAAAGTGTGTGAAAACGAAACATACAAACATAATAAAAATCAGATAAATGAAACTAAAATCTTCTCAGTTGAGGGGTTCTTCGGATCAATAGAATATAAAAGTGGCCGGATGTGGCGTCAATTGAATTTTATTATGTTTTTCGAAAACAGCATCTTACATTTCTTAGAAAGTTAATACAAGTAAAATATTAAAGCAGAACGCGTCCTATGCTTCCGTCTGCCCTCATCAGGGGCATATTGTGAAAACCAACAATAGACGCACTTAACAATGGCTTGTAATGAACGTGATTTTTAAGGGTTTGGAATATAACATTTAAGTTAGCTAAATTACTTATAATTTCTTATCTATGTTTGTGACATGAAATAATAGACACAATAAAATACATTATGAACATCGAACTAATTTACTCAAGCCTTTTGTTAGAAAAAAACTTAAACCTTTTCTCTAACAAAGAGTTTAATAGTCCCCAGTCTTACAATTTAATATAGGTAGGCATATCTAGTAAGAGCTTTCTAAAAGTGACACGATCCTGTTAAGGTAAATATGACGTCCCGCTCCCATGTAAACATGATGTAAGCTGTTCGAAAGTAAATGTTAGAACATAACTTTAAAAAATATGGTAATAAGAATGTGAGAGACATCGCGTTTATAAATTGCTCGTATCCACTTGATCGATGGGACGTTTTCTGGTAAACATTTCACAAGAATACGTCCATGCATGTGCCCTTAAACGAACAAGTTTGAGTACAAGCGTTTAGTTTATGAATTAAAGTGGCAAATATGTAGTTCTATTAAAGAAAAATAAAGAAAGAAAAATGTTTGTTTGGCACAGTACCTTAAGCAAGGTATAATACATTCGAACAAACATAAAAATAATATATTTAGGATTATGTGTGCCTACACATAATCCTAAATATATTTTGTGGAGGCTCACAGCGGTCACAATCTCCTAATAAAACCCCGAAAGCCAGAATAAAACAAAAAAGTGGAAGACATAGACATATCTACACTAATAACATGAAGAATTCTTTCAATACCATGATCCAAAGTAAATAAAATTACGATACCCCCTTACAGACTAATACATTTCATTGTGTTCTTACCTGTACAGTCGATGACAGTTGAGGTTCAGGTGGCTTAGCCATGTCTTTAGCCGTAACAACAAGGTTGTAGATTGGCAGAGTCTCTCTATCCAATAGCCGCGCGGTGTAAATTGTCCCGTTCTCAGCTATACTGAAGTCCTGTCCCTCGTCACCAGAGCTGATGCTGTATGTTACTTTGCCATTTAGACCTATAATATTAAAATAATATAATGCACGTGGTTCGGTTGTTACAAAAATGTTTCATGCTTTACCTGTCAGTCCTCTAGTTGCATTAAAGTACAAATTTAATTAATTTTATTAATTCAAGCGTCGGTGTACATTAACAACTAATTTTATTAGCACATTATTCTATTTTTTCGAGTTTATTTACCTGAATCTAAATCAGTAGCGCTTATGGTGACGACTGAAGAACCAATGGGGACGTCCTCTAGGATTTCGTTGGAAAAACTCATGGGGTCAAATATCGGTGCATTGTCATTAAGATCAATCACGTTGACATAGACCGTGACAGTGCCAGATAGAGAGGGGTGGCCATTGTCCTGCGCTTGCGCAACCAATATGTAGTGTTGAGTCTGAAAGAATTGATATAATTCTGAATAAACACATGGTAAGAAATATAGTTGCAGCCAAGTTATTAGGTACTGATAAATGATTTTATTTCTTTAAGTAGATTTGTTAAAACGGTTTTACACGTCAATCATATTTTTTTAAATACTCTGAGAAGAAAGGCCGAAACACACTCAGAGGTCATAGTCTCTTTAAAAATCCAGACATAATCATGGTCAGATCATGTGAAGACCACATAGATTGGCGTCAGAAATGGTCTGTTGATGAAAGAACCACACAGATTGAGTGGATCTGTCCAGTCAGTGCACGCATTTGTCAGTAGTCATGCAGTTCAACTCAGAAATTAAGGAGCTCAAAGATTCAACGAACAATAACAAAGAAAGGACATTTTTCAAGGCAAAACCCACATAGTCTTCAAATTTACAATTATTAAAATAATATAGTACTTTATAGAGTAAATATTCAATGCCAATGTGATATAACAATCCGGACATCATCTTGATCAGATCATTTGAGAAGCGTGAAGTTTGGTGTCTCAGATGGCCTTTTGAGGAAAGAACCACACAGATTTGAGTGGACCTGTCCAGTCAGTGCACGCATTTGTCAGTTACCATGCAGCTCAACTCAAAACCTACTCTAACCTTATCGGTAGGAATCTATTTTCAGTGTGCCATTAATGAGCACCAGTCATAATCGTAACGTTAAAATATAAAGGCTTACAATGTACAAGATTGTACGAAATAACGTCGTAAGTCAGTAAGTAACAAGAAAATCTGGACTCTAAAACAAAGCATTACTTGAAGTACGACGGTAACATTTTACGAATGACGGCGGCATTCAGATTTTCCATATAATAGGACACCGAAGCTTCCCAGCTATGACAAGCTCCTCATTCGTGGATCGTGGAGCGAGATGGCGATTTAAAAAACAAGTAGTGGTCGCGGAATCCGGCTCGGGGATGTTTTGCGGACGGCCGCTTTGTCAGACATTGTTCGAGCCTTAATTTCGATGGTGGATCGAGCGGGCAAATGCCGAATATGATGCGCGACGCGAAAAAACTATACCGGGATGAAATTAGCAGCTCTCTAGCGGGGTACGCGGAATTGGCGGGCGGTCGAGAGAACGAATGTGTACCCAGCGAATTGTTTTTACTAATTAGTGGGGCCGGCCGACTTGATGAGTCCAGTGCGTGCGGATGGCTCGCAAACACCGCCCTTATGTACCGCGCCTGAGCCACGTCTGCGAGCACATACACACGAGGCACGTAACGAGAAGATAATTTTTAAAAACAATGGAACGAGTTTCTTTTAGCTCTAGACTGAAAAAGTGTTTGCTACATTGTTGATGTTACGGGGTCTCCGCGGGAGCTAAGTAGGCTACCTAGTAACTGACATCGCGAACCTGCTGATGGATTACTTATTCATATTCTGTACCTAGTGTATTGGACTGTTGTTTCAATATAGGTGTTTGAATATTTTAAAAATAGGAATTTCTGCAAGACATTTGCGCAAAACGAATTTGCCTGAAACTTTGTCCACAGACCAAGTGTACCGTTCGAAGTAAACGGTACAAATAAAAATCGGCCAAGAGCGGGACGAAGATCAGATGCATAATGTCTACTATATCTTAATAGCTTTCCTAAGATCGACGAACAAGTTTTTAAATTACACCTGCGCCTACAGCGATTACGTTCATCGCTCTACGTAGTAAATATTTGTTTGAAATGCTTTAGAAATATTGCACATAAATATAAGATCCCCTCCTACCTAATACCGAAAAATTACAAAACGACCTTTGATTTATGTCCATAGAAAATTTAACGACTTGTTTGTCATTTTACTACAGCATTGATGAGTACAATAAGGCGGTTGCGACGCGTTGCCGCAAAAACATGTTAAATAGGCTTTATGCTGTGCTTGTGAAAAAGCTTGGTGCATATAGCATACTCGTAAGTTTAAGGCGTACCTCGCTTTGTTCAATCACGGAGTTTTTTATGATTGTTCAGTTAACATGCAAATGTTAAGAATGCTATAGCTGCCGTCTCCAGAGTTTAACTTCAACATTAAAAACGGCTTTCTGAGGTGATTTTACAACGGTAAAATGGACATCTTTAAACTGGTATATTATTTGATGATGTTTGCGTTATTTCCATTTCACAACAATGTTAGATAATTAATAGTAAAAGCGAAATATTTCACGGTAAGGATTTAAGCGCTATGTCGATTACAGATTTTCCGATATCCTTATTCTAACACACAAACGCAGTGATTGAGGCATTAATTTTCTTTTGTACCTGTGTCCCTTTGGTCGAACTGTTCGGTTCGAACAAAATATACCTACTTAGAATCATTGTATGGCTAGCAAAAGCTTCGTTTAATTTGCACTTTTGAAGGCACCTTTGTGTCAGGTTTGAATTGGTAGAATATAATTCACTTTCGTAATGAAACATGGCTTGTGAGGTAATGAACACGACTCATCAAAGTCTAGACAATTTCTTGTAATGGTCAGATCATATGAGAACAGAGATTGTGCTTTGGCGGAACCCTATTGTGCAACTATTTCGTTCCAAGTTGTGAATCTGTGAATATATATAGACATATACACTATATATATAGATATATTCACTCATGTAGAACCAAAAACATGTATTTACTTAAAATACTAATCAATATCAGGCAACGGATGTAAGTTAATGACTTAATTACTATTTTAGAATGTCCAAATTACACTGATATATACGATACGTACGTTATGATACGTACAATAATTCTGTGGTACAAAGTAAGCCAACATTATTATCGGGCACGTCAGACTGGACTGGCTGCATATTAAATACCTACCTACTTAGCCCGAAGGCAATATTGTCCTTCGTTCTTAAATTGCGTATATTATAGAATGTACAACCTGCAGTATTTTTCATGGTCCATAATAAATTTTACTCAGTCCTGTCTTATTTTTGCGAAAATACATAAATGTCCAGTGTATATCATGTCAGTACACTACTGGTATGAAGATTATCATGCAGATAAACTGATACATGTGGAATAGCTTATCATAAATTAAGAAAAACCAAAAAGAAATGGGGAATTTATTTGTAATTAGCCGCCAGCAGCGCTATGTGTACAGGTTTAAAACTTTAAATACGAAAAACTCATGAAAGGTGTTCTGAAAACATGATAGTGTCAACTGCATTAAGTTAATAGCATATCTATACTTTATGATAAGCGCACATCCGCGCAGATACGGCTGAATTGTTGTGCTGTGTGGAAGTGGAAAGCGGAAATAAAATTCTGCATTCTGGAATGTCTCATTTGCATAAATTACCTAATCTTGTTAAATAAAATCTCACATTATCTTTCAGTGAAGTTTCTTTTATCATTGAGCTACTATTTGGGCTTGACTATTTGAGATGTCAACTGCAGACTACAGGTGAGTAACATTCTCTCAAGTAAATAAGTCGACTGTAAACTCTTGTGCAGTTTTATGATCTACCCAAAAGTCTAATCGCATTTTTATGTCAGATGTAAACTTTGGATTAACGTATCTTCTAATAACAATAACTAAACTAATAATCTTATTTAGAAGTAGTTAAAAAAGTGACGTCGCGTAGAGGCCGAGCGGTCAGTGCCCTCATCAAGATCTATGTTACGATAATTCTTTCAACCGCAATGTATGGCCGCGAGCTGAAAGGGGCTGGCACATATGAATCGGTACAAAACACTATAAATAGTTTATCCACTTAAAAAATTGCAAGGTACATGAAATTATTATGAAATGTAGCAGGCGTGGCAGTGAGCGATGCATGCCGGATATTTTATTGAGACGATCTAAGTGCTATCAGCAACCTGTATCATTTGCGAAATGTATTGTACATGAAATCATATTTTCCCCAATTTCTCTCTCAAAAATCGCTCGCTCAAATCGGTCGCTTTGACGTTTTGGAAAAAAACGGAAAAAACGATTCCTGCTGGAGTAACGTTATTCCAGCAGGAAAATTCTAAACAAATGATTGGAGAGAGAAATATTGTGCATGGACAGAGAGCTTACGAGTATATTTGTGCAAAAATGAGCGCCGAAAATATAATATATATAATTTGTGCGTCTTCAAGTTTTCGAGATATTGAAAAACCGATCCGAATACAGTTTTCAGCGAGCATATACGTTTTCTCATTTAGGCGCTGCGATTTATATTCGGGTTTTCTATAAATCGCGATTACTTGAAAGTTATAAATATTTTCTTAAATCTAATTCTGTATCAAATACGCACATATAAAGAGCTGCTCGTGTCTGTTTATTCTACAGACAGAGAGATACACGATGCTGCAAAACGTTACTTTAGCAGGAAATGCAATATCTCCAAAACCTGAAGACCTGAAGTTATATTTTTGGCGCACATTTTTGCACAAATATAAGCTCTCTGCCCATGCACAATATTTTTCTCTCCGATCATTCGTTTAGAATTTTCCTGCTGGAACAACGTTACTCCAGCAGGAATCATTTTTTCCGTTTTTTTTTCCAAAACGACAATGCGGACAAGTTTTTTATGTGGCGCTCATTTACAGCAGATTACGCACTAATTAGATATTCCACCCATATGACTCTATGAGCCACTTTCCTGGTGGAGTAACGTACACAGCAAGAGCGTGAAGTGTTCACAGAAACAAGCGTTTCCACAAGTAGGATGCAAAATCACGATTTCTGGTTTTGACTAAGTAGGGTTGCTAAGAACTAACCAAATATTCATGTTCTAGCAACTACTTGTACCAACAGTGATTACCGCCAGAAGACATGTTCTTGAAAATAATAAATAACGCGGATAGAGGTTCTATTGATCCCATCAGCATAGTCCACAAAGTAATGGTTCCATCTCAAAGCATACATACTAAAGCCTCATCAACGAGGCGCCAATTTTCAATATTGTTGTATGGAATAGGCAGATGAAAGTATTAATATTTTATTATGCTAGAGCCACAGTGCAACTCATTTGCACCCATACAAAGGTCTCAACAATGTAAGGGGCAGACAATGCTTACGTTTATGAATTTAAAGTCGGTGCCAGCGGTGTGTAGTCGTAAATAATCCTAAAGTAGACGAACGAAGATTGTGATCTTTATTATTCGCCATAATTTGATAAAAAATAACGCGGCCGTGAAACACAAAACACTGATATTTATCTAAGCAATGCAAATTTTAATTGCGGACTTGTGCTGGCCGGGGGGGGGTTCTGAATTGTATATTCGCGATAATCATTCGTGGAAAAAAAAATACAAAGTTTTAATGATTTATAAAGTTAAAAGTTACTATGTATGTATGTACACGGTAACGTAGGTACACATGGTTACGTAATTTACAAATAATATCGGACATTTCATGAAAACGGGGGCTTTAATAAAACTTAGCCAAGTTGTAAACTTTGACTTAGTTGCAGGCCTCAAATTACAAGTTTTGTTGAAACCATATTGTAAGTAATAAATTGCCTATCACGGGGATTGTGTTTCCGCGTTAACTTCGTATTTCATAAAAATATATATTATACGCTTATTAAAAAAAAATGGCGTCATTGATTTAAAATAAATTGGACTTAAACGAATGCTTCGCTAACTCCCCATTGACAGCGAATAGAGGTCGTACTCCTCCAACCGTCAATCCCCACTGACTCCGAATAGGAGTTTTGAGCCACACGGTTTGCAACTCTATTATAACGTAAAATAAGGTGCTCATCCGCGGACGAGGTCGGGGCGGGGCGGTGATCGACGTCATCTGACAGCGGCGGGCAAGCGGTTAAATTGATTATAACTTCAAAAGTGTAGGTCGCATGTCGACGTTACAGAACATATACAATTTACCGACACAATTAATTAAGCTTTAATTAATTCCGTATTTACACAAGCAATGTTTCAAAATAAAAATCTTGAATTGCAATAACCTCTACCTGATACGATTGTTATTTATTGCCGACTAGCAATCAACGATTGGATTGGAATCAATCAGACTATTTTAGTACATGGAAGGGCAGTTATATCCATGTAACTGGACGCTCGGATACCGATCAGATGAATTTGGACTTTAATTCTACTTATTACAGCTCAAATTTCGAAAGGCATTCCAGTAATCATTATTCACGAAAATTGCAAATGTACTATTTAAAATACGTTTTTGTAGTTCGAACCCGATATGCCAAGGTCTAGGAGCGCGTTCAATCAGCTTTGTTTTTTGATCCTTCGCAAATGTTTTCCACGGTAATCACTTAATCTATTTTAAGTGTTTTTAATTGCACATTTCGTCCGTTTTTACGATGATGTCGCACCATTTTACGAGTGTTTTTAAACTCTTGCCTCCGTATCTCGGTGCAGCGCAGCGGCATGCCCGCTGTGAGGTTATTGTCAATGTGCATTTACTACTCAATCGTTTTAAGGTCCAATTAACATTTGCTGTCATGTTATTTTCGGTTCGGTTCGTCGAGACTTGAGCATTAAGCATGCGTAACGTACTTTATACGCGACCTTAATCTCTGTCTTATCTTTGAAGTTTTTTTGGCGATTCAATGGTGGAGCTGTAGTATGAAGTTTTCTAAGAAAGCAACCGTTATTCTGATAATGGATAGCCACGAAAGAGTCTTTGGGCCTAATTGACTGTGATTCCATTAAAGCTTCTATTTTGATAATAATTCTGAGCACATAGAAAAATTTTAGATATTCTTAACAAAATCTTACCTCTTCATAATCCAGCCTCGCTGTCAGAGTGAACACCCCTGTCTGAGGGTTGAGCGTGAACACGTCATTAGCCCAGTCCGAGATGACGGTGTAAGTGAGCTGGGCATTGGGTCCTGAGTCGAGGTCAATGGCCGCAACGGTGCCAACCATAGCACCTCTCGCTGCGTTTTCGGAAATGTCGAAAGAGTAAGCACTTTCCTTGAAAACTGGCGGGTTGTCGTTCGTGTCAGTCACCTGAAAATTATATAAACACATGGGAATACGAAAATAGACAGCCTTCAGAGCTTAATTATTTCAACGGATGTAAGATAATGTTGTATTAATATTTAAAAAAATAACATAGCTGAATATTTAAAATTTAATTTAATCGTAAATAAATAGCAGAAAACTGCTTAGATATCGTAAACATTAGGTAGGTAGGTAAGAGGCTCAATGATTAGTTAATCGGCGGTCATACGTCGGCCGGACAAGTGGATGTAGACGGGGTGATAAGAACTCTACTGATTTGAGCCGACGCGGCAACGGACCGACATGCAGATGTTTGAATTCATGTACAGGCGGTAACTAAACTGTGTATGAAATGTTTAGTAGCATGTTAGAGTTATTTCCCGTGACTTTACATGACAAAAATCTTTTGTTTATAGCTAAAGCTGAAATGTTCTTCAGTATTATGTATTCGCTGTGTATCGCCGATTTTAATAAAAGCTTAGTTGGGAATTACTGTAAAATTTGTTTTTCCCTATTAAGGCCAAGTTACAAATTAATTAAGGCATGTGTTTAAGACGGAATATCAGTTATGGTAAGCTTTAACAACATTGAAAATTGTTAGAAGCCCTAAATTACAGTACTCCTAAATTCATCAAATATGATAGCAAATATTTTAGTTTACAACTTCAACGTTTTAAAAAGTTTTAAGTGTCTGTACATCACCATCTTAATCTCTAACATTCTAACATAAACCGTGAAAGAGCTTCTGTTAACGAGTGTACACCTGATGTTACGAGATCTAAGTATCTTTATTACGTCTACGACTGTACATAATTCGAGTTTCTTAAATAAAAAACAACAAACCTGAACAACAACTGTGACATCCGTGAACTGGACCCCATCGTCAGCTCTCACCATCACCTGATACTCAGAAGTCGTTTCCCTATCCAAAGGATCTTTAAGAGTGAGCAGTCCAGTTTGAGGGTCCAGAGAAAATGGGGTCGTCTCATCATTCTGGATACTGTAGGTGATGCTGCCGATGGTGTCAGGGTCTTCGGCTACGATGGTTGCTATGCGCTGCCCTGGAGCCATGTCCTCGGATGCGAGGTAAGCAGGCGGGATGTTCTTGAACTCTGGAGGACTGTCATTCTTGTCCAGGATTACGACTTCCACCTGAAAAATAAAGACAATGTTAGTTTGCTTGTCTTTTAAGGCTAGTTTTTTGCATAATCTATAATTATAGAGAAGATAGTCAATCAATTCGTAGGTTTTCTAGAATTTAAAATAATTAATTAAATATGTAAAGCCATGAACTCATGGCGTCCTTAATTTGCCGTGTTATAAAAACAATGCCTTTTAAAGTAAAACAATGCAACTTAATAATAACGTATTTAAGCAACCGTCGACTCCTATAAAACAGTCCCAAGAGTCTGGTGATGTTTTATTTATGAGGTTGGCACAAAATCGGCCACTTTAACACAGTATAAGAACACGAACTAAATTAATAATTCTAAAAATGCAGCCAGCGAGCGAGTGGCTGGGCAAATGTATGACTCGGCTGACCGCGCCGCCCGTCCGGCTGCCCGAACGACTTGCGCCGGACAACCGACGGGATGACAAAATACGCCTGTAGCCCTTTTATTTGATACGCTCCAACATCGATAATCGACTTTTTTTTTATTTTCCAAACTAAACTGCAGCATGACATGTCCCAGAGCCCAAGAGCTATGCGAAAATTGTGAAACAGAATCGTTTATGTCGACCTCCATGTACAAATTACAATGCAGACACAAATATTTCTCTATCATTAGCAATAACCTTTTCAACCAAAATAATTACACAACAACAAAATGAATGATCGTCACGTGTTAATTAAACAGTCACCTCAATCAAACCCGCCATTCGAAACATCATTACGTGATGTTTCATTTTCGAAAATGTAACGCGAGAGAACATGAGGCATTATTAAAATATTTCGGACAACTTAAAAGGGTTGAATTGAAAGAAAATCAAAAATAATGTTCCGAGTAGGATGCATCGCATTCGATGTTAGTATCTGTGATACTAAGTGCATTCATCAATATGATTAATGGAGCAGTTTTTTCCTTTTTTGTAATTTAAACTTTTTTTACTTTTTCGGTAGGTCCCATTTTTTCATTCTTCATTTTTAAGGAGTATTTTGATGAGTTTTTGTTCGTGATATTTCGCAAAGATTGATTACATTGGAGTATAATTACGTATTTATTGATCAACATTAATGAATAACTGATAGACATATTTTTTACTGATGGTAGATACCAATACCAATGGGAGAATGTTTTTTTTTTACGTTTGTACCTACTGTTACTATTTTTTAGTATAGTGGTCTTAAGATGAAGGTACAAGGTGTTTAATTCTCGCTTGATGCGATGAATTAGATAAGATTTATGAAGTCAGAGCAAGCTTTACAAGCGTGGCGGTTGAACATTTACAAAAAATCATTCGAAAAGAACTCGACAAGTCAACAAAGAGAGAGCAAAGTAAAAGACTAAAACGTAGCGTATTTCGTCATTCGTACTGTGAAGCACGAAGTATTCGGGACACAATGATCGGAGCCGTCACAGATAAGAAGAGGCCGATTGTAGCGAGTTCCCTGCCCTCGGAGCCTCGGCCGCCCGGCCGCGCCGCGCATGCGCAGCCGCGCCGGTGAGGACAGCATTTGTTATGATGACTCAATCTTTTCTTTGTGGACGAGGGTGCCGTCATAAGAAGCCTCCATAGACCCTATACTCACGCCCACGATACCGCACGTAAGAGAAGCAGCAATTAACGCTGATTGTGTGATCTTAGCTCTCGAGGAAATAAATTGAAAAGTGTTAATAAAATTTATTGTTCACCAAATGAGAATGCATGAGAACCGTAGGGATCGATTGTAAACATTGACTTTATAGTTGTTACCGTACAAATTCCCAGCCGCTGTATACATTTTTGAATGGAAGTAATACAATAGGGAAATGACAACGTTTGTACATTTAATTGTCTTATTGATGGGCGCAGCTCCCTCAGCGGTCGGCACACTTGACAGCGGCAACTCGCACATAAACTGTGTAAAGTGTTATAAAATCAAACAGTATATTAAATTGTATGAGATAGCAAAATATTCCTGTTGACTGCTGTCGGTAGTGGCGTGTAGCGAGCATAAACAACGAACGGTTGAACAGGCAAGCGCTACATACTTCACAACAAAAAGACCAAAAAGATTTATTATGGACAAAAAGGTTAGGTACGCGATGGGTACGCGTACGGCGTAGTCTGAGCACTCAGAACACTGTGAGCGCTAGTGGACCCCCTAGAGTTCATGTTTGAAGTAATCGATTAATGGAAGAGAAATGACAGTACGTCGGTTTATTGGGATCGTCGATTAGTCAAGTTTCGATAATTGATTGCGGTTCGCTACTAGATTAATAAGAAATATTGTATGTTACCTTGTAGCGTTCGTATTGAATAATGACCCGTACTTAACAGACGTAAAAAAATTACAATATCAAAACTTGAACATCTTATCGGTGGAATCTATTAGGAATATAAATTGTAATATCATTTACATAATACTTAGTTGAAAAACCATTTAGTTTCTTATGTAGTGACACCTACGAGTTCTGTAATCACTGGATAGAACAAGAACCTACGCAATTATCATAATTTAGGAAAACGAATGCTGCCATTGGATGTAAGAGCTAAGAGCGGAATGTTTCCGTTGTTGATAAAAATACGGTACGTTCGCATTAGGAGGCGGGCAGGCCTCATGAGGAGTATTAGGAGACGGTATCAGACAGGTACAGTAAGAACAGGTTGAGCTTACCCTAACAATAGCGCATAAGTAGAGACAGGATGCCGACTCACCGACTACTAGTGAAATCACTGTCAGACGATTCTATTAGTTGTTTATAGGTATTTAGTTGTTTATACTACATGAAAATTATTGGTAGATTTCTTTGTAAGAAACCATATATCATAAATATTATTTCTTTATATTTCTTTCTCCCAATCCAAGGTATTCGTGTCAAATAGAAAGTAAATTATTTTTATTAAAGGTTTCATGCAGTTTTTGGTACAGTGTGCGATGCATAGCCGGACGCTCGATGGCACTTATGAATCTGATTTATCCACGCTATAACTTACACAGATTATTATTGAAATGGAAATTACGTGTAGAAAACGATAAATGACTGCTATTTGTCTAATTCAAGGCTTGTACGTGAGTGCGGAGAAAAACTACACCCAGTTTACATTCCTACGATTTCCCTTGCAAGTAAACCTGGGAGCTATGGCCTAAACACACTTTTAGAATTCAACGATTTACTAATGTTATGAACTTGTGTACTGGGCCAATGAATTAGAATATAATCTGTCTTACACATGATTAATGTAATCTCATTTCCAATATTAATACAAGATTAAATATGTTCGTGTAATTACAATCCGGATTCAGCCGAACGGGAATCTTGAGGTCTGAAAGATGACCACACAACTCTGTCGTTTTTAAAACAGTGTAATTTTACGAACATCAATCATTCACGTCGTTTACCTCCAAATTTTACGTCACTCCCTTTATTACCTCATTCCATTTTTTTATGCAATGTCGTCTTGTGTGCAATAAAACTGTTTAAACTACAAAGAATGTATTTTTTATTGATGGTGATACGTAAAACTGAGGATAAAACAACCTGAATTCATGATCTGTCTAAAAACTGGCCAAATACGTGTCGGACCATGCACAAGGGTTCCGTGGTTAGGATGAATTTATCCCAAAAAAAAAAATAGATGGATAATCTTATTTAATAACTTTAAAAATAATATAACTTGGATTAATTTCGTTTACTTACATAATCAAATTACAAGATGGTTATTAACATTAACTAAATTAAAACTAAGTTGAACCTAAAAAAGACCCTCGAAGCATTGTACCGAGGATGCTGGCGGCATTTCCTCGCTGAATTGCAATGCTGATGCGTTGCGCGAGAAAGCCGCCAGCTTTTCGGTCACCAGTTACATCAACTAGACGTTTCGCGATTTCCGCAAATAACTTATGCTCACTGGGATCCCACGGACCGAGGGTGAAAAAAAAACTAATAATTGTAGTTGAAGAACATGTTCTCCTATACATCGATATAATATACGTCACGGTTAAACCGCAAATGTAGGTTGGTCGACTATTACTCGTTAACTTGTACAGCCTACTTAGCTGTGATAGTTTTTCTTTTAACTTCGTTATTTATGTACTACTGCCTCTAACAAAAAAATCCACTTTAAAGCTTAATATTATGTTTTCAGAGACCCGTAATATTTTTGAACGCCCTATCCGACGATACCCCGCGATACCCCGTGGGATAGACGAGAAAACAAATAACATCCCCGCTTTACGTCCATGGGAGGTAAACTAAAATATTTTTTTTCTAGATTTGATTTTACCACCTTGTCGGCGTGATTAATATGTATACCTATGCCAAATTACAGCTTTCTAATACTAAGAGTCTCTGGCCTAAGCCGCAAACGGACAGATAGACAGACGGACATGGCGAAACTATAAGGGATCCTTGTTGACTACGGAACCCTAAAAATGAATGAAACTAGATCATAATGTTGTACCTACAAGTATAAAGCGATGAAAATATTAACATACCTATCTGGTGGCTTATCTTGCGGTAAAAAAGTTATTGGCTCTTATTATCGTCGCCAACTGAAATGTCAGGCGCACATCGACCAGCACACTTACTATTCATTACTGACCAACTGACGTTTATTGACATTCTGCCACATACATAGGTACATATGGATTATATTAATTTCATCAAACAAGTTTATATTGTTCGCAATATATGCTAAAGGAATGTAAAAGGTGTTAATAATATTGTTCAGTTTTAAAGTCAATAAGTCATCATCTGCCTAGCCTTTTCCCAACTATGTTGGGGTCGGCTTCCAGTCTTACCGGATACAGCTGAATACCAGTATTTTACATGGAGCGACTGCCTATCTGACCTCCACAACCCTGTTACTGATACACGATACCCCTTGGTAAGACTGGTTGTCAGACTTACGAGCTTCTGATGACCCATAACGACTGTCAAAGATCTACAAATGACAGCCGGGACCAACGGCTTAACGTGCTTTCCGAGGCACGGAGGGGTCTTGGTATGTAAAGATGGTCACCCATCCACGTACCAACCGCGGCAAGCGTAGCTTAACCTGATCGATCGACCCGTGCGGCTGTTATTACTTAGCCACAAGCCCCTCTTAAATTATTACTTAGCCACAAGTATTTTACAAAATTTCTACAGTACTTTTACGAACAAATATGAACAGACTTTATATGTATTTTATGGAAAGAGATTTATTTTATGTATGGAGATTACACATAACTGAACTGAAACATCATTCAACTCTTCGTTTGAAAGTATACCTTATTTCAATTTTGTAAATACAAGCAAGAATTGTCTAAAGTTACATAAATTCATCGTGAACGAAATTAATTTTCCGCATAACAAAATAATAAACATGTTCTTCGATTGCCTATTGTTGCACAAGAATCGAAACATTGTAAGACGTTGTAAACCGTACATAGCGCTGTAAAACATTGGACAAATTTTCAATACCGTTGGAAAATACAGTGTGTACTATGCAGTATGTACGTACATAGGTAGGTAGGTATGTTGTGTTAGCCGTGAGCCCGTGAGGCTGAGGCTACACGAACTTATGAGTGGATGTTGTCCGCCGACGGATATGGTGGCATCGTTTAGGGCTAGACTCTATGTTTAGAGCACTTCGTGACCGCAGCGAGGCCGCTATCCCCCCGGGACTCTGCACAATTATGTTATGGTGTCAGAGATTAGTGGCCGAGAGAAGCGATACTGATCTTTATTGCCTATTTATTTTGTGCCTATGTAATACGAGTTTGATCTATGTCTTTTTGAACGATATTCAGATATGAGAATGAGTTAGCAGCGTGCGTAACCCTTACATCTTTTTTGTAAATATTTTGATTCTAAATACGTGAGACCTATATGAGGCACCGTTATATGCAGTATGCAAATCTACTGAGATAAGCTAAAACTCAGTACAGTATGATCATCTTAACGTTTAATTTACCTAAGTCCGAGACTGCGCGTGCGCCGTTTACCGCGTGCATTAGCATGCGGCCGCTGGGTCCGCCCACGCCGGCTATCGCCGCATCCCCACAAATATATGTAAAATATGCACAAAAGTACCCCGGATAAAGTGCACCGATAACAGGCGACGCAATTTGCATCGCCCTGAGCACATCGATCGAAACCGTTTCGGACCTATGTTTACCGAAAATAATGTCCACTATGTAACAGATTGCTCGATATGCCTATATATCTAATAATAAGCAGTGCTTATCTACCTACATACTCGTATATACCTAATACATACAATCAGGCTTGATTTATTTATCGAGACAATAAAATGTTAATTAGAGTGACTCATCAAAAAAAGTGGGCTTTAGAAATATTTGCAATGTAATAAACTTTTTCAAATATAAAACACCGTTATGTGTTGATAGTTGGGTAAATATATATCTGTATATATCTTAAGTTCTTGATCTGTTTCAATGGTACCGTTGTGTTACAGCTCAGATATCATGTTTGAGACAGGTAATCATTACGAATCAACTTGTGCCTGAATTTCTGAAAGTATTTTGATTGTGTAAATCGTTTCCCCCGTGCTATATGATCTTGGTGAATAACATTTATTATTATGCATGCATGCAAGGATTATACAGCTCGCGGGAAGGCACGCAGGCACCCTCAATTTCTCCTAAATTCACCACCCGAGGGCACTATCCTCGTATTATTGCCTGATCGATAGTATAATTTCGTAATAACTACGCGCGTCTGAAATATTTTTGGAAAAACTTGAACAACAAAATGGTTCATATTTTACTTACAGTTAAGTTCATACTGTGGCGCATTTTAGCTCCATATAGCATGGAATACGCCTGCGAACTCCGTCTGATTTTAATGGTTTGCAGATAAAATTTAACAAATAAGTACGCTGTGGAAGTTCAGAACGGTATTCGATGGGAATACCATTAACTAGTAGGTAGTTTTTGAAAATGAACTTAACAGTTTAGGTCAAGAAATAAAGTTAAGAGGTTCATTCAAATTTAGAGTACATAATTATAGAACGTTATTTTCTATAATGCAGTCGAAGTAAAAGCCGGAAATCTCTGTGAGTGGTGCAGTATACAATATTCGCCGTCTCCGTGCAAATAAATGAAGTACACGAACGAAAATCACGAGCTCTGAATTTTTCAACGTCGCTCGCGGATCGAGATCGGTGCAAGCGCAGCGGCGAACACAAAGCACTTAACGATTAACGAACTGAAACCAAATGAGAGCATATCATTTATATTTTCGGAAGATATGATTTTTACTTCTTTTTCTCGCTTAAATTGGTGTAAATTCCAACGATACAGCGCTCTACCTACTCTAATAAATAAGCTACGCGGCTATCCTAGATATTTCTGCGCCATAATATTGATTTGCTATAGCCATTTGTTTCTAAATAATCTTTTGTTTCAAATCAAATCCTTTTAAAATCATCCGATATTATCTCCAATCTTCCAATGTATTAAATTGACGAGTCATCGCGATGAAAATAATAGCAATAGCAACAAAAGAATTATAATGTCTGCTGCCAAAACTGTACAATAACAGCGGTCGTCAGATCGTCTCGCAGGTGGTTCTAGCGATTTATCGGTGGGCGATACACCGTTCGATAATGACGGGGCACTTCGCCCGACAGAGGAGCGATGTCGCAACCACCTCGCAGATTCGGTCTGCCCGTCGGTCATCTCTAACGATGGAGCGATAATTAAGATCGGACGTCGGCATTATTTACGCCCGCAGCATCCTGCCTGACCCAAGCTCGAGTTGGTCACGACTTTTTCCATGTCGGGCGAGACTATTGTTGCTTTTACTCGTGTTTAGTTTAGCTAGATATGCTGGTCGCACGCCGATTTGTACGTCGCGAGTTTAGCTAGATCGGCGACTCAGCCGTGTACTCGATGAAGTTTATGACTCTTGCGTCGAGATAAACTTATCTCTATTATAGTCGGTGCTTGATGTTACTCCTTTGCTAACTCTTCGTTTAGCCAATGGTGGTGAGGAATGTTGGCATTTGCGGTGCTGATAGCCAACACAAACAAGTATTTGGCTAAGAATTACCTAGTTGGTAGTATCTTCATAATTTACATTGTTTCTAAGTTCATACTAATGTGGCATTGTTAGTGCGTTTATCAAGCATCTGCCGCGACACTGCTCGCTGTACTGCTTTATGATAATCTCGCTTTCAAGTTAATGCCGTGATCTGCGCGCAGATACAACTCATCTCGACCCTTTACGTTTGCTATTAACTAATAATATTTCATTTTATATTTACAGTTTCTAGTTACGTTTCTTACGGTATTATTCAAGTACATAAGTTTATAAAATGCTGGCGATGTTCAGGCAATTCGTTCATTATGGGAGACACGGGAAAATGAAAAACCACATACAGCTTTATAACTCCTAATTCAATCAATGGCGCTGACAAGACCCAATTGACCAAAATAGGCTTCTCTTAAGAAAAAAAATTGTCAAATCTGTATAGTTTGTGGTAGCGGAAAAAATATATGTTAATTTTGAACATATTTCCCAGAACTTAGTTGTTACCAAAACACGTTTTGAAAAAAATCTTGATACAAACTAACGTTAAACTAACCTCTTACCTTGAGTTCTAATCCAAAATATCTGTATTATTACGTTACGTATATAATACGTAATACGTTACGTATATAATACGTAATACGTTACGTATTTAATTAATAACAAAAGCGTCTTATTTGAATGCAGAACTTGGTTGTTTTTTATTTTCGATTACTCAACTCAATTTTGAGTAAATAGTTAATTGCTTAATATTTTGCAATAAATTACAAGTGTTCTTTCATCGCGCTTCTCTTTCTTTTCTATGCGTTCTGACAGTGATCGCGGTTTAGGTGTTGTCAGCGTCTTAAACGCGTGCTAAGCGAATAGCGCACTAAAATAAAAATAATTAATAAAGGAATTTAAACCCAAAAAAAGCTTAAGCCTTGTAAAACTGACCTTATTTTTATACCTATTCAGCATAAAATAATTGGCAAGGCAAAGCACATATTCTATTAAAATAAATATGAACGGAGGGTCGCTAATAATGTTTGTGTATCTTTTAAGGTAATACCAGTAAATATTGAAAGTGTCTTGTAATACGAGCCGTAGTAATCTATGAAGCTGTGGTGTGCCATTGGTTCAGTGCTGCAGTGTGGATACTAGAGACCGCCCGTTGCGGACCTCGAGCCACACCAAACGCATTGCTCACCGCGCACTTTTATATTATACGCGACGTTTTACTTTTAATAAGTTTTCAAGTACTTACATAAACTCACACTTTCTTCCCACGGGGGTAGGCAGAAACTATAGAACGCCACCTGCTACACTCCTTATATAGGTACTCCTTTTGCTTCGTTTACCTTCATACATCTGGTCATACACGCACGCCGGTTGTGAATACTACGCACCTGACCTTTCTGAAGAACATCACCAATTAGGTGACTTTATGTGACCTAATCCATCCGTTGGTCCCGGCTGTCATTTGTAGATCTTTGACAGTCGTTACGGGTCGACAGAAGCTCGATAGTCTAACGACCAGTCTTACCAATGGGTATCGTGGTACCCAGTAACTGGGTTGTGGAGTCAGATAGGCAGTCGCTCCATGTAAAATACTGGTATTCAGCTGTATCCGGTAAGACTGGAAGCTGACCCCAATATAGTTGGGAAAAGGCTAGGCAGATGATGATGTTGATATGACCTAATCCTCCCGGCATTTCCACTCACATCTGCCTTGTAAATACTAATTATTTTTATTACTCGTGTATTCGTGTACTGACACAAATGAGATAGGTAGGCAGCGAATTTAAAGTCATGTTGTCCGTATGCTAAGTAAAAAAATCTTTGACACAGTTCACTCGGAGTATGGATTGCAATAATCAATATTACCAATATAAAAATGAATATTGCCCCAATAAAAATGATGTTTCCGTCTTGCCTGCACACCAAACACTTTTGTGGACCGTACCTAGAGCCCACATTTATTAAACAGCCTTTAAAAACGCAAACCTGTAATTAAGTTAGGTACTGTTGGTAATATTAGAACTGTTTGATTAATTATCGGTTATAAATAATATACCTTCCCACATGTTAAAATAAATAAAATCACATGTTTTTGCTATGTTTATAGGCCGGCTAACAGGCAACGTGTTAAAAACACAGTTATGGGTGCTAAATTATGCATCGGTATGTAGTTGTTTTTAATTAAAACGTTTCTGAAGGAGCGAGCGCCGGTGAATTCGTTTTCTTCACCCTAGGTAGTCGGATCTTATTGCTAGGGTTGTCTGTTCAAAAACTGGATCTGAGCGCAAAAGCTGCTTATCAGATATACTTAACCATAAAATAATGTTGAAGGTAGGTACATAAATAAATTACATTCCGATCTCTTTGTTTATGACCCTGTGTAGTGTCTGTAAGTTAATTATTTATCATCCATTTTGTCCTATGATACGATGGTTTATTAAAAAGTAAAATAAACAAGTTAGAAAATCTGAAGCCAGGTAAAGTTGTAAAACTGATCAATATTATTTTCTTACCATAACCCCGGAAAATGGCATTATGTAATTTATTAACCAAACACATTACGAGCACTGATCTTATTTAGTCTTTAAAATAAATAAAGTAACGAAACTGCCCATTAATAGTGAATAAAATCGAACCATGTCCATATTATGTATCAAATGGACGAAAACACGTTTTGTCATACATCGAGAGAGAACTGTATGACAGATATAATTTATATTCTTTTTATTATCTCCTTAAGTTTATAATAAAGGCGAGTTTTAATAGCCCGATATTATTACTACAGATCTCGCTCAAGTCAACTTTGAAGGTGAATAATAATAGATAGGGTTTTATCCCTTACGATTTATTACTCGAATAACTAGTGACTTTACTGTGATAACTTAATTTGGTAAATGTAATTGGTTGTAAATTTTAAAACATTTATGATGCCCGTATATTATGACCAAAGTTTAATTGAGAAACGAATAAACAGTGTGTGTTATTAACTCATTAAATGTACGCGAAATAAAACACGAATGATTGTCGCGCGTCCGTTATTGTGTTCCGAATAACTTTGAATAATACGACTATTAAACGCCCCGTTATATTATGCAATGGATGTATTGTAGGTTCATCATCTTCTTAAAGTTAAGAGCTATTGTCAAGATCTTTCCATAAGTTAGTTTTATAGCAAATATTGTAAGGACCATTTGTAATCCAGGATGAGCCAAGCTCAGAATAAGTTAATTTAATGCCAGACGTTGATCGACCGTTGTTTGATCAGTAATTCCAAAGTTTTAATGAAGGTCTATAGGACGATATGATGCCTCGTAAAGACTGATGCAGTGTAACGTGATGCAGTATTTTCTAGTTTAGACTCCACACTGAGGCTTTGTCTACTAGGAACACAAAACCCAACAAAAATTGGTTAATGTTACAATTGTGTTAACATTGAAATACCTATTTTCCTTTAATTGGATGTATAAACAGATAGCAGATCATTGTTTTCTGCTTTGAACACACATAAAAGGAAATCTTCACATAAATCCGATAAATCGTTGTTGTAATGTGAAGAATTCTGTTTTCAGTGTTCGTAGGTACACATCAAACACAGTAGAAATAAAAGACATATTATAATATTCCAATCTCAACATTAAATGACCATTGTTTTTATTAATATGATATATTTGTGTAACGTGTTTTGTTAAAAACCAGCCAAGCGCGTGTCGGACCATGCACGATGAAGGATTTCTGAGTTGGGATGAATTTATCTCAAAAACAAAATTTATATTGTAGTTGAAAAACACGTTCTCCCATACATTGATATACGTCACGGTCAATTCTTCAACTGCAAATGTAAGTTGCTCGACTATTAGTCGTTAACTTGTAAAGCCTACTTAGCTGTGACAGTGTTCCCTTTAATTTCGTTATACAAGCTGTTGTTTTGAACCTGCAAAACATTTCAAGAGGTTGTTATAAAACTCGTAAATAATCGTATAACAATACGATACCAAGTCAATAATCAATAATACTTTTTATTTTAGATTTTTAAATTTTATCTTTTCTTTTTATTTTTATTTTTTTTTTTATTTTTTTTTTGTTGATTCGTGTCGAGAATCACTAACATAATTACCTCCTAAAATGTTTTGCAGGTCCAAAACAACACCTTGTATATACCTACTACTGCCATGATTTTTTTCACTAACCCAAAAACAACCATTTAACTGACAAGGGAAACACTTGCCTCTAACAAAAATTAGCACTTGAAATTATATTAAGCAAACGGGTCCCTGAATCGAAAAATAGTTTTCACAGACCCACAGTATGTTTGAACGGCCTATCCAATGATACCCCGCACCATGGGAAAGACGAGAAAAGAAATATCATCCCCATTTTACGTGTACGGAGGTAGGTACCCTAAAAAAAATTGTTTTTTTTTTTCAAAAGATTTTATTTTGCCACTTTGGTGCGTTATTAACATATGTAGATACCCGAGCCAAATCACAACCTTGTAGTACTAAGAGTCTCTGAGCTAAGCCGGAGACAGTCATACATACAGACGGACATGGCGAAACTATAGGGGTTCCTTCTTCACTACGGAACTCTAAAAATGGTAGTTGCTCCTGGCAAAATAATTAGAAATTACACTACTAGAGATTGCCTGACTGTTGCTGCTTGTCGCAGAAATCTTGTATTTGGCTACAATTCGAAATAATGCATGCAGAGGCAGAGAAAAAACTTCTTGTGTAAGAAATAGTCGAATAATTAAAAAAAAACTGGTAAGTTTAATTCTGTTTCGTCCAAGCGCTGTATCTGTTGTTCTATAGTATAGGGGAACGCTGTTAACGAATACAGGCAAACTAGATATAAAATTAACCCATATTCTATATATTTGCTAATCGTTAGCCGATATCCTGACTGACAGTGCCGTTTGCCAGCGAGAATACAATTAAAACTAAAATAAACATTAATTACAATGACAGAACTGTAGTTTTTTACTCAACACTTTAGATGACTAACATCCTATATATTATAGACAAGTGACAGCAGATCCCTATACATATAAAATAGTTTCGTGACCAACAGACATACTCTGTAAAAAGAAACGTGGAAAAATGTAAGTAGGTGCAGGGAAAATAAAGGAATGATTTATTTAAAATCAACTCCTAATTGGTAAAACTACACTCCTTATACAGTCAGGGAAATTAAATCTCAAAATTGACTCCCTACAACTGTCATAGATTGACAGCTGTGATTTAAATGTACGGACAGTTTAAGTTGGCAGTCAATTTGCTTAAATATTAATTTCCTTGAATTTACACTAGTAAAGTACCTCAAAAAAAAATCTGCTACAGTCTTTTTAAATTGTATAGAAAGATCCCATTCCCTGTGTTTTCCAAATTCACGCAAAAAGTCATGCGCAAAAGCTTGTACCTATAGGATTTTCAGTTGTTAACCGCAAAACATCAGTCAATAGAAGCCCGTATGAGTACTTATACTTAACAATACCTCAGTAATTAATAATAATGACTCGAGCTTCAATCACTTAGAGGCCAAACTTTCTAACGAGCCACATCAATCTAAAGGCAAAATATTTGTACAAGTTGAAAAGTGAATAACTGTGGGCTTCTTTGTATTCGATTTTAACAATTATTGACTTTAATTATGTACTCGTATTCTTAATTAATATGAATAAGGTCAAATGAAGATTTGTATTTTATTTGTTTTGAATAAAATTGTAGGACTGTAGAAAAGTTCAAAAGTATAAGACCGAAACAATTTTTTTCGAACAACATTTTTTTATGAACGCTTTATACGGTCGTAGATTTTTTAAATCTTACCGTCCTAATAAAAATCATAAATCTATAAAGTCCGCATGATTGTATAAATCTGTGAAGGTGTCAAGAGACATTATAATGTCAATTTTTTTAGACATTTTTTTTTACATTTTCTTATAATAGCGATGTGTGATATTTTATTAACGGACACACCTAAAGGCATTGACTTTTGTTTGGACAGTTGCTAATGGACAGTCGAAGCATTATTGCAAAGAAAAAAAACTTATCCGTCGACAATGGCCTGCCATTAGTGTAATGAATAGGTACGTATTCTATCCGCATGCGGAATCAATTGGCTATCACCATTTGTCGTTATTTGATGGATTGTTACTTAGCAGAACAATCGTATCGCAACGTAGATATATTTGCAGCTTTTTCAATTTAAAAAGATAACACACAAATTAAGTTAGGTAATTCTTTTCCGTATTTTATCATTAACAGGCAAATACTAACGTAAAAAGTTTCCAATACTAATAAGTTTGTATGTAATTGGATCCTTTTTAATCTCATAATAAACATGTCCCAAAATAGAACATAATAGTTAACAAGATAAGCAACACTTGAGAGACGACTTTTTTCTTTCACAGATTCATTAAAATTCTCTTTTTTAACAGTAAAGTAGAATGTTATCAAGTTCCAAAGTACACAATGGGAGCGAGATCGTTGTCTACGGCTGTACACGACGGCCGCGGGCCCGGGTTCGATTCCCGTTCGACGAAATTCAGGCTAACGAACGGCCCTCCGATAGTGTTGTTACCTAAATGCCGTATTTTTGCACTATTCTTTTTTCCATAAACGATGAACTGCTAACAAGGAACCGTTATAAATTGGTTCTTAGTTTTTATAAAAAGTTTACATAATTAATTTTACTAGCTCTTTATTGGAGTCAAATTGTATTCTTTTCTAATGACTAGTTACATTGTTTATACACTAAGCTTGGAGAGTAAGCTTTCAATCGGCTTAAATCAATTACACTGACATTGACCGGTAGACCACCTAACGTTATTATACTAAGATGCTTAAACTAATGATTGTTACCTGTTCAGATATGCATAACATAGTCACGACATTAGTAGGTCTTTGTAATGTAAAGATTTACGCGTAGATGTGGTACGTTTACGTGTGCACAAAATCAAGATTTTGTATTGATTTCTGCTATATTTTCTTTCCAAAAAACGTCGAAAGTTTGTTCAAAGTCCAAACTCAAACTCAAACTTTATTCGAAACTCAAACTCAAAGCATTTATTTCAAACAAACCAATTTAAAGCACTTTTGATTTGTCAATGAGTCGGTCAGTCAGAAAGATGAAGCTAGTTGCCCATTTCAAAACGTAGCTCCTATGGAGAAGAACGGCAAGAAACTCCACGGACACTCTTTCAATACAATTTTTTTTTACCACTTACCTATTCCAAGCTTTTATTAAGCTTAACTTGCTAATGTGTTATGTATGATGGATTCTAGAACTAAAGAACTTTACCGTTACATACTGCAGTACTATCGTTTTAAAATTGAAAATAAACTTAAGTGATGTGATAATAAGGAACATTTAAATGAAAGTTTATTTCAAGCTATTTTAATTTAAGGGTTTAAGGTTTAACATTACACATTTTAGAGTATATCAACATTAAAAATTCAAATCGTTATTCAGTGCGCCGAATAATTTAATGGCGTATAAAAAATGTGATAAGGGCTGCCTAATAAATTCGCCGTGTATATCCAGGGCTCATTATCGTGCCCTAAACTTAATCGAAAAGCTAAAAATTGATGAGACGTCACTGTGGAAATAATTCACACTCATTCCAACCCGCCGAAAGTTAAGAAGGTTGCACACTGAGTAACCGAAAAATATAAGTCCCTTATTTTTCTTCCCGAAAAATATAAGTCCCTTTTATGAGAGTATTTCATCAATAACTTTTTGTTTAAAAAAGCTAAAACCAGATAACTTATAAATTCCAATTAACTTCATTATTATCTTGTAGATACCAACAATTACACAAAACAAACATTTAACAAACAATTTTATGAACCCACAGTCATTTGTGGTTTATATCAATACGTTCTTGTAAAAGTTCAATTGTTTTATTACAGAAAAAAAAGTTCGGAATAGCCTGCATGGTTCCTAATTCCGTATTATATTACCTAAGGGCTTTAGCCAGTTCATTAGGGATCGTTCAATCATTCTTTAAGGGGAGGTAGTGAACTTGAACCAATTTTTTCATTAATGCTTCGCGAGGTAACTCACAAGGATAATGAAATCAAGTTGCAAGTCACTTCAAGTTCTTTTTTAGGGGCTTTTTGAATGAAAATTGAGAAGCAGAATAATTAAATCTTCATCCGAACTATTAAACGAGGGGGCCTTACCGTAGTCGCATATGATGTGTAAAATCTGACATCTCACCTTGGTAAGAAGCAACTGAGTAGCGACAGAAATTAACCTCAAAATTTAAAAAAAAACTAAATTCGGAAATTTTTGTTCAAATAATTATGAATTGCTAGTGGTCGCCCACTGGTCGAAATTCGACTTACAATCTATATAGTTCTTACTAATTCCGTGAGTACACGAATCCATACTATTCAACCTATTGCAACCTTTCGGGGAAACAAGGTGTGATGTTATAATATGTTATGTTTAAAAATTACTTACTTATTCCATGCTCAAGCTGTCACTTCCTGTTACACACTTCCGTCCCTTTTCACAAAATCACTCCCACAGAAAGCGAGAGGGAAGATGTTACTCATCAAAAACAAAAGGTTTGAAAAGGATTGAAACCACGATATTTTTAAATTATGATCTTAGTACAAGTAAGTTGATAAAAGTGAATACTTATTTTGAAGCAGACCTGACCTTAACTACTATATAAATAAAAAAATGTAAGTATAAGCGGCTTATCATTCCGTGTCAATAGTAAAAATCAACTCAGGGAAACGAGTTCTGGCGTCTACTTACAATATGTTTATTATCCTGGTAGATCATGGGCATGAATCTTTTAAGTTGCTCTTATCTAATTTTAATTTAATTTTGATTTTGACTTTAATTTTAATTTTGGTATTGATTTTGAATTTGATTTTGAATGTTAATTGAATTTATTGTCACTTATGTATTGTTAATGTAAGCGAAAGTAAGATGCAAGCTATTTGTTGCTTAAAGGTACTTCCTATCATTATATTGTTTTTTTACATAAGTTTTAGAAATAAAAGTTTTATTTTTCTTATTGGCATTGACATATAATATTGGCTGATACCTTGATATTTTTTGGTATGACTATAAATACATAAATTCGCGTATAACTACCTACAACTGGCTGAAAACCTGAAGAGAGGTACAGTAAGTAAGAGGCAAGAGGAGTACGGAAGATGAAACTTATAAGGCTTTGTTTAACTTCCATTCTTCTTCTTTCTGGTGAGGAACAATTAAGTAGATAATTAATCAGTAGTGGATCAAATATGATTGGAGTAAAGAGAAAGGTCTCACTACTGAACTTGAATGCTTAATTCTCTGTTTGATTCTGTTTCAGTGTTTATCTACTGTACTCGAAGCCGTAAGGCTCTGTCCCCGGTTTCTTTCTGTTTCAGAGAATACCGATATCGATACATGTACCCTAGTGATCCGAGAATCATAATATAATATTTAGCACGCTTATTAAAAACTTTCAAGAGTGTTGTTTCTCACGCTCGTCACGTAAAACGAAGTGGAGCAAGCGACGGAGCGGCGCGGGCGCACTTATAATGAACTGTGACGCGTGCGCCCCACTTGCACCCCGATACCATCTGCTAATCACTGCGAATTAATGAGATAGCCATCGACTGATAAACGACATGTTCGTATAGGTCAAACTTTTTAATTAGGCTAAGGAATAGGAGTAGCGTATCTCTATATAGCCTGTTCCAGAAGTATTTGATGAAAATGTAAACAAATGGGATCTGAAATGTACCTGTGGATGCCAATTTGTAGTACCACTTACAAATTTAGTGCTTTGATTTAATTATTTTAACATTTAAACCAAACATTCTAATTGTAAATCACCTTAAAGATTTAATTAATTTGACAATTAAGGTAAACTTTATAACCTCAATGTTGACGAAGATTTTTGGATTACAATTTAATAATGTTATTTAAACAATATGTTTTGGGGAAACTGGTGTGATATAAAGTTGAGACCTTCTAATGCTAAATACAGATGAATGTGTTGCTAATTCCTTTTAGTGAATGATTGCGTAAACTTCGATCAGATACTTTTGGAACAGACCATACATTATATAAACCAACTAGATGCGCCCCGCGGTTTCACCCGCATAAGTTTTGACCCCGTGGGTATATCGAGATAAAAAGTATTTTATGTGTTATTTCTGGTTATAAACTATCTGTGTACCAAATTTTATCTAAATCCGTTCAGTACTTTTTGCGTAAATAAGTAACAAACATCCATCCATTCATTCTTACAAACTTTCGCATTTATAATATTAGTAGGATTATATAGTTTTATAAGGTGGCTGCAACAATCGACCACCCAGGTGACAGCAAATTCTGCGAAGATAGTTACATCAAGATATGAAAACCCGATTTGCTAGCGTCATGGTTAGTATTAATGCCAAAGTAGGGAAGGGCGGTTCGAAGCGATGATCATTTCCTAAGTTTCCTGCACCTTAGGAAATGATCATCGCGAGTTTTTTCAAAATCAAGATCAAAATATTTTATTTCCCATAAACCTGCATGCCGTTTTCCGTGTGGAGCCGGGCGTAAAGAATAGCACCATCCTATTTCTTCCCGTGGGTGTCGGTAAAGACGACTAAAGGACTTACTAGAGAATGGGCAGCAGCGTTCTCTATGCATTTTAACACCATACTGCGACCGCCAACCCGCCTGCCAAGCGTGGCGATTATATCAACCCCCTCCCCCCATTGGGGGAGGCCTATGTCCAGCAGTGGACGTCTTTCGGCTAGAATGATGATGATGATGATGAAACCTACATGGGCACTTATGAAACGTCAGAAGCTAGGTGCACGCTTCCAATTGGTCATTTTCCAAGGAGAATAACGCACAAGAAACTATACGTTACTCTTTTAAAAATAATTGGCTTTTACAATTATTTCAAATTACAGTGTTAATAGGTATGGGAGGCCAGTGTAGGCCCGTCAACTAGTACCACGTACTTAACAAAATAGAAAATGGTTAAATCTACAGTATTTTAAGCCTACGACGTTCTCACATTCACAAAATATAAAATAATCTATAGGTATAAAATATCAATAAAATAATAAAAATAAATTTAAAGCAAATGACATGATTTCCATTACAACTGTAACTAATCTGAATTAATATCCTGTCCACAAACGCCAGCTAAATAGTTGAAATTAAAATTATGGGTATATCAAATAATGAAAAGATTATGTCAAGGATGTAAAAAAAACATCGTAATTTGGGAGCTTAAGACGCTGACAACACCTAAACCGCGGTCACTGTTTAATTCCATAGAAAAGAAAGAGAAGCGCGATGACACAACGCTTGCAATTTATAGCAAAATATGAAGTAATTATCTATTTACTCAAAATTGAGTTGAGTAATCGAAAATAAAAAACAACCAAGTTCTGCATTCAAATAAGACGTTCTTGTTATTAATTAAATACGTAACGTATGTTGATATTTGATACAGATATTTTGGATTAGAACTCAAAGTAAGAGGTTAGTTTAACGTTAGTTTGTATCGAGATTTTGTTTTCAAAACGTGTTTTGGTAACAACCAGGTTCTGGAAAATATGTTCAAAATTAACATATATTTTTTTCGCTACCACAAACTGTACCGATTTGGCATTTTTTTTTCTTAAGTGGAGCCTATTTTGGTCAATTGGGTCTTGTCAGCGCCTTAATAGACATTCACATAGTCATGACGTTAATGGGGTAGGGAAGCCACATGTGCAGAAGGAATTATTGCCCAACTTCCTTGTTTTCAACGTAATTTTTAATCTTATAATACATATATATGCTTTTTTGATAAGGACACGTTTGATGTCAGTTTTGAACTTTCCATCGTTAAGTTCTGTAACCGACTTTAGCAACTTGTTATAAAAGCGGGTACTGTTGATAAGAAATGATTTGCTTGTTTTTGTTAATCTAAATTTGGGTATCACAATTTCATGTTTATTTCGTCTATTTATACATTACATAAATCGCTCCTTGTTGTAAAAAGTCCTAAGTTTTTGCTAAAATCAAACGAAAATATATTTTCAACTAGCTTATTCAATTAGATTACACTTGAATTCAAAAGTAAAAGAATAAGATAAAGTACTTATTTATTATAACAGACGGGCTCGTGGCTAAGTAATATAAGCCGCACGGGTCGATCCATCAGGTAAACCTACTCTTTCCAGGGTTGGTTCGTGGATAGATGACCATCTTTCAATACCGGGATACCCCACCATGCCTCAGAAAGCACTTAAGTCGTTGGTCCCGGCTGTCCTTCGTGGATCTTTGACAGTCGTTACGGGTTGCCAAAAACCTGAAACTGTGACAACCAGTCTTATCAATGGGGGTATTGAATTACCCAGTTACTGGGTTGTGGACGTCAGATAGGCAGTCGCTTCATGTAAAATACTTGTATTCAGCTGCATACGGTTAGGCTAGAAGCTGACCGCAACATAGTTGGGAAAAGGCTAGGCAGATTGCAGATTGACTTAGTTATTATAATAAAGTCACAATACCATAATATTATTTGAATGAATATATCTAGAATTATATTATTTGAATGACTAGTTTCTCATCCACATCACTTTAAAAGTGATGTGGGTGAGAGATCAAGTTAGTAAAATATCGGAAATCATGTTCCAGTCACGCAAACAATTTCAATTCATAATTCATAAGCATAACGTAACATGTACCTACTAAAAGTAATAAAAAATCGTTTAGAAATTCAAGTTAATGGGACTTTAACGTGTCAGTCAATCAAACGTCTACTTAATTTGGTGCGCCAAATATTATCAATTGGCTACTGTCACAGCATTGAGTGACACTTGAGATATTGATACTGCCTGTGGACCAATAGCGACAACTAGACCGAATACTCGTCCACTACTACACCCACTATCCTACACCCACGAAAATGGTATTAGATTTTCATTGGTCACTGAGTTTTAAACGATTTTACCTAGCCGAAAACAGGGTGTCCAATTTTCCAGCTCAGACACAACGTAAGATCACTTAACTTGTTCGATTCAAATCATTATTTTAATAACGGTACTGACATACATTCGTCGGCTAAGAAACGGACTAATATTTAAATTACCGATTTTATATCCTAATATAATAAAATAACTGAAAAATTATATTGAAATCCAAAATTTTGTTTGCTTAGTATGTATATTGTTGACAAGTGTACATGCCAACTTAAGAGTGCAAATCATTAACTAAACACACCCTTTTATTGTGTAAATTCAATTAACCACAGCCTTACATAGCAACAGTAAGTCAAGCCCTTTCTCTAGATCTATCAATGTAGCGGTCCGTACAACTTTGCAACAGGACTCAATCAAAGTTATCGTAATGCATCAAGATCGTCGTAAATGTGTTACGAGCTTTTATCGGTTTGTTGTGTAGCGGCGCTTGAAGTATTTACGTTGATATTTACTGGACTTATTATGTGTGACGTATCCATAAAAGCGAAAATTGGCTAAGAATTGTGTTTCTCTATAATATACTTTTAATCCGTCAAACGTTATAACACAATTATTGTAACTCAGAAAAAAAGCGTCGCATTCGACTTTAAATAAGAGTGGTGTGATAGTTTGAGACCTTACTCATTGGGCAATTAAGTACAAATAATACTACTAGCTATTCTTCTCATAAAAGCTCAGTAAATTACAATTTCTTCATTCATCAATAACGTTAGTGTCAAAATAAAATAAAGGAACTAAATAAACTTTTACCGTCAATACATCTTAGCTTTACTGAGCATAATATTGACCCAATAGCTCGGCACCTTTCACCGCCGTTCAGTAAAATTGTGTGTTTTCAGCAATTTTAAACGAAGAAGTGAGGGCAGAACTAGTGTGTATAATAATAAAACATTTTACTATTGTTTTACAGCACTAAAACCGATTTTATAGTCACTAAACTTTGTTTATTAATCACTAATATCGTGTTAGTTGATTAACAACTAAACTTACAAAGTAAAATACTACTGTTACATAAGTATTTCCAAAGAGAATAGAAAATCTGTCCCTGTTTACATACGTACATTAACTTTTGTTACTGTACAGTGAGCATAGTATGGTTGAGCTCATTTATCGGCTGAATGCAGAGAGGCATTTCTTCAGCGAAGTGTTGCGGCGGGCGATATATCCGCCTTTCGGTTTAGTTTGTTTTAGATAATTACGGCTAGCTGTCCGCCCTCGGCTGGCCTTGAGTTTCCCACTAATGGCCGTACCATCGTTCAAACCGTGCCACTTCTGTGACGGCAACATGGGTTCATTAGCGCTATCACTCGCCCGGCCCGAGATTGTGAGGATGTGAGCGCGTGTTATCTTTCAATGCTTTTAGCGAACAGATTACTGTTTCAGATTCTTTAAACTTGACTCGCTACTATAGTTTCCGAATGTCTAGATTTTCTTATCCTTTTTCTGTTGTAGAATCAACATAATTGACTACATGCGCCAACCTATACAGGTGCGCGCCGATTATACATTACGAACGGATCATGTCGCCTTAACTAACACAATATTATCTTGTTAATTAATTAAGTAACACGTATTAAATCATTTACATAATCGTGAATCGATTATTATTAGTTTACAGATAAAAGAAGCAATTAAATCAATTGCAACTTAATATTGTCATTCAAACAGTATAATATCGCATGGCGGTGGTGGTGATCGCCAGATGACTTCGGGCAAACAATTTGTTATTCAAATGCAAGTTCCAACGAGCCAAAACATGAATAGTTTTGACAAGTTGTTGACAAGATACGAGCACCGACAAAAGATGTAACTACGTAATATACATACTTATCTACTGGCTGGCTGGACAAAATATAGGAGCTAGAACCTAGCAGCTTACTTACCTCCATCAATCTTCGGCTGACATTTCGAACAGTGCAAAAAGTAGGTCGTTTTGTAAAATGTCGTGTGTTATTGGTTATTAAGTAGAGATGACGAGGGCCGAGAGTAGTGTTGTGCGTCGCTTGTATTGGAAGTGAGTTCGCGACGCGACGCGTAAAACTGTCACGATAAGAATCGATCGCGAAGATACGGATCGACTCTCTCGATCGGAACTCGGTCTGCGATTCGTACGACAGTTGCCCGACATTCCAGAGAAAGCACCCCGTCCAGCCCCCACCGGAACATCAACCTTAATAGACGTGACATAGAGCGGATATTTATTGAACACGACCTCGATACAGTTCATTTAGAACAGAATAATTAAAGTGATGTTGTGCTAGTAATAACATTATTGGAAACGTAATCAGAAGTTGTGTATTCATTAATATAATTGCTTATTGGTTTAGCCCAGCGCGACTGTATTTATCTAGTGGAAATGTGAAGCAACTAAATAATAATACCAGTATGTCGTCACACTGTAATTACGATAAGGTCTTAGTCATTTGTCCTGAAGATGACAAAACATAGGACTTAGAGCTTTTAGTGTACAATATGATACCTTTTTTTTTTTTTTTTTTGGGTGGGAAATCATCAAATAACTTCTCCCGCTCTGGGCGGAGCGGGAGGGTGTGTCAGACTCTTACTGACTAAAACCCACCCGTATTCCTTCTTGTTGCCTGTGTTGCGGGGGCCTCGGTGACCCATAAGTACCTTCCCGCGACAATATGATACCTGCTAATCGACGTCGACGTATAGAATAAGTAATTACAGAAAAACCTTGATTGAATGTTATAACATGACTTTAATGGATATTGTGGCACATTTTAAGTTAATTAATATTTCGCAAGGATTGTTTAAAAATAATTATTAATCAATTCAAAAATTTGGGTATTCTTTTGTTTGCCATAAATATGGACGATCTGTTCCTATAATTAGCAACTTTATTTTTGTAATAATACATTTATTTTCAGAATATTGTTGTTATAAAGGTGTTACACGTAATATGATGTCCATAATATTCTACTGTTTCCAGCGAACAAATATTTCAAAGAATTAAAATGAGAGTATTAGAACATTATGTCAAAATGAAACCATACAAAGTCAAGGATGAGGAAAACGTTAAATACTATAGCTATTAATTATAATGTCAAGAACTACCAAATACTGTGTAGAAAAATAATCAATACAATGTCATAGAGTTAGACCTTTAGAGTAACACCTACTCGTATATCCGGGAGTTGATAAAATTGAGTTAAGTTAACAAATCTGCTGTAATATGTAATTAGGAGATCAAAATATTCTCATCAGTTAAATCTTTGCGAATTTTAACCTATGCAAACTGGTAGCATGGCATAAATATCCCGGAAATGGAAACCATGATTTTAGTAGCTCATAGTGATTTAGCCGGCTTGATGTTAAGGTATATCCACACAGTAATTCCGGTAAAGCAGATAAATCATAGAAAACTGGTAGGAACGAGAAAATGGTATTTGAAAAATATATTTCTATAGCAAAAACAGAATGAATCGTGTGAAATACAAAGAAATCTACTAATGTTTGTCCGAGTGGCCGGCGGGGAGGCTATACACCGCGAAATATTTCCCAAGATACATCGGCACGAGTGCGATGTGGCGATATCTTAGGTGCGCGCCAGTTCGAATCGTCTATCGAGTCTATGATCGGCTCCGTCGAGGGGTCACGCGCGTTAAACGTAAATCAACATATCTCGCGACGGGAGATCTAGCCGAGCATGCGCCCAACCAACAAAAACTGAATTTTATAGCCGTAACACTACACCTGGGAAAAAAGTAAATAAATTGGACGAGATCCAGTGAACGACCCGCGCCCGACCCTCCGACCACTGCTCCCTGAAAGTGGCGTCACGGGAATGTTTATCTACCGTCAAATACATTTCACTTCCTATGCCTAAAGGGTCCCCGAAACGATCAATTGCAATTGTCAGTTTTTACGTTATTGACGCACATTGATGCGCAAATTGATTTGTCTACCAAATGCAATTGAAGCGATTGACAATATTACTACGATTGCAAATGATTGTAATTGATCGTTGTACCTTTAACGGCAGGTCTTATAGAGAAAGTTGTGATTAAAAATTTCAAAATCGCGTACATGTAAGTAATTAAAATAGAAGTCGTTTGAAACACTGAGCATCCAGTTTGTACTGAATAAATACGCTTTGCGTAAGTATAAAGCTGGAAAGGTTTCCTAGTAACGTGTAAATTAATCAAGATTCATTTAGCAGGTAATAGAATAGCAGTCTCTCTCATTACTGGCTCGATGCGGTACGTCCAACCTATAGGATGAAGTGCAGTTAATTGATCGTAAATGGAAATTGATTGCACTCATAAAACAATTCCATATTATTACAAATTGAAACATCCATTCACGAATGGTTCAGTTTAAATAATAATCTTCCAACCCATGGAGGGTTGGAAGATTATTATTCCTAAAATCATGGTTTCCATTTCCGGGATATTTATGCCATGCTACCAGTTTGCATAGGTTAAAATTCGCAAAGATTTAACTGCGTACTTAATTAATGTACCTACATCATGTGACAGGACCTTTAAATTGGATATTATTGCAATTAGCTTGAGACGTAACAATGTATTATTGTATGGAAATATTGGACTCATTACATTAAAAGTGGTAGTTGCGTTCTGTTTGAAAGCAGCGACAATGTTTGACCTTTTCCCTTCATGAACAACAATTGTATCTATTGCTGTATACCTAGATACAATTCAATTCAAAGTCCTACAAAATGTAATAGGTACATTCTGTTCCCGGAACTGTTTCGGTTAAAGGCTCCTACATACTGGCGCGACTTGTCGCGCGACGCGTCGCGACACAAAGGCACCGCTTGTAGCGCTACACGCGGTGTCTTTGTGTCGCGTCGCGTCGCGCGACAAGTCGCGCCAGTATGTAGGAGCCTTTATACAAGTGAATGCGTACGGAACTGTTTCGGTTAATACAAGTGAATGCGTACTACGATGAGATCGAATAAAAATTGTATTTCATTGCATTGAGAGGTAACTGTGTCTCTAAATGAGAAAGTTTACATGAAGTCTTTAATGTAGTCTAATTAATTGAAATTGATAAGCAAGTATGGGAATGGCAGAAAAACAGTGTACTCGTATGTCGTATGATACGCGAGTGCTAAGAGAGTCAGGCGGAGGAAGTAGGATGTTGACTGGCAACCGTTAGTAGTGACGTATGCTGGATTATCATGATGTGCCTCGAGGCTTTAATCACTAAGTGAATATAAGCTCTGACAATGTTATTATATGTACAGTCGCCAGCACAACAAGTTACCACAAACTGTAAAATTGTCTCATTCGATTTTGCACTTAACCATCAACATTTTAAGGTTTAAAATAATTAGGAGAAAGGTGAACGGCAGATTTCGTACCGCTTACTTTTTTTGTTGTTTTGTTATAGAATTTGTACCACATATTAAGGCAACTAAGCCATTTATTTTCATGTACCTAAGTGTACTATTTTTAGAAGTTTGGATTAATTAATAATATTTAAAAAAAGATTTTAATAACTACACGTATTTTAGTCGTAAAGTAAACGCAGTTATGTTGGTATTTAAGCTATGCTCGCCATGAGGGTATTACCCGACCTGCCCCCTTCTTAGATGAAGTAATATTAAGAATTAATGAATTATAAATAAAATAAATTAACTTAAAAAAAAAACTATTAACTGTATTGTTTTATTTACCTACACTCAAAACCCCATCAGGACTTCATCATTATCAAACTGTTGCAGTCAGCTGCGGGACATAGGTATCTCCTAATGCACTCCGCTGAGTAGGTACGATCCTCATCTCAATTTACCTACTTGATAGTAAGTAAAACACTACAAAAATAGCGACAAGCAATCTAGAACATAATTATTATACTTTATTACCGAAATAATGTTTAAGTGCCTTTATATAACAATCTTCATTGGTACACTAGTACATAACCTTAAAAAATAAAACTGGTTATAACTTTTAAGTCCCTAGTTCTAAAAATCCAAGAATTTAAAAAGAGCTTGTCTATCATATTAACTACAAATTAAAACAAAAAATATCCCAAAACACGAAATTTTACTAACGGTACGAAATTCCCATAGAGGCCTGCCGTTCGGCTTTGACAGTTTAGTATAACCTGATGTACTAGCGACTGTACCTAACTATCTAAGTATATCATAGAGTCGGTATCTTAGAAATGTGGTTATTTTCTTCTTGTCTTCTTAAATTTAGCCACTTTTCTACAACAAAAGCCTATAAAAAAGCCTTTGAGTATGTTACGTGACTTAGAAAAGTGTAAAACCGAATAACATGTCCCCGTAAGTTTACACTTAACAACGAATGCACGCTACCAAACTTAACACCGTAGCCATGCGATCTCAAAAACCAAATCTCTAATTCACCTATTCGAAACACTTATACATACAATGTTTTAATAAGGTATTTCTTCCCAAAAGTAACAAGTCATCCCACATAAGTCAAGGTGAGATAGCGTTAAAGTGTTGCAATACAGAAACGTTGCGCATTACGAGCATTTAAGAGCAGGAGGTAAAAAACAACCCGAGACAACATCAAAACTTGAAGGTGAACATATCTTTAAAACACATTACGGGTTATCCGACAAATAAAAAGCCTCGACTCAGATAACCACACTTCATTAGCATTTCGCTGTCTGCTTAGTTAGCGTCCTGTGTAACATAAGCAACAAATATATGTAAAAATAACGTAAATGTACACATTTTTTACATTATAGACGCTGATATATATTCAATAGATCTGCCTGTTTATACAAATTAGGTGGTGCCTAAACTACCATGACTTCTTTGGAGCGATCGTTAAAATTAAAACATATAGGCCCTATAAAGAATCAATCGATGGCTTTATTGGTTGAAACAATATTTATGTGCTTTTAGACATTTGTTTCTCGCAAAGTGCTAAAATAAAATAGTTTTATAATTATATTTTTACATTATATGATACATTTATAACGTATTCTTTTATTTTGAATGTCACATGTAAATTATGGATCAAAAAGCGATTTTAGATTTTATGCAAATGTGTGAGAAGCCACGAAAATTTCAAATACACACCCTGCTGTGATTATGCGAGACATATTTATGGCAATGTTAATATTTTCCCTTTACTGCATACAAAATTAAAACATATGAAATTATGAATGTCTGATTTATACCGGAATGTTATAATATTTACTTTAATAATTTGATAATGCATTTATTAAACTGGTTTGGACATCTGTACCTTATTTACTAAGTAATAGTAAGTACTAATATTTTAGACAGAAACAATTTTCTTTATAACATGTTTTATTTGAATATCTGATTAAATTTAAATAGAATCGTTCCCTATAGTCAAAATGTTCTCACAGATGCGATTCGCAACTATTTACCACCGGCCAATCGCAATAAAGCACAATAAAGTTGGACGTCTTCCGGCATCCATCAAACGGACTGTAGTGGCCACTGGTTGCGCAACCCGCCACCCAACTAGTTGGCTCGACAAACCACCAAGTTGGGACAATTGAGCGATTTGTCAACTATTGCATCAGGTAACCGGTCACCGCGGGTGACTCGAAATCCTCAAAGCGTCGCAAATATTTTCCGTTCCTCAGTCTCTTCTTACATTACATTGATTCTGATAAAAGTGGGTTCAATGCGGTAATGGATACTTTGTCAATCAGCAGTGACGAGCACCGAGCGTGGGCTGCGGAGAAAGCAAAGCTCGCAGGAATCGCATGCTCCTTACGCAAGATATATCTGCAAGGAACACAATGGACGCGGAATGCTTGCAGAACAAGCTTTTTGGATATTTATTGGATAGATTTTGTGTGGGATGGATTTACTTTGGTGAGTTACACGCAGACACTAACGCGTTTATAGCAATAATAGTTTAGTTGATATCTTGCTGAATAAAGTTCTCGGAGACAATCGGCTACTGAGAACTTTGATGTGCAATATGATGAACCGATTGAATGGAATAAGCGTCAGCTGTACATGATCCGTACTAATAATTTTCCCAAACATATATTTTAAATTAACCTTGTATTATATAACATTATACACATAACTAAAGAGCATTCCGTATAACGGTAAGTTAATTTAGTACAAAGTTGGTAGATAATTATATAAATAGAGTCGAAGATCTGGCGAGTTAAATAAAATACATAATACATAAAATAGATGGCGGTATCGAGCGCGGTACAATGTTACAACATTATCGGGTCATGACGATCGACGCCGGGTGTCACTATCGGTACAGTCCTCGCCGTAAACGTATAAACGGTGGACTGGTTCTAGGATTGGGAGAGATTGCTTGATGCTTTGATAGTATGAAGAATGCGGCGCAGTTATCGGCTTACACACTTTTATGGCTTTTTATGTATTAATACTTGGAATTAAGACGTTCTCACACCGCCCTAAGAATTCAAAAAGAATGACAACGGAAATGAGTCAGTGTGATCCTTGTCGAATAGAGTTCTCGCAACTGTCAGCTTCATTATTCCAACGCGCTACGGCGAAATATATTTGGCGTCTCTTAAAGCTGTATTGCTCACGCGATTTGTATCTGAATCAAATTAATATGAGCCTATCACATAAAACTTTCACGTCCGTATCGATTGTGAAAGAATATCTTTCACAAACGGCCTCATTTTCAATACATTTTAATATAACTGCTGCAACGAATGAATTTTACATGGCTATAATTTGCAGAAAATGCATTCGAATAAGCCTAGATCTTTGATAACTTATTCCGTTGTTTTTATATCGAGTTAAAAGAAGAACTTGAGGAAACTGGTCGGGACTAGGCAATATTTTTAACCAATTATAGCTAAGACAAAACGAAGGTGACGTTCTTTGCATTTGTTTATTTTTATTGTAATGGCTTTTCTCGTTCATTCTATTACAATAAAGTGAGTAGTGGTAGCCGCGACTTCCAAGTTGTACGTCGTAGGTTCGTACCCAGACAGGCGCTTTACTTTGTGTAAGTTATTTCATCACCACTGCTCTCAAAATGCTGAAGGAAAACATCGTGAGGCAACGGGCATGACCTAGAACCAAAAAAATCGAAGACATGTGGCATCTACCAACTCGCACTGGGCCCGCGTAGTGGATTGAGGCCCACTCCCTCTCATCGAGAGGAGGCCTGTGTCCCAGCAGTGGGACATTATAGACTGATTATGCTATTATAATAATACATAATTATATAGACGGTGTGACTTAAGAATTTCCGATTTTGTTGATTAATGGTTTACGTTTTGGGGTCATTGAGAAATACTACTAATCTTAGAACTAACTCAGACAAAGCCTTTAAGCCCGCTTCTGCCAAAGGCTTAGAATCCTTTTGAGGCATGCAAGGCATTGTCAGGAATGTAAATCAAGTTTATTGATCAAACAGCTATAACTATTAAATCACAAACACTACGAGAAATATGTATATCTTTGTACGAGTATGTAAGTAGGCATTTATTCAATCGTTTTCTCTGAGACTCTGAATTATACAGATTATTCATTTGTCCAACAACAGCCGCGATGGGAGTACACGTTTAGCTCCAAAGCAAATCCGATGTGCTTGAGTTGATCAAACAATTTCATGGTGCTGAGATTCCCTTATATCGAAATGACACTTAAAGTAAAATTATTACGACGTCAACAATTTTAATTGATTGAAAGCTACTTTATAGTTTGTACTTACGTATATGGGAGTACGGGGTATTGGTATACAGGGTGACATTGAAAACATGCGACAAATCGAAATGGGAGATTGTACTCATCATTATGAACCACTTTTACTAAGGGACCAAAGCTACAATACCAAAAAAAAAACTGATGTCCCCTACATTTATGTTCGCAATACCTCATCAAAATGTAGGAAAAGCAGATTTTTTTTTTTGGGATTACAGCTTTGGTCCCTTAGTAAAAGTTGTTAATAATGATGTATACAATGTCCCATTTCAGTTTGTCGCAAGTTTTCAATTTCAACCTGTATAATATCAATTTTGTTCATTAGTTAGTTGGCCGACCTCGGCGAACCGACTGCGCTACCCGACACCCGGCTGTTACTAGGCCGACATAGATGCTTGGCTCGCGGTGCGAACTATTTGTACCGTTCAAGCCCACAGTTAGGGTTACACGCGTGCTAATCCAATACCAGATAAATGATACTCTGCTATGTAGGACGATGACATTTCGCCTCTAGGATAAACAAATTATGCGGTATCCGAACACTTTACGCATAGTATATTACGCTTGACGTAACATTTTGTACTGCTATTCTATCTATGTGATTTTAACATATTGACATTTAAGAATAAGAAATAGGAGTTTGGCTCTCCTCTAGAGATATTTAGTGCTAGAAGGTGCACCTAAGGTTGGCTCTTGGGAATTATGTAAGCTTTTTTAGAACACGTTGACGTTAGCAATATTCTCTGTTTTTAAGATAAAGAACACACTGTCATTGCTGTTCGTGCAATAAGAACGATATTTAGGGCACAGATAAGTCATAAAACTGGAAGTTTACACGTAATTCTGAGAACCGATTCGATCTGCACTTATCCCAAATTGGATATCTTGTTTGAAATGCTTTTGATGTTTATCGTACAAAAACAAAATCTGGCGTGAAACAAAGGCAGTGTCGGAGCTGAGAATAAATAGGAGGGTGTCGGTAAGTGAAGGCTTGTGATCCCTGAGGTTCGTATGCCCCGGGCCTAGCGTCTAACGGTGGATGCGCCCACTCCGTAGGTGTCGCCTGGCTGCGCCGACCATCCGTCCCGATGTACCCACGATTTACGAGACATCTCCTACTTTATTGGCTAAAGCGATTCACATAAATCCACTAAGTACATCTCGGGGTATAATTTTTAATGCAAAGGGTAATTTATACTAAGTTCTTTTTAAGCATCGTTCTAATTTAAAATTTCACGATAATTCTTAAACCTTTACAAACATTTGTTCGTGGTAATATTATAGATTGTTAATCACATAATTAAATGAGTAAGATCTACAGAGTTTTACGAGTAATCTCGCTTCTTCCTTTTTTAATACATCCAGATATGTCGAGTCGTTTACAGGCCAACGCTCACTAGTAAGATGTTAAAGTTGTTTATTATTTATTTTCATTTACTACGGATTTCTTTGTTTTGTTATTTTCCAGTTTGATTGTTGCTCTCGGAAAGCGATTCAAGAAATTAATTAAACGATGTTTTTCAATGAAGATGTTGTTTAAGGTACCCATAAACATCACACCATGGGAGCGTATTTGTTAAATGTCTTGGTATTAGTACAGTTATTTGTTAACGTGGCTTATAATCGCCTGAAAGATTGAGTGACAGAACAGACCCTGGCCCGGCCGTCACAGCGCACTACCAAGTCTAGACGCAGACGCGTCCGTTAGGCATTCAGACTCACACAACGTACCCGGAATCTGACTAGATATCATCTGCCCGCCGTTCGTTATTTGTTGACTTGAGAATAGATGGCGCAAACTGTTCAACAACTGAAAGTTAGCGCGGTTTATGCACCTGTGAAAAATTGAGGTTGAACTGTTACCCACATAACGTGGTTCCTAGAAGTAAAACCATTAACTGAGAGGTAGTAAAGTTTCTAATGTTTAACTGTAAACAGGTTTTAGATAATTCAAACTGAAGCCAACAGTCGACGGTTGTAAAGTGAAAGAATGCACTTCTTATCTTCACGGACTTAAATAAGATGCCAATACTTGCACATACCTACTGAAGTTTGTATGTCAACATGTATTTAATGTTTCATTCTGTTTATTAAATTCACAGGAAACGAAGCACGTACGGCTTCTAAGTTGAAATCATAAGGAGAAGAATGGAAAGTATTCTGGCATCCGTGTATTACGGAAGTGGATCGTATACATGTTATTATGTTGTAGTTCACGTTACCTGTTGCGATTACAGTTTATTATTATTTAATGTCTTTATCCGGAGTAAATAAGGTTTGTAACTCGAGTAAATGCCAATGAAAATGTCTGTGAATTACTTGGTGATTATACTTTTTATTGAGCAGAAAAGTAATAAAAAGGTTATCGATGCAATTCTTGATGAAAGATAAAAAGACATTTCGAGGAGAGTAAGTAGTAGGTATACTATATGTAGTTAGACTAACTATATCATACTTCTCAGAAGGTTACGGAAGTGTATAAAAACTTACTTTACATTCTATCACTGATGATGGTAACGATCTTTGGTAACAAGTGACCAATTGCTTTAAACTAAACGAGTTGGAACAGAAATTGAAAAGGCTTATTTCTCCACCTCCGGACCTAACAGGCCATCCATTAGATAAATTTAATTTGGAATTGAATATTTACGCAGCATGTCTGCAAGATAATTTAACTGCAACTTATCTGAAGGTGGTGAAAAGGCCTAGTGTTCAATCTTAACCCATAGAATAAATAGAAGCACCTTTATTTTTGCGCGTTGATGTCTTTTGTTAGGGATTACTTTTGATAAACATGAAAACAGAAAACACATTGGGTGAGAATAGAATCACTACTGTATGTACTGTGTGTAGTAAGTATTTTTAATTTCCGTCAGTGGCCATATTTAACGTCATTACTCAAAACGTCCCATCTCATAAGAGGAAGAAGTAACAAAGAGCATAACCGAACAATTTTATAACTCTTACATTTAGCAGTCATAAAATTAGAATCCAGCGGATATCATTAATAAAAACAACAATCGAATCGATCCTACGCTAAATTCGAATACGACAGCGACCCTTTATCTGAGAGATTATTTTATAATACTCTAATAAGTCTAACAATAAGTATAGCAATAGATAGAACGGTTTAAATGCATCTATAAATTGGTGTTTCGCGAGACATCATGATAACGCCACAAATCAAGGGGCACGTTAATTACTAGACCTCGTTCAGACATCTGCGTTAGGGATGGGACACAAACCTTACAATAATCGACTATCGAGTATTTCAAGAAAGAAAGATAAAGTATTTATTGGGACTCGCACAGGAGATCACACATTAAACTAAAAAACACTCATAGAAATATAAAAAAAAACAAAGTAAAATTAAAATAAAAACAAAAAGTCCTGTACGAGGCCAAAAGGCTGCATGCAGTACTTAAGAAATAAGTGTCGCAGCGCTGGTATTCTGATAGGGCCCACACTCACACTCACATTACTCGCATTAGAGTCGACCATTAGCAACATTTAACGTTAAAATGTAATAACAATAATTTACGTCGACTCAATGGAAATGTTAGTAATTGATTAATTTAATGAAAATGTAATTAGACAGAATTACTGCGATTAGTTAAAATAATAAAACATGTATTAATCTGTTAAGAGTGTTTACGCCGTACGGCATTTCATATAAATTTTCAAGTACTTATTTTGAAATTATTTTGGAGTTAAATTATTTTTACTTTTTAGAGCTATGTATCCTGCTTATGTGTGTGAAGTTTCATTAAAATCGGTTCAGTCATTTCGAACAATAAAGACTTAAAATTTTGTATGAAATGTGATACGGCGTAAACGCTCTTAATACGTAAATTGATTCTGATTGCGCTTCTCACTTAATTAATTAAAAATTATAAAGCAGCTATTAATTACACATTTTCTTTGCGGTTTTTGGTAGCGAGTGAACTTAGTACTAAGAAAACTCATTGAATATTTTACTTTAGAACTTTGCAAAAATTGCTAACACAACTAGCGAAATCTAAATAAGTAAGAAGTATATGGAATCCCTTCCCTACCACACTATATAAATATAGATGCGAGGTTCGTTTGTACACGACCGAGTTATAGTGGAACAATTAACTTGTATATACCCAAGCGAGTACTTAATGAGAAGCAGCATCCCATCATCCCATCACTCCGGCGTGACGTTCGCACTTGGCATCAGATAAAGAATAATTACCTTTGTTACGACCACTCTGACGTCACGGTTACTACTTGAAGGCGTGTGAAACCTCCTTCGTGTCAAAATATATTTTCGAGGTCTTCCAAGTAAACGTGTGTTATGGTAGTAATGTTACATAGAAACTAGAGCGTTTTTACAAGTGGATTTCCCTTAAAATAACGTGCGACATTCCGACTACAAGATAATTGAGTTATATCAACGACAAGACTGCCTTTCAAGTTTATTAACTTAAATCATCAAGATAATGACCAGCTATAATTTTAAATATAAATTGTCCATTTACATTCACAGTTCTAATACTGAAACATTATACTCAAATATTAAGTAATGAGGCGGCGATTAGCATCCAAATGTATGTCTGGTTTCGGATAGTTTTCAATGCCTTCCAGAATAACTTCATGGGACATATTTTATTCCGAGTTTAGCATACCATTTCCAAAGTTCTTTTAATGAGATCTCCTCTGTTCTCATGACGATTATAATTGAGTATGTAAGAAGTTAAAAGTCGCACGGTATCTTCATCTCGATCAGAGATAAGCGACTTTCTAATCGGGTCAAGTAACGTTTATGTTTACAAACTAGTTAAGCAACGGATGTATCTTGTTAACTGTAGTGACAAACGTTGTCCAATTGTTTAAGCCAAAATCTCTATATCTCTCAAATTAAATCGTATATTTTGATTTTCTTGAATCTTTTTAATTGAGTTGTTAACTGCTATGTAAGTAGATAACTTCAATTAAAATATTAATAAAAATGTGAAACCAACAAAGAGTAGATTGATAAAAGGCCTCAGCCGACGAAAGTTTAAGATAAAAAGACACTTTCCGTGTGATTTGTGGTATTCACATCCGAATTCCTTAGTTAAAATTCTACGAGCGTTCGCCGCTAATAAAGTTGTTAACATATTGAGATACAACCAGTACCATTTCGCCCCAGTTTTTACGCATAAAATATTCGGAACAACTTTTACTCAACACTTTTACTGAACTTCCCGTATATATCAATTACAGACACGATTACTTATCTGTGACTCGGAATTATTGTATTAAATGGTATTTTTACACGACGCAGCACAATTTATGGCGTCTTTCAATGTTCCCAATAAGTGCGCACACGCAATGGCGCTGTCACGTCACAAAAAGAATCAAAAGACGCCACGCAACAAGGCCTGCGGTTAGCGATTTTATATTTATAATCATCGTCGGCCGTAAAATAGTAAAAACTAAACATGCAGATATCGCTTATTTACATGTACGGTGAATAAAATTGTTGCGGAATAAATAGATGCTATCAGGAACCTTTATTGCAAGTTTTTGTCGAATTTGCTAAGGTATGCTTTTTTTTTGGATGGGAAATCATCAAATAACTTCTCCCGCTCTGGGTGGAGCGGGAGGGTGTGTCAGACTCTTACTGACTAAAACCCACCCGTATTCCTTCCGTTGCCTGTGTTGCGGGGGCCTCGGTGACCCATTAGTACCTTCTCGCGACCCCGGCAGGCATCGGCCCTAGTGGACCCCTACATTGTGCTGACGACATCTCTTTGAGGCGCGCGTGGAATACGACGCGCCGTCGACCCGGGCCTGGTCCTTACGGGACGGTGAGAGACCCATTGCTCACCGTCCGCAAGCCCGCGCCTACGGTGGCCGGAAATCCGCCCGGGATTCCCGACGCCCAGTGCATCTCCTGCGGCGGCTATGGGCGAGAGGGCGCGAAACTTGTCTTTCCCTCAACCGTCCCGCCTCTTCCTTCGCGAGCATTACTGCTTCGCAGAAGGAGGTGACGGCTGCCCATGCTCTCTCGCTCCGTACCATGGCCTGAACCAGGGCCGGACGCGAGTGATCTCTGCCGCCGATCGCCTCCACGAGGACACGGCGATGCTCTGCCCAAGCCGGGCAGACCTCCACCGTATGCTAAGGTATGCTTGGAATGAGTAGGGCGTTTTATAAAAAAAACATCAAATATGTATATCAATACGCTCACTTGAATATTGATCGATGGAACTGTAAAAAAAATAAATACATATCAAATCAACACAGTCGCCAACCGACACAACCATCAGAGGAGATGCCATCTCAAAATTAAAATCAATAAATTTTTATGCAGCAACCACATTATTCATAAGATATATCTTAATATGATTCACATATAAGGAAGCTTTGCTAATAAAGCGTGATTAATTTCCGTGTTTAGCCTACAGGCACGGTACGGACAGCGCGCGTTAGGTGCTGCCGCGGGCCAGCGTGGCTTAGTGTAACCATAGATAACAATTTTATAAATGGAATAGTTTATTTAGAATTTAGTCGCATGAATAATAATTTAATCGTAGAACAGCGAGCGGGAATTTCATTAGAAAAGAAAAATCTAGGTTCTTACGCATGTCTTTAAAATGCTACATTGTTTTATGATATCTGGTTATGGAATTGTCTGCTCATTTAAATAAGATAATGAGAATGACCGTCGTTGATTATGGTCGTCATGACAATCTGTCATATTCATCAGTATTTGAACGTAAAGGTGTCAAAAAACGCTCTATGACCGATCAAAGCTTTCCTAAGAAACCTAAGCTTTAGCTACTAGGATTGCATTTTCACGCCCAATCTCAAAGCCCTAACTCGATTCACAACCTGAATCCAAAATCTAGGACGAACAGGACACAATAAGGTCGCTCACCATTGTAACGAGGTATCAAACAAAGGTACCTCATACCTCTTGCTGGCGTGATGTTCTCCAAGAGATGGCATAATAATTCATACAGCTCACTAACAGAACAGTTTATTATCTACACAGATGGACAGAAGTGTGTCGGTAGTAAATAGCTTTTCGTGATAGCAGAGCGCGTGTGAACCCTGACACGACTTCTAAAGCATTGTTTATACTATAGAGCGGTGGTGATCAAAAAGTATCGCACCATTATGATATCATTGTGTTTAGGTTAATTAATTAATGATAAAGTTAATTGTGGTAGAAAATCACCATAATATTTTCAATGAAATTGGAGAGACTCTAATAAACCAAGATGCGTTCACCATCTACTTATGGAGTGTAGTTCACAACATCAAAAACGCAACGCACGAGGACACAGCGGTGCTCTGCCCAAGCTGGGCAGACCTCCACCGTATGCTCCACCGTGTCCTCCGGGCGAACCACACAGTGGTGACACCCGGGCGTTTCCTCCCGCCTTATCCGACACAGGAACCTCCCGAAGCTGCCGTGTCCGGTGAGGACCTGCGTCAGGCGGAAGGTGAGGACGCCGTGGCACCTCTCTAGCCACTCCTCAAAGAGGGGACTTATCGCCGCAATCGTGGCGTGCCCAGCACTGGGTTGCGACAACCGTACTCTCCATTTCGCCATGAGATCCGGAGATCCCGCCGGAGCTCCGTCCGCTGTACCGCGATTTCTCGCGGCTATGGAGTGTACTAAGACAAAGAAGGAAAGAGAGACACTTTTGAATAGAATAAAAATAAATGAATATGATACTGGTCCTTAGGTTAAAGTTTTAGCGCAGCCTTCACCTGAGATAGCAAACCTACTGGCTGATTTGTTTCGACATGCCTAATGTATATTATATTTGTAGATGTAGTTTAGAATAGTTTAAGTTATGATGAGGCTGACATGCCACTGTGGATAAAAGCCTCTTAAACAATTTAAAAATAAAAAAAAACCAAGAAACGAAGGCTTTTTATTTAGGCTTGACTGTCTAGAAATTTTCATTGCCACCCTGAAGTTATTAATTGTGTCCGCAAAATGGCATTAAGGTCACTCGGAAAATTGTGGCTGTTTGCCACTCATATTTTATTTATACACATCCTTTTTCAAAAAGATAAGTCAAATAAAATATAAAGTACAATAAATATTACATTAGTTATAGAGAACATAACTTTCAGTAGATAAGGCTCATTACGACAATTCTTAGTTTAAGATCGAGATAGTGACTGTCACCGATAAATGTGATATATTTGCCTCTTATCATGTAGGAAACTAAAGTTTTATCGACGAACTATTTGTATGAGAGTATAAACCTAGTTTCAACTTACTTTACGAGTTAAAAGTAATAAATAAGTAGTTTTTTTCGCGCGTTCAGCTGTTCAGGACAAGCGTGTTCTAACTATAAATAACCGGTCAAGTGCGTATTAATATCGAGCAAAAAACTTCGAAATAAACAAGCTTCTTATATGAAATTAAAATAAAGTTAAAAAAATAATTTAATTTTTAACTTTATTTTATTTTTATTTATTTGTTTGTTTGTTGTTAGAGCGGCAATAGAAATACACAATTTGTAAAAATTTCAACTGTCTACCTATAACGGTTCATGAGATACAGCCCGCTGACAGACAGACGGACGGACGGACGGACGAACAGCGGAGGCTTAGCAATAGGGTTTCGTTTGGCACCCGGAACTCTAAAAAATAAATGAAATTAAAATAAAGCTAAAAAAATAATTTAATTTTTAACTTTATTTTATTTTTATTTATTTGTTTGTTTGTTGTTAGAGCGGCAATAGAAATACACAATTTGTAAAAATTTCAACTGTCTACCTATAACGGTTCATGAGATACAGCCCGCTGACAGACAGACGGACGGACGGACGGACGAACAGCGGAGGCTTAGCAATAGGGTTTCGTTTGGCACCCGGAACTCTAAAAAATGTCTACGAAGACCATTTATAGGTTATTGTAAATTTAAACATAAAACAGTAGTATGGTTCCAGCATTATTTGAAATTATTTAGTACATAATAATTACATGTTCGAAAAGACGCCTCGACAAGTGAAAGGCACTGTCTGTCTAACCAAAATGTGTCTGGACTTATCTTGCAGTTCGCATCGGGTAAGTAGATATGGTCAACTACGATGACACCGACACTAATCTACTAATCTCGTATTCTACAACAGCACATGCAATGCCTCAATTCCAAAAAACTGGTCAAAACAAGTCATTGACATCAGTGTCAAACAGTATGTTGTGATCCTGACCATAATGTTGAAACCTTTAGACTAATCTCACGAACATTGTTATCTATCTATCTATTAAATAATATAAATAAAAATGAATGACTAAATGTGTTGCTAAGCGCAAAACTCGAGAACGGCTGGACCAAAACAATATTTTTTTTTTTTTTCAAATGTTCGTTGAAGTCTGAGAAAGGTTCTTATGAGAGAGAGAGAAAAATTGAACGGAAAAATGTAAACACCATATGAATGGTAAATGTGTTGCTAAGCGAAAAACTCGCGAACGGCAGGACCAAATAGGCAATTTTTTTTTCAAGTTTTCTCGAAGTCCAAGGAAGGGTCTTATGAAGAAAAAAATAGAACGGAAAAATGTAAACACCATATGAATGGTAAATGTGTTGCTAAGCGCAAAACTCGCGAACGGCAGGACCAAATCGGCTATTATTTTTTTTCAAATTTTCGTTTAAGTCTGAGGCAGATTTTTATGAAGAGAAAAATCGTAAAAATTGAACTGAAATACGTAAAAACCGCACTTTTCTTTTCCCATCCAAACTGTTCCTAGCTATTTCTGAGCAGTAACCTAACAAAAAGTACTAGGCTTGCATGAATAAACGATAGTCTAATTGGTATGAGTAATCTGTTTTGTTTTATAATTTATTTGAATTACCATAGCTTTTTATATGCACGTGTTTCTGTAACGAATAAATCTATTTTTCTTTCTTTATTTTCTAGATTATTTCAATTATTAGTATTTTGATACTAATTGGATTTGGATGAAATTTGGCACACAGGTAGTTTAAAACTTGGTTTAACACAGGATACTTTACTGCCGAGTTGGTCTAGTGCTTGCTAGCGCTACTGCTGAACATGAGGTCCTGGGTTCGATTCCCGGGTCGGGCAAAATGTTATTGGGTTTTTCTATCTGGAATTTCTCAGTAGCAGCCCGGAGTCTGGATTTGTGCCCGCTAGATGGCAATAGGCTCGCCCCCTATTACATGGGATGCAAAACATAACTGGCGAAATGTGGGTGTACTAAGTAAGTACACCTCTGCCCAACCCTTCGGGGAAACAAGGTGTGATGTTATGTTATACTTTTATCCCGGTAGTACGTTTCCGTGGGATCATTTCCGAACTCAACAGGGGCGAAGCCATGGGCAAAAGCTAGTAACATATTAAAACAATTTAATATTTGTAGTATTATGTATTTTGAAATGTGTAGGTATAAGTTATCACGACGTAATGGGCCAGCGGTTGAACTCGTCTCTCATTCATGAGGTTGTGGATTCGAATACGGGCAAGTACCAATATATTTCTATTCATATATACTTTCCGAGTTTACCTTGGTCATTACAGACATCGGTAAAGGAAACCTAGACTTAAAGTTAATATAAGTCTGAAATCACCAAACCGTCTTGAGCTAGCGTGGTGATCAGAACTCATGGCTTCTCTGTATAAGGGCTACTACTACTACAGGGCAATGGCCTCCATTGCCCTGTAGTAGCAATAATGGGCTGGTATTAACATTATATTAATACGTGAAGCGAAAACTTTGAACCTCTTTTTAGTTTACTAAAATTACGCGGACGGAGGAGTAGGAAATTTGGTACAGTTAAAGTTTATTTGGAGGAGGAGTGCAGAAATCTAATATTTTTATACAATACCTATATAATAAAATATAATATAAATTAAATTAATATAAAAACATTACACACACTACCATGCGTTTGACACATACACATCCAGTACCAGGGCCTCATGACTTGAAGATATGATAGCTGACAGAAGTGGCAGCTTCAGCATGGTATAAATTTGTATTTTTTAATAGCATGGAATTAGTAAGTACTAGTACTAGTTTGTAAGTAGAGGTAAATAGAATATGACATAACATGGGCTCAAAATAAAAGAAGATGCGTATAGTTAAATATTTTTCCATATTCTTTAGCGACAAAAGAAAATTCATTTATTCAAACTAGACTGAGAATCAGCACTTTTCGAACGTCAAAATTACATAAGACAGTCCCCCAAAACGCCTGCCCTTCACCATTTCCTAGTGCTTTAGCTGGGAAGAAGAAGTGGCGCAACAAACTCCCCAAGACAATTTTGCATCTTAGTCTTCATAGACTCTAGGATACCTACCTCTAGGATATATATCTACTGAGCTAGAAAACTCACAGATAAGTCTAGCAAGTCCAGCTTTGTACACAACGTTGACTACGGCAGCCACTATTCTTGAAATCTTCTATATAATAAATAGATAAAATTGGATGTCTATTTGTAAACTCAAAATAACGGCTTTTTCCCAAATGCATATGAAAGTGGTTACAGTAATTAAAAAAAAAATACAATTTTTAAATTTTTTGTCTGTCTGTCTCTCTGTTTATTCCAGAAATGGCTGGACCCATTTTGACGCGATTTTCACTGGCAGATATAGAGTAACTGAGGGTATTTTAGAAAAAGCACGCGGTCGAAGCCGCAGCCAGCAGCTATTAAAAAAATAAACAGGAAACTACATACAGCATTACCATTGCACATTTTTCTTTTATTTTCAGATACTATAAGAGCTCGAAGAATGCTTAACAAAGAAATTGTAGTCATAAATAAAACACCTGGTGTATGTTGGGAACTATTTTTCGACGTAAGCACACGCAGGTGTTAATTCAATTAGCACTAGTGATACAAAGTGTTATCGAATGTTTGACACTTGTTCTTCATTACATCATAGACGCATCGTACAGTATTGCATCCGTTTTGTGAAGAGCCCATTATTACCACCACATATATCACAAATTTTAGGTAGGATCTGTTCCAAGAGTATCTGATAAAAATGTAAATAAATGAATCGAAAAACTTATCTTTGGAAGTTTGTAGTCCCACTTTGTACTTCCACATTGAGTGTCTTTGATTTGATTATTTGAATACTTAAACGATTAATTCTAATTAAATCACCATAAAAGATGTTGTTCATTTGACAATTGCTATTCATTTTATAACCTCAATTTTCGTTGATGATGAATGTGTTACTAATTCCTTTAAGTGTGATTGCGTAAGAATTTAGCCTGAATAAGGTTTGTTTACACTTTTATCAGATACTTTTGGAACAGACAGTATAGTTCTAAATAATATGTCACAAATTTCATGCAAAATTCGATATGTGTATTGTCACAGCCATGCGTGCTAGCCTAGTCCTTGCTAAGTGAAGACTAAACAGTTCTAGCTAATGGTACATTATACCTGGCGTTTACCGTTAAAAATCATTTGTAAGCGCTTAGCTTGTGTGTTGCATAGTTTTAAATACCGAGCTCAGGTTTGTTATATGGATAAATAAGGAGCAACAAAATTATTATTTTGTGTAAATCATTACGCTCTTTTGCAGATCTTCAGCAGATTCTTATTTATTTGACTGAGTACCTACTGCAAATTAAGGAATTAAGTGAACATGAAAGATTAGCTCACAAAGATTCAGAATGTATCGATTATCTTAAATCATGAGTGGCATGCAAATAGACAATGAAAACATGAGTAACCAGTGTTGCAAGTCACAAGAACACTATCTCAGGGAAAAATCTCAAAATGGTGGCGAACCAACAAAAATTGATGAATCACATCGAACGAGCGCGCTCGCTACTCGCCACCACTCGGCTTCACTCGGCTACACTCGCCTACAATCGCTTCCACTCAGCCCAACCATTACCAATAACAATTTCCCGGACGCCATCTTTGTTCACGATTCAGTAAGCCACAGAATCATAAAGCTTCGCGTTCTCACAAACTCGAATTTGTCACACGAAAATATAACGTTTCCTTAATTACTTTCAAAAGATACTGTAAGAACATTAAAAAAAAATGTTATAAAAATATTCCGGCTTAACTCAAACCATCAACGTTTTATAGTTCATTAGTAACTCCGACGAGAACAAACAAAAATGTCTGTAGAAACCAAAATGATTCAATCATAAATTGAAACTATGCCCAAGTTCGATACTTGGGTAATAATATAACTGATAGACATTAACATAATGTGTATGAATGGATAATATAATATTTTTCCAGTCACGATTTCGAAATAAGGTAATGTGCGAGCGTATTCGTAACTCTCTGTGTAGATATTCCTGTGCTCAACGAGCGATATGATCGGACTCCCCGTCGCCTTATTGATAAGGTTTCCATACTTCCCGTGTGTACCGGAATGCTTCTGAGTTTATTTAATGTAACTCCTATCTATACGGTATTTAATTTGTACGTAGACGTTTAGGATGTTAGCATTAATTTAAAATATGCTTCTCATTACGTTCCATTGTTTTTGTAATAAAATATAGTATTAAATATAGTATTAGCTCTAGGGTTAAAACGATATCGAACAATAACCAACATTGGCAATCGAACGGTGCTATATATCAAGCGATAGAATAGCCACCGTAAATTGAAAGCAGCGATTATGATGGGCGAAATAGATTCGCCCGGGGTCGAGGCGACATCACGAAGCGAGCCGAGGGTTAAAGAGCGATCCTTCTAAGCTGGTTCGAGTTATGGGCTCAGCCGACACAATGGCCAATTTCATAGAATTTCCTTTGATGGATACCAGTTAACCTGGAGCAGTTAACGGTGTTTTGCAATCATTTTAAATTAAACACACATTTAAAACCCTACGCCACTACATTAAATTCCACTATAGTATTTGTCCGAGAGTTTAAGATACTTATCTCTTGTTTTGATCATAAACAGAAGTTTATTATTCGAAGAGATATATTGGAAGGTATTTTTAACGTCCCGGGGAGCCTAAGGACGAAGCATTTCTTCTGCGTTGTCTTTAGCAACAAACAGAGCTCAGATTTATTAAATAATAAAAACATGGTGACTGAATTTGACAATTCACTCATTTCCATTTATTAATACTGTTTATAAGGACTTCTCCGTTCTGCAGCCGACATATATCTTGATGTATGATCGCACACACACAAATACACCACATATAAATACATATTTACTAACATACCTTAAGTCTTATCTTTTACAGGCTGAACAAAATTGTACACATTACTATAGCCAGGTGCTTCGGTAGCTACACGCAGCATTGAGACTGGTTTCTCTATATTTTGCAATAAAATAATTGTGCAATTGTGATGTAAATCGTACTGGTCTGGAGGTTGTAAGATTAGCTGCAGGAACCAAAGATATTGGGTAAGGATTGACCCATTTTTTTGTAGATACGATTGGATTTTGTTTTAAAATGTCTCTGAAGATAACTCTAAAGCCCTCAAGTGACATAATATACATAATTATTATGGCTGACAGTTAATAGCAGACAAATTATGTACCTACCCACTTCAAGAAGAGAACAGTTTTCCTAGGGACATGTCATATACACACACACGGACATGTCATGATGCTTTCTCGATTTTGCTTATTTACTAATAAATAATAATGTGTCGCAACACAACATTGAAACGTCAGGAATATGGTCATCGAGGAGGATTCGTCACGGGCGCGACTCGACATCGACACGCGGCGCTGCGCCACCACGCTGGCGCATCGTCACGAGCGCACCTCCCCCCACCCCACCACCGAACCGTACCCTGCTACAAATTTAATGAATTTCATTATTCACTGCAACACATTTCCTTTTTTAGGGTTCCGGACCCGAAGAGTGCCAAAGGAACCCTATTACTAAGCCTCCGCTGTCTGTCCGTCCGTCTGTCTGTCCGTCCGTCTGTCTGTCAGCGGGCTACATCTCATGAACCGTAATAGGTAGACAGTAGACATTTTTACAGATTCTGTATTTCTATTGCCGCTATAACAACAAACAAAAAGTAAAAAATTAAAGGGGGTCGCGATACAAGAAAATTTTGATTAAAAATAAACATATTTCGTACCCTTGTCTAGAACTCATCAAGTTGAGTACCAATATACTTATATATATATACGAGTATATATATACATTCAAGAATTAAGAAATAGAGGGCCGTAAAAGTTGTCAGTTTTAGACCATTTTGATCATGTACCATATACTGTATCTAATCAACAAATATTAAAAATGCCGATTCCATTCGATATTTAAATATGGGCTATTTTTTTCAACTGCAAAAAATAAATTTGTATTTCACAGTATCATTAAAAACAAAATCTTTACTTTTTTTTTTAATTTCTGATGAATATATTCTTAATTAAGTATTTTCATTTATTTAAACTAAAAAAACGAAGCCTCCGTTGTCCGTCTGTCTATCAGCGGGCTGTATCTCATGAACCGTAATAGGTAGAAAGTTGAAATTTTCGTAGATTGTGTATTTCTATTGCCGCTGTAAAAACAAATAACATAATCAAATTAAATTAAAAACTAAAACGCCGAAAAAAACACGTTTCTTTTATAAGAAATGTATTGCTTTTTCTGCGCTTTTTGCTCGATCTTAATACGGTACAGAACCCTTCGTATGCGAGTCCGCCTCACACTTGCCCGGTTTTTTTGTATCGACGAATATTTTTCGTAAATTATCGGCCTCAAAGAATATTTTACATCAATCACGGTACCGTTATAAAAGAATAATTTGGAGAGTTTACATAATTATATCGAGTTAACGCGCAAATCTTTCGCCATAGTTGTTTTTACAAAAAAGGCAAAAAATTCTCCTAGCACATTGAAAGATCGAAGGTCGACGTCGTAAAGAGCAACTTAAGGATTACATGGGCATCCGTCGCGATCCTTGAAAAATAAAACTTTAAAGAACATCACAACGACAATTCGACACAGAGTCGACTTGCTCAGCGATCACAAAGCTTTCTCATTAAACCGTCACCGGTCGAAGCCGTGACACTAAAAGTCATTCCGACAAAAAAAATTCTTCAACCCGTTTTGTTACATTTCTCAACGCTCGGAAAAAGAGCACAAAAGATTTTCTTAGTTGAAGCGTGACTGTCGTAATTAGGTGGCGAGAGCAGCGCTCGTGTTAAACGTTGGCCGATACATAATACTTGAATCATCAGCAGTTTGTCAATGCATTATGTTCGCATGTGAGTGTCACTCGCAGTATACATCACGCGAGATTATCTCCGTTATTAAATAGCTGCTCGTACTATGTGCAATTAACATACTTTTTGACATGTTGTATACTATGTTGTCTGCGAGATATTTTTCATCTAAAGTCACTGTAAATATGTGTGTGCCGATCGAGCTTTTTTCTCTGAAGTAAGGAGAACTGTATCTACTATGCAGACATGTGGTTTATTAATTTATGTAATAAATATTGATCGACATCATGCTCGAAGTTTTTGTAATATAATATTCGTAGCTATAATTGGTCGCGTAGAGCTTACATGCCATACCAGTGTACATTTCTTGGGTAGCCCCCCGTTAACTTTTACGACAACTGTTACGAGATTTCCCATCTTAGATTTTCCACTTCCCATATAAATAAGAACATAAACAAAAATATTTACGTCGAACATATTTTAGTTTATGTGACTCGTACGCCGATACTTTGGGACCGCCAATCATTTACAATGTCCCATCACATAAAACCCCAGTTTAATAAGTTGCTTCCAATTTAAAATCAAAATTATTTTTAAGTCCGCTGTCTCTGAGAAGAGGGGACCCGACGGGGGCCGGATTATAAATCATAAATGCCACGTTAGCCCTGCCAGACGGCCGCCCGAGTATCGAAATTATCGCCCGCGAGCCCGCGTAAAATATACAAAACAGTTTCAGGTTACTGCGTCAAATATTTCTTTTGGACAACTAAAATAAAATGCACTGACTCATTAGCACACAATTTTATCTTTCTAAGATCTTTCAGAGCGTAGTATAACGAACACAAGTGAATCTATAAAACTGGTTTTGAGATAATAATGCGTTTATATTTAGAAATCCGTCATACCAAAAACAAGTATGTCGATTAACAATCTGCAAGTTATTGAATAATTAATTGCGTTAAACGAATGTTTCGCTACATTACAGAAATTGATTGATTCATTACATTACATATAAAGATGATTAAATTTAACAGTGTCATTAATCTAAGAATAGACCTCCCATACTCGCATGCAAAGTGTAATGAATACATTTTCTCACAGTCCTCGGACACACGCGGCTTAAACTGGCGCACTACTTCCGCAGCGGACCAACTCAAATAGAAATTGAGACATTTATACAAACAAAATCGACTAACATGAATGACAACCTTACTCCAGTTTCTGTGATCCAAATAAAACGACTTACTTCCTTCAGTATCAGTCAAAATGTCGCTTGTCACCGTTGACTAATTAAGCCACATCTAAAATTGTTTTAATTTAGATAAATATATGTATATAGGTTTGCGAATGAGTAAACGTAGTTCAAGAAAAAGAGTTAATGGTGCCGATTCCCTTGTTCACAAACTAAACCAAATTTAAGTTCAGTCTATCTTTTTCTTTCTATTTCATTAAGAAGAGGACGGAAGATAAATTTTAGTTTAGTCCTGTCAAATGAATCAGTGCCTGTCACTACTCCATACAAGTTTAGACGTGATTAAAAACTTGCCTACTAAAATTACGTCAATTTACGTCAAGCGCTGACTAATTTGACAGGACTAAACTAAGTTTAGTTTGTGAACAAGGGAATCGGCGCCAATGTCTTAAATCTACATAGAGGTACGGTTAGCTCTAATAAACGAGTAATTAAAGTTTTGCATAGACTTTGAAATAGAATTTTGTGAATTTGTTACTGGTGACTAAACTAAATGACTTGTTCTGCATTGATCGCCGCAAAGTGTAGATACCTTCTAAGGGATGATTTCCACCAAACGATCGACTCGCACCGTATCGGATCGGAAAGGATACGAATGGATGCGGTGACAGCCGATAGCGTTCGGCAGGATGTCAACGCATACGATCGGCTCCGTACCGTCGCTTGCAAACGTATCCCTTTCTGCGCCTAGACAAATAGTTTCATTCCTATCGTGTTAACGTGTTCTAATACTTTTTATGGTTGAAGTTGACGTAGTATTGTTGGCTATTGCATTAGAAGAAGAAGAAAATAATTATAAAACAAAGAGAGAAAGAAAAATTTGACGACAGCTGAAAGGATTCGATCGGATACGACGACAGGCGAACGGAGCCGATCGCGCGTCGCAGCATACTTTCGGCTACAATCGCATGTCCGGAAGACGTCTGCGGTCAAGCTGCTGTTAATATAGACTTTAAATACTGTGTACACGATTTAATGTCGTTTAAAGATTGTAAAATCCGTTCCGATCCGATGCGATGTGAGCCGTTTGGTGGAAATCATCCTTTAGTTTATAAAGTTTGTTTTGAGTTTTATCGCAGGCAAAATATATTTTCATATTGATAAACAAAAATTGTCATCTCAAAGCAATATGAGTCAGGAAAGACAAAGCAATAAATAAATAACAATGTGTGCAAAATAAAGACGTAGAGGACAGACGTATGTAACCACAATCTACAAATGTCAAAGATTCAAAATCTATGTCGTGCATATAACGAACACGGCACTCGTGTGGGCTAGAAAAGCAGTACATAAATTATTCTCATTGTTCCGAAAGGCGAATGATAAATGTATTTGTGTTCTTAATTTAAGTTATGCTATTGGTAAAAGTCGACTGTACCGGTCCATTCGGGATATCTCGAAAGTTGCGTTATACCGCCGAGTTTGGTCAGCCAGGCTTGAGCCCAGATTGGAATTAGGCGCGTTAATTGATCTATGTTTATCATTCTGGAGAAATAACGGCGACATTTCTGCAATTGTTAGATTACGTGCAACTACTGTTAAGAATTGCCAATCCTTAACTGTAGTTGCTTGGTGTGTGGTATGCGGTATGCAGCGGTAACTCTTCATAATCAAAGCTCCCGATTGCTTCTGTTTCGTGTATTCTGCTACAACATGAACACTGAAGAGGAAAACTTGGGAGTGGTGATAAGGAATAATGTTTGCTACTATCTTATTGATGATGACATTTGTGTAGATATTTTTGTACTCGTAGAAAAGTTGATCTTATTGAATTCAGAACGTAATTTACTTTGAAAGCGAAGGCGCATTTTATTTGTCCATGTAGGCCGGTATCCGGCGCGGGCGCACCGTTCACGTCTAAGCCTACAATATATCATTTGGAAGTAGCAAAAACTCGGTGTCGGATCGTTGCGACAGTAATCACAGGTGCAAAAACTTCTTCACAACTACCTACAATTACAGACCATTTAAGGCCGACTACGTGCCTTACATAATAGTTAAAATCTTAGTGTTTTCTATAAAGAAATACTATCTTAAGTTTCTATCGGCTGTTAGTCTACAAACAGGGACGTTAATGTATTGACGCCCTTTTCAACACTTGTTCTGAAATAGCTCGGAGCAAGTTCATAGTTGTTAATACGAGTGTCACTGCGGACTGCTTATGATAATTACACTTACAGACACTTTGCCAACGAGATAAGAAACAACTAATTACCAGTAATTTTATAAAACATGAATGTTTAGTGATTTTACAAAAAGACATCGAGGGATATTTGAAGTAGATAGTCAATTGATTAGGTAAGAATGTGATTTAACTTTGTATCGGCAGTGTCGCATGTCTTAGGGACAACAGACACGACCGTATCAAACACAGTTTGCAGGATTACTATTCTAGAAAAACGGCTGGGGGCGAATAGCGTTGCAATTACAGTCGGAGCGTCTTCTCGTCCGTCCGTCTGTCCGCGAATCCAAGATGGCCGCCGCATGCCTGCCCAAGATTGACTAGTAGCTGAATGCTTCTTTGCCAACGGCGATCTAGGTTGAGTCGATCTATCTGAGGGCATGCTGGCATGCAGGAATGAAGCTCTTGCCCCTCGGTAAATTAAAATACTTTTTGTTTGATAAGTGTTCTGTGATTATCTCGTGTGTTGGATATAATGCAGCCGTGCGAGACATGTCATTAAAACGCGAATTGGTTATGAAACTCACCGCCCAATAGTTGAGAACTTCTAAGTACTCGGCTATACATACCTGGAACATAAAAGTTTCGTATATTAACCTCGTGTGAATAATGTTTCCTACATGTGTTATATATAAAACCATCTAGCACAAGACCAGATATAAAATTGAATTTATTTTATGTAATATTGCAGAATTAATTATATGTAACATATTAATGGGACATTAAGCTTAATTAATAGGGTATTTTGAGAGTTTGCTTCATATTATACGATAAGTAATGTTCATTTACGTGCCTAACTAATTAATACAAATGTATTTATTACCGAATGATGTGTTTATGAATTAGAGAATGAACGGAACACAGCGTGCTGTTTACACAACCGCTTAGCGCTAGAACGTTACCGAAACCTTAATAACAACGTTCACACATTGACGGTTAAACGCGGGACCCGCCCGTTGTGCACAAACCCATCATTACACAAATGTATTCGCTGTTAACCCAAAACCACATAAGTCACATTTATCGCCACATCAAAAAGCAATCAAGCGACAAAAGTTGAAGCGAGTCATCGAATGGAACTCCGACGAAAATATGTTCGAAACGCACCTAATCGATTCCACGCCGAGGCCACAGGTAAGCTCTGCCCTAAAGTAATTTACAAAGGTGCCCTATAAAAAGATGGGGCGTCAGGAGCTGCATATAGAATTTTATTAACAACAATAAAGTGCATTTATTTATGCGACTATCTGCAAGTGTATTTACTACATAGCTGTGTAAATAAATACCTATTATAATGATCCTTGTTACTTGAAGATGAGTTATTGTTTGTTAACAGATTAAATATGTTGAAGTGCTTTTATTATATCTGAATTATTAAGGCCTATTCCGTTAGCATCATTCCTTTTATCGTACGAGTTATTATCTTTGAGTTTTCTAAGCAAAGCATGTCTTAGTAAGTTCCTATATGTTGTGTGGTACAAAATATTCTATTTGCGTAGCAATTAGAGAGAAAAACGGTCTTGTACATAGCTCCATCTTAATTGTTAACTTATCACGGAGTCATTAAGGTGTCACAGGTGTGCGAGACATCCTGACTACAGCCAGAGAATATTAATCGAGATTGACGGTAGGCTCGTTTTTGCATTTTTAATGTTTAATCTATCTTACGCAATTATGTATTATTAAAAATAAACTTTGCGGGCATCTAGTACAGACTTACTACTAGAATTTCATAAACTATACTACATAGAATTATGTTTTTAATCCACAAAAAACGAAGGAGACCGGTAGGTAATCCGTAATAAAGAATGAGAGCTCCTAGTTCCTAGCTGTGTAAGTTAGATCATTTCTCAACGTTACTATTGTTTTATAGCTCTTGGACCAATAAATTCGATATGGTATATATAAGTAATGCCGCCCCCGCGTAGGGGCACTCCTGCGCATCTTTTAACTTTGCCCCAGACACCCCCCGCTGTCTCAAGAAATATGTTACCTGCCCGACGATGGAGGAAACAAACACTAACGTATAGACGACGCTATAAATTACTAAAATGACCGTGGCATTCTGATTAAGAAACTAATTTCGGTGCCGAAGCTTAGACCTTGTTTGTACCTCCACAATTTTACAAATCATTCCGTGTTTATTTACTAAATGTTTCTTTAAACTTGATTGTCGTTTTTCTAATTACATACCCCGAGTGGTACCGTAACTAAATATCCTGCTTCGTTGAGACGCTTTTACTTTCTGTACGGAGGTTCGTAAATATGATTCGTGACAGATATATGCACAGATTATACGATTTCCGCAATATTTTAATCGGAGGCTTTCATTGAATAAATACATAAGAATCAGAAAGATTGCTAGTAGTTACTATTGTATTGTCTGTAATCAATAAACAGCAATAGAGCTAATATATCATGTTGAATAATTTTATAATAAAAGAACGTGTCGTGAAATTTACGATCCCACATAAAAGGCGATTGGTTCTGAGGTCTGCCGTCGTGAAAGCGCACGCGCGCTCCGGAAGCCTCTCTCCTACTTGCTGCTGTGAATCTGCGACTTACTGCGCTAAACCGACTTTAACTACTGGTTCACTCGAGTTAAATTAATTAATGCCTTACTTTTGATTAGACGGCCATTATGTTGTTGATTGGTAGGTTAAGGCGTCGGCTTGTATTGAGGCTAAACGCCGTGGTGGCTGAGAAGGCGGAAAGTTTCTAACGTAAGCCGACAGCGTATGACTCTGTCGTGTTGCCATACTATCGCATTTCTGTCAAAGAGCAGGCAGTTTTATTACATTAATGCTGAAAAGTAGCAGCGTGGTCGGCCCGGGCGGCACGTTTTATTTGATTGCAATCGCTAGGGGGCATTAGTAAAGCCGATCGCCGAAATAGAGGGACATAAACAAACAACTTTATAAATGCCATAATCAACAGTCGACCGCTTAACATTATTACGCAATGGTAAGAAGAAAATCGTAAACTAAATCCGAAAGAATAGGTTGGTTAGACTATAAAAATGTTTATTGCTTTTCTTCCCACTTGTCCAACAATTCATAGACATTATATATTAAAGATTGAATTTACAATACAGCTAAATGATAAATGATTCAATTTCTGTAAGTAGGTTTGTACAAACACTTTTTCACGTCAATCATATTTTTAAAATAAAGCTAGATGAGGTCGGCGTTTCCTAACTGACTACTCTGAGAAGAAAGGCCGAAACAAACTCAGAGGTCACAGTCTCCTTTAAAGTCCAGATATAATCTTGGTCAGATCATGTGAAGGCCATGTAGATTGGTGTCTGAAATGGTCCTTTTGAAGAAAGAACCACACAGATTGAGTGGACCTGTCCAGTCAGTGCACGCATTTGTCAGTAATCGTAGCTCAACTCAGAACTTAAGGAGCTCAACGATTCGACGATCAATACCAAAGAAAGAACATTTGAGTAGGCCGCATAAATTACTCAAACTGCCAGATTATGATTAATACTAAATGAGAAAAAAAAACAACAATGACCCACATAGGCTTCACATTCACAATAATTGAAAACAATATAATACTTTACAAGTTAATATTAAACTCCACACAATATATTGAACTCCAGAAAGTAAATATGTCATTGTGTTTTGAATAATCATTAAATTTCAAAAGTATATATAAATAAAATAAAAGTTTCAGTATGCAATAATTGGATAAAGCTAAATATGTACATGTGATTACCTTCAATTAATCAATGTATTAGACAGAAGCAAGGAAATACGGGAAGGAAATATGGGATTGCCCAGTGGTAACGGCCGCGACTTACGAGTTGTAGATCGTAGGTTCGAACCAGACAGGCGCTTTACTATGTGTAAATTATTTCATCACCACTGCTCTCAAAACGATGAAGGAAAACATCGTGAGGAAACCGGCATGTCCTAGAACCAAAAATTCGAAGAAATGTGACATCTACCAACCCGCACTGGGCCCGCGTGGTGAATTACGGCCTACTCCCTCTCACAGAGAGGTGGCCTGTGTCCCAGCAGTGGGAACATTATAGGCTGATTAAATTAAGTAAGGGAATGCGTTTGACCCTGTTTGTTCTTAAGCCCTACGATGCTTAGAAATCATTTTTCGTGCTACGTGACTTTAAAATTTCCTCTCTCTCCCTCTTTCGTTCTGACAAGTACCTACACTACTACGGAAGTACGCCTTGAATTATATCCAGTCATCATCATTCTCCTGCCCTTACCCCAATTTATTTGGGGTCGGCGCAACATATCGCTTGCTTCCATACTTCTCTATTAGTTGTCATCTCGGTAGTCACCCCCTTTCTAGCCATATCATCCTTTACACAGTCCATCCATCGTTTCTTTGGTCTTCCCCTACTCTTATAGCCATCGATCTTGTAGTCATCGTTGAATTATATCGTGTATCGACATATTATTCAGACCAGCTGTTCCGCTAAAAAAACAAGCGAGCCTTACAGTAGTCGCATATGATGAGTATGACATGTCACCTTGGTAATAAGTAACTGAGCAGCGACAGAAACTAACCTCAAAATTTAAAAAAAAAACTTGATGCGGAAATACATATGTATTCGAATAATTATTCAGTACTCACCCACTGGTCGAAATTTGACCCCCTCTACTTACAATCTAAATAGTACTTACTAATTCCATGAGTACACTAATTCTATGCTATGATAAAGTACTTACTAATTCCGTGCTACTAAAAAGTAGTGACCGACCGACGCTTCGTTCTCGGCCACTTTCTGCCAATAAATCACATTTTCGTTTTCGGTCATCTGAAGCTTCAGCCAAGCCGAACATCAGAAGTTCCTGAATCGTTGCGCGTCATTCTGCCTAATTCGTAAAGCTCTATACAATATCAGGTGACGTTCGGCTAACCTTGGGGTGAATCTGGTCCGTGATTTCACTCAGCTGACTTAAACGGACGCGATTTTGTTTTGAAGTTGTGAAGCGAGGTTATGTTGTATTTTTTCTTCACGCTTTTAAATTACTGGGTTTGGAACTTTTTCACTAAAATTGACAAAATTTTGTGAAATATGTGATTATTTTTCATGTATGTATAATAACACGTATGATTAGGCGTCGAGACCCTCGGTCCACGGGGTCCCAGTGCGCATAAGTTATTTGCAGAAATCGCGAAACGTCTAGTTGGTGTAACTGGTGACCGAAAAGCTGGCGGCTTTCTCGCGCAAAACATCAGTATTCCAATTCAGCGAGGAAATTCCGCCAGCATCCTCGGTACAATATATTGAGGGCCTTTTTTAGGTTTAACTTAGTTTTAATTTAGTTTAGTTAATGTTAATAACCATCTTGTAATTTGATTATGTGATTATTGAATCATCTCGGAATTATCGTGTTTTATTTCTTTCAAAGCCTATATTTGCCCTTTCTCTCCCTATGCGTAAAAAAAAAACAAAAATTATTTCAGTGTACAGCGGAAATATTAATATAGTTTAATGTCTAAATAATTTTCGTTCTCGTTTTCGTAAATTGCTTACGTATTTTAAATTACTAACGTAAAAAAATACTTAGAATAGAATATGATTTATTTGCATAAAACATGGTGTACAGGATGGTAAGGTAAATGCAATTATAGAACATGCATGTTTTGCTTCATAAATATAAGCGTGCAAATTTTACATACACAACAATTCAATACAACTACTATCATCATCGGATTTTATGCTCTAGGAACCCCTGACACTGTAAAAGGTAGACAAAATGCAGACAGCCATTTGTGTAATTTTATTTTGAATAATCTTGTATTTAATGCTTTTAATTCATCTGGTATCTTATTATATACTCGGACACACATGGACATGCAGTTTTTGTTATATTTTGCAAGCCTGGGCAGAACATCTAACGCGAGCCTGTAGGGGTCGCGACGGGTTCGAGAACTAACATCGCTTGCTTTAGTGAACAGCTCCATGTGCCTCCGCACAAACACACAAATTTCTAATATATAGAGAGACGGCAACGGTAACAAATCAAGTTTTTTAAATATGTACGTACGTATTCTATGCTCAATCTGTCACTTTATGTTACACACTTCCGTCCCTTTTAAAGTCAAAGTCAAATTATTTATTTCAAATAGGCACATAAAAGCACTTTTGAACGTCAAAATTAACAAAAAAAAATAAAATTGATTCTAGTTGCCCCTTCCAAAAGGTAGTTTCGCATGGAGAAGAATGGGCAAGAAACTCCACCGTTACTCATTTAAAATGTTTTATAAAATTTTGTATAGGTACATTTTAAAATTATATGTGAAGACGATGCACCTAGAATAAAATTACTATACCAAAATAGGTAAAAAAAGAATGAAAAATAAAGCAATGACAGATAAATTATTTATGTGATAGGTACCTACATGATGCTCACATATTTACAAACATTGTAAAAGTATACGTTTTCCTAAAAATAATAAAGTAATAGGTCAGTGTGTGAGTTAAAGTAATCACATAATTTAAATTCAACACTGATTTATTATTTGTATCAAATAATAAATTGTACAATTAAAATAGCAACCAGCTTGATTTTGTCTAGAAAATTTGTCACTTTTCACGAAATCACTCCCACAGAAAGCGAGAGGAATAATGTTGTACACATCAATAACTTTCACCTGGATGAAACAAAGTTTGGGTTTCAGTATTAGTAACTTGCAAACACAAACATGACAACACAGTTGTTACATTTGTATCCACAATTTAAACGTCGCATTTATACCGAAAATAATACATTTTTGATCGCAAAGAGGATCGAGGAAGTCAATCGATCAGGTTAAGCTACGCTTGCCGCGGTTGGTCCGTGGATGGGTGACCATCTTTACATGTACCAAGACCCCTCCGTGCCTCGGAAAGCACGTTAAGCCGTTGATCCCGGCTGTCATGCATGGATCTTTGACAGTCGTTACGGGTCGTCAGAAGCCCGAAAGTCTGACAACCAGTCTTACCAAGGGGTATCGTGTTACCCAGTAACTGGGTTGTGGAGGTCAGATAGGCAGTCGCTCCATGTAAAATACTGGTATTCAGCTGCATCCGGTTAGACTGGAAGCTGACCCCAACGTAGTCGGGAAAAGGCTAGGCAGATGATCGCAAAGAGGAACTAGGAAACCTCGATCTCAATTACAACCGTATTCACATGATTAAGATGTTATATGGAACTCGCAATACATGAACTAATTTCACACTTGCTTTCCCAGTTTATTTAGTAAGTGTAGGCGATCTGTTTGACACAAGATATTTAAAAAGCGACGTGACAACTATTATTTGGTGTCAAATAGTGAGAAAAGTCGTGAGAATAACATCAAGTGAACGTGGGCTCGTGACTGTACGTACATTCGGACACCCGGACACCCGGACACCCGGACACTCGGACACTCGGACGCGAGCAAAGACACTCGCTTTCTGTTAACATTTTATAACTACTCAGAAACCTCATCGTAAATTGACAACTTTATCTTTTACGACTAACACACACATGCTCATTTTCTGTTTTTTCTACCGAGTATTCTGATAATTAGGTATACAATTTCGACTATCTAGATAAATATCATAGCCGTTTAGGATAAGTCAAAGTTAATGGGTAACGGTTCACATATTTAGCAATGTACCGTACTAAAGCCGAAGCTGACTTGAGGGTTTTGCTGAAAACTATTAATTTTAATAACCTATGACTCACATACGCTCGCAGACGTTAGCGGTACAAAGCTTGTAAAAGGCACCGTCCTACAATGAAATATTCATTATAAGCTATCGCATGACCACTCTGTGATTGTTAGTGCGGCAGTAACATGACTGAGCCAGCTATTGACCCCACTCCCGACCAAACTTATAGGTTAATAATAAATTGTATGGGAAATACGGGATCCCATTAAATCACATAGCTCAAAACATGCTACTGGCGCCGACGACTAATTGAAAATAGCGAATGCGCGGTGCCTAGATTCAGCGTATTAATTAAAACTAAAGATTCTCGCCTCTCCTCGCTTACGCTCAAATACTACTTACTTGCTACTATTTGTACATGCTCATCCCCACCCATGTCACTACAAACTGAACATTAATGCCGTGTCGTAAGGGTTAAGTTCCGAAGTCTTAGCTCAAATGTTTCGTACACAATTTTGTACTATAAACAAAGGGCCTAAAGTCTACTTTAAGGTAAATAATAATAAGTATGAATGTAAAATCAAACAAGGAGCGTAGTTAATAATTTATTGATATAAGACATGCGAAGCCCATAAAGTTACCTTTGGCACACGTCTCGGTCTCTTTTAATTTGTAACTCGTTAGTATTAAGCAGCCGCGGCCGCTCAGCCCGCATGCTTAGATTAAGATTTTAGCCGCGGTCAAGAACATTTTCAATATTGTTGTATTTTATTGGTTCCAATGTTATCGGGAGACTTTTAATTTATGTTGATCAGAGCCACAATCGGCTGCTAATTGAACACAATATCTCTCAGCGACACCAGACAAACTTGTGACACGAATAGACACAAAAGCTCGGCGCTTGCAGCTCCGTCGTTTGCCATTTCGTAACCTAACACTGAAGGTGATGGATGACTAACAATAATGTGTATTTGAAATAAATAAAGAGTCATTAGAAGGATGAGGTAACAGAGCTTCATTAAGTGAGTAAACACTCAAAGCAAGCGTAACAAGCATCGGTGTGTCAAACAATAGTCATAACTGTTGAACAAACAAAAGTTATCGCTCATAAGACAGGCGTTTGGCCGAAATAGAGGGGGCGGTGCAAGCGGAGAATGTTAGAAAAACTTATAGAAAATGACAAGCGCCCGACAAGGACGGAAATAGCCATAATGTAGAAACGAGCAGGACGGATACAAAACTCGTTCTCCGGCATTCCGCCGCATGGTAGATTTAGGAACGGGGGCAGAACGATACGATTAGAAGGTTATGTTGTATTATTTTTAAGGATAGTTTAAATAATTAGATATCAATAAATAAATGAAAAATTATAGCCCAAAGCTTTGAACAAGTTCACGGGCTATTATTAAAGTTTATTTACGAGGCGAGGGAGCGGTTTGCAAATGCTCACAATTCTGCCAGGTCAGGATACCCTCGATTTGTTACGTTGACAACTAAATTGGTACAATGACTGGTCGCTGATCTCACATGGTTGATTCAGGCGTACGCGGAATCTTCCTATTGAGCTAACAATCAATATTCGTTTTTTTTCTACAATAGTCACGATATTTCTTCAAGTATTGGTTTGTCCGTTATATTTAATTATATGAATTTCAACCATGAGTTGGAAATGTATAAATTATAGTTCACTTTTTAACGTGTTTCGTGGCGTAGATATATTGTAACATGTACGATTTATCCTCACTATTAATTGAAACCGTAATGAAACAAATCTAATTGCATACACAAACGTTTATTAAATAAGACGTAGCATGAATGAGCTTAAATAAGCTTTCATTGTTACGCCATTTCTGTAGAGTGCTGCCTCTGTCTAATCCGCAACGTTATGTCATACTTATAGCGCTGTATATATGTAGTTGGTATATTTTAAATGTAAGGCATAATAACACTAAGCAGAAATAAAACGTTTTTGTATAAGGTCAATCATGGGATACCTACTTATTGACCAATATTAAATATGGAATATTCTTTCCTATGCCTACACGAGTTAGTAAATCCAAATATGTATAAGTGTAAACAACTATACTATAATAATTTATTCTTGCCATTTCCCCCATAAAAAGTTATACATAGTGAAAAACTGTAATACAATATTAAAATTTATACATATGTCCCAATTAATCCCAATCTACTGCCTTAATATGCAAATAAAGTAAGAGATTATGACAGTTTAGATCTACTAATATAAACAGAATGAGCTATTTCTATGCGAGTTAACATCCTGTTTGGTCATCAAACCTTCGAATTGAGCAGTAGTATAATTCTCGCAATTCTGAGAATCGGAAATTTTCTCTACATTTCGAATTGGATAAGCCATCAACGCTATTTTTGGTCCGTATACGATTAGCTACAACTCCAACACATTGACGTCCGAATGATCCAGAATGTAGTTAGCAAGCGATACGTGCAGCAGGGCACAGCCTCGTGACCTATGTTATTTACACAGATTATTCCGCTATTCCCGCTGCGTGGAACAGATCGGTGCTAATACTGCAGGCACTGCAGCTGTATTGTACATAAGGTAGCATTATTGGTTTGTTATTGTTGTATTTTGTAGGGAGCCGGGGGGATACCGCCCACCACACGCATGCAACACGCAACGAGGTGTCCGGTTGCTTGTCGTGTAACGTTACCGGCGTGTAACGAACCTGGCCGCGACAAGTTATGACACGCCAGCAAACGCCGACACTACCCGTGATAAAAGTTTTTTATTTATTTTTGATACCGACTCCTGTTAAAACGTTTTTTTGCCAATACTTCGATCTTGATTCCGTGTTTCTAAGTTGACTTGTTAGTGTAGCACTTGTAATAGGAAAAATAAAAAGTTTTCAGCTTGCAATAACTGGTTTCAGGCCATATACTCGTAATATTATGAATACTCTATAATTTATAGTGGGTACTAAAAGCTTTTTTTTTTATTTAGGAAGGTTCTGTTGAATTGAATTCATTAATATATGTATGCTATGTTTGCATTAATATGTGTGTGTATGTGTATTCATTTATTATTACCCAGTAACTGGGTTGTGGAGGTCAGATAGGCAGTCGCTCCATGTAAAATACTGGTATTCAGCTGCATCCGGTTAGACTGGAAGCTGACCCCAACGTAGTTGGGAAAAGGCTAGGCAGATGATGATACTGATGATAATGTTAGTGATGATGATATTTATTCAGTAAACAAAATGACATATTTCAATAACTTTTACAACTTTAGCTTTAACTTCAACAACAGGTGTTGGCAATTATTTGAAACAGTGGCTTCTATATATATTCAATATAATAACATATCTGTCAATGCACTGTAGGTAAAGAAAATATTTGCAATGCTAGACGCTACAAATTAGAGAAGTCCCAGATGCGCACACGCAGGTTCCTGATAAAACTTCCATACATGCAACCATAACCGTGTAACTACATATTTAGTGAATTAACATAATATAATAAAAAATACCCATCATAAACTCAATCGATCGTACCCTCCACCCTCGAGCAACAAACACGATATTTTTAAAAACTTAAAAGCGATTCGTTATATAAATTCCGAACATGGGCGCGACAATCGCCAACCAGAAAAGTGTCGTAATAACATGGCTATAAGTCATAAAATTCGCTGAAATAATTCCATTCTCTGATACTCATTATGAATAATTCGTCTGCGAAACTTTTTCGAAAACTGTGTACACAACAGGAATTCATAAGCAGCATCTCCATTTTTTATGCTCATTAACCAACCGCACCGTGAAATAGTTGGTGCTTAGTATTAGTTTTAACGATATACATATACATATATACACATGTTGATAATCTTTACAACTTGTTCAGCACACACGGCCTATTGGCTCGGGATGCCTAAACAAATAATATAAAGGTATGAAAACTGTCACAGTTCCGTCCGTATTTAACTAGCATACGCTCGGCTCGGTGTTTGAGAAAAAAAAATGGAAGAGAGAAAAACGCAGCGTCTTGAAACTTTTTTTCTCGGAAGTGTCTGCGTCGACGCGCGAAGTGATAAAATACATGGCTGTATACGGTAACAAGTCTAGAGACAATGCGAGTGTTTTTGTGGGCAGTAGCAGCTCCTAGATCATTACAATAGCATAAAGTAGCCAGTTATGAAGCGGCAGTACGTTGTGAGAACGCGGTTTGCAACCGGTTTATATGGCTTAACGCTTTTTATAGGAAAAAGGATCCATCGTAACCCGAGCGATTTCTGAAACACTTGAGAACATTGAAATAGTGTCAAAACTGCTCTCTTATTAGTACCTCACAAATCAATGTTACAATGTTGTATTTTAGAAGCCACCGGCAGCGATGCAGAGCGACGTCGCTACCTGTATAGAAATTATAACATAAAAGACCGATCTCGAATTATCGATACACCGCGAACACCCGATCCATAAAAGTCAGAAAAAGAAAAATGGAATATCGTATAAAATCGTATCGGCAGAGATAAGGGCGGCGACGCGTTCGTGCCGCGTAGCCCACGGCTGCCACTCGATATTTCATGAAACACCCGATTTATATTCGCTGCCGTGGTCCAGCAAAACTTTAATGTTCACCGTTCGTAATTACTGGCGAAAAAGGTAATAAAAAAACAACGAACGTTATGTTCTCATGTTGATGCTAAACGCTAACTTGTGATTGTGCACTGTGATTAGTTAAGATGTCCATTAAACTGTTTTAAAATAACGAAGACGACATTATTTTAGTGGTCGAATGAAGGGGATTTCTTCAGCGTCATGTCTTGTTTTAAAACCCATAGATAATCATAAAACGAAACTCATGAAACTCCTGGCTTTCCGTAAGTCAAGCTTTAAAGACCAACAATGCGCTGAGCTCACCATAATAAAACTAATGCCCATTGGAATAGAGCCGCAGGTGATCGCTAGTTTCATAATAATTTATAATTATAAAAATCTCACAAATGACAAGACTTGTAACGTTGCCATTAAACTTAATCCCGTGTTATTCATTAGGCAATTTCAAGTTTATGAGCATAGATACCGAACAGTCCCCACTCATATTAAAACTCGGATTGTAAAACTATTATTACTCGTATTATTTTGATGGCAATAATAAATTTAAGTCTCCTTATGGTAATACATGTCACAAGCAATATGATTTTCTTCTAATTATGTGAAATGATATTTCGCATTAAACTTTTCTTAGCGAATAAATGTGATATTTATGCGGCATTCTAGTTATTATCGAAGCTCTTACAGATAGTGTTATCTCTAATGAAATTTGATTACATGTAACAAGATTTTCTCATCTGTAAACGCTTCTTGATATAATGGGTACTTATCGTATGTACATACATATAAATGATACATAAGCACTTTTCACTTCCTTACGAGTATCGCATGACAGAAGCCTCCGCAGAACTGCTACTTACTAATTAGTGATTACTGATTACATCGTGGATGGAAAATTCTCATTATCTACTGTTTTATGAAGATAAGGAACAGTAAAACTTTGATTTACATCAGTAAAATAGGCAAGATTCCTGGAAATATAATATATTTATTACCAACGGAAATTCATGTGACAACCATATAATTTGTTTTAATTTATTTTTCACTAACAATAGGTTAAGGCAATACTAACACATTATGGATCCTGTAATCTGAAATAAAGAGTTATTATTATTATTATATAAAATTCAGAAGAGCTTTTGTTTACATATTTTTATTCTAGATGGGCTTGCGTGCGACTATTTCCTATAACCTAATCTTGATCCTTGATCCCTCGTAAATGAAAAAGTAAAAACTTGTACCAAAGCAAAACTAGAGCCCATGGACTGATTATACAATATTTAACTTAAGATGTCAGACCAATATATTAACAAGAATAATTGGAGCGCTTCATTCAGGTAGTGGCCCCAGTTGTCAGTTACAACATTTATCAAGCAACGAGTATCAACAACATACATTAGTTGCCGCTACAGCTTTTTACTTAAGATGCGTATCTTGCCACATACGGATTTTGAGACAGTTACGTTCAAATGTCGACAAAAAGTGTTTGGGTTTAGTGAATCAGCAGTCAGCAATTTGTCGGTACCTAGTGGTTAATGAACGAGCTTTGCGTGATAACCTACCATTACTGCTATAAAGCTTAAAATTGAGCGTTCAAGGAAATGACAAAGTGAGTAATGTGCTCATATACATTTTAGTTCAGTTTACACAATTTAGTTTTTCCCACAGTTATATTTCTTATGTCCAAGATAATTTGAAATTTTCAACAAATAAATACATTCACCTGTATCTACCTGCCTTGGTTACACTAGTTTTACATCGATAAACATCAAATAAAAACTACAACTTAAAAAAAACATTTACAAGATCAAGACATTAACACCAGTCTACGATCTACTTACCATTTTGAGGAAAATCAACTTGAACTCGACGATAAGTAAAGAATTTACGAAGAAATGTAACGAACATACCGCGGGAATCTACTCAGGTGCATTGAAAAGGTGCCAAGAACCGGTCTCTTATGACAGTTAATACGAATACCGTTTTATTTTTAGAAACACAATAATATAAAGGTGGGCTTATGTAGCTTTTCGACCAAGCATTAGGATATGTTTGAATAGATGAGTTGGATAAACTAATCTTTGTTAATGGACTAATAATAATTTGTTAGTTTGTCAATTTCGTAGCAATTCCTACGAATTTTCGTAGCGCAATTTTCATTTTAACTTAAACTGACCTAAATCTTAATAAAGTAATAGAAATATTTGAATGTGATGATAAAAACTTGTGTGAAAAATAACCGATAACTGATTTAAAGAAAATCTTATTAAAAATTTCAAAACCAGATCAAAATTTCAGAACAGAAGTTACAATAACATGCACGAATTTACACATACAACTAAATATTGTTTTTTAATTGTATTTATTAATCAATCGAGAGCTTCGGCAGCGGAACCCGGACCATTACAAAGTTTTTTTTTCTTTTTGTATGATTCGATCTTTAATACTTATTACTGTGACAGGTATATGCCCTTATCTGTGGCCAAGCTCTGATGGATCGATGTTAAAAAGCCTCTCTTACTGCCGAGCCTCTAATCGACTGCCCTTTAATGGCCGCCGCAAAGCTTTTTTAGAATTTTTTATTTAAATGTTTGTACAACAGTTCTGTTCTCGTTATCTCAGCACCTGTTTGTACACCGTTTGCTAGCTTCGAAGTAATAAAACGGTTAAGTAAATAATTAAATAAATATGTTATCATTCAGATAACAGTGTTTAATCTTCTTTATTTATCTTTTTGATTCTGATTTTGTTTTGAACAGGTTTTCTACACTTTCATAAAAATATTCCACTACAGTTCATACCTAACTACAAGTTCTCGTAGCCTCAAATCTGATGATCCGTATTTAAAAGCGATCAGGTAAATGATCGGTTTTATACAGATATACTGGGCATATGTTGAACAACAATAAATATTCGTAGTAACACAGCCGAGCCTCCCACTAAACCCATGCCAGCGCCGACCACAATAGAACACGTCAGATTAAAAGATGAATGATTCCAATTTTGGCGTCCCACAACCGCAAGCTGCGACTCTACCTGAGATAAAAGCCTTTATTCACTTCTCCCACCTTCAAACACACTACCAACGATTTTTAACATCTATCGAAGTCGGAATGCGCTTTAATAAACACAATTTTTAATTAAGCTGTGTTCAGAATTTTTAATGGCGGTTCGTGAATTCATCAGTTCCATAGCTAATTATGGCGGGATTGCGTTTATTTAGGATTGAATTGTGCAATGGTCGGCCGAACCAGGGCTGCATATTAAAGCTACGAGTGTCGGATATCCGACGTCGAGCTAGAAGTACAGTCGCGAGCAATAAAACTCAATCCACCATTTTATCTAAATCAATTAAGAATTGAACGCGAAACGAACGTTATGCCTTTGTTCGATAATGGCTAGAATTGCTCAGGAATATTATTGAATGATTTATTTGTAATGATTCATTGCTATCACTTAGTTAACTCGTATAGGTTTTTATTGTCAACTAAACGGGCATGAATTACGAAAATAAATTACATGCATGTTTTTAAATGTCCAAAAGCAACAGGGCTTATGTGACAAGCTGGCTGCGTCCGCGCCGCTGCCGACTGTACCCGAGCAATCCCGAACAATGGCTGCTAATAATAAGGGACGTCGTATTTACGAGCATACGTGCCCTCCGAGCTGAGACGAGCTAGCCCTATTGTGCTCAGACCTCCTATGATTATTTCAGTCCCTTGCACTTTTCCAGAAATCCCCTTTTTAAGTTTAGATTTTATAGCCTTTAGATGGAATGAATCAGGCGTCCGCCGCGTAAATCTAATTTACCTACGCTTTACCGAAACATTCATTGAATAGGAATTTTAAGCTGTAGCCGATCGTAAGTCATTTTTAAAGCTGGCTCTTGACTATGTAGAAACACTTATGGGATTGTTTTTATTTAAATTTTAGTTCCTTAGTAACTGGCTAACTGCTGATATTTTATAAGACCTTACTTGTAAATTATTTTTATTATATGGAATCATTCAATAATGGAAAAGTATCTAACTGATTGAAGATGATTGGTCATCTTCAGACAGTTAGATTCTTTTCCAGTGTAAAAATCAGCCTATAATGTTCCCACTGCTGGGACTCAGGCCTCCTCTCTGTGAGAGGGAGTGGGCCGTAATCCACCACGCGGGCCCAGTGCGGGTTAGTAGATGTCACATGTCTTCGAATTGTTGGATTCTTTTCCAGTATAAGCGATCATAAAAATTATCAGCACATCTTTTGCTAACATCATGCAGGTACGGCAACAGAGTTCTAGGCTTAACAAACCTTAACCTGCATATTAGATATTAATCAATCATTTCATACACGCATAATTACGTCATTCATATAATTGTACACATTTAGATAATTACTGACATAAGGTTAGTAATCGTTTTATGCTAGCCCTGTTATAAAAGCTGTTGCTAGTCTAGACCCACGCGGCGCGCTGACCTAAATACATGCGCCTGAGTTGCACCCGGCGTCCGCCAATCACACGCCGCCATTCAAATCGCCGGCGCCGATCCTAGTGTCTATAAATCTGCAGAGATACATAACGCAAATTATAGGTAACTGAGCTATTAAATAATATTAGCAAATACCCTTTGTGCTAATGTATCTGGTTCCTATTAATTCTGTTTATCATAAGTCTTTCAGGGATGTAAATCATTTTCTATTAAAATGCTCCTTAAGATAGACTAGTTCTTACAACATTTTTGACACTTACATCAAAAGGTGACAACCATAGGCATTAGTTGAGCTTTCTATGACACAAAGAACTTCATGGAACTGGTATGTTTCTGGTAGTACTTAAAAGTTATCACACTAAAGTTTCTTAGGTAGATAGACACTTTAAGTATAACGAAGTATTTGAATTCATGTTTTATAAATACTTTCACAAAATCCTCCCTTTCGCTACGGTCTGTCTGTCATGGCCCATGGTGCTTCCACTATAAGCTTCGTCCGTGGCAGCCCTGAGCAGTGAAACCGCATAGTGAATAAGCAGAAACCTTGCATGGCGCCTATCTCATTTTGAAAACACCACTGCCTCTGTTTCAAAACATGATTTAGCTCAAAAATAATAAACCGGTTCAATAAATTATGCAAAAAACATAATGAACGGATTAGACCGAGCCTTGAAATTAAATCTCATAATCGTAATAATCATATAAAATTGAATTTGTTCAGAAATCATATAATTACGTGATAAAACGGTTACAAATTATGATAACTCCTTTTATAACGTTTGATAGATACTTATCTTACGTGTTGCGTAAAAGGCCTGTTTTAGTCATTTGAATAATTTTTTTAAATTCTCTTGGAGCGATATCATATAAGTTGTCCTTGTGTTTAATTTATTCGCATTATATACTCGTAGATAAGAGCATACCTAGGTAATGGCTATGCATGTTTATGTATTAAGACTTATGTTTAGCTCTAATAAGCCTAAACTACATATTAAGACATAACTTGTGTACCTTTTTTTTTGGGTGGGAAATCATCATATAACTTCTCCTGCTCTGGGCGGAACGGGAGGGTGTGTCAGACTCTTACTGACTAAAACCCACCCGTATTCCTTCCTGTTGCCTGTATTGCCAGGGGCCTCGGTGACCCTTTAGTACCTTCCCGCGACCCCGATAATTTGTATACCTGACATTAAAATTGAACACATCAAGACATTTTTCGTTGATCATCCTGCCTTATCAGTTATCACACTATAAATCTAACATGAGATGTATTAACAGCCGCCATCTTTATCTAAGTTAAAACGGTTATTTCCGGTTTAATATTTGGCTCAACAACTATTAGCGAGTAAAAAAATAAAGTTTGGTACATGGTATCGTTAGGAACAGGAGAAGCGTCTCCGTTCGACGGCCGACAAAGCGACCCAAAGCGAATTGTTACATCTTGACCGACGACGCCGACGGTTTAAACCCCTCGTAAAATGCGCAAGCGGGACACCTACTAGCACCATATTAAACAGGCTCTAAAGTACACACTAAATGGGTAAAGTAAAAAACTATTTTCTGTAAGCTAAGTGGTATAAGAAGAATGTATGGTTTTAAAGCTTTGTTTAAAAGCTCAGGAGTCAAAAAGCAGACTTCATTTTGACTCCAAACTTTTTCTAGTGGATTCGATTTTGCTCGTAAAAGGCAAAAAGCTGGCTGACTGTACCTTAACATGCAATAAGTGGTTAAAAATTTGGAAAACGATTATAATATTCTAAATATAGTCATAGAAACAAAACAAAGCATTACTTGATTTGTGATGTGACAGAATGGCCCGCCCAACGACCGTTTCCGTGACGTTTGAAATAAAATCCTCGAAGTTGATGTCTCAATAACCACAGAAAAAAAATGACAAACGCCCGAAAAGTTTTTAAATATTTTTTATAGCATTTTTTGCATTATTCATAGTGTATAATTATCGACACGCTTTAAAATAAGTATGCTATAAAATTTATTGATAATTTAGCATAAAGCTCTGCTCTCGCTCTCTCGTAGATCGGATTATCCTAGCCGTTGACAAGAAAGATTAAGCCAGGAGCAGTTTAAGCCACGCTCAGTAACAGTGTTAAGTGAGAGATTAAGTTTTATGTGAGCGACGGTGTTCGTGTGAAGTAAAATATTTCAGTTATGAACCACTTTGTAAAGGGTTTTATGGTGAAATATTAAGATGGCTCTATCAGTTTCTAAAGGATCTCTTTTTACATCTTCTTGATCAAGTGTTATCGGTCACCTAAATGGAAATAAATGCGTCAAAATGTTGACTTACGTTTTTCGTTTGGCATCGACTCATTGTGAACCTAATGTAACAGGAAAAGCTTTCATACTAATATGTTATTTCAAAATATCAGGCAGTTATAAAAATCGTAGAAATTGAAACCTCTCTGAAAAAGAAACTGAAAAGCTTCAGTACCTACCTACATTTTATTCAGAATATTGAAATTACATTGTAGTGTATTTTAAATCTCCTCACTCATCCTTAATGCGGGAATTATTCCCTTCTCATCTACATTTAAATATGGCTACTTATAGAACAGTGGTGCGATACTTCGGGTCGATATGATGATGTGAGCTGCTAACCATTCACTTTTAGGAATGCAAGCATTCACAGCGAGGTAAAGTTTAAAATAAAAAACTATAACACGTGAAGACTTGTATCACAATATGAGGTTTCGTCGCTCGAGGGATGAGCGAACCTTTTAAAAGCTTTTCCGAGGCCATACAGGGCATTAAGCCCAAGAGAAGATAAACTTGGTAACAACCTCCGGACGATATGTTCCCTGCACCATAAATATATTTATCTACTTTGCTTTTGTTGCCAAGATAAATCGGCTCGTTTGACTAGTGCATCGTTTCCAGATTGAAATATACAAAGTGTTACCACTTTGTCTGCGCGTTCTACAGGCGTTGTTCAGGTTCTAGTTCACTTATTTACGTATTCTTGCTATTTGTTAAATACTGAACGTAAAGTGCTAAGTTCATTACCTCAGTAAATGTGTAAAGTAATTGAAACGCGGCTGTAATTTGAAAATGGTGCTTACTTCTTTAATTTGTTACTCAGCAGAGAGGTACATACATACTTAGATATACATCATGATGTATATATTACACTAAACACTCTGAACACTACATGTCAAAACATCGTCGCCGCGTCGGTTATTCGTTGTCTCGCTTGAAGTCGCTTGCAACTTTTTGTACAAAAACGTAATGTTTAAAAGGTTTTTTCTTTATTATAACATAATTTGGGTGCATGTTTTAATGTTGTTTCACAAAACATTTAAAAGTATTCACGACCCTTGTCAGGCGTGTTCCTACACATTTGTCCAAATGCAACTTTACAAGCGCCATTATATAAAATCACCATATTTTTTGTAGACTGCATTCAATTTATTAACATTCGTACTGCTCAACTTCCAGGACTTCACGATGACGACAGAGAATACTTTACATATACTTTTAGCTACTTAAGCAACGATTTAGTTTGCGTTTATAAAAAACTCGTTTATCAATTTGGGTGTCTAATGGGTTTAACAACGCTATATCATATGTTATACCGTATGTAATCGTTAACACAATAAAGTAACACGAAATCTACGTTCAATGTAGGTACGTAACGTAGCCATAAATAAATAATTGTCTACATTACAATTGACGCTTACAAAATAAAATAATCCCGCTTGAGAACCAATGACAAAACCTCTCTCAATCCGGAAACATATTCTTAGTTCAGATAATATATGAGTGTCGCTTAAGCAAAAGTAACTTCGATATTTCAAGCGGCAGTTAAGTTATTGGCCGTTATTAATAAAGCGCCTTTCCTAACTTAATCTGACTTGAAAGGCATTGAGTCGCGCGTCGTGCAGCCGAGGCATTGTTCAGACAATACTTTAGGCGTATGTGCGTATAATCGTGTCCCTATATCCTTTTAGAGTCGTAGGCATTTTTACATTGAGTCTATTAAGCTGCGGTTAATCCTCTACAATGTTATCCCGGCTTAAATTTCATTCTTAGAAGTAGAATGATCAAATAGAGCACGGAGGATGGAGGTCAAGTTGCTCAGTGTCGTAATCCTGTGAGAGTAATTGAAGACTACAGACATCCAGTATGTAAGTATTAACAACCTCTCAGAACAGAAGACCGACAGCCCAAAATATAATTAATTCCTATTAAGGCGCTGACAAGACCCAAATGACCAAAATAGTCTAATCTTAAGAAAAAAAAAATGCCAAATCTGTATAGTTTGTGGTAGCGGAAAAAATATGTGTTAATATTGAACATATTTCTCAGAACTTGGTTGTTACTAAAACACGTTTTGAAAAAAAATCTCGACACAAACTAACGTTACACTAACCTCTTACCTTGAGTTGTAATCCAAAATATCTGCATTAAATGTCGTCACGTATTTAATGAATAACAAGGACGTCTTATTTGAATGCAGAACTTGGTTGGTTTTTTATTTTCGATTATTCAACTCAATTTTGAGTAAATAGATAATTGCTTCATATTTTGCAATAAATTTCAAGCGTTGTGTCATCGCGATTCTCTTTCTTTTCTATGCAATCTGACAGTGACCGCGGTTTAGGTGTTGTCAGCGTCTTAACTTGCAACAGTACATTCGTTCACTTAAAAATTAATTTGCCATCTTGAAAAGGTACATATTCTAAAAGGTACATAATCTCTATTACAGCATACTTTACTCTGAAATATTAAATGTACCGTTCAAATAGTAACACAACTAAGATGAAATTGCGTAAATATGTTAATTATCTTCTTAATGATAGATAAATAAATAATTAATTATATATTCATGTTTATTTACAGTATACGTTTTCCATTTTCCGTCTGTTATTAAATGCAATGATTGCACATCTGTCTGTCGTTCTCAGACCGAAGCTCGACAGAAAGATTCGTTGTAATAGCTACATTACTAAGCCGTAATATAAACATTTATTTTAAGTGTATATTGGTGCAATATGTTCCAAGTAAAACTGCTTGTATTAGTACATTAATCTATACAATTAATATGTATTATGAGCATGTTGACTTGGCTCATGAATCTCTCATGAATCTTGTAACCTGTACACATACCGATACTATTTTTAATTTTTTTAGACGAACGTACAAAGCGATCGTTGTGGAACTTATTTGAATTGAATGTGGAAAAACATTGCGTACATGTGACGTGGGCGTGTCCCTCTTCTGGTCCAAATTTGAATGTTTGTATTTGATGAACATTGACTTCGAATAATTAGGAGCAGGACGAGCATGACTTTCAAACTGTGATTGGAAACAATTCAACTTATTTAAATGAGTGCCTACCTGTCTTGTTAAAGTTATTTGTATAGTAAAAGATGAATAGAGATTTTAGGAATTCTACACATACCCCAGACTTTACAAAGAGACTCTTGAACAGCTTAACTAAATTCAACTGAAAAACGTGTAGTGTTTTCTTATGATGACTGTTTGTCGACATGAAGCATAAAAATGTTCCAGAGCGATACATTGTTTATTGTTTCTACATCAAAATCATTATAAATCATTAAGGCGTCGGGTATGTACTTGAAAATACTCACGTCAATCGTTACTCGTTAGCTAGGCTGGCTCAAAGTTAACTCCTAAAGAATCCAAGTATCTCTTGAGAGTAAGCGCTGTGTCATTGCTTGAGCCCAACTGAACACTAGTGCTATAAGGTAGACGTTACCTGATATTTTATTTCCATAGCAGATAGTAATTAAACTTAACGACCATTTTATCATTAATTACGGCTAAAATCAGACGTTTTTAATTATCATATCACCTGTTAAATTCTGAGAGTCTTCGTCCGTAAGCTATAAAATAATGTTTAAAATATGTTGTTTTACGGTTTTTTATTATTATTACTATTTATTACCATTATTATTGTAAAAAATGCGTGCAACATATAATTATTTTATTTTACGCTGATTTAAGATTACGAAACACCTCGTGACTCGCGTATATGAGTATAAAAAATAATAGCGTTATATTCGTCTCCGCGACTTTTTCTATTCCGCTAAAGGAATACGAACGATTGAGTGGCCATAGGTTGGCGTGTGGGCCGTGGAGGACTATTGAGGATTTTCTTTTTTTTTCTGCGTACCTACGCGCGTCGCGGCCCCGGCCGCCCTGCGCCCGCGCCTCACCGCTGCTAGCCGGCATTATTGTCCACCATACACTAAAATAGCCCGCATTTTAGTACCACAGCAAAATGTTGGAAATACATAACGCATGAGTTATGGAATTTGTGTGAGTAAACTTAAATGATTTATTGGGACTCTATTGCGTACTTAACAATAATTGAGTTTGCCAATACGAACGGCTCGGATAATTAGTTTTCGTTTTATTGAGCAACGTCCATAAAAGTGTGCATTATCCCTAACTGGTGCCAAGTGGTTGTAACTGCGAATCTATTACGTTAATCACCTTTAATTACAGAATTATTTTATACTAGATGCGCCCCGCGGTTTCACCCGCATAAGTTTTGACCCCGTGGGTATATCGGGATAAAAAGTATCCTATGTATTATCCTGGTTATAAACTATCTGTGTGCCAAATTTTATCCAAATCCGTTCAGTACTTTTTGCGTGAAAGAGTAACAAACATCCATCCATCCATCTATCCTTACAAACTTTCGCATTTATAATATTAGTAGGATTACTTTATTCTCTATTGACTATTTAAATGGTCTTTGTTATTTTGATTGGTGGTTTTATTTGAACTTAGGTACACCTCTGCCCAACCATCCGGGCATTACAGGCGTTATGTTACGTTAAAACAAAACTTATCACTTGCAAAAGCTTTGTTATAAATCGCATTGAAATAATGTACAATAAAGTCATATCGTAGACTTGTCGGGAAAATCCATGGAATGTACTAAACGGCTTACAATTCATATCACAATCAATATAATAAATACACGTGTCGCATTTCTAAGCATTGTCTGCTATAAACAGGCACGCTAATGCCTCGAGCAGACTGTAAAAATCACGAAGGCTTCACAGCGGAGATAGCAACTATCTGAACGATTACTCAAGGGGACATGGTACGAATAAAGCGCACCCTTATCTCGTGTTTAGCCGTTGTCGTAAACCTGGCCATAGTGTACTTTATGTCACGCTATCCTGAAGGCTAATTTACAATTTAATAATATTAGCTGCATTTGAATACGCTGGACGGCAAAACAAGTTCGAATGAAAGTAACAGTTGAATGAACTTAAAATTTTAATCATTATAAAGTTGCAAGCTATTGACATGTACAAAGTAGCGTAACAAGTGAACGGGGCACGAGACTTTATATCTTTGTTTTTTTTTATTTGAAATTTTATGGATACCTGTTAACAAATAAACAATTACATCGTTCCACTTTTAACAAAGTTTGTATGGAGTGTTAAGCAAGATGATGTGCATATTGAAATGGTTAACAAGACTATTATACTGGCATAAAATAACGAGTTCGACGAACAAATAATCAATAGTTTATTGAAGGTTCGCCTCATTAAAGCTCTTTAAAAAAGTATGAGAAAAACGTACTAAAAACTGTAGGCAAAAACTTAATAAGGTTTAATATATTTTTAACTTTATCAATACAAATAGGCGTTTTTTGCATGAGAGTGTAAGTAACTTATCGGAATATTTGTATGTGTATGGATGTAACGTGCAATGAGTCTGTCACAACATGAGCGCGAGGAGTTGTTCCCAACCGTGTCTAACATAGTGGCATGCTTGCAGTCCCACCATATATTAAAGCCTTTAATATCGTTACTCAAATACGGTTACCTAAATTAAATTTTAATTAATAGCATGGAAGTAATTACCCTACTACAGCGTAACTTAACAGACCTGTAGAGAAATTTAAACTATGCATGTTGGTAAGCCTCGATAAAATCAATTTTGTACTTTACTGTCGGATGTCATAATAAATACTGCTATATAGGTTTTAATTTCCAGAATTATTTCGATCTAACTACCGTTCCACCGGTTACCCGAAAGCAAGTCTTACCAACTTTTATTTTAGACCAAAATTGAGTTAGCAAATGTTTTAATATGACGATATTACCTTTCTCATGTTTCGTGGACAGTATTTATTTTTGTATGAGTCCAAATTCTTGTTAGAATCGAGTGGCGAGAAGAAACTGGTTTTGAATTGTATCTGGTATAAATATGTAGATAGTAACGCCCCCGAGGTGATCACTAGTTGTTATGAAGCATTTTAAATATTGGCTCGCATTTCAAATAATATGATAGTTTGTATCTCTATCAGGGTTGGGAATGTTTATTTTGATTTGCTCTTTTAATTTATTGCGTATCAAGTTAACGAAACGATCGGACGACTCGTAGATTACTCAAACGAACACTCAAACAAGATGGTGGGCCGATAACGTATCAAGTTATAACTACTTGGTACAAATAGGCCCCGGCCATGTATACTATTACACATTAAAATATGTTTTCAAAAGTCCAGCATTTTTTATTGAAGTAAGAAATATAGTGAGAAGTAATAATATGAAACGAGGTAAGAATATGTGAATCCGACCAACCGGGGGGTTACCATCACCTCTTATAGCAATATTACTTCAATATTACTTCAGCGTGAGAAAGAGGTGGAGCTATAAATCCTGTATAGCTCCATCACTTTCCCACTGAAAGTAATATTATAATAATACTGCTATAAGAGGTGATGGTTACCCCCCAGATCACTGAGCGTAGATCAATACTGTTACAATTAACATACATTATGATCCCTAGATAACATCAATAAAGACATTACATGGCGTCCTATCTGAAGTACATATACAGGCAGTTTTACTAACCTACAGATAATTATGCCATGTTTGTGCGTACCTAATAATAACATCAATTTCATTTCTTATAAGCTCAATTAATACGATGAAAACACGGACAAGTCTTTTTTCCATTGAAAAGCGACCGTCTGGAAGATTATTGCAGTTTTATATAAGCTGTATATGTCACTGTTCAATCAGTATTCAGAGCTCATGAGGCAGTGAGAAGGAATTAAGAGCGACATCATGTGATCCGACAGAGAACAATAGAGACAGTGCGGAACAAAAAGCAGCAAGCGAGCACAAACAGAGCGGAGCGTACCTGCGCCCGCGCACCGACCGCGGAGTATTAATTAGTAGCCATAGGGTGACAACGCCATCCAAAAAATCGGGAAGTGAACGCTTTACGACCACTGTGCAAGAATTTCTCATTCGAAAAATACTTTTTGGCGGAGACCAAGTATCCTTTTTATTAAGCTTTCACAACTTTAGTTTTGGATAGGTATTGTTTTAATTGAATACCACTTTTTGTCGCCGAGTTCGTTGTCCAGAAAATTAGTCGTAATCATGGTTCTCCTAATTAACGAAAAAGTGTCGCCATATCGAGGCGCCAGAAAAGGATGCCCGAATTACTCGTGCATTGGCCGTCGCGAAACTCAAAAAACCGTTTAAAAATCACTCGCTCCGCCCATCGTCCGCCCAGCGACTCCTGCGCACTTATGATTTATCGTTACGAGGACAACCCGCCCCTCACACTAACTACTCGGCTTCCGCACCGCTAATTATACGTACACATAGCCCTCTCAAAATCTTAAATCGCATTCTTGATTCTGTCATCGGGAGCCCGAATCGAGCGCGCCTCGCCATAATCGAATTCGATACGGCTTATTCGTCTTAATCGTTTAACTTCGATTCACGTGTTATATCCGTTTGTTTCTTCGATGCTACTACAGTTATTTATATTCTTTCCTCAAAATGCTATACATAAAACATAATTTGAATAAAATTGATAGATTGGATTAAAGCTTCTTTGTGTAAGCTAAGTAGCAGAGGTCAACGAACTGGAAAATTATTGAGTTTCAAAAGCTCCTGACTGCCGCAAAAAGCTCACTGAGTAGGTATAGCTGACGCTATATTGAAAAGTCGTAGCAGGTAAACAGCTGGTTTTTAAACCTATTATAAAATACGGATTCCGTTGTTTCCTTTTGAGGTACGGAACCCCAAAAACGCGATGAACTACAACAATAGTGGGCGCTGTACTATCAACGTCCAAGTATGATCGCGATACGACATTTTTATAGATAAAACGTAGTCTGCGTGTATGTACGTGCAAAGTAAAATATTACACACGTTGCGCTGTATTGTTCGCTCCTCGCTGATTTAGTAACCAGTCACGCATCAAGGACGTGGATCGAACGTATTCAGAATAATTTGGAAGTGTTCACGGACAGTTCTCACGCTATTGGCATTCTTACGCGGTAGATAAGCTATTCATATGCCTGCGCCCGCGCATAATGTCGACATATTTTTCTCTTTAATTCCATTCGGTAATCTACATCGAGTCGAGATTGAGATACACCTTCAAACTTCTCGCTTCCAGCCCTGACCTTCGGACATTTTCGTCATGTCTATTAGATAATAGTTGCTTCAAAAGAACTGGTATTAGTATAATAACATCATCCAAATGGAGAATTATTTGAATTATGATTAAATTGTTATCCGCTTTTAGATGATCCGATTACTTGAACCTGCTCAGTAATTTTCACCTCCATATTTTCACTCTAATCAAGTAGTAATTCCTTATATTACATAAGTATATGGAGAGTTAAGGGACGGGTAATCGCCGTTGACCTTGGCCCTACAAATGCGCTCACGCCGCCGCCATCGCTCGGTTTCATTGGGAATATTTATTTATAGTAACGAAATTTGAATATTTGAAAAAAAAACACAGATAGAATTATAGATAATACTTATAGTCTATGCCTAAAAAAAACATGAAAATATCTTGAGTAGTTTGAAAGTAATATCGTTTTTTATACTTTAGGTAGACATAAAATATTTTACTGTAGCACTTAAATATTCATATATAGAATTTATGTGTATGTGGTCTAGTTTAACATAAGGCGTAATAACAGATTTAAAAGTCACTAAAAACATATACATAACATAATCAGCCTATAATGTCCTGCTGGGACACAGGCATCCTCTCGGCAGTCGTAACGACCGCGACTTACGAGTTTGTAGGTCGTGGGTTCGAACCCGAGCAGGCACGTTACATTGTGTAAATTATTTCATCACCACTGCTCTCACAATGGTGAAGGAAAACATCGTGAGGAAACCTATCCTAGAATCAAAAATTCGAAAACATGTGACATCTACCAACCCGCACTGAGCCCGCGTGGTGGATTACGGCCCAGTCCCTCTCACCGAGAGAAAATCATATATCTGCGCCTTAATAGAGGTCACGATCCAGCTTATTTCACGTTGAACATGAGTGTGACCCAACTTACAGGTACAAGTTTTGATAAATCTATCATTCATGAAAGCAATTAAGTCTAAATATCAAAATGATTAAATATTGCGTGCTGAGGCAAGTGTTCGTCCAATGTAAGTAAACGTTCCAATTATTCAAGAACACACAAACGCAGCGGGTAGGTACCCACGGTGTGTTAAACTAACACACAGAATTTGTCCATGACAAATTGGACGCTTAACCGACGGACGATGTTCTGAATAAATTATTTACAAGCTTAGAAAAAAGTCCTGTTTGCTTTGACTACAATGATCTAACGAGTGTCTCGTGTTCTTGTCTCAATACGATGCATAAAATTAATATTTATTCACATAATAATCTAATAAATTAGCCAGCTTCATTACCTACACCTAAAAAAGAGATTTTGGAAAAATTGTATATGCAAATCCGATCCGTTATTGATATTTATTCAAATTGTATCTTAATGATAGGCATTCATTAAGATACAATTTGAAAAGGACTAAAGAAACAAAGTAAATCCGATGAAAGACGAAACTAATATCTAATCAAACACTGAAACAGACAAAAAAGATGACTCAAAACTAAGCCCATACCTAATTATAGTTAAAAACCATTTAATTTGCTCATAGTCTAGTAGTCTAGATATTTTTCGTTTAAAAATACTAGTGTATTATTTATTATATTAAACAAAAAATATTCTCATAATAATAAAAGAGAAAACAAATGACACACAACTTTTATTTTTAATCTATTCAAACATAATCTCTGACTTGTAACTAATAGACTTCATCAGTCGAGATTAATTAACTTCCTAAATTATTTTCTCGTTTTAAAGAATTCCTCAGAAAATTGGAACCACGTTTACGATGCATACTCGTTTTGGTCATCTATCTTTCTCAATGTCATGACCTTTTTTCTTAGTTAACATAAGCAGGTGTTCCTAACAGTTAAAAAATAATTTTAATTCTCTTGACTTGTAAAAGTAACTTACGGGTCGACGTTAATTGGGTAAAGGTCTATTGAAAATTTTAGTTGGAATACTAAAAAATTTGTTCGCCTCAAAGTTGACCTGTATATTTCAGAACGAGCAATTCAACCCACGTTCCTTCTACACGCTAGATAATTAACCAAGTGTATAATTTAATATATCAGTCCAAGTTTTAGAGGCAATATATAAAGTCATGAGCTATCTAGACAGATAGGGATTGGTATAGGAATCAATATAAATAAATTGCCCAATAGAATTGCCGGAGGAACACGCCTGGCTTCAGATCAGATACTATAAGTCAGCACGCAACATATCAATTAAAGAGTGTATTAAACATCCTCATCTCCATACACAGAGTGTGATTTATGCGAATACTACCTACTATTTTATTTATTGACTTGTTACTTGCCGCGATGTTGCAATTGTGTCAAGTGTGAGTTAGTGTTGCCTGTTACTTCAAACGCTGTAATATCAATGTTTAATTATAGACATTACAGCGGTTTGAACATTGTTATTGTTGTCATAAACACCCTGTTATTCCTGATAAGTAAGTGCGTTAAAGCTGTAGTTTCTATCTCTATTAGTATCTACATTTCACATTAATATGAAATGACATAACCGTACACGTCTGTATGTAAGTGAAATGGCAACATTATTATGCGTTTACTTGAAAGCTGACATTTCCATCAGACGGAGGAGCAAAGGCTATCTGCATGCATACGTACTACCTTACACGAGCCACTAACGCCGCGAGATATCTCTGTTTTGTCATAAATCGCAACTTTATTTACGATCAATATCTCCTTGTGATTTATAATGACAATGCTATTACGTCCTCTCGATACTTATGCATGACCATCCTTTGTCTTATTATGAGATACGATACTTAAAAATATCGTAACTCGCAACTGTAAGCTTTGCGAAGCTTCTGCGAACTATTTTAAAAGTACGTAAGTGTGTATCTTTTTGTGAACATCCTGTTGATACTCATTTCTTGGTAGTAGTTAGATAGTGTGTCTTCTTCTTATTAGTAATACGGTCATAATGAGTATAGGACAAATTAATATGCATGCTCAAATGTAGTATGCTTGATAACTGAGAAGTATATTTATCTAGACTTATTCTCCTCTCATTAAATTAAAAACATAATTGTTTTCACATAAAAAAGGAACGAAGGAAAAAGGTTTTCGCAGGAGAAATGTTTTAAAGTTTTGTTCAGATAAGATTCCTATAGCTGTTTTTTAATAGGTATAGAGATTCTAAAACGGTTATAGCCGTATTGCCATTATAAGCGAAGCCGTGGGAAGTCCGTAGTATTTAAATTTTAAAATAGAAGTCGTTAAATTATGTGTGTGTATTTTCTCTTCGAAATAAGCTTGCAGATAAGGCCAAATTCCAAAAGCTATGATCTTCTGGTCATAAATATTGATTGTCTTCATCAATTTCCACATTCAGAATGTACCAATATATACCTACCGCATGACTGCATAGTCATAACTTCACAATGGCTTGTAAACGCACCAGTTGATGGATCCGTCAAGAATTAATTTATTGTATCGTTTTAATACTACCCCGGGATCAGTGCGTGTACAGCCGCTAATTAAAAATGGCTGGTGTGTTCTGGAAACCGATCGTACTAGTGTATCTAGTCAAGTTTTTTTTTAATTCCTTGATGGGCAAAGGTACCGTTGACCCCTGTGGCCATAGATTATCCGTGGAATTGGAGGAATCTACCTGAATCAGTACCAGCTCGTACTTAAGTAAAGCATTCTGAACTTTTCAACCATACTCAATACTCAATATATTTATTGCTTCCACATGTGAACTTAGGTGGTTTAACAAAAATATGATCATTGTGAACCCTATTGGGCACTGCAGCAGTAGGAGAGAGGAAGAGCGCTATTATTTGACTATTTAGTTGTTATACTATTTATTGTAATTATTTAATAAAACATGTAATTTTAAATTTGTAATTAAATTATTCATTGATATTGTTATAGCATTTAGATAATAGAAATTTTCTTATTTCAACCTTGTTTCTGCTGAGATATAACGGCTCAGTGTCCATAAAATCAGCTCAAATCGGCTCAGTGGCCGGTGGCGCAGAAGAGTCGTGGAGTGGAGACCGCGTATTGGCAAGCGTAGTGTGGGACGCCCGCTAGCTACATGGACCGACGACCTTAAAAAGGTGGCTGGGACAGACTGGATGCGGAAGGCGGAGGACAGGTTGTTGTGGCGCAGCCTGGGAGAGGCCTATGTCCAGCAGTGGACTGTTATAGGCTGAATTAATTGATTTGATTGTCCATAAAATTAGAACATATTTCGTTTGGAAGCCGTTATCACATAAAATCACAAAATTCACACTAACTTATTTCTTCCCGAAAATAGGTGTCTATTTACATTTTAGGCAAAATAGCGTTACACACTGAATATAAATTGCTTAATCAAAGTAAAAAAATGGTATTTATGTAGCAGGAATATTGTATAATACGAACTTTCATGATAATCCCAGCGCACGAGTGAATGCGCGAATCGAATATACAAATAATTGTTTAGGTCGAGGCACAAATAACAGTGGTAGCATTTAGAACTTATTGCAAACGCCTGGTGGCCGCAGTCTATATTCTTATGATGCCTAAACATAAAGTGGGTCGTTATTTTATGCAATTTACTCCAATATAAATAATTCATACACTCCACTTTGCATTTCATCACAGTAGGCAGACATGTACTTAAAAAACTTTACAAAAAAGACGAGAAGAAATCAAATCCTTTTTCACTTATCTGAAAAACGCCAGCCTTTGTGGAATGAATAGACATTAAAATAGAATGTCATACTCAAACCCTAATTTCGCCATAAAAACATACATCTACTCGTTAAGCATGGAAACTCTGAACTTAACCGTTTATCCGCGACATATTGTTTCAAAACTACTTTCCCAGAGGTCTATCATTGTCATAGAGTTGTGTTTGGAGCGATTTAGATGACTAAGATAGCATGATTATTCAATAATAGTGTTACAGCCGTCTCTAAGATACCTGAGCCCATATAATAAGGCTTACATTTTCATTACAAGCTGTTGAGTCGGGTTGTAAGGTTATCGTTCAGTTGCGCCTGCGATCGTTGTCACCGTCCTCATAAGTACTTCTTGTCTAAAACGGTCAGTTTTATATCGTTCTTGCTGTTTCGAAGTGAATTGAGCAATGTTTTAGAAGTCACTGCGGGAATTCTCGTGACTATCTGCACAAGAGTGTAAGTGAAGTCAGTTTAGTGTTTAGAGGTAATTATGTTTTGAATAAATTAATAAATAACATAACATACCAGAACATCCCGCTTGTTTTCCCAGAAGGGTTAGGCTGGGCTGCACCTAAGTACACCCACATTTCACCAGTTATTCTAAGTACCATGTAATAGAGGGAACCTATTGCCATCAATCGAGCACTAATCCAGACTCAGGGCTCCTACTGAGAATTTCCAGATGGTAAAACCCAATAACACTTTGCCCGACCCGGGACTTGAGCCCAGGACCTCATGCTGTCGCGGGAAGGTACCAAAGGGTTACCGAGGCCCCTGGCAACATAGGCGACGGAAGGAATACGGGTGGGTTTTAGTCAGTAAGAGTCTGACACACCCTCCCAACGATGCAGCAAAATAATAATCTTTATCTTGTTCTTCAAACTATTCAATATATTACTTTTGGGTTACCTTCCCACACTGCTCTTGAATGCTTGCCTTTGCACAAACAACATGACAAAACATGTACTGTGTATTTAACATTATAATTATAGCATTGGAAAAATGACCATCGTAGTTATTTTTAACCCATGCCCAACAAACTGCATTATTTTACTTTAACCCTAGAACTGATTGTGACAAGTTAAACAAATCATTATTCAATGTTTTTCATACATACATGACTAAAACACAAAGAGTGGCCACTGACCACGCAACTAAAGGTGCTTACATGAATTTATTCATCTTCTTATTAGAAACCCAAGTCAGGTAACAATATAACGCTACAGTCTATTCTTAGGCATCAGCACACAACATACAGCCTCCAACTACAAATAAATGTTGCGTGTCCGGCCAAATCTATGGCTGATCAAAGACTATGTTAGTCTATCAACATCTTAATGTTTCTAGATTCCAATCAATTTCAATTAGCCCACTGCTGAGTTATTTACTGTGAAATTTATTGGAAAATTCAACTTTTATTGTACGTGATTAAGTTTCGAATAACTGATTAATTCGATAAATAAAATTAATTTCGAATTAGCCTTTGCTAACCGCGTGACGTTCCGTTATAGTCTCACGCGCACTTATGAGATTTGTTAAATTTAATATCTCTATCAAGTTTAATATATGCGTTTAGGATTTGTAAAGGGAAGCGTTCTTTTATTTGTACTCTGGAGCGTCGTATTTTCCAATTTATTTTATTTTAGTGGTCATTAAACATAATTTATTACCAAGAGGCTGCTATTAAAAGGCCTTGTGGAAGTTATCTGTAGTTTTGCTTCCACTTGTCATTTTTATTGATCTAAACACACTTACGAGCTGGCCTGGATGGTAATAAAACAGGCTTTTCACATGCGCTGGAGTACCAGTATTTTATGAAACAATAACATACATGCTCAAAGAATGAGCTAGGTTATGTACTAAGGTACTTACATAGAGTGGGAACAAAGCGCAGTTATTTGTATTACGGTGTTTACCTGAAACGAAGAAAGGAAGTGTTCGTTATTTCCAATGGTACAATCCTGATCATAAAATTAAATCCGTTGCATAAAATACTGACACGCACGTCTTCCTCTAAACATTTGGGCATCGACAATAGCTTGAAGAACAAAGAAAAGGAAGGGGACATCACTTACATTTAGAATTCCATTTGAAGATAACAAAGGAAATGTAACGTAACAGTTATTGATGTTTAGGGGTTTTACGCTTCACTAAGGCTTCAACTTAGACATATTCGGAATTTCGAATATGTCCGATAAGTTTCAGGGTCGACCGGAAACTTTGTAAATACGTTTAATATTGCAATCTGCCCGAGCATTATTATCCATGTTTGCCACATTTGTCGAAGGACCGATGGCCGGTGGAGCAGACGAGTCCTGGAGTGGAGACCGCGTATCGGCAAGCGTAGTGTGGGACGCCCCCCAGCTAGATGAACCGAAGACCTTAAAAAGGTGGCTGGGACAGACTGGATGCGGAAGGCGGAGGTCAGGGTATTGTGGCGCAGCCTGGGAGAGGCCTATGTCCAGCAGTGGACTGTTATAGGCTGAATTGATTGATTTAATTATTAAAGCTGGTGTTCTGAACACAGGGTAACTACACAAGAGCAAAATCAACCTGGAAAATCAGCTGTTGTTCTCCAAAGACCAGACCAAAGACTCGAACAAAAAAGGTGGTTTACGTTCAAGCAGTCTCTTTATACCTATCATAAAACTGATGAACAACCGGTAATGAGCTACCTAATTAGTACAGCACTAGTGACTAGCCTGTTTACTCCTTACAAATTCCGCCAACGTATTCTATTTATTCAGCTCACATCGAACAAGGTTCTGCTTAATAAAGAGATCTTCTTGCTAACCACTTTTTCTCTTCCTATTACCAATTTACGGTACGTAGAGAAAACATAAGAATCAGTACGATATCGGCCTTAATTAAACATTAATGAGGACGTGTTTAAACTGAGTGCTTATATTAAAATTTATCTATTTCCAGAGTAAGTAATTTAAGAAAGTTCTGCTAGAAACGTAGTGGTTTGAGTTCAAGTTCGCGTTCAACCGGTTCTTCTATTAAAAACGTTTCATACAGCTTCCATCATCAGATTCCTACCATGCACAAATCGAATGGAGCGTGCACAATTACTAATTGTTGTAATTGTCAAAACCAAGATAATCAATATTTTGTTCTTTTAATTGACTGTTACAGATTGAGTTGTCTGAATGGAGAATTTTACTTGCCATATGTATCTATGTAGAAGAAGAAGTAAACAGTAATCTTATTATTGTTGTGTTTTTAGGGTTCCGTAGTAAACAAGGAACCCTTTTAGTTTCGCCATGCCCACCTCTCTGTCTGTCTGTCTGTCCCCGCTGTAGCTCGGAGACGCTTAGTACTAGGCAGTTGTGATTTGGCATAGATATACATGATATTTTTTCTCGTCTATCCCATAATGTGGGGTATCGTTGGATAGGCCGTTCAAAAATATTGTGGGTAACACAATTTTCAAGGATCCATTTGCGTAATATTAGGCTTTAAAGTGCTAATTTTTATTAGAGGCAAGTGCCCCCCCCCCCCCCCCCCCGCAGTAGTACATATAATGAAATTAAAAGGAAAACTATCACAGCTTTACAAGTTAACGAGTAATAGTCGACCAACATAAATTTGCAGTTGGAGAATTGACCGTGACGTATATCGATGTATGGCAGAACATGATTTTCAGAGAGATAAATTCATCCCAACTACGGGACCCTTCATTGTGCGTGATCCGACACGCACTTGGCCAGTTTTGTAGGTTAAAAACGTTATGAAAGTTCTAAGTATAGAAAGAATTAGATTCTAGAGCAAAATTAGACTAATACAATATAGTGCAAACTATAAACATGCATCTGTACATATTAACATACATGATTATCGTGACTGGCCCTATATCGCCTGGTCATTTAGATCATAAAACAATAGAACAGTTGCAACCGAGAGAATGCATTGCGCAGTTATGCAAATAGTAGGGGTCGCGACCGTAAGCATGAATATTGATACAGCATTGTCGAGATTGCAGATTTCCTCCGCGATAGCCCGGGCCCTTACTCTCTGCCAGCACGATTCGTAAACGAATTAACCTAAACTGATTATGTGACAATGGTATTAGATCTGTAAATAATATCCGTAATTCACAAAGAAATTTGAGCTAAAAATCCATTCCCTCGCAATAGCATAAGACTTTAGAATAATAAGAATGGCACGGAGACGCTACGGAGTGGTCGCGCAGCCACAATGGTCGGCCCGACTAAGAAATGGCTTCAAAAACGTATATAACTTCGTCAAATGGTCATAAAATGAGACCCGTTTTATGGCGCACCTTTATAGCCGCGAGCTACGTAAGGATGAGCGGCGGATGCCACGCCGAGTTGGCCCCACTGTTGGACCAAACTTTGTTCGCCTCCACAAACTATAAGTACCTGCATTTCTTACAGCTGAGTAAGACGCACACAGAATTCTACTGTATATGATTTGTTCGATACTTTTGACACGGTGCAATTCTTCAATGCATGGGTTGAGGTGTTCAGCCTCCAACAAAGCATGTCGTCAAATAATCGAAAAGTTTCACATTCTCTTGCAGTTGCTTAAAATAAACTGAGTGAACTGGGTAAATTGAGTGCAGGTCTTATTCTTTCTTGAATATTTCTTCATATCTATCTATATTCTTCAAAGAAGAATCTTTGAAGAACATTTATTTAAATCATTAAAATGTGTTGAAAACGCAATGTTATAACCGTACTCGTAATTACAAACACAATCCCAGACAATTCCTAATGTTATTGTTTAATAGCGATGTAATTTAGTGACATTCTAATACATAAATTGTTTTGATTTAACGTCTGCTGAGGCACTTGAACTCGTAATTATTTATAGTTTAAATGAAGCTATATCGTAAACGTCCTCAGTGATTTATTTCCGACCTAAAGTCATTATAGCAAGCTCAAATTGTACAATCTACTTTTCTCGTATATGTAGACAGATTATAATGATTTTTATGCTGAATATTTATATATTTACGAGCGTTTAAAATTGATATCCTCACGGCCGAAGTATAAAACCTGTTTTCTTGGTTTATGTACAAACATCATTGATATTTATTAGATTCAGGGCTTGTTTCACTGCCACTATAAGATAAAGATAACAGATATCTCAGAGATTAGAGAATAATATAAGTAACAGATTTTTATGTTTTTGTGATTATTATCTACGACAGCATGTTATGAAGTACATAAAAGTGATACCTTTTTAAATTGTTAGTCTTTAATGTCTCATCAAATTTTGCCTGGTGTTTTATTTGGCACTTTTTTAATATTTTTATATTCAAAAGTTTCGTGCAAAGAACCTGCAAATACAGCATTCAAAAACATGCGGGCAATATTTCCAAGAATCTACCTGACTCACGTAACGGCGTACACAAGCTGGAGCTGAACAGCAAAAAAACTGCTTGCAACATTTGAAATGTCTAAAGTTTCCGACACTTCTTACAGGTATATTAATCTTATCTGCTTAGTTTTTTCTAGCACCATATTCTCAAATTCAAAATTGAGAATTATTGTGCCTAGGTCATGAAACTTCACCGTTCTAAGAAACCGATGTCAAAGCTTTTTCTTATAGAACAAAAATCGCATAAAACCAACAGTAAATGTCCCAACTCCTACAAAATGATTTTATCTATTTAGGAAATGCTCAAAGTGACAATGCTCACAATCTAATACAATTATTGCATTAAAGATTTGCCTATAAACGGTGGTGTCATCGACCTCTACTGCTCCACAAGGTCACTCTTTAATAATTAAGTTCTTTTCATCTTCGCCAGAATTAAAGCACTCAAATTGAATAAAAGCTCGAACCCCTTTGCTTAACTGAATTATTTTATTGAATAGGCTTATTACTAAAGGAAAGAGGAGGATTATGTTTTATAGTTTAGAATAATTCAAGTTCTCACACTTGTTCTAGAACCTGCAAACAGGTTTCAGAATTTCTAATTGGTTTTATTAAGCCATCAATACTAATGAAATACGCAGTACAAGCGAAACTTTTTTCAAAAAATCGATCCTATCAGATATATTGTATCAATTAGAATCGATTCAATCGGTTTATGATAAAACGATAAAAACTTGCAGCTATGATTGAATTAGTATTAGTTGCAAATAAACTCTTAAAATGCTTTATGGTTATTTCCTCGTGCCCCAGAGTATAGATATGACGCACGGATGTAAAAACAATTCAGTTCAGGATTACAGGTCGCTGGTTATTAATTTAAATGACCAAGTGGCCGTAATTTACAAACAAACCAACAAACAGCCGGGTACATTTCTGTAAACATTTCCAAACCACTTGAGCAGTGGATTTACTCACAGGCTGTGGATCGTGAATAACTATGTAACAGGTAATTACGGGTTACGCGCCAACCAAATTAAATATTTTTAACGGCCCGTTTCCTCAGAATAGTGATGTGTCAGTGGACGCGGTATTTTTTTTATTGTTATCTATAAGATGTCATTGATCTCTTTCATTTTCAGTGCACTTTTAAAATATTTTTCTTTTGTAAATAATATATTTCACAGCCGTTGTTAACATTATTTGAATTTGCACCAGCTAATTTTTATGTATTTTACAATTAGCTGTCATGTCTGAATAATACCAGACGCCAATATTTGTAGCATCATACTAGGTTAGGAATTTGAGTAGGCATTCGTAAATAACTCAACTCTGACAAAAGACATGTCTACTTGTCTCGATTGCATAAATTATTATCCGTGGTACAACAGATAAATCTACCTCATTTGACAATTAAGAGATAAATGTAATCGTTTAGATTTTCGTGTGTGCCTTATTAGTAAAAGGAATGCTGATAGCATATATTTAATAAGTATCAAACTATCAATAACATATCGATATAATAAATAACAGTGAACATTATCGATGAATCGCATCCCTAATAACAAAATGGCGTTTAGCTGCCGTTCGGGGCGCTTGCGCATCGACGATCGACTCACGCGCCCTCTACAATTATCGGATGAAATGTAGTCACTGCTATAGTCTATTGTCTTGCCCTTCTAGATATATGGACTCCACACTCGGTTCTCCCATCACATTCAAATTGCTACGTAGAATTATTATTTAGATATATTTTTTATAGATTCAAGATAATTTATTTTGTGGTTAGTTGTGGAATGTTTAGATGGAAGAACATTTGTAGGTACTACTGAAGTTCAAAACTCGACATCAACTTCTAACAGTAAGTATAAAAAATTACAGCAAATCTATCTAAAGTTTCAGACTTTGATAAATAAGAAGAAATAATGCAACTTTATAATTTTTCGAAATTTCGGTGTAACTATTAAATCAGGAATAAAATAGCAACAATAAAGTCAAGTTAGTAAAATAGCAACAATACACTCATAAGCAATTTAATTCTTAACAAACTGCATTTTACTTTTTTTCCTAATAGAAATTTCCAGAATTTGATTAACACGTAGTCGTTATATCCTCACGCTGCCAAGGGGTCCAGTAGTGTACTAAAATGTCACTAGGTGAGCGATAAGGATGCGTTAAAAGCTGTTAGGCGAAAGTCGTTAAAAGCCGGAATGTCTTTAGAAGCCAAGCCGTCGAGACTCAAGAGATTGATATATAGACAAGAGTAATTATAAATAATAGTAAATTATAAATATTATGGTTCAGGCAGGTCAACAGATTGCAATTTCCAACTCCTAGTCCAGGAACAAAAGACGAAACGTTTCTTGGAAACTTCGTACATTTTTCGTTTAGTGGAAGTGAACCCTACATTTTGTCGGTAACTTGTATGTCAACAGAGACTGACTATAAATCGCTGATATTTAAACCAAATGCAACATCTGATATAACATTTACCGTCGAACTAAACGGTTCGTCCGATAAATTGATACGATACCACGAGAAGTGTGAAATGTATGGAAACTCTTTACATAAAAAGTACCATTATCTATATTTATTGGTGAAAACGAAAAGTTAACGTAATGTGTGAAAATATACATATATGTATGTGAATAAAGTAACGGTGCTAAAGGCGTGGGCGTAAGATTCTTAACATTTCACTAGCCTCATTTGCATTTTACAACTTTTATCGATGTACTAAACGAGATTCTGCCGCGGATGGCGAGAATCAGTGCGTCTTCCATATTGCTTACATTTTATCTTATGTCCCAAGAAAAAGGATTAGTGCCTATATTCATACCCGAGGTTTTAATTAAGCGATTTATTTACATTTCTCAATCGCGTCTTTTTTTTAACTAGATGCTAATTTTAAACTCAATGTTACCTATAAAATATCTTTACTGTAATGCTAATTAACACCCAGTAAAACGTGTAAAGAATTTTTGTATTTTTTTCAAAAATTTAGGGTCAGTAGTTTCGGGGGGTGGGGGGGAGAAAAATCAATTTTCATAAATAACTTTAAAACTATCTACGAGTATCTTAAAATTATAAAAAATAATATTTGGGACCCTCATAATAAGCCCTTTCATTTTATATGTCACAAGGTACAGTCTGCAAAACTTTTTATTTTTATTTTCTAATTTGCCCCCAAAAGTGACCCTCATATTAAAAAACATTTATTTACGATACACGTCCACGTTTGAGTCACAGAAATGATATGGTAGATTTGGAGCAAATCGGCTGTCCCAGACGGACAGACAGACAGACACACGAGTGATCCTATAAGAGTTCCGTTTTTTCTTCTTGTGGTACAGAACCCTGAAAACGACATAAGCATAAAACGCTCACCAAAGCAAATTAATAAGCACAGAGCACGCTTAAATATAACGCGATATGTCAAAAGTGCGATCCTAATTGTAATTTAGTAGGTAATACATGCGGGAGATATCGAGATCAGCCAGCTACGCTCATTGCAACCTTTCCAAAATTTATTTGACTTATACGATGCGAGGGTTGAGCATAGCACGTACAATAACCCACTAAATCATATCAAATCGTAATGCGACGGAGGTGTGTCGGGAACGGAATTAAAACGCAGTAATATCCCGGCCTTGCTGTAATTCTGGCCTGTCTCAGATCTCCGAAGATTATCGTAAAGTATTTATTTATCCAACGTTCCCTCGGGAGGTTAGATACCATCAAGAAATCAATTTTGCAATGAAACGTCGCGGAGGCGTAAGGTTTGTAGCCTTTTAGTTACAGGTGGCGGTATTATGTCGATTTAAAAACTATTGAGCTTCCAAATTGTATGAAGGTGGAACGAAACCTTTGCTGGCGAACATTTGAGAAGATTGGCGCAACAATTTCTGTAGACAAGCGAAATAAAATGTTGAAATCATATAATTTCTCTTTTCATGTCTCTTATAAAAGCTGGAGCTTTATACTTAACTGCTGGGTTGCTGTAAACATTTTATAGACACTTTAAGACTGCTCTCATGATCGAAAATTAAGTTGCGTAGTACAAAATTCACCTGCAGGCAGGAAGGCAACTATAATTCTACAATAAATCTTTCGAATCTTAAATCTCGTTATACATTATATCGATACGCGTGTGCAATGTACCACGTACGTACATAAACACACTATAATTTTTTTGAACATTCAGATTAAAATTCCATGCATTCGGTTTAGCTAATTTGAATAATCAATACACATAAATTACTCTGTAAGGGTTACTGTAGTAGTTTTATTTCTTTGGACAGCTTTACATTCTGAAGTTTGTTTAACGATACCTCAAAGTAAGTTATTTGACAAATTTGATAAAACATTTTCATATAATTAGATGCTAGATAAATATGACTTGTCTTCCGCAGAAACGAGCAGATGTGTTCCGGGAAAGCTACGACTTCGCTGTATAATATGGCATTGTCTTACATCTCTTGCGGAGAATATATGAACATACTCGTAATAAAGATGACAGCGACAAGTTCGCTTCAGCTAAACTGCCATCACGCCTCCGCCAATGATACACAAATCATAATAAACTTCACACAACTTCAAATTTGTGAACTACATACACACAGCGGTCTCATAAGTATCCCTACAGAAACACCGATGTATGACGTAGAAAGCAACAGAACCGTCCTCTAGGAACCGGTCCAACTTCACATGAATGCACACACATAAACTGTCCAATTAAGTAAGACCTATGACAGCGCGATCAGTGTCCCCGCGCAGGTCTCCGCGCAGGAATGTAGGGGCGGGCAGGACAGTTCATGCTTCAGTGGTCGTTATAGTCAACAACGATAAGAAAGCGGACTCGGCCGAGGGACTGTCAAGAAACAATCTATATTGTGATTACAGACAGATATATATAGATATGATAGAAAAATTGTTGCAAAATTAGATGCCAATAGAGATAGTCCATACATTCCAATAATACAAATTCCATTAATGTACAGAAAATTAGATGCTAATTCATTAAACTTAGTTGTGTGCTCTGTGGAAGTTTATCTTAAACTTCGTCTCTACGCATTTAGCCAGTTTGTTTTACTGTATTTCCACAGAAAAAGAAAACTGGTCAAGTGTGTGTCTGAGCAAGCACAATGAAGGGTTGCGTAGTTGGGATGAATTTATCCCAAAAACAAACTTAACATTGTAGTTGAAAAACATGTTCTCCAATACATTGTTATACGTCACGGTCAATGCTCCAACTGTAAATGTAAGTTTGTAGTCGCATTTATTTTAATCTGATAAAACTTCAAATGAACGATTTTTGGACTTTTTCCTTTACTTTTGCTGTGAGACATTGCTTCTTGCCAAATTTCATGATTCTAGGTCAACGGGAAGTACCCTATAGGTTTTGATTTATTTCCGAGTATAATAAATGGCCATATCTTTTTTATTGTGTTGGTTTATACGAGTAAGCTTGATTTTTCTTAGAGCTTCAAGGAGCCGTAGACTAGTTATTGATATTAATTTCATTTTGATACCTCAACGCGTTCTTGACAAAAAGGGCCTTGAAAAACTGACTGACAGACAGACAGACGGACGGACAATGAAGCGATCCTATAAGGATTCCGTTCTTTCTTTTTGAGGTACGGAACACTAAAAATACTGAAAGACTGACTTTCCACCTGAGCTGTGGGAGGAAATTTATATTCAAAATTACTTCATTTTGAAAATCAAGCAGTTTCCTCGGTAGCAAAGCCGCTTCGTCGCACATCACACGAAAATCGCCTTCCTGCAGGCTTTTTTTTTTTTGAGGGTGGGAAATCATCAAATAACTTCTCCCGCTCTGGGCGGAGCGGGAGGGTGTGTCAGACACTTACTGACTAAAACCCACCCGTATTCCTTCCTGTTGCCTGTGTTGCGGGTGCCTCGGTGACCCATAAGTACCTTCCCGCGACCCCGGCAGGCATCGGCCCTAGTGGACCCCTACCTATGTGCTGACGACAACTCTTTGAGGCGCGCGTGGAATACAACGCGCCATCGACCCGGGCCTGGTCCTTACCGGACGGTGAGCTACCCATTGCTCAACGTCCGCAAGCCCGCGCCTACGGTGGCCGGAAATCCGCCCGGGATTCCCGACGCCCTGGGCGTCTCCTGCGGCGGCTAGGGGCGAGAGGGCGCGAAACTTGCCTTTCCCTCAACCGTCCCACCTCCTCCTTCGCGAGCATTACTGCTTCGCAGAAGGAGGTGACGGCTGCCCATGCCCTCTCGCTCCGTACCATGGCCTGAACCAGGGCCGGACGCGAAAGATCTCTGCCGCCAATCGCCTCCACGAGGACACGGCGGTGCTCTGCCCAAGCCGGGCAGACCTCCACCGTATGCTCCACCGTGTCCTCCGGGCGATCCACACAGTGGTGACACCCGGACGTTTCCTCCCGCCTTATCCGATACAGGAACCTCCCGAAACTGCCGTGTCCGGTGAGGACCTGCGTCAGGCGGAAGGTGAGGACGCCGTGGCGCCTCTCTAGCCACTCCTCAAAGAGGGGACTTATCGCCGCAATCGTGGCGTGCCCAGCACTGGGTTGCGACAACCGTACTTTCCATGACGCCATGAGATCCCACTGGAGCTCCATCCGCTGTGCCGCGATTTTTCGCGGCAGCGGACTTACGCCCCGGCGTTTCGCCTCCTCGCGCCACTCCCATGCGTGCGCGAGGACTTTTGCCTCCAGATCCCATGGCGGCAATCCGGCAAGGAGGCTCGCCGCCTCACCGGAGACCGTGCGGTATCCCCGGACCATCCGGATGGCCATGACCCTTTGGGCCACGCTCCGGTTGAGCGCGGCCCAAAGGGTCATTGCCACTGGCGGGCTGGCCGCAGCGCCAGAGAGCGCGCCCATACAGGAGCCCCGTAGAGGGCCATGGACCGCACGACCTCCGCGTAGAGCCTCCGGCAGGAGGCGTTTGGACGCCCTAGATAGGGCAGGAGCCACTTCAATGCAGCACCCGCCCGCTCCAGTTTGAAATTCCTGCAGGCTTAGCACGAGAACCGTAAGAGAAGAATTTTGTCGACGGAAGAGTAGACAAAAATGACGTTTCCGTGTAGACAGTAAAAAGTTTTCTACTGTCTTTAGCATGGCGACTACAAAATCAAATCTGAAGAGACTTGTTTTCACTACCCTAGACAATTATCTACAACGTCAAGCATGACGTACCCTGCCCTGGAGTTGCATCAGGGAGGCACTCCGGTATCACCGGATGCCGACCTACCTCTGTCGTGCGGTCGAGGCCTATTTGACGGACAGGGCCGTCATCTACCCCGGTCACCAGGGAGTGTGGAACCGGCAAGAGATGTCGTGCGGTGTCCCACAGGGATCGGTCCTGGGGCCGCATCTGTGGGACATCGGATACGATTGGGTGCTGCGCGCCGACCTCCCTAGCGGCGACAGCGTAGTGTGCTACGCTGACGACACGTTGGTCCTAGCGCAGGGCCAATCATCGAAAGGATCCGGCAATTGGAACTCAAGGTGGCCCTGCACAAGTCCGAGGCCATGTGTTTTCATGGTCCTCGGAACGCGCCACCGTTGGGGTCCCAAATAACGGTAGGAGGGGTTTCTATCGGCGTCGAGTCGACGATGAAGTACCTGGGACTCGTCCTCGACAGCCGGTGGAACTTCGTGGAACATTTCCGACGTTTGGCTCCCAAACTGGAGCGGGCGGGCGCTGCATTGAAGCGTCTCCTGCCCAATCTAGGGGGTCCAAACGCCTCCTGCCGGAGGCTCTACGCGGGGGTCGTGCGGTCCATGGCCCTCTACGGGGCTCCTGTATGGGCGCGCTCTCTGGCGCTGCGGCCAGCCCGCCGGTTGAGCGCGGCCCAAAGGGTCATGGCCATCCGGATGGTCCGGGGATACCGCACGGTCTCCTGTGAGGCAGCGAGCCTCCTTGCCGGATTGCCGCCATGGGATCTGGAGGCAAAAGTCCTCGCGCACGTATGGGAGTGGCGCGAGGAGGCGAAACGCCGGGGCGTAAGTCCGTTGCCGCGAGAAATCGTGGCACAGCGGACGGAGCTCCGGCGGGATCTCATGGCGTCATGGAAAGTACGGTTGTCGCAACCCAGTGCTGGGCACGCCACGATTGCGGCGATAAGTCCCCTCTTTGAGGAGTGGCTGGAGAGGCGCCACGGCGTCCTCACCTTCCGCCTGACGCAGGTCCTCACCGGACACGGCAGCTTCGGGAGGTTCCTGTGTCGGATAAGGCGGGAGGAAACGTCCGGGTGTCACCACTGTGTGGATCGCCCGGAGGACACGGTGGAGCATACGGTGGAGGTCTGCCCGGCTTGGGCAGAGCACCGCCGTGTCCTCGTGGAGGCGATCGGCTGCAGAGACCTCTCGCGTCCGGCCCTGGTACAGGCCATGGTACGGAGCGAGAGGGCATGGGCAGCCGTCACCTCCTTCTGCGAAGCAGTAATGCTCGCGAAGGAGGAGGCGGGATGGTTGAGGGAAAGGCAAGTTTCGCGCCCTCTCGCCCCTAGCCGCCGCAGGAGACGCCCAGGGCGTCGGGAATTCCGGGCGGATTTCCAGCCACCGTAGGCGCGGGCTTGCGGACGGTGAGGAATGGGTAGCTCACCGTCCGGTAAGGACCAGGCCCGGGTCGACGGCGCGTCGTATTCCACGCGCGCCTCAAAGAGATGTCGTCAGCACAAAGTAGGGGTGCACTAGGGCCGATGCCTGCCAGGGTCGCGGGAAGGTACTTATGGGTCCCCGCAACACAGGCAACAGGAAGGAATACGGGTGGGTTTTAGTCAGTAAGAGTCTGACACACCCTCCCGCTCCGCCCAGAGCGGGAGAAGTTATTTGATGATTTCCCACCCAAAAAAAAAAAAAAAGCATTACGTACAATTTTTCTCCGATTTTGACAGTTTGGGGTAGAAAACTGTCTTCCGAAATAGTCTACATACAAAAGGACCTATACCAAGATTCGTTAGTTGTTTTTTCGTTATGGCGAGTAATTTTAGTCGGTGGTTTGTTGCTTTTATCATATAATAGGCTGAAATTAACATGTTGGGTTCAAATAGCCGATATTATTTAAGTTATTATATAGAAGAACTTGAGCGAAGATGGGAAAGAAATACTATTAGAGAGCTCTCTCGGCTTCGGTCTCCCTGAAAGTGAGTTCCTGCAGAATTATAAAATAAGCAAGGAGATGGTGCAATATTTATGCGAGGAACTCGGCCAAGATCTGTTACCCAAAACTTAGAAGTAAATACCTAATAGATTTTTGGCATTAACAATAAATTAAGAAAACAAAAGATCCTACAGTTTTTTCACTACGTAGTACGTTGTCCCTTAACTTTAATCTATTTTTACATTCACTGGGAATATAAAATCGTCTCATTGAACACTGATTAAATTAAATTTAAATGGAGATTCTACCATTACATAAATAATCTAAAATCAAATGATATTGTTTTAAATAAATGGATGCAACAATAAATAACAATGTACCTAGTAAAAACTTAAAGGCTCCTGCATACAGGATACCTACTTACTTTTTGCGTGACGCTATCAAACACACCCGAGAAACCCGAGTCTAGACAAGCGATGTAGAAGGGTAGTAAGGGTAAGGGTAGACATGCGATTTCTATTCTAGAGTAGAGTAGAAATAGAAAGCGTCATGCTAAGCCTGCTGGTGGAAAGTTTCCACATGTTGCATTTTTACCGAGGTCACAACCAAAGCCACCGCCTAAAATTGAATATTAATCAACTGAATAAAGTATCCACATTATTTGGTAATCGACAAAATTATGATTTTGTCTTCAATCTCAAACTCGTTAGAGATTCATTCCAAAACGAGTATGAGACCATAAAATTTGACAAATTAAACACCTAAATGAGAAATGGGATATTTAATTATTTCAAGAGTCTAGCTATTTATCAATGTTAAGTGTTATATCGATTTTTAATAAAGGATATTTTAATACCAGGATCTGAGACTAAAATATGCTAGATATTTTTATAACAATTACTGCGAAGCAAAATATTTGTTCAGAGAATGATATCCTTAAGATTGACTGATTACAAAAGATCGATTAACTACAAAATAAAGTTGCTATAAAAACAATAGCGGGTAAGAAATATTTGATACTCTAACAAACATTTAATGTTTTGGCTTTTACTAGTAAGTTCTCCCAAAAAATAAGAATACGAAAACAGAAGCAACAGAGATTACTTGAACAAAGATAAAAACGATACCTTATCCCCAACACGAGCAGTTAAATTCGTCAGTGGTCCAGTATCAACATCATTCATTGGAGTTCTAATTTAATAAATAAATATGATAGGAAATTAAATGATCAACCCAATATCTAATACAAACAAATCATAAGTTTATAGCATTTTACTATTACTATAATTAATATCCATTAATTAACCGTTCGTTCCGAGTTAAATATATTACACGAACCGTAATTTACTTATTCCTTTTATGGAAATGGGGTTTTTGATAAATACGCTAGGTATCTGGGTCTCAGAGCTATCCGATGCGAGTTAGTTCTTGCTAGGTGAGCGTATAGAGGTATTTCGATCTCTCTACCCGCGATGCTTGCGTCGCCGCGTTGGTGACACAAACCGATTTTCTATTTCTATCACCATGAAAAACTTACCTAACATGTGAACCACAATTGATAGCTTTATAATTGACTGCGCTATGTTTTATAAATAAACGCCTTGGCTTTTAGCAGTAAGAAATGTCTGATGCTTGAAATTCTTTATTGAAACTTGGAGCATGGTAACATATTGTCAAGTTTCTATTCATACATTGATATATTATCTACTTAGTGCAAAACATTTTCAAATCTCTTAGTGCCAGTTTATTTTATTGAAATGTTCATGATAAATCAATAATTTGATACAACAGAAAAGCCAAAAAAACAATACATTAATTTCCTTGAAATCCAGATAACCTTGAAAGTATCAATGACTGTATTTTATGTGGTATACAATAAATCATCGGTCTAAGAATGTCTAGAGGCAGATTCGGGTTGAGAGTTTTTCTGCAATCTATAAATATTTCAAGTAACTAATAACCAAGCTATCGAAAGCAATCAATACTAACTAAAAGGCTTGTAAATATAAAATGATGATTCAGTTTGTCGGTTCACAACCTTATCATCTTGAGAAATATACTTTACAATTCTTTTGTTTAGTAGTTTATTTATTTATTTTTGGAAAACCAACAGTTACACACATTTCTTAATTTAGTATAATAAAACTTAAAAAGTATGTTTATATGTGTAGCTCACGACGTTATCCACATCTTAAATAATACATTTTTTATATGAACTATTTGCATGCGAGTGAAACTTGAAAGAGAAAAGGAAAGAAAAAATAAGTAAATATAGGAGTTTAAATTAAAGTAAAGCTAATTTACATATTCTACATATCGGAGACATTAATTATTTTTTTTAAAGAGCTTCTAAAGCTATTGGCAGACAGTGAGAATAGATCCAAATCACCAAATAATGCATTGAATTTTTTTGCTATACGGCGAAGAGGTGCGCGAACACCAGCGTTAGTGCGGCAGGCAACATCAACGACGAGGCGGAGTGGTTCCGGGAGGCCATGTCCGACATATGTGACGTGGCAATGCCCCGGGTCCAGCCTGGACGTGCCTCGCGCCAGGTGTACTGGTGGTCGCAGGAGCTGACGGCTCTGCGCACCGCGTGCGTGGCTGCGCGACGCCGGTACACCAGGCACCGCAGGCTCCGTATCAAACCTCCGGATACGGAAGCCATTCAGGCGGAGCTATACGAGGGGTACAGAGCAGCGAAGACCGCCCTCCAAGCGGAGATCCTGTGGGCCAGGGGGTTGGCCCGCGAGGAGTCGCTGGGGACTCTAGACAGGGACCCGTGGGGACGCCCGTATAAGGTGGTGCGGGATAAACTCCGCCCATGGGCTCCCCCGCTAACGCAGAGTCTCCGGCCCCAGCTTATGGAGGACGTGGTGAGCGCTCTGTTCCCTTCGCGAGGGGAACACTCCTCCCCGCCTATGGCTCCGCCTACTGCGGTGCCTGATGCGGACCACACCGCCGAGGACGACGACGATGCTCCGGAGGTGACCGAGGGAGAAATGAGAGCGGCGGTACGCAGGCTTAATGCCAAAAATACCGCCCCAGGACCCGACGGCTTACCTGGGAAGGCCTGGGTCCTGGCCTTGGAGGCTCTCGGGCCTCGACTTAGGGGGCTCCTAACCGCATGCATGGAGAGGGGCCAGTTCCCGCTTCGCTGGAAGACGGGAAAACTGGTCCTCATAAAGAAGGCAGGGCGCCCTGCGGACTCTCCGTCCGCTTATCGGCCCATCGTGCTGCTCGACGAGGTGGGCAAGCTCTTTGAAAGAGTAATTGCAGACCGCCTCGTCGGCCAGCTGGTGCGGGTGGGGCCGGATTTGGCGGAGAGCCAGTTTGGTTTCCGCAGAGGGCGCTCTACGGTGGACGCCATCATGCGTGTACGAGCCCTGACGACGGGGAATGCTGTTGCTCAGGGTGGGGTCGTCTTGGCGGTGTCCCTAGACATCGCCAATGCCTTCAATACCCTGCCCTGGAGTTGCATCAGGGAGGCACTCCGGTATCACCGGATGCCAACCTACCTCTGTCGTGTGGTCGAGGCCTATTTGACGGACAGGGCCGTCATCTACCCCGGTCACCAGGGAGTGTGGAACCGGCAAGAGATGTCGTGCGGTGTCCCACAGGGATCGGTCCTGGGGCCGCATCTGTGGGACATCGGATACGACTGGGTGCTGCGCGCCGACCTCCCTAGCGGCGTCAGCGTAGTGTGCTACGCTGACGACACGTTGGTCCTGGCGCAGGGGAGGTCGCACCAGGCGGCGGCCGAATTAGCGGCACGCGGGGTTGCGACAATCGTCGAAAGGATCCGGCAATTGGGACTCGAGGTGGCCCTGCACAAGTCCGAGGCCATGTGTTTCATGGTCCTCGGAACGCGCCACCGTTGGGGTCCCAAATAACGGTAGGAGGGGTTTCTATCGGCGTCGAATCGACGATGAAGTACCTGGGACTCGTCCTCGACAGCCGGTGGAACTTCGTGGAGCATTTCCGACGTTTGGCTCCCAAACTGGAGCGGGCGGGCGCTGCATTGAAGCGGCTCCTGCCCAATCTAGGGGGTCCAAACGCCTCCTGCCGGAGGCTCTACGCGGGGGTCGTGCGGTCCATGGCCCTCTACGGGGCACCTGTATGGGCGCGCTCTCTGGCGCTGCGGCCAGCCCGCCGGTTGAGCGCGGCCCAAAGGGTCATGGCCATCCGGATGGTCCGAGGATACCGCACGGTCTCCTGTGAGGCAGCGAGCCTCCTTGCCGGATCGCCGCCATGGGATCTGGAGGCAAAAGTCCTCGCGCACGTATGGGAGTGGCGCGAGGAGGCGAAACGCCGGGGCGTAAGCCCGCTGCCGCGAGAAATCGCGGCACAGCGGACGGAGCTCCGGCGGGATCTCATGGCGTCATGGAAAGTACGGTTGTTGCAACCCAGTGCTGGGCACGCCACGATTGCGGCGATAAGTCCCCTCTTTGAGGAGTGGCTGGAGAGGCGCCACGGCGTCCTCACCTTCCGCGTGACGCAGGTCCTCACCGGACACGGCAGCTTCGGGAGGTTCCTGTGTCGGATAAGGCGGGAGGAAACGTCCGGGTGTCACCACTGTGTGGATCGCCTGGAGGACACGGTGGAGCATACGGTGGAGGTCTGCCCGGCTTGGGCAGAGCACCGCCGTGTCCTCGTGGAGGCGATCGGCGGCAGAGACCTCTCGCGTCCGGCCCTGGTTCAGGCCATGGTACGGAGCGAGAGGGCATGGGCAGCCGTCACCTCCTTCTGCGAAGCAGTAATGCTCGCAAAGGAGGAGGCGGGACGGTTGAGGGAAAGGCAAGTTTCGCGCCCTCTCGCCCCTAGCCGCCGCAGGAGACGCCCAGGGCGTCGGGAATCCCGGGCGGATTTCCGGCCACCGTAGGCGCGGGCTTGTGGACGGTGAGCAATGGGTAGCTCACCGTCCGGTAAGGACCAGGCCCGGGTCGACGGCGCGTCGTATTCCACGCGCGCCTCAATGAGATGTCGTCAGCACAAAAGTAGGGGTCCACTAGGGCCGATGCCTGCCGGGGTCGCGGGAAGGTACTTATGGGTCACCGAAGCCCCCGCAACACAGGCAACAGGAAGGAATACGGGTGGGTTTTAGTCAGTAAGAGTCTGACACACCCTCCCGCTCCGCCCAGAGCGGGAGAAGTTATTTGATGATTTCCGTCCCTAAAAAAAAAAAAAAAAAGTGCGGCAGGTAGAGACTGCGAAAAGCGGACGAGCGCACACCTCTCGCCGATTGACAGTCCTCGGAACAACATAGCTTAACTTATTATTAAGATGTCATATCTGTTATTACACAAGTCATAGAGAAACTTAGTTTCGAGAAATAGGCGTCTAGTTTTTAAGTTTAATAACTCAATTTTCTTATGAAGTGAACTAGGGGAACTAATATTAACTCGACAACGATAGTGCATGGCTTCCAAAAATCTAAATTGTACCTTTTCTAAGCTGTCTACGTACTTTTGATATAGGGGGTTCCAAATTATTACAGCGTATTCGAGTTGTGACGTAACTAGTGATTTATATAAATGAACATAGGTCTCAATACGCTTAAAGTCTATGGTGGTTCTCATAATAAAGCCGTACATACGGTAGGCGTTACTAAGAATTTTTTGTATGTGCTGATCTAAGTGTAACTTATTGTCTAGAAGTATTCCTAGATCCTTCACCGATGTGACTTTATGCAGAGCAGCGTTGCCTAATACATATGTATTTTTAATGTTTTTATTTTTTGTAAAAGTTATAGATACGCATTTCGATGTACTTAATTGAATTTTATTTTCTACGCAGTAACTGGAGAATCTATGAAGAACCTCTTGAAGTAACATACAATCATGATGGTTCCGTATAGTTCTGTAAATTTTAAGGTCATCCGCATAGAGAAGGAATTGTGATTGCGTAAAACAACACCCAATATCATTAATAAAAATAATAAAAAGAAGGGGTCCTAAAATAGAGCCCTGGGGTACACCAGAAGTAACGTTTTCGGAACTGGATTGACAACCCTTAATCACAACTCTTTGTGATCTGTTTGACACATATGATGCAAACCAACGGAGCAGATCTCCACGAATGCCATTATATGCTAAGTTTTTTGAGAAGCTGGTCATGATCCACCTTATCAAAAGCTTTCCGAAAGTTGGTCTTACATCAGATTTATGAAAGAGATTCTGTTTCTTTACATAAACTAAAAGATGAGATTTAAATTAATATAAACAGAAAATTTGCACTGATGAGGTGTCAGTGTTAACAGGAAACCGTTACGATAAAGTAATCATTTGTGTCAGCATACGTCTATAACTCTTGTATTTTATTGTTTGAAAAAACCTGTCGAACCTCTTAATCGTTCCTAAGTTTGATGATAAAATACTACTTTTCGAGATTTACTGAATGTTTAATTTTATTTGCTTGTTGATGGGCCGATGTCGAAAATGTTAAGAATAAACATGAACAAGAACACAGACACCGATGCTTTAAATTTTCCAACACAAACTTAGAGCAGTGTTATTCTGCTAATATTGTGAACTATTTGAATCTATTTGAAGTTAGGAATATTCGAATAAAATTTATGTAGCAAAATAACGCAAAACATATTGATACACGTTTTCTAATGACTGTTTTTAGAGTACCGTACCTCAAAATGAAAGAACGGAACCCTTATAGGATCACTCGTGTGTGTCTGTCTGTCCGTCTATCACCGCCGATTTGCTCCAAATCTACTGAACCGATTAAGTACCCATATGAATTTCTGTAACCCAAACATGAACGTGTAACGTAAATAAATAAATTATGAATAGGGGGCACTTTTGGGGGAAACAAATTGCAAACTGTACCGTGTGACATATCAAATAAAACGACTTGGTATGAGGATATCAAATATATATTTTTTAATAATTACTTTTATAAAGTTATTCAAGAAAACGGATAAAAGTTGACCATACCTTTTCTCCGAAATACTTATAGATAGCAAAAAAACCTATAAGAAGTATATGGTCTTAAAATAACATGATAAACCACATAATATTGTGCGTACAAACTTACATTTGCAGTTGGAATTTATGGGGGAACATGATTCTCAACTACAATGTTAAGTTTGTACTTGGGATAAATTCATCCCAAATACGGAACCCTTCATTGTGCGTCGTCGGACACGCACTTGGCCGGTTATTTTAACATTGCCCTCCAAAGCCCGTACTATCAAAATATCCTTTTACGTTAAGAGGCCGACAATACCTAAAGCGCGGTCACTATGGGACTGCATAGAAAAGAAAGAGAAGCGCGATGACAAAACGCTGATAATTTATTGCAAAATGTGAAGCAATTATCGATTTACAAAAAGCTATAGATTGTATAAAGAAAATAAAACACTATTACGCTAATATGTTGCTTGTAGAATATTCTGACAAAAAATCAGAATGATTGCAAGTATTTTAGTATGGTTTTTAATCGTTAAAAGAAATTTTTAGAGGTATCTTCGTGATATTTTTCTATCGTAACAAATTAGTTATATTATGTTTTCAACACACTATCTAGCTAGCATATATCCTTAAAAATATAATATATTTTTCTGATTTTTCAGAAAAATTACCATGCGACGCAACTTTTATAAGTTATATAATGCCTTAAAGTATACTTTAAAGTTACGTATAAAACGTATAAAAGTTGCATTTAGGTCCTGTAGTCCCCTTAAGGTTGCAGAATTAAGCATCTAGGTCTTTGTAAGTAATTTGATACCGAACTAAACTTAAACCTCGCACGATTTCGCTGATTTACGCAACTTACTCAAATGGTACAGCGTAGGATTTCACTTAGGATACTGCGATTCCAGTCACGACTGACGTCTTTCGGCAACTTGTCAGTCACCGGTTATCTATCCGATTATACCAATATAATGGCAAATGCAGTCGTGTGACACGAGCTTTATAATTGGTTGATTATTGTCACTATTAACTCATTAGTGACTGTAAATGTGGGGGCGCCTTTACGTTAGTTAAAAGTGAGATCACACAAGCAAGTACAAATTGGATAGATAGGGCAATGTACTCGTACATATGTTTACAATATTAATTCCAATTTAAATCATTGACATAGAAAAGGTTGCCTTTTGTAATTAATTTCCTACTGATCATCTCGAAAGGCGGAATCATCAGTCTTGTTGGTATGTAAATCAAAACCAAAGAACGGAAATCACTTAATGTTTTTAAAAATATAACAAAGCCTCCTTTTTTACCTTTGAGAAAGCATGGTGAGTGATTTTTTTCCAATGATAACGCTTTTAGGGACGTGCCACCCAAACTCATTATCAATTGCGCCTCGGAACGCATTTAGGCGGGGTAACAGGTTAAAATAAACGTTGATTTAACATTTAAAGTTTTCTTCCAATCGGCACGTTTGGCTGGCCACCAATAAATTCATTGATAAAAACCGAAACGCTAATAAGTTAAAAACGGGTGGAAGGTAAATCGGCAATTTCGAGCGACGCGCTTGTCGATCGGACCCATCGATTTGTGTGTCTTTTTCCGGGGAATGTCATTTCCGCTCTGATGTGAGAATTAGCAAAAAAGCTCGTGACGTCACACGCGTTGAGCGTGAGCTGCTTTCTGTTGGATGAGGTAAAAACGTGTTGCTACGGAGTTCGTAGAACGTAAACGATTGACTACGTAGATCAGTGTACACGACCGTTACAAGTCATCAGGTTTTCCTGGTAAGTCTCATTACACCAATTTCTGAATTCTGCTTTATCTATACAGATACAAAAGTAGCATTTTTTAACATAAGTTCTTGTACGCGAACACAATTTATTGTACCAATGATTAACTTTCCTATCTGTTTCGCATTTAGCATTCATATCTCGAATATTTATTAACTTCAGCCGGTTAAAAGAAGAATAAAGAAACCATTACGCGATTGGGGGTTAAACGCGCCGCGTAGACACAGGACTATTAGTATTGGCGTGAAATAATGAAAGCCATTTCACAGTATAACGTAACGTTGTACGTTCATTAAGGCGGGTGTCGATGGCCGAGCAGCCGGGTGCAAGTTGCATAAATCAGTCCCGGGAATGCAGCCCGGCGCCCTAATGCGCTTTCGGTGTCGGTTGATAGTCACCCCCCTCCCCTTCTTACCTGAAATCGCTCCTTTTCACACAATCATACCCCCCAATAATTTTATGGCCTCCACGATTAAAAATGCAATGATAATTGAGACTGACTTAACGGCGCACGGACAGTTACAAAAAACCATTCATTCTACGAATTTGAAGTTTACTCAAAATGTAGCTTATGAAATGTTAATATTCTAGGTAAGTGCAGTGCAGTGATGCACGGAGCAAATAATAACGCAATGGATACCAAAATGATGATTCACATCAATAGCTTGAACATTTAGTGCTGTATATGCGGCATGTTTTAGGCTCGAACATGGGGCCTATCATTTGAGATCGGAAACGCATGAGTAATCGTAATCTGATGGTAACTTTTTCTACAAAACACTACGTCTACGAAACTTGACTGAAACAAAAGGTTAGGTTGGCCAGTAATCGCTGGTTCACATCGTTACGCGATACAGCTTAGTTAATTCAAATTTGATGTCAACTGAACCGTAACGGTTGTGAAGACATGGTCGCGAGTGAGTCCGACCACTCCTGACCGCACCTGACCACTTTTCAGATTACGATCATAAAAATAATTAGGGTCGTTTTCATAAACTTGACACTTCTAACTTGATGCTCGTGCATTGACATGGACAAGCTTTAAGCTCAGTCATGTAGGTAAGATTAAGTTTTTGCAGGCTTGAAGAAAATGGGGTTTTTAAGGATTGATTTGATGGATTTTTGGACTGAATTGCAACAAAGGGACATTAAAAAGGTAAACATTTAGTGGCGTTCTTAGAAATTGATGATTACGATGACACAGTAACTAGGAATCATTCAACAATAATTTATAGATCTACTATCCTATGCTTTGCTTAGATTACGTAAATTATTTTGTAATGTTTAATTATTATGCCTTTTTTTTTTTAATTGTAGTGGCATTTATTTTAAAAATATTATTATGCCTGAATCTTATATAAAAATAAGATTTAAGCAAGAGATGTGGATAACGACACAGAAAGCAGTAATCTCTATAAGGTTCCAAGTAACCAGTGAGAACTAAATGCCCCAGAATATCAGATTTCAATAATTTTCCACACGACGTTCTTTTATCCATATATAAAACGAAATATTGCCTAATAACGGCACCAACTCCTAATTGTATGTAAATCAGCAAGCTGAAATAACGAGATTCCGCATTATAAAATAAAATGTTGTTAAAAAGTACTGTTTTATGACAATATATTGAGTAGTAAATGTGACACTTCTCACTCGACGACCAATCCCTTGCCGTCGATTAAGTAAGATATTCGATTCATATATTCAAATAAGCAAGACTCGAGTTTTAATAATTTTTTTATTATTTCTCCGATTCTTAAGGTTTTTACTGTAAGTACGGGAACGTTTCGGATACCCGTTGAAGATAACGGCTTTGCCGATATAAAATAACTCTCATAGCAGATGACAAAAATGACGTGATTATTTAAAAAACTTCCTAAATAGAATAATTCGCAAGCTGTAACATTTACGACGCCATGACAGGATTTTAACATTGAATCACCCTGAAGTCACTGTTTTATTGATGTCGTAAGAAACAACTTTATGACAAAGCCATTACGTTCGCCGCCTGATAATATCTACTGTAGTATCTCCTAACCATGTTATTCAGCCTTCAATCTAGTCAGTCTCTTTTTTTTTAAGCAACTTTTGTACTAAAAACGACACTTGTGTATTTTATATAACAGACTGAATTTATTTTAATGCCAACTTTTATCTGTAACGAAGCTTTTATGTTTTATTTTATGATCTTAGCAATTAACAAGCTCTCTTTACTCTTTATAGTAAAAATAATGATTTTATAACATTCTCAGTTTATAGTCTAATTGGCGTATTAGTACTTGACTTATAAACTCAGTTTCTTTTCGAAGAAAAGTATTTTAAATAAAACGGGTGAATTGTAAACGACCGATGTAAAGTGGCCACACGGCCACACCCGCATGTCACAGGATCAACATTTTATTCGTCAAAAGGTGAGGTACAATATCGTAATCGTAATGTGACGAGATTTTTTACGAGCTCACGACCAGTTTTAGGTACTTTTTATTTCCCTCGCAAATAACAAAATTGCGCTTAAAACTTGTGAGTCAAAATGGCTTTTTCGGATCAAAGGTTAAATTTACTATTGATGTAGATTATGTTCAATAAACTACTAAATATTTGGCCCCATGTATTGAAGCAAATATGTACAAACTTTTATGTGTAAAAATAAAAATATATTTGTGTAGGTATCAATACAATAGATTTGCCATTGGGTATAATATTAATGAAATTAAACGTGTAACAAACAAAACTCATGTTTCACGTACAGTTAATCTTTGGAAGGTTTCAGAACGAGTGTTCTGATATCGTTTGCGAGACGCGACTTATCGTAATTTAGAGCCCCCGATTAGACTGCGCCGGCCGACATACGCTAACGAGCATACATTTTTTATTTATTTTTGTTTTAACAACAGTACGGTGCCGATGTTTTGTCTCTACCGGCGATTGTGCCAAGTTAATTGGATTGTTCGCTTTGAATTGTTAACTGTACAACAACGCTAAAAATCACTCGATACGACCATACAATCTGTCCAATTAATTATATTATTTTATTTTCATCTTACCTTAGTCGTTGTCATTTTAAGCGGTGTTCCTGATGAAACTGCGCAGATCTCCACTTCATAACGGTCCACACCAGCTTCTCGGTCCAGAGAAACAGCCGTTGATAGTATTCCCAATGACGAATCTATGTCGAACAACCTGTCCACTTGTCTACCATCACCAGTCACATTCACTATGTAATATTCTAAACCCGATTTATAGTTATTAGTCAAGTTTAACACTGGTGTACCCGCAAGTTCGTTCTCAGCCACGGATACCGACCCCACGTTTGTCCAAGTAACACCCTGTAACACTGCACCCCCCATAATGACCGTGAGGTATGTTTCAGTACTTTTCTGTTCACTCAACACTGCCTCGTCCGTAGCTTTTATGACCAGGTTCCAACGCGCCTCCGGTGTCGCCGGAGGATAACGTAGAGTCAATGCACCGTTACTTCTGTGCAGATCGAATAGATCGTTGCCACCGTGGATAAGCTTGTAAGTGACCAATCCATTTGTTCCTGAATCTAAGTCACGGGCTAATACGTTCATAATAAATATTCCACGACCTGCACTTCTTCCTAGTCTCTCCGTGTTGATCACGGCTGCGTTCATAGATACGAAAACTGGAGCGTTGTCGTTAATATCTTCGACGATTACAGTAACTAATTTCTCAGCAGATAGCCGCGCCGATGGTGGCTCGGCTCTATCATAAGCGACAACAGTTATTCTGAACGTGTCAATACTTTCTCTATCAATAGGTAATAAAGTATGTATGACCCCGGTGATGTTATTTATGGCAAAGTGCCGCTTGCTGTCATTAGGGTCTTGGTGCGTGATCGAATAATAAACTTTGCCGTTTAATCCAGAATCTGGGTCCTCTGCGGTGACTGTCACTATAGGCGTGTGCTTCGGAATACCTTCTCTTATTTGACGCACAATTGCTGTGTTCGTAAAGATGGGTGCGTTGTCATTTGCGTCGATTACATTTACAATAAATAATATGCTTGATGATAAGCTTGGGTTGCCGTTATCTGTAGCAGTGATGTTCAAAACGTACGAAGTTAAATCCTCATAATCTAATTGTTTGTGCAAAAACAATTCGCCCAAATAGCTGTCAATAAAAAAGGCTTCTTTTCTATTACCAGACGTAATTGAGAACTGCAGCTCTCGATTGATACCCAAGTCAGCATCAGTTGCGTGAAATTGAATAATCTTTGTATTTACTGGTTCCGTTTCTAGCACCGACACTTTCATTTGTGTCTGAGTAAATACTGGTGCATTATCATTCTCATCAAGCACGTCAACTGTAATAGTTGTTGTGGCGGACAGACGGATTGTCTGACCGGAATCATGAGCCAGTATGGTAAGCTTGTAGTGATCCGTTGTTTCACGATCTAAGGGTTTGTTAATGAGTAGTTGTCCGGTAGCTTCATCTAAAGCGAATTTTCCTAAATCGTCACCTCCAATCAGTTTGTAGTAGATGTCACCATTCAGACCTTCGTCAGCATCTGTCGAGTACACTCGCATAATAGAAGCTCCCACAGCGGCACCTTCGGATACCTCAACCTTATAGGGAGTTCTCGTAAAGACGGGCGGGTTGTCATTGACATCTGTTATGTAAATCGTAACTCTCACGGAATCAGACAATTTAACTTTACCGTTATCACTAACAGTCACAGTTAACGTAATGTAGTTTTGACCTGAATGTTGTGCCAAGCTTTCCCTGTCAAAAGACTTCAATGTTTTTATAAAACCGTTTCTGGAATCTATTCTGAAATCATTTTGCGCTATAGGCAATGAAAACGTTAACTCAGCATTACGCCCAATATCTCGGTCTGAAGCTGTTAATTTTCCAACAAAAGTATCAGGTGGCTCATTTTCCTTGATTTTGAATAAGAACGTGGTGTTAGTAAATTGAGGGCTATTATCATTTTCATCCAGAACGTGAATAACGACTGGCACTTGAGATGATCTCACTGGTTTACCGTGGTCTGTTGCAATTATCGTTAACGAGTAATAATCGCGTTCTTCCCTGTCTAGTAGACTTTTCACATACAGATAGCCATCTGGAAATACTCCAAACTTGCCATCAGTGTTTCCTTCTGCGATATAGTAGGAAATTCTACCACTGGGTCCTAGATCAGCATCCGATGCAGAGATAGCAAAAAATCTTGTGTTCACCAATGTAGATTCAAGCAGAGATGTTTCGTATGACGTATGGTCGAAGACTGGAGTGTGATCGTTAACATCATCAACAATAACTGATATAGAGTGCTTTGCCGCTAGAGCAGGACTTCCATTATCAGTAGCTGTTACCTCAATAAACATAACAGAGCCTGGCTCACTGGATATCGGCTTATTTAAATAAATAACTCCTGTCGTTTCCGATATTCGAAAGTTACTTTCAGGGTTGTAACTTAGCGTATAAAAGATTGTTCTGTTAGAACCTGAATCACGGTCAGTGGCTCTGGCAAAATAAACCTCTTGTCCTACTGCCATATTTTCAGGAATATGAATTTCATCCTTGTCTTCAATAAATATGGGGTAATTATCATTAACATCTAAAACTGAAATATTCACGGTGGTGAAACCGAAAGCGACCCCGGTTTTTGCCATAACTCTCAGGTGATAGGTCATTTTATCTTCACGGTCTACATTAGAATCTGTTGTTATAACACCTGTTTTTTCATCCATTTTGAAGATATGCTTTGGATCACCTTCTAAGATGTAGTAAGATATTGTGTCACTAGATATTCTGGCATTAACTTTTCCTACAAAACGTCCAATGTCTGCCTTTGATGCGCCTTCGTCTTCCAAAATTTTGAAAGTATACCCATTATAACCGTCAAATTGAAGATTTTTGCGTTGAGATGTCTTTACTATTTCAACTATAGCATCCTCAAAAGCTCGTCTATTTCCTTTATCTTTACAAGATATTTTAAGTGTGTACAGTGTTTCCGGAGCTTTTCTAAAATCTTTCTGTAGCACTATATTTCCTGTCCATGGCTCTATATCAAAATAACCGTCTCCACCACTCTCAAGTCTGTACATGATTCTAGCATTTTCGCCTTCATCCAAATCCAAAGCTCGAATTTGTAACACGGTACTTCCAATTAGCAACTCTTCGTTGATACTTTCAATGTATCTTTGAGGATAAAACATTGGATCATTATCGTTTACATCAAGAACTTTCAATAATATTGTAGCCGTGGAAGATTGTGGAGGAAACCCTTGATCCTTCGCAAGGACTTGTATTTCGTATAAAGGTATTCGTTCCCTGTCCAATTCGATTACTGTACTAAGCTGTCCCGTAATGGGATCTAATATGAAAGTATTAGGGTATTTTCTGTCTATACTTGAAGGTAAATAATATGATACTGAACCATTTGTACCCTGATCGTAATCAGAAGCAGTAAGAATTAGTATTTCCTTGTTAGGTTTTATGTTCTCGTGCAAAGTTGCATTGATTTGAGGTTGTGAAAAGCTGGGTGCTTCATCGTTCTCATCTAAAATGGTTACTTTTAGTCTAGTGTATGCCCATTTAGGATTAGGACCTCCGTCTCTTGCTGAAACGTTCAATTCAACAGTTCCTTGAATCTCTCGGTCTAACATTGATTTTGTTGTAACCAAACCTGTCAAATGGTCGATAGTAAACCATTGTTGTTGATTTCCATCATAGAAATCATAAAATATTTCAGCATTCACTCCAGTATCTTCATCAGTAGCAGTTATGCTGGCCACATAAGATCCGGAAGGGGCGAGTTCCGTCAGAACCGTTGAATATTCCGATTTTTCAAAGACGGGTTCGTGGTCATTTACATCATTAACATGAATTACTAAAAATGAGGTAGCAGTACGTGGAGGAGATCCTCTGTCAGTAGCAACAACAGTCAAATTATATTTGCTAATTTCTTCTCTATCTAACACGCCATTCACATGCACAATATACACGCTGGATGAATTTTCCAAACGAAAATGGTTGAGCTCATTACCTGCAACTATGCTAATGCTAGTAATGCCATTTAAACCTGCATCTAAATCCGTCACTGTAATAGCAGCTACAAGAGAACCATTTTTTGCATTCTCGTCTACAGTGGCGAAGTTAGCTGTCGAAGGAACATACGTAAACGTTATTACAGGATCATGATCATTGGCGTCTATGAGATTGACAGTGACGTAGGTCCGTGCATCTTGCCGTGGTACGCCATGATCTTTCGCGATAACAGTAAGAACACAAGTCATATTGCAAGTAGTGTTGCTACAATACTTAGGGCAATTCAGTTTCTTCGTGGTTGTAATCACTCCAGACTCAGGATCCACTGCAAATTGTCTCTCTGTATCGGTCACTTCATAAGTTATTTTACTATTATCACCCAAATCACTATCCGTGGCTGTTACCTTTAGAACTGTAGTGCCCGGAGGTACACTCTCATTTAGAGACACTGAAAAGTCACTTTGATCGAATATTGGTGGATTATCGTTAACGTCTAAAATAGAAACATTCACTTGTAAATACCCGTATTTAGGTGCATTACCTCCATCACGTGCTGATATGTTCAGGATGTAAAAGTCGGTGGTTTCTCGATCTAACTTTCCCGTTGTCTCTAGGTGTAAATAAGATGTTTGACCGCTTGGATTTACGGTAACGTTCAACCGAAACTTCCCCTCAGTGTCACCATCAACTATTCTGTAGTCATTTGCGATACCGTTTTCTCCTAAATCCATATCGGTGGCGGCATCGAGCAATAACTTTGTCCCGGCCGCTGCACTCTCGGAAAACGAAACCGCTATACTTGGTTCGGGGAATTCTGGATAATTGTCATTCACATCCGTCACCCGTAATCGCACTTCTATCGGATAAGTCGGTTGGCTGGATAACACAACGAACGCATAACGGTCTACGGCTTCCCTATCCAGGACCAAGTTAGTCTTGATCTCACCAGACACCGGGTCGAGGATGAATTCCTTGGGAGGCTCATTGAAACGGTAAGTGAAACCAGGTTTTGTGGGAATCCTACCAACGATGGTCCCGACGGGCTGGTCTTCGGGCACACGAAGGTCAACGCCAGTGTCGACGGCGCGGGACTGCATCTGCTCTGCGGCGGCGCTGACGCCCGCGCCTAGGAGCGCCGCCAGCGCGACCAGCGCCACGTGCCATCGCCCCATTCTCGTCATGACACCGACAAAAACATCGCAGGGTTGTTCTTCGTCAGGGAAAGTTGACGCGCACCGGGAGCGCTCGCTGTGTCCCGTTCGCGCAGACTCGCGCGCTCGCTCTCGTCAGGTATGCAGCATGGCCGCGACGACCTGCGCGCGCACGAATATCTCACGGAGAGTGCGACCCGCCGCGGCTGCGCCTACGCCGTCACATTCATTCGTAAACACGTGACAAAACACTATCTACGGCCGTTTCACACTGATGTCCCGATGAGCACTGAACAAGACTCTTACTACGATAGTCACCCGATAACAAGCAACACAATTTGAAAGCACTTTTCAGTTATGTTTTTGTTATGTTTGACAAGTAATGAACGCGTTGTATGCGGCATGCGGGCGGCGTCGCAGTCAGCGCGGCACTGGCAGGCGGAGGCTTCCATGCCGGCCCGCGCCCCTCCCCCGTCGCATCGAACCTCCCCCGCAGCTTTGAAAGCTCTCGACTGTAGATGCGTGATGATGATGCCGAGATAATGGACGTCGAAGGATTCTACTATTTATTGTTCGATACGAGTCACTTTACCATTCCAAGAAAGCTTACGGGTGCTAAGAAAGGCAGCGAATATAGTTATTTAGAATGAAAACATGTTTTTATTAATCTCCAATATTACCCAACTTATTTATTAATGCAACTGCATTAGGTTCAAGACTGGTGCTTATATACTGATGCTTAGATACTTTAAAGTTATCTTAATGAATCAGAAGATAACTACATACATTAAAATACCTAAAACACACCAAAAAAAATGCGAATAACACAAACTCAACTAATGGTTATTATGATCCTAAATCGATTTTTCTTATCAAATATTTAATTTTAAGTCAAAATAAATCTTGATTCGATAACAAAATATAATTAAAGAGTTTTCTACGAATGGCACATTGTTTAGCGTGCGTTGATGTCTATTATATGAAGCTACGAGGCACGTGCTCTTGCGCATCCAACAGCTGTGCTTGTAAAAGTTAGTTCCGAGTCAAGTTGACACAATGCTTGCTTAATTGGTACACTGTTTATTTAATTGCCGTGTTTACTATTCGTAGCAGTCTTAACACACTTCGGAGTATCTTAGACGTTTGACTTGTAGATAGAATCTGTGTGGTACGCAGAAAAAGTTACTAAAGAATATTATGGAAATCTAAACTTTCAAAGTTCAGATTTACTTCGTTTTGGTGAATATTTGAGCATTGTATTAAAAAACGTTTAATCGTGGCTTTTAATAAAGCCGAAATGCTTACTATATGACATTATTCATATTATTAAAGATATTGTTTAATTAAGTTTCTTGTCTTTTATGACCTTGCTTATACATAAGAATGATATTAAATCAGTCAATAAAATAATGGAAGGGAACGGGTGCTACGACTGAGATATCATCAATGTGGTGAGCAAACCTGTAGGTACATATTTCGAAATATTAACATTTTACTTTTACTATCAACAGATTCTAATCATTATAATAACTAATGTCATAAATATTGAATAATGTCATCATTTCTGCTGAACAGTAAATAATTCTGCTTTTCAAAATATGATACAACATAAATTACCATGTAGGCTTTAAAAAAATATTCATGCCATCATAATTTTGGTTTAACATCTACAACTCTAAATAATTATCAAATATAAATCCTAAAACAAGCTTCATTTAATATTGCAGCAATGGTAAAGCTCTCAAAAAGCTCTAGAACCTGCACAGAAACCCATCTACCGGCCGCTACGAAAAGCTCCCACCAACAGCTTTGGCCGACAACTAGTTACGTTGGAGTGCGCGAGCTTTTAAAGTAAACTCTTTTAAACTTTGTTACAGATGGCGCTATACCGATGACTGCAGGAATTGCTTATTCAATTCTTAGAATTTTACGTATTTTATTTCAAGACGCTTAGGACAATTTTAAGAAGCACTTAAGTTATCTTTAACATTATTTACATAAAAGTTTAGAAATGTCACACAGCGTCAACATAATATCACGAGCTTTTTCATCGAGCTCCTTAAGTTAATGTAGATGGCATAACTAAACCTGTTTCAAAATTAACGGAATACAAAGGCACACGTAGCTCTTGTTTTGCAAAACATAAAAGTAGATACCTACCAATTGGGTATAATAATGTAAACGTTAATAGTATTAATTTTAGTTTCACTAAAAAAGATAGCTACGCTACGAAATACTTTCCATGTTACACTACCGTCAGCTACAAATCGTCAAAGGCGTGAGTTTTCTAACTGTTGATCTACTTCACATAGATGGCGCCACTGCACGCCGTGTCAATTTCATGCATACAATATTTTCTTTATAATTCTCATTACAATCGTTAAATTATACCAAATTTTGTATGAATATTGAAATGTCGAGATTAACTTAAAAAAAAAAGAATATAGGCATTGTAAGCAAGTGAATTATTTGATTATTTTTGGTTGTTACCTATTACTTATTAAGAGGAAGTTCTTCAAGCCAGTTCGATACGGCGAGGGGTGGCAACAAGGAGGGAAGGAGGTTGAATGACAATAATTGCGTCTACGTCTAACGATCGACTGGTTTCTATTTTTAAATTGCATTTTAAAGGAGGTACTTATATTTTAGTTTTTTTTTTAAGACTGAAATAGTTCGATCAATTCTTTAGTGTTATTTCGGGGACATTTTAGGGTCGAACAGATATTTATAACTTAATGTCTGCATTTTGTTTTGTTCCAATAATAAATCTAGCCTCTTTTAAACTAAAGTGAGGTAAGCATGTTTGACCGGTTAAATCTCAGAATTTGATTTTATTTCAGTACGTACTTGAGTTACTTAAATAAATACGTATTTTATGTATTTTCTAGTTAGTCTCTAATTGGGTCGCAGAGGTCAAGCATAGCACTTATCTATGTTTGTTTTAAAAACATTGAATAAGAAAATGCTTGAAGAATATTTTTATCGTCGTTGTGTCATTTATGATCACTGACGTTTTTTCATCATTTAATGGTAGTCATAGAAGCATATAGCAGTGGTAGCCCAGTGATAACGGCTACGACTTACGAGTTGTGGGTCGTAGGATCGAACCCTGACAGGCGCTTTACTTTGTGTAAATTAGTTCATCACCACTGCTCTTAAAACGGTGAAAGAAAACATCGTGAGGAAACCGGCATGTGCTAGAATTAAAAATGTGAAGTCATGTGACATCCACCAACCCGCTCTGGGCCTGCGTGGAGGCCTGAGTCCCAGCAGTGGGAACATTATAGGCTGATTATAGAAGTATTGTTTTCTTAAAATGTTCCAATTTCATGTGACGTTGGCATTTTTTCTTGGTCAAATCACGTTCTCATGGTGAAGTGGTTAGGTCCTAGAAAAATTTACAATCCCATTGATTTTGAGATCGTCTGTCTAACAGCAGGCTTCTCCGAGCTATTTGGCACGGTTTCCAGACTAGTCAGATAAGAATGACTACATGTTAGTATTCATCCATCTGACCTTCGCAACCCAGTTACTGAGGGATAACGAAATGTACGTCAACTGCCACTCCGAAATATATTCCGAAAAGAGACTAGTTACCATTCATCGAAAGATCAAAAAGCACATGTAACTATATCATTCAACATCATAGCACCATGTAATGTGAACCTACTTACAGCACAAAGGTAGAGCCTTTTTCGGCATTCTAAAAATAAACTGTGTCCTATACCTAGGTACTTTTCTATCAGCACTTGTTGCATGAAGGTTTGACGTCACGACCCCCTCCCTTTGGTGCGCTAGTGCCGAAGGGGGACCGCGCCTCCTAGGGGGGAGCTGCTGACGTAAGCACTTACATTCATGAATGGATTGAAGCCCAAGCCCGCTATGGCTTGATTAGTACCTACCCATACGTGATTTGTATTGATTATAGTATAGGTTCATAACAAAGTGAGCTTTCGAGTGGTTTATTTGTGACGAGAATGTTAATACTGGTTTTTTTATGTAGGTCTTAAAATACTCATGTATAAAATAGATAAGTAGTGAATTATAATAAAGATAAGCCACGTTTATGATAATTATTTTTAAACAGCACAAGCAGCAGCAAATCTAACTAATACTATGATATAAATATACCTACAGTCTGACTTTATATTGAAGCACATTTACAATGCACGAATGAGCATTTTCCTAAGGCATCTATCCCACTGTTACTAAGTTCATACCAAAACGAATTAGAAAATATACCCACGTTCCGCCTACTGCGGTAAGATCAAACAGAACTTCTAAAAAATCTTATAAGCCAGGATACCAATATAAAAATATCTTCCAGTTTCTTTGAACATAGACATCTGAATAACCTACTGTGAACTTTCAAAGACGAAACCGCCATAACTACCCCACTTAAAAAGTTAATTGGTAATGATAGTTTTTGGCGTGTACAGTACTCTCTATGCAAATACTATACGTAATAAAGATATCCCTGTTAATCTAGGACACAGGCAAAAACATAGGCTATACATAGTTGCTACCATCCCGTGCTAGTTTCAAAGTGGATCAAGGAAACAGCTCGGCTGCACTGTGGACGTGTAGATAACCATAGGCTGAACTACCTATCACTGTATAATGCAGCTTTATCGATTTATGACCTACTTCGGCAACCTGCTCTGATTAGCTCACAAATATAACATAGCAACGGTACAATTTGAATTGGCTGATAACATAAGTAGGCTGGTTAAAAAGATATTGGATGCTTTCCGATAATTTTAATCGGATCTAAAAATAGACTTAATAAAGTCGAAAATCAGGCTGTTTTGCCCCTGCCCCTGCCAGCTCCTGGTCATATGTCTCGTGTTTTTTATAACGCTTTTGGTACGTATCTGCTTAATAGAACTATAGGCCAGCAATATGAGAACAATTTGGCTTGGTTCAATAACCTGGCAGATATTTCAGGAGAGCGTCTCTAGAGTTTGAGCTACTTAAATCTGTTTGTTACCTGCTAATCGGAATATACCTTCTAATTACATTAAAATAATATAAAAAAATCAATTAACATTGTCGGATGCTGTTAAGCTCTGGGAAATGCCTATAAATAGACGAATAGACATTATGACCTTTTATTGTTGAGACGGCACGGCCGTGGGCGTCAGGTTCCACAACGGCAGCGCGTGGGCAGTAGCACCCCCCTTTCTAATGCAATTACTAAAGGTCATAAGTACAAGGAATTGCGATGCGGCGCACCAGTGCTCATTCAGAAGGATTACACCTGAAAGCGCGCAGTTTGTAATGAAATGAAAGAGACTTAGTATTTATATTTTTATGTGATGATTACGGTTTACATTTGTGATTTCGATATGCATCAGAGATCCGATTGGATGAAGCTAGGGGGAATTATCATTGCTGTTATGATCATTCATGATTGAAAGTTTAAAGAATAAATGTAAAATTCTTCATCACGAGACACATTAACAACATAGTTATATTAATAATTCAGCATTGATACTATTTATTGTACAACATTCTCTATCGTCTGCGCTAACAGAATCTGGCATTTCATATAGTTTTCAGGCAGCTAGCCAAGAGTTGCCGCCACTCATTTTCTTAGTGGGCCATGCGCCATCACTACTACGCTTGTACGCGTTAACCATTCATATTATAATAAACCAAATACTACCTCTATTGTAAATACATACAATAATACAAAACCGTCAGTTTAAACTTACACTAACCAATAAAAGACTAATTATGGATATTTTATAAGATGCTTATAAAACTAAAATGTTTATCGTTGCATTGCAAAGCTCGTGTGCCTGGAACTGACGACAATGCTATTTGGTTGTAAAAATTAAGTATATTTCTAAGTTCTTGGACTATGTTCATATTAGCTTTACTGCTATTTCCAACGTAAACATATCCCGAGTAGGCCCTATAGGCAATAAACCCAATATAATATAATCACAGTTATTTGTCAGTTATTTTCTAAGTATTGTTTATTTTGTTTTACTTTATTACCTGTTTTGTCTAATATGTTAAAATCTCTTAACCTGACTTGGTTTCCGTATGTCGTTTTCGGGTGACCACTAAAAATCAACGCTTTGCTGTGGGTCCCCCATAGCACAGCATCATGCTGAGCAGTGGCGTGCCTAGGGTTTCAAAATAACGCAAGCCCAATAAAATTTTAACCGATTTCAAAAAAAGAAAGTTCAGTTTTCGACTGAGTATGTACGAGTAGGTACCTACGTATCTACGTATGTATCATCGCAATTTTCTCATAAACTACTGGTTAGGTACAATAAATTCTCTATCGAGCATTTTAGGTACCTTCATATAAGCCCAAAAGCCCGGCGGCTTTTGGGCTTATATGAAGGTACCGCCACTGATGCTGAGTGGAAGCGTGTCACAGTCACGGCGTGCAGTTGCCCACTATATACGTATGTTTATGTTCTGTGTTCATAAGCATAAATCTGTTTTGTTTTATTATTCATAAGAATTACCATAGCTTTTATGTGTACGTTTTTCTGTGACAAATAAATCATTTTTTTTTCTTTCTTTCAGTTCTACCTGTAACATCCAAACATTACTCCGACATAGTTGTAAAAATTGCCAAACTTGCTTAAGTTTGGCAATTCTTCGGGCAATTTTCGGGCACTGCCACTTGGCAGTGGGCACATTGCTCGCAGAACAGATGGCCCCTGCCGGGGTCGCGGGAAGGTACTAATGGGTCACCGAGGCCCCCGCAACACAGGCAACAGAAGGAATATGGGTGGGTTTTAGTCAGTAAGAGTCTGACACACCCTCCCGCTCCACCCAGAGCGGGAGAAGTTATTTGAAAGTTATTTAATGATTTCCCACCCACAAAAAAAAAAAACGAAAAAAAATAAATAAAACAGAACAGATGGCCGATGGGGCCGAAAGATTCTGGAGTCGCAACCGCGTACCGGAAGACATAGCTTTGGAAGGCCTCCCACAAGGTGGACCGATGACCTTGTGAAAGCCGCAGGAATCCGCTGGATGCGGGAAGCAGTCGCAAAGGCGTTGTTTGGGGTGGCCTATGTCCAGCAGTGGACGTCTTTCGGTTGGAATGATGATGAGGATGATAAGTTGGAAGAAGGCTCGTCTGATGAATGTAATGTGATGAACTATTTTTAACCGTTTTAGTTATTTATTTTTACTTTAATAATGCTCACTGATTCTTTGAAAATTGTATTACTTGCTGTGATATCAGATATAAGCTATAAAATATGCAACCATGAACAGGGTGGGGACCTGTTGACCTGTATTACAGGTGTTACTACCTACCACAGGCACCGGCTATCCACAACCAAAAATCGTTAGCTATTTCTTGTGTGTAAAATATTGTTTGTATTTTTTGTGGTTAGAAATAAACACTTTTTATTATTTATTTTTATTAATGAAAGAATATTGTATATGACGTACTATCGACGTACTAAGAATATTGTATGACATCAAACAACTTTTCCTTTACTCAATTAATTGGAGTATAAGTTAATAGCTTTTCGTCTAACTGCCAACACTATACCATGTACTTCCAAGAAGCGACGCGATGGGTAGATAGAAATAATATAAAAATATCGATGAACCTTTATTGAGTTAAAGGTATTTTTGGTGTGTAGGTACTTGTTCCACCAATTTCTATTTTAAACCTCATTGAGCTAGCATAATGAATAAAGTTGAAGTTCAATAATATTTCAGTGGTAAGTACCAGCCAGTTCTAAAAATAGCATCAGCTACCCCTACCACTGGAGAAAAAGACGGAGTTATTCATGAAGCCTTTGTAGAAAAGAGATAGATGTCACCTACCTGCGCAACTTTATTTCATGTCTTTCGTGGAATTTATTTTTCCCGGGAATTACTTCCGATATGACATTTACGCAAAACCTTGAATGCTGAAATATAGTTAAGGATGTTAGGAACAAAAACTCACACTTACATAATTGTTTTTTTTTTTAAGTGAACTTCTTTAGGCACGTTGGACACTTTTGGGATGGGGAAAAAGCACTGAACTCGCGTGACCGTCACGCTCAGATACATATATACAGATGTTAATAAGTTTGTGAAGCTAAGAAGTTTTCACTTCTGACGTGAAGTCCTTTTTTTTTTCGGGTGGGAAATCATCAAATAACTTCTCCCACTCTGGGAGCGGGAGGGTGTGTCAGACTCTTACTGACTAAAACCCACGCGTATTCCTTCAGTTGCCTGTGTTGCGAGGGGCCTCGGTAACCCTGTGGTACCTTCCCGCGACCCCGGCAGGCATCGGCCCTAGTGGACCCCTACGCTAGTGCTGACGACATCTCTTTGAGGCGCGCGTGGAATACAACGCGCCGTCGACCTGGTACGTACCGGACGGTGAGCTACCCATTGCTCACCGTCCGCAAGCCCGCGCCTGCGGTGGCCGGAAATCCGCCCGGGATTCCCGACGCCCAGGGCGTCTCCTGCGGCGGCTAGGGGCGAGAGGGCGCGAAATTTGCCTTTCCCTCAACCGTCCCGCCTTCTCCTTGGCGAGCATTACTGCTTCGCAGAAGGAGGTGACGGCTGCCCATGCCCTGTCGGTCCGGACCATGGCCTGAACCAGGGCCGGACGCGAGAGATCTCTGCCGCCGATCGCCTCCACGAGGATATGGCGGTGCTCTGCCCAAGCCGGGCAGACCTCCACCGTATGCTACGACTGACAGATTTTTAACCGACTTAAAAGGTTGATTTTTATCAGACACAGTGACAGATGTGATGTGTGTGTGTGATGGATTTCTACGGTGCGGTGTATTCTTGCAGCCGAAGTGCGGGTCGCTTAGCGCGGCCCACGAACATTTACGACATCATCCGACGAGCTCTTGTCACCGTCGGCGTTCGAGCTGTATTAGAACCCAATGACTTGGCACGCGACGATGGCAAGAGACCGGACGGCATGTCTTTATTTCCATGGAAGGTGGGTAAGCCTTTAGTTTTGGATGCAACGTGTGACGATACTTTTGCGCCATCCCAACTGCTGCGGAGAACCTCAGCGCAAGTATTGTTGGTCATTATATTTTCGAGCCATTTGGGGTTGAAACCCTCGGGCCGTAGGGTCCGACTACTCATGGCCTTTATAAAGCAACCTCGAAAAGGCTTGTTGACACTTCCCGTGACACAAAGGCTGGCTTTTACTTTAGCCATATGCTAAGCATTGCCATACAACGTGACAATGCCGCCAGTCTCTTGGGTACATTACCTGTCGACAGCGATGTGGATAAATTTTTCGACGCCACATTTTAGTTTGTGAATAGTTTTAGTTAAGATAGGATATAATTTTGTTATTTTTATTTATTAATTAGGGTCAAAATGTATACATAGATTTCAGAAAATACATTTTTCACTACAGTGGGCCTAAAAGTGATAATTTTCATAGAAAAATCAACCTGAAAGGTTTCTTCCGGAAAAAATGTAACATTTTCATTCTACCATAGTAGTGGTTGAGACTTCAATATCAAAAAGTGTGTGTTCTTAGTAAATACGTCCAAAAGAAACTTGTGATAAATATAATTGAAGGAATAGTCAAAACTTTTAGAAACTTTAGATTTCAGAGCGTCGCAGAAGAAAAGGGTAAAACCTTTTAAAGGGACAATCATCTTGAACAATGCCAATTTAGTAGAAAAAGAATTGGGCCATGTTATCAAAGGTGGGAAAAAAAGAATTGGGCCATGTTATCAAAGGTGGGAAAAAAAGAATTGGGCCATGTTATCAAAGGTGGGAAAAAAAGAATTGGGCCATGTTATCAAAGGTGGGAAAAAAAGAATTGGGCCATGTTATCAAAGGTGGGAAAAAAAGAATGTGGAGAGTTTACTGGTAAAACAGTTTGGAGAAGACTGGAAAAAGGAGCCTTCCTTAAAATTGTAGTATTGCGACATTTTATATGAAAACAGTGAAAACAATGATGAAAATGCTGCGTGTTTGTGTAATAATGCTGTTTAGAACCTTATTGTGGAAAAATATTTATCTTCTCAATTTACTGAAAAAATTTAAAAGTGTAAATGCCACTTTTTGTTCCTAACTTCCTCAGTTATTATCATAATTTAATATATTATGTGATAATGTCACGCATATTGTGTGTATTGATAAACATGAAAATAACTGTAATTCAGTATTCATTATCTTAAAACATTATTTTGCTGTGTGGAACAGAAATATGAAATAATAACTAAATATACCGTAATTATTTATTTAGTGTTCCACATAATATGTATTCTGTAATTTTTATCAACCCCCATGCGTGAGTTATGTAGGAAACAATTATTTAGAAAGGCCTACATAAATCTTGTTATGTACCCTTCACACTGGCTGTATAAAATACCTCGCATCTACACCTGTGCACCTGTGTCTGCGCACACACTATGCTAGTCCCTGCTGAGACTGAAAGTGGCCGCCATGACTGAAAGTCGGTCTGGAGGACAAGGAGGTATTTGTGTGTTTGTATGAAGGGGGTAATCTTCAGAACTACTGATCCGATTCCGAAAAACTTTCACTAATGGGAAGCTACATTATCCCTGAGTGTCCTAGAATATGTTTTATGTTAAAACGAGAAACTTCTCACGACCGAAGTCGCGGGCAGAAGCTAGTGTTCTATAAGATAATTAATTTGAATCTATAAAACACATAAAACTACTAGTTCTATGAATGCGTGTTGATTCCACGTACCTTTTATTAATATTAATATTACACGTGTGACCTTCCATGTTTCTTATTTCCTTCCTTTGAATATCCTTCACTGTTTTACTTTTTAATATTAGTGCTAAGCATTTAGAACTCTTTGCGGAAGAACGATCGCTGAAGTACCTTCCTCTATCTTTTAATCCGTCTGGTAGCTGTGCTGGCTGTGCTCCTATTTAGATACCTGTAAAATTACAGGCATATAAGATTTTTCCTCGTAAGAAAGTTATAAGAATTTTTCCAGCTTTCTACTAAAATTCAGGGCACATTTAGAAGGATTCACGCTGTTGATACCGCTTTTTCACCCATATTTGTGTATAGCAGAAAGGTTTTATCAAATGTAATTAATTACTTGGAATACTAAATACAAAATTGACTGCCTCGTTGTTCTAGTGGTTGCAAGCGCTACTGTTGAGCATGAGGTCCTGGGTTCGATTCCCGGGTCGGGCAAAGTGTTATTGGGTTTTTCTATCTGGAATTTCTCAGTAGTAGCCCTGGAGTCTGGATTTGTGTCCGGTTGATGGCTAGGCTCGCCCCTATTAAATCGGACTTAAACATAACTGGCGAAATGTGGATGTACTACAGGTACATCTTTACCCAGCCCTTCGGGGAAACTAGGCGGGATGTTATGTTAAATACAAAATTAATTTTCATGTGTAAACAGATTGTTTCCACAAACAAATTGTTGTTGGAACCTTTTTGGCCGAGGTTATGAAAATTCATGTACACAAAACATTATTACCTATACAATTTGAAATGTCATAGGTTAATTTTATGGTTCAATGATTTACATTTGAACATAAATGAAAGCCACTTATTTACACAGAAACAATTTTAGCGTAAAATGAAGCAAATTGTTATGTATTTTAACGAAATGCTATTCGTAAATTTGTAACATGCCCGTAATAATAAAGTGCACTCGAATATGTTATTATTACCTACTGCACATCGTTTTGATCCCCAACATATACAATAATTTTTACTCATGTCTTTTTCTAGTGCGTCATTCCACCCTCAGAAAGATACTCTTCTTTGTGATTGCACAAATTGAAATTCAAAGTTCTCATGACATAAAGGATTAACGTATTATATTTTTTGTAGACTTACCCTAAAAATCTAATTCTCTATTACTACTTCTCTAACTATTAGTACAGTCAAGTTCGTGTATGTGAGCGAGACCTTTTAGGGAATTTTACTGGGGTAGTAACAACTTAACTCAAAGTAACCCAGATACGAATAAGACGACACTGTACCCTCAAGGGAACAGCCAAGGGTACACAGGAAAATAAGTCGATCTAGACAGTTAAATACTCTTGAATAACGATCGACGAGTTCCAAATACGTAAGAACTATTATTATATATATTAAATAGTACACAATGCTGTTATCGAAGAAATGCGTGCGTGGGTTTTCCAATAGGATGTTAAAAATATGAAAAGCGATCACATATTATAAAATTAAGTCGCTTTCGTGCCTATATTTGTAGACTCATCCTTCATGGGGTAATGTTTAAAATGTTACAATAAAATATCTCCCCACATACTCCAACTAAATGAAACGAAATTTAAATCTTGTATTAAACAGCCAATTGGCTATGCAGCCAAGCATATTATAAGTTGGGGATGACATCGCTGACAAAAATGCTTGGCTCAACGATGGTCCTCCTCCACAAGAGCGCATAAACTAATTGATTAGTACTCGAAAATATTTGTTGAAGCTGCTGAAGATCATAAAATCTACACACATCATAAAAGTCTAAGCAACACGCATCATTTACAGAAACTGCATGTTTTATTAATTGATACTTTATTTTTTTCTTAACAAACTAGATCTACAATATTTTTGTTGTCCGAAACATATACTGGCTGATTTTAAAAAGAGAAACTTTTCGATTGTGTCTTGTTTTCATTAAAATAAAAGCTAATAATTTAATCCCGATTTCATGTTTTTGTTGCTTGAAAAATTTGATATTTATCTCACTTTTATCATTTTGAGATATACAATTTTTGAAAAAAAATAGTGATGATTAATTTTTATGTCATGGAGCGACGCCATTTGACTGCTGATGAAAACAAGAGAGCTGTAGGAATACTACAAGCAGGAAGAAATCAGTCCCAGGTATCTCGGCATTTTGGTGTCAATAGGAGCGTGATTTGTCGTCTTTGGCAGCGTTACGTTAATGCAGGGGATCCTGCTGAGCCGCACCTAGGATGTGGAAGGAGTACAACTGCTCGACAGGACCGATACATACAATTGACTGCAAGACGTCAGCCGATGTTAACCGCTCGGGAGATATACATATATAATAGGCTGCATGAATACGGCCTACAAGCATGACGCCAAATTAGGTGCCCACATATATACCATGGGAATCGCGCCCATCGAAACGAAGGGTCTTAGGAAACACTTGACATGGACCCAGGAGCAATGGGATAAAATTTTGTTTTGCGATGAGTCCTGTTTTTGATTTAGGCCTGATACGAGAAGGGTAAGCGTACATCATCGTCCCGGAAATTCTGAATGACTGAAATGCGTACAGGAAGTGCTTCGCAGAAGGAGGCGTCGTCTGCCCATGCCCCTGGTCCAGGCCATGGTACAGAGCGAGAGCTCCGCACCTTACACCTCGGCGTTTCGTCTTCTCGCGCCACTCCCATACGTGCGCGAGAACTCTTGCCTCCAGATCCCATGGCAGCAATCTGGCAAGGAGGCTTGCCACCTCACCAGAGATCATGCGGTATCCCCAGACCAGCCGGATTGCCATTACCATTTGGGCATTGTTCAACTGTTGGGCTGGCCACCGCGCCAGGGAATGCGCCCACACCGGTACCCTGTAAAGGGCCATGCAGAGCCACCTCGAGTGCCAATTGGCGGATCCTGTTGACGATTGTCGCAACCCCGCATGTCACTGCTTCGGCCACCGCCTGGTGCGATCTTCCTTGCGCCAGGACCAACATGTCGTCAGCATAGCACACTACGTTGACGCCACCAGTGAGGTTAGCGCGCAGCACTCATTCGTGTCCGATGTCCCACAGATACGGCCCCAGGACCGATCCCTGCGGGACACCGCATGACATCTCTCGCCGGATCCTATCTCCCTGGTGATGTCGGCCCTGTCCGTCAGATAGGCCTAGACCACACGACAGAGGTAGGTCGGCATCCAATGGTACTGAAGTGCCTTCCTGATGCAACTCCAGGGCAGGGTACTGAAGGCATTGGCGATGTCTATAGACTCCGCCAAGACAACCCCACCCTGGCATTCCCCGTCATGAGGGCCTGCACGCGTATGATGGCGTCCACCGTAGAGCGCCCCCTGCGGAAACCAAACTGGCTCTCCGCCAAATCCACCCCACCAGCACCAGCCGCACGACGAGGTGGTCTGCAATAATTCTTCCAAAGAGCTTGCTCACCTCGTCGAGCAGCACGATGGGCCAATAAGCAAACGGAGAGTCCGCAGGACGTCCCGGCTTTTTTATGAGGACCAGTTTCCCCGTTTTCCAACGAAGTGGGAATTGGCCCCTCTCCAAGCATGCGCTTAGGAGCCCCCTTAGTCGAGGCCCAAGAGCATCTAAAGCCAGGACCCAGGTTTTCTCAAGTAAGCCGTCTGGTCTTGGGGCGGTGTTTTTCGCATTTAGCCTACATATCGCCACTCTCATCTCTACCTCGGTCACCTGCGGAGCATCGTCGTCGTCATCGGCAGTGTGGTCCGCATCGGGCACCGCAGTAAGCTGAGCCATGAGAGGAAAACAACTTCCCACGAGTTGTGTTCCCCTCTCGAAGGGAACAGAGCGCTCACCACGTCCTCCACAAGCTGGGGCCGGAGACTCTGCGTCAGCGGGGGAGCCCATGGGTGGAGTTTGTCCCGCACCATTTTGTATGGGCGTCCCCACGGGTCCCTGTTCAGAGTCCACCGCAATTCCTGGTGGGCCATTCCTCTGGCCCGCAGGATCTCTGCTTGGAGGTCGGTCTTCGTCGCTCTGTACCCCTCGTACAGCTCCGCCTGAATGGCTTCCGTATCCGGAGGGCGAATACGGAGCCTGCGGTGCTGGCGAACGAGATACCACTGATTCACCCCGCATCCGCACAAACGTGGGGACAGAACCCCGGTTTAGGACGACCAGGCCTGTCTCCAGAGCCCAGTCTTCCACCATCCTGCCCCGTGTGTCCGTATACCGGGATCCCCAAGTCAAATTCTTGGCATTGAGGTCCTCGAGGACGAGCACGGGGAACCGAACCCGACGACGATGACTCTCAACTCTACAAGGTAGTTGTGGAACTCGGCAAAAGTTCGGTTTGGGGAGAAGTATACGCCTACCACGACAATCTCCCCGAACCGTGCTGCTACGTAACCCCGTCAACACTTGACGGCCTCGAGGGACGGAGTACCGGCGGCGGCCGACGAAATCAGGGTCACTGAGCCGCTCAGGACCTCCACCCAGTCATCCCTGGGCGGGAAAAAGTACAGCTCAGTGACCACAGCAATTTTAATTGACCACTGCGCCATGCTTTGGAGCAACAGATCCTGAGCGGGGGCGCAGTGGTTGATATTCGCCTGGAGGAACCCCTTCACAATTCAAAAGTGAGTCACTTTATTTAAATTTGTTTTATTTGAAATAAATGCTTTGACTTTGTCTGTCTGTGTGACCGCATTGTTCTTCTAAACTACGTATTTTGATGAAGTTTTCAACAATATTTCGAAAATGTATTTCGGAAGGTTCTTCAAGTTTTGTTAAGTTGTTAAAACCGTGCTACGCAGCCCGACCCTGCATAGCACGGTCACTAGTTGAAATATAAATAACTTGTCAAGGACATTTCCGTAACTGTCAATTTTTAGATCTTGTTCAGGCACAATATAATCAAATATCATATTTAAATTAATTACATTCTTTTTCGTTTTATTCTAGTCAATCAAACCCAAAATATCAGTCAGACCTTAGTTTAGTACGCGCATAACCATCGTAATAAATTTAACAGCATCAAAACAACAGTTTCAGAATATGATTGTCTAGAAAACTATTGGGCAAACCTACTCTGGAGATGATTGCGAAGGTAATTCTACATTTTGATTTATGCTGTTGCAATACTTGCAATAAAGAAATAGTTTTGAGGTTTTCTAGAACATTGCGAATGTGACCTTTAAATTTGAAGTTAGAAATGTGAAATAGGAGGACACTTCACCGTCGTAATCACAATAATCCGGTGGTTTGTATCTATTTTTGACGTCGTAACAATGATGTTTGTAGGTTAAACAAAACCCGGGTAAATATTTATACTGTTGCTGGAACTTGATTCGCACTGACCTCCGTACCATTGAATACTGTATCACGCTAGATCAGTCTTCCTAATTCACAAACACTCACAAACTTCCCGTTTAAAGTTATATTAGACTTAAAACAATAATTTGCGCGATTAAAGACTTAGGTTATAATATTTATTTTTGTTCGCAATAGGGGAACAAATGATAAACTTAGAATTAATGGGTAGTTTAGTTATGTACTTGGGTTTAGTTTAAAAAAAATATTGACATGTTGTGTCAAAAGAAACTGGCTTGTTGGCGATGGTAGGAAATAATTATTTAGAAAGGCCTACATAAATCTTGTTATGTACCCTTCACACTGGCTGTATAAAATACCTCGCATCTACACCTGTGCACCTGTGTCTGCGCACACACTATGCTAGTCCCTGCTGAGACTGAAAGTGGCCGCCATGACTAAAAGTCGGTCTGGAGGACAAGGAGGTATTTGTGAGTTTGTATGAAGGGGGTAATCTTCAGAACTACTGATCCGATTCCGAAAAACTTTCACTAATGGGAAGCTACATTATCCCTGAGTGTCCTAGAATATGTTTTATGTTAAAACGAGAAACTTCTCACGACTGAAGTCGGGGGCAGAAGCTAGTGTTCTATAAGATAATTAATTGGAAACTATAAAACACATAAAACTACTAGTTCTATGAATGCGTGTTGATTCCACGTACTATTGGCAAAACTTAAGCATGCTCACTTTAGAAAATATTTACGCGGCAAGCGCAGCTAGTGACAAACCACACCCCTTCCTGGTTTCGTCCAATTAGAGACAATATGAATTTGTGTGAGTATAGGGCGTGTAACAAAAAATATAAATATGTGTGATATGTTGGTTACTCACTGCACTCGAGCCGGTATTAAGGCTCCTACATACTGGCGCGACTTGTCGCGCGACGCGTCGCGACACAAAGGTACCGCTTGTAGCGCTACACGCGGTGTCTTTGTGTCGCGTCGCGTCGCGCGACAAGTCGCGCCAGTATGTAGGAGCCTTTATTCGCGCGAGCCGAGGGCGAGCGAGCGCGATAAGGGAGTCGAGTGTGTGCGCGGGCATTTTCACAAAAATGTACCCCCACCTTGAAATATAATGCTTTTTTGATAGTATTATATTTTAAACTGTCTTTGGTCTCTTTAGAACGGAAATTCAATATCCTTTAAGAAAAACTTAAATATAATGGGTTTAAAACGCAAATACTGAAAAAATATTACTACATAACGGAAATTTCTCGCAAATTTATATCAGTTGTGTGACTATATTCAGTAGCTGAGAAAACGATGTAAATTATAAGAATTTTTAGATATTTTTTATTTAATGAGTTTTAAATGCTCATGTAATTAAAAAAAAACACTCACCATTTCCAATGTTTGTATCTAAGCTTATTAAAAGTACAATAATATATGCAGTGTGTGACTTCTGTTACTTCAACTGTCATAATTATCTTTATTTTCAATATTTTTGATACATTTTTAGAGAAAAGGCCACAAATATTATACTACAGAATAATTTTCCATTTGAGAGAGTAATTTGAAGGTCATTAAATGTTAAATCTACTCAAATAATCAAGAAATTCAGCTCCGTAATATAGGGACAGTCACACAACCGAATACCTAAAAAGGGAAAGGGTGCGTTTACATGGCGAAAAAAACAAGTAATACATATAATCATGTAATTAACATTATTTAAGTTTTAACAAAATTATCACAATCAGTTCCTGCTTAAGGCATCACATTTTTATTATTAATTATAAAAGGTAAATTATTTACTATCAATATTATGAAGTCTTTTTTATTCGTTTTTTTTGTGGCACTTATATCAGCCTTCATGATTCGTTTATCATTAACATTAATTCAGAATAATAGCAAACAATCTTAAACCATACAATCAATTCCGGTCCTTAGACCATAACAATTATTGGCTTTAAATATCTAACTACAACGGATTTAAAGCTATAGTTACATACTGAGATCTGTAGTGTAGCTTTAAAATGTAATTTTAATTAGAATATCTTTCAGCTATCTTTTTCGTAGTACGTTGTTTAAGACGCTGGTATCTTTTTTGTAAGTCTTTCTTTGAGTTTGAATTTTTTTAACCTGCGTCAACAAATTTCTGGATTTTCTTACGAGTAGTAATTGTTTAAATGTTTTCCTGATTTTTGTTTCATTTTTATCTTTCATACACAAGTTACATTGTTGTTGTTGTTTTTGTGTTGTACAGGGTTCATTGTCTACATTTCTTAGATCTCGTTGCTTTTTTTCTGCAAATTGCTTCTTTTTTTTTCCTCTCTCCATTTTTTTTCGTTGCTTTTCTGCTTCTTCTTCCGTCATTTCTGATATTTTCTTTTTTTTGCTTTTCATTATTTCAATTTTTTTTACATTGTGCTTTATATTCTTCCGGGCGATCTCGTTTTAGTTTTTCCCTATACCGTCTTGTTTTTTCAGCCCCGATAAGAGGCATTTTGATGTAAGTTGATATTCCTAAAACAAAATTTGGTACTACTAAAATGAAACCTACAAATATACGAACATAAATATGTACACCCATACAAGTAACATTAACATTTTAACATATAAACGTACAAGATACAACATCAAATAGTTCAAGTTGTTTTTCAATAATGATTCTTTTTAAATCTACTATTTGCCGTGGTTTGTACTCAATCATAAAGGTCTTAGAAAAAAAAATATAGGTCAAGAAAATTGCCATGTAAACTGTGCTTAATGTGTTCAGGCATGTTGTGACTTTTCGTTCAGCATATATGTGACCGCTCAAAAAGTCACACAACCGAAGTCACATTTGATTATCATCTAGTAATAATAACTGTTTAAAAATAGCCACAATACTTAAATTCATCAAAACTTTTGTTCAACTTGGTTAACATAATATATTAAAACTAATTAACTAAAAACTACAAGATAAATAGATAGAAATAAGACAAAATATGGTCACATACCTGGAGACAAGATTTCGTCCAATGCGGCTAGCAAACACTCGTGCACTCCTTATAAGCACTTTTTTGACACTGTCGGCTTCTATCCTGACTAGTTGCAAAGCGGTAGCTATGGTGTTTCCAGTAATGCAAAAATATTTGAACTAGAGTAAACACTTTGTTAGAAAAATGGGTGACAAAACTGAATGTTCCGGGGAGGACAATTTTTTTGATTTACTTTCTTTATTTTTTATAATTTTTCTTTTGTTAGTAGGTTTTTATATTTTACCTAGTATCACAATATTTGATTATCCTGGACTAAAAACAACCTTAAAAGAGGGTATCTTTCTTACAAAAAAGTTAAGAAATAAGTTATTATATTCGTAAGACTAAGCAGGGGACAGCGCAAAATCACCCATTTTTCATTTGTTATTTTTAATTAAATTAAATTTATTTGAGATTATCTTATAGTTTTTGTTAAAACAAGAAAATATTGTGTACGTTTATTCACTTTGATGACAAATATAAATAATTCTGGCGACTACTACATAAATAAAATTAAATCGAATTCGAGGGACACTTGAAAATCCGGGGTTATACATTTTTGTGAAAATGCCCGCGCGTTTCATACGACGGTTTTCAACTTGAGAGGAAAAAAAGAGACTGGTATTGTTATTAGTTTCGTACGCCGCTAGGTATTTCTCTCTAGATTTTGCAGGCAACAGGCTGTCACTAGCGTTTCGTGCCTAGATTAGTATTTCCGGGGGGTTAAATCTACGCGTTGCTCTTCGCTCTTCTTTCCTAATTGAAGTCAACATTTTTGATAATAATTAACCACACAATGAAAACGTTAACAAGTATTTCTGGAAAATACCGCGCTTGTTTTGTTTATCCCGCGCGCCGCAGGTGTAAATAAAGGCGCTGGAAAAACCGCTAAACAGCCTATATAAAAAATATAATAAACAAAATAATGTTTTGAATAAGCAAATTAAGGTTAATATGTAGTGAAAAATATATAATTTTATGAAATGATGATAATTTTGATGATTGATTTATCTGATGTAACGAAACTTTTTTTCTCAAAAATATTCATTGTTTTTGGACAAAAACTGCGTATATTGAAAAAAGAAATGTAAAGTAAAAATACTTCTATATAATAAGCTGAATTTCTGAGTCACTTTACAAGCAAGTGTGTTGAAGAAATATTTCGTAATTTTTTGCGACCGTATTTTATGGCCGTTCTATAAAGCCGATCTATTGTTTAACCAGATGTTCTGACGTTCCCACTGAATAACAATGGTGCTTAGATAATGAACTTATTTTTATTGCAGTTGCAAAAGTTGCGACAGCAATAATAAAAAAATCTGATAACATTGTATAAACTGCGCCAAGTAATGGTTCAAATACTACTGTAAGTAATTTTGCTATTTTAATCAAAACAGCAATAAAAGAAAGAGATAGCAAATGACAATTTCTAACAAAACTACGTAACTTGCTTCGTTTTAGGGTTCCGTAGTCAACAAGGAACTCTTATAGTTTCGCCATGACCGTCTGTCTGTCTGTCTGTCCCCGGCTTAGCTCACAGACTCTTACTAGAAAGCTGTAATTTGGCAAAGTGGTAAACAAAAATGCTAAATAAAGTTTTTTTAGGGTACGCGTATAGCAATACCAATAATACATTTTCTAAACCAAACGGAAGATATTAGTACGAAATTACTTCTTGTCAACAATAACAATTCATAAAGCGCTCTCGCTGGCCGTGCCCATTAAAAAAATGTCTTACAAACAAGTGAGCATAGCACGCGCCTAGTGTGACTGTCACACACACTATACATAATTACATTAATACAAACACGGCTAAAATATGCTTCATGCATCCCATTGGCCAAAACGCTTGCATCGGGCGATCGAGTCGTGAGCCGTGCTATACGATTATCGCCTTAGAGGTGAGCATGCGGAAGATTGGCCGATAGTACCTTTTATTAATATTAATATTAATAAAAGGTACAATCTTACACGTGTGACCTTCCATGTTTCTTATTTCCTTCCTTTGAATATCCTTCACTGTTTTACTTTTTAATATTAGTGCTAAGCATTTAGAACTCTTTGCGGAAGAACGATCGCTGAAGTATCTTTTAATCCATCTGGTAGGTGTGCTGGCTGTGCTCCTATTTAGATACCTGTAAAATTACAGGCATATAAGATTTTTCCTCGTAAGAAAGTTATAAGAATTTTTCCAGCTTTCTACTAAAATTCAGGGCACATTTAGAAGGATTCACGGTGTTGATACCGCTTTTTCACCCATATTTGTGTATAGCAGAAAGGTTTTATCAAATGTAATGAATTACTTGGAATACTAAATACAAAATTGACTGCCTCGTTGTTCTAGTGGTTGCAAGCGCTACTGTTGAGCATGAGGTCCTGGGTTCGATTCCCGGGTCGGGCAAAGTGTTATTGGGTTTTTCTATCTGGAATTTCTCAGTAGTAGCCCTGGAGTCTGGATTTGTGTCCGGTTGATGGCTAGGCTCGCCCCTATTAAATCGGACTTAAACATAATTGACGAAATGTGGATGAACTACAGGTACATCTGTCCCCAGCCCAGGGAAACTCGCGCCGGGTGTACTGGCTGCGCGACGCCGGTACACCAGGCACCGCAGGCTCCGTATCAAACCTCCGGATACGGAAGCCATTCAGGCGGAGCTGTACGACGGGTACAGAGCGGCGAAGACCGCCCTCCAAGCGGAGATCCTGCGGGCCAGGGGGTTGGCCCGCGAGGAGTCGCTGGGGACTCTGGACAGGGACCCGTGGGGACGCCCGTACAAAGTGGTGCGGGATAAACTCCGCCCATGGGCTCCCCCGCTGACGCAGTCTCCGGCCCTAGCTTGTGGAGGACGTGGTGAGCGCTCTGTTCCCTTCCCGAGGGGAACACACCTCCCCGCCTATGGCTCCGCCTACTGCGGTGCCCGATGCGGACCACACCGCCGACGACGACGACGATGCTCCGGAGGTGACCGAGGTAGAAATGAGAGCGGCGGTACGCAGGCTTAATGCCAAAAATACCGCCCCAGGACCCGACGGCTTACCTGGGAAGGCCTGGGTCCTGGCCTTGGAGGCTCTCGGGCCTCGACTTAGGGGGCTCCTAAGCGCATGCATGGAGAGGGGCCAGTTCCCGCTTCGCTGGAAGACGGGGAAACTGGTCCTCATAAAGAAGGCAGGGCGCCCTGCGGACTCTCCGTCCGCTTATCGGCCCATCGTGCTGCTCGAACCTCGGCAAGCTCTTTGAAAGAGTCATTGCAGACCGCCTCGTCGGCCAGCTGGTGCAGGTGGGGCCGGATTTGGCGGAGAGCCAGTTTGGTTTCCGCAGAGGGCGCTCTACGGTGGACGCCATCATGCGCGTGCGAGCCCTGACGACGGGGAATGCTGTTGCCCAGGGTGGGGTCGTCTTGGCGGTGTCTCTAGACATCGCCAATGCCTTCAATACCCTGCCCTGGACTTGCATCAGGGAGGCACTCCGGTATCACCGGATGCCGACCTATCTCTGTCGTGTGGTCGAGGCCTATTTGACGGACAGGGCCGTCATCTACCCCGGTCACCAGGGAGTGTGGAACCGGCAAGAGATGTCGTGCGGTGTCCCACAGGGATCGGTCCTGGGGCCGCATCTGTGGGACATCGGATACGATTGGGTGCTGCGCGCCGACCTCCCTAGCGGCGTCAGCGTAGTGTGCTACGCTGACGACACGTTGGTCCTGGCGCAGGGGAGGTCGCACCAGGCGGCGGCCGAATTAGCGGCACGCGGGGTTGCGACAATCGTCGAAAGGATCCGGCAATTGGGACTCGAGGTGGCCCTGCACAAGTCCGAGGCCATGTGTTTTCATGGTCCTCTGAACGCGCCACCGTTGGGGTCCCAAATAACGGTAGGAGGGGTGTCTATCGGCGTCGAGTCGACGATGAAGTACCTGGGACTCGTCCTCGACAGCCGGTGGAACTTCGTGGAACATTTCCGACGTTTGGCTCCCAAACTGGAGCGGGCGGGCGCTGCATTGAAGCGTCTCCTGCCCAATCTAGGGGGTCCAAACGCCTCCTGCCGGAGGCTCTACGCGGGGGTCGTACGGTCCATGGCCCTCTACGGGGCTCCTGTATGGGCGCGCTCTCTGGCGCTGCGGCTAGCCCGCGGGTTGAGCGCGGCCCAAAGGGTCATGGCCATCCGGATGGTCCGGGGATGCTGCACGGTCTCCTGTGAGGCAGCGAGCCTCCTTGCCGGATTGCCGCCATGGGATCTGGAGGCAAAAGTCCTCGCGCACGTATGGGAGTCGCGCGAGGAGGCGAAACGCCGGGGCGTAAGTCCGTTGCCGCGAGAAATCGTGGCACAGCGGACGGAGCTCCGGCGGGATCTCATGGCGTCATGGAAAGTACGGTTGTCGCAACCCAGTGCTGGGCACGCCACGATTGCGGCGATAAGTCCCCTCTTTGAGGAGTGGCTGGAGAGGCGCCACGGCATCCTCACCTTCCGCCTGACGCAGGTCCTCACCGGACACGGCAGCTTCGGGAGGTTCCTGTGTCGGATAAGGCGGGAGGAAACGTCCGGGTGTCACCACTGTGTGGATCGCCCGGAAGACACGATGGAGCATACGGTGGAGGTCTGCCCAGCTTGGGCAGAGCACCGCCGTGTCCTCGTGGAGGCGATCGGCGGCAGAGACCTCTCGCGTCCGGCCCTGGTTCAGGCCATGGTACGGAGCGAGAGGGCATGGGCAGCCGTCACCTCCTTCTGCGAAGCAGTAATGCTCGCGAAGGAGGAGGCTGGACGGGTGAGGGAAAGGCACGTTTCGCGCCCTCTCGCCCCTAGCCGCCGCAGGAGACGCCCTGGGCGTCGGGAATCTCGGGCGGATTTCCAGCCACCGTAGGCGCGGGCTTGCGGACGGTGAGCAATGGGTAGCTTACCGTCCAGTAAGGACCAGGCCCGGGTCGACGGCGCGTCGTATTCCACGCGCGCCTCAAAGAGATGTCGTCAGCACAAAAGTAGGGGTCCACTAGGGCCGATGCCTGCCGGGGTCGCGGGAAGGTACTTATGGGTCACCGAGGCCCCCGCAACACAGGCAACAGGAAGGAATACGGGTGGGTTTTAGTCAGTAAGAGTCTGACACACCCTCCCGCTCCGTCCAGAGCGGGAGAAGTTATTTGATGATTACCCACCATCAAAAAAAAAAAAAAAAAGCCCAGGGAAACTAGGCGGGATGTTATGTTAAATACAAAATTCATTTTCATGTGTAAACAGAGTGTTTCCACAAACAAATTGTTGTTGGAACCTTTTTGGCCGAGGTTATGAAAATTAATGAACACAAAACATTATTACCTATACAATTTGAAATGTCATAGGTTAATTTTATGGTTCAATGATTTACATTTGAACATAAATGAAAGCCACTTATTTACACAGAAACAATTTTAGCGTAAAATTAAGCAAATTGTTATGTATTTTAACGAAATGCTATTCGTAAATTTGTAACATGCCCGTAATAATAAAGTGCACTCGAATATGTTATTATTACCTACTGCACATCGTTTTGATCCCCAACATATACAATAATTTTTACTCATGTCTTTTTCTAGTGCGTCATTCCACCCTCGGAAAGATACTCTCCTTTGTGATTGCACAAATTGAAATTCAAAGTTCTCACGACATAAAGGATTAAATATTATATTTTTTGTAGACTTACCCTAAAAATCTAATTCTCTATTACTACTTCTCTAACTATTAGTATAGTCAAGTTCGTGTATGTGAGCGAGACCTCTTAGGAATTTTACTGGGGTAGTAACAACTTAACACAAAGTAACCCAGATACGAATAAGACGACACTGTACCCTCAAGGGAACAGCCAAGGGTACACAGGAAAATAAGTCGATCTAGACAGTTAAATTCTCTTGAATAACGATCGACGAGTTCCAAATACGTAAGAACTATTATTATATATATTAAATAGTACACAATGCTGTTATCGAAGAAATGCGTGCGTGGGTTTTCCAATAGGATGTTAAAAATATGAAAAGCGATCACATATTATAAAATTAAATTTAAGTCGCTTTCGTGCCTATATTTGTAGACTCATCCTTCATGGGGTAATGTTTAAAATGTTACAATAAAATATCTCCCCACATACTCCAACTAAATGAATCGAAATTTAAATCTTGTATTAAACAGCCAATTGGCTATGCAGCCAAGCATATTATAAGTTGGGGATTACATCGCTGACAAAAATGCTTGGCTCAACGATGGTCCTCCTCCACAAGAGCGAGTTAAGGATGCTCATCCTGTAGATATATGCTTCGTCAGCCCAAATAGAGCATAGCAACAAGTTGAAGGGGTCTGACTCAGCACTTACTTTACACATGTATAAAATATTACAAAATACAATCGAATGTTCTAGAATAAATTATGCTGATGCACTAACTTACTTCCTGCGCAATATGTTATATGACGCCCTTTGTTTCCACTAACTTTAGAAGTAATATTTTATTTTTAAGATGATTCTGTTCTCAGACTTCGCGCTGTAAACACTGTAATTCGGTTCTTTTATTAAATAAATCTATTTTTTTATTAAAACCGTTTATCCATTCCTTGACTGGCGCAGCCGGTAAGTGACCTTGTCGTTTGGGTCCTCTGTGCCATCGCGAATCGAATTTTCGGGCGCCGAGAAAACTCCAACGTTCGTTTCAACGATTCAACGGGTCAACGAACCAAATAAATTCGTCAAGAGAAGCCACGGTGCAGAGCAAGTCGAGCGAATCCACCGATCACAGAAGGAGAGCGGAAAAGCTGCGGGTCATGTGAGTAAATCTCTTCACTGACCTCTAAATTTTCCTTTAAATTTTCCTGGTGATCTTTATATGTGTCTTGTGTACTTATAGGGATTAGAAAACGCCCATCTGGCACGTAGCACATTATAGTAGTAGATAAAGTGATAAAAATTTCACGTTAGCTTAGTAAACATTTAAGTTGTTTTATTAAAAAAAAAAAAATGGAAGGAATAGTAGTCATACCTCCGGGAGTTCTGAAAATAATCCCTGTATTCAGTGGCGAGACAAGGCTCTTATCGTTATTTATCCGCAAAACTGAATATATTATTAATTTATATCGGGGGACCGAAGTACAAAACGAATATCTTTTTAATGTGATAACTAGTAGATTAAGTGGGGAAGCTGCAAATTTAATTGGGGAACGAGATTCGATACACTCTTGGACAGAATTAAAACAGGTTTTAGAGGATCATTTCGGGGATCCCAGGACAGAAGACTGTCTAGTCCTTGAGTTAGAGAGCTTAAAAATAAATAGAAGCGAAAGTTATTTAGATTTTTGTCACCGAATACAACAATTAAGAAGCATTTTAATTGCAAAAATCAATGAGTCTGTTGAAGATGCAGCTGTGAGGTTATCTAAGCAACATATTTACACAAATCTTTCTATGAATGTTTTCTTGTTTAATTTACCGAAATATTTAGTTAGGTTGGTGCGACTAAAAAATGTTTCGACACTGGAAGATGCATTAAAAGCCGTTTTAGAGGAACAATATTTCCAAGAAGTTTACGACCAGAAACAGTCGCGGAACCCTAAGTTAAATCAAAACTTACAGGGACGAAACAGTTATAATAATAATTTTAATTCACAAGCGTCGCCAAGTGCAAGCACTAGTGCACCAAATATGCAACGTTCTAACAATATTACTACCAATCGTAATTCATCGAATAACGTAGCGCAGACGCAAAATAGAAATAACGTTCGTAATAACAATTTTTCAAATAGTTCATTCCCATCTAGAAACAATAACAGATACCAAAACAATCCGTTCTATAATAATTATAATTCATTGGAACAAGCGAGGCCGCAGTTCCCAGGTCGGCAAACTGCTGACAACGCACAGCATGGCTCGCAACAGGTGCAGCCGGCGACAGCGTCCGGATCAGGTTGCGACACCGACGTGACCATGCGAACGGCCAGTTCAAGACGTGTTAATTACACTGATTATGATGACAATGAAAATAATGTGTTACCAAGTACTTATAATGAGAATGAACAAGTAGGAAATTTTTGCATAAAGGCCTCTATACACCAGAGCGAATTAAATTAAAGTGTAGTATTTTAAATCTTCCGCATATACGTATACCAGAACTTAATGCAATTTTTATGATCGATACCGGAAGTCAACGTTCATTTTTAAACCCAAAATTAGCGAATCAATATTTTTGCGACTTTAAGCATAACGAAAACTTTGAAGTAGTTAGCACCCACGCTAGTAGTAAACATAATGAGGTTGTGTACATACCTTTACCTAGGACATTTAGAAGTTATGAGTGGCACAAATTCTATATTTATTGTGTGGACGACAAATATGATGGCTTAATTGGAAGCGATTTATTGATGCAACTTCATGCGAATATTGATATGAAAAATAGAAAGTTATTTACTAAGGATACTTGCATACCAATTAATTATAACCCGCCAATACGTGAATTTTATGTGTTACCCCCGCGTAGCGAATTAAGGGTCAAA